>JANVCC010000018.1:34075753-34262983 GCA_025345505.1 Todiramphus chloris collaris | reverse complement strand
CCCCCCCCCCCCCCCCCCCGAGATTGGGGACTAATACAAGATTACACACTTCATATTGAGAGCAAGTGTTTGTATTACATATATTATACAGGAAGAAGAAAAATGTCTTGATGCTGTAGTGTGAAATGTTTCTTAATTACAGCCTTATTTCATTTTTTGAAGCCTCATAAGAACCCAGATTCTTTCCAACTGACTTGTTCATTTGAACTCTTCCATGCATCATCATACCATCTAAGGACCTTTACTTGCTAACAGTCATCTGTGTATGTTGAGGGATTTATTACTGTGTGGGTCTCTCTTCTAACAGATCTCCCTCCCCAGCTGCTAAATAACACACTCTGGAGTTCTGTGTAAGAGACTCCTTTCCTCTGATGGCTATTGTTTGGGTAGTTCTTGAGCTGTTACAGCTCTTAGCAGCCTAGCAGTAGTTAACTACTGTGTACCCTGTAAAGAGTAAAGATTTCTAATACTTAAATGTAAAAAGTTTCTGTTATATCTGGGAAGAAATTTAAGTTATTTCCAGAATATATTGAACTGCTTGGTGCTTATATTTAACTATGCACGTAGAGTGTTTTCTTCAACAGTTCTTTAGTTTTGTGGCCTGTTTTTGCTACTGCAAAAGTTGCTTCCTGGAATACTGTTACTAAGGAAAATAATTTTTACTTCTGTGTCTTCACAGAACCATTCTCATGATCATTTACTGGACACTAGCGACTCCAGAAAACAGCAAGCTAATCAGCACAACTACCGTACGAGATACGCAGTAGAAGAAACTGCAAGGCCTGCTGAAGAGTTAGAAAATGGACACAGTTCCTCAGATGTAAGATCCTTATTCATGAGGCAATCTTATATATTCCGTTTCTACTCCCTAAGCTTCTGCTTCAGCTAATTAAACGTTGTTTCTAGTGGAAACTTGGGTTAAGTTTTTCATTGTACTTTTTCTTTTACCTCTTCAAAAATAATGTTGACTTCAGTTATCCCATGCTGTTCTGTGTGTTTCGTTTTGACTAAGAAGGAATTGGCAAAGGGGAGAAATACTCATTTGTAAAGGCATTTTGCAAAGTGTCCTTGTGCGATGTTGAATCTTCCCTGTGTTTATAAGCCTAATTGGTATGGCCCATATGGCCCAGGAGTATGGGCACCAGCTCTAGGTGGCCTTGCTTGACCAGGGAGGTTGGATGATACAACCTCCAGAGGTCCCTTCCAGCCTCAACCGTTCTGTGTTTCTGTAGCTACAGTAGAGAAATGGGTAATAAGAGTGCATAAAATTCTTACAGAGTTTTTGTTCGCTAATAAATGAGAAGATATGGAAATAATTTCATTAAAAGGACTGGAAGTAGTTTTCAGAATTAAGGTAGTCATTTTAAATGTGAAGCACTCAGGCCTCCAGTAGCTGTATGTTTAAAAACTGTTGCTCTACGCTGTGTAGAGACATAGGTACCAGACATAGGTATTTCCTTCTTTTTAAGTCCATTAAAGTATCTGTCTGCAAATTAAAATGTCTTTTTGCCAACAGAAAGCTTTTATAATGCTGTATATTTATAATAACATAAAAAGCCTAGAATAGTTTTAGTCATATTGTCATGTATTATAACACTTCTGAGTTCCAAAGAAAATGATTTCTTTTTCCCTGCCTCCCCCTCTGCACCCCCTTGTTAGGAAGGGGAAGTAGTTGTTGCCAGTGGTGGAACATCAGAAGATGATGAAAGAGCATGGCACAGTGATGGCAGTTCGAGGTAAGTGAAAGTACACCTTAGAGAGAGAAGTCCTGCTGATAAATTTTAAATAATCTTTTCTGTAAACAGCTAACGACTAACAACTAAAAACTTGTGCATGTTTAGAAGAGAAGATTAAAATAAACCTTAAAACTTCCAGGATTCAATTTCTAGCTGTATACTAACCAAAGTTTAGGGAAGGTTCATCCACATTTGCCAGAAGCAGAATTGTTTCAGATCGGTTTTGCAGGAGGGGAATTCTTTTCAGGCACACGCCTGCTTTACCCATGTGGTGGTAGTTTCCTGTGACTGTCAGTCCGAATTCAAACTGAGGGTGAGCAGAGGCAGTCACACAGCTCAGAGAGCAAAGATTGAGGTAGCTTCAATCCATCTTTTGTTTCTTCTTTAGCAGATTTTTTCCTTTTTGTTTTCTTCAAATATATTCAAAACTGAAGTCCTGAGAACGGTATCCAGACTTCAGCATGTATGGTCTCAAATTGACCAAGTAAACAGTGGATTTACTTCCAGTGATGCTACAAGTTAAGCTTCTTGCAGGACTGAATTATCTCAAGGCTTTTGGTTTGCTGCCATTTCAATTGTAGCTACACTATAGAGTTTTAGGCACTGGTTTTAACTATTAAAATATTGTACTTATTTAGACTTTTAACTACAGTCATTTGTTGGGTTACATTATATAATCCAATGCACTCTGAATTGCTTTTTCAACTTCTGTTTTTTGTTTGGGTTTTTTTTTTCCTCTTGGATATATTATACATAGTGACTACTCTAGTGATTATTCTGACTGGACAGCAGATGCAGGAATCAATTTGCAACCACCAAAGAAAATTCCTAAAATTAAAACAAAGAAAGCAGAAAGTAGTTCAGAGGATGAAGAAGGACCTGAAAAACAAAAGAAGCAAATTAAAAAGGAAAGGAAAAAAGGAATTGAGGAGAAAGATGGACCATCAACATCACCAAAGAAGAGGAAACCCAAAGAGAGAAAACAGAAGGTTAGATGTTCTTTGTATGTTGCAGGATGCTCACTCCTACTGGCTTAGGAAGAGATGATTCAGTTATGTACGCAATTTAATATTGTCTAATTTGTAAACACATAATGTCTTTTTCTCATAATAAATTACTCTTGTAAGTCAAATGATACACTGCTGTAACGATACACTTCATAAATTTGATGAGTTGCACTTAAGGAGCACTTTCAATGTCCTTAACATCATCTTTTCTCAGAGCAGGAACTTCCTTTCTGCTGAGCACTGGTATAACATGTGCCTGTATATTTTCAGCTATACTGCAGACAGCCTCCCCACTGCACAGTCACGTCATCTCTCTTCTGTCAGTTCCACAGATATTTGTATTATGGTTGCCACTGTACTTCCCTCTAGGGGAATTTCACTGATTTTTGTTGTCTGTGTTTTGTTTGCTTTCTAATATAACCATGCAATTTCAGCTTAGATCAATACACAGAAATTTTCGGTGACTTCTGTTAATTTCTGTGTGTTGTGGTTTGGGGGGGGTTGTTTTGTTTTTAGGTTTTTAGAACAGAAAACATTTTCTTCATTCTTTCTTTATGGAGACCAGAAGTGATTTATCTGGTAGATGCTAATTGCTTTCATAAGCTCATAGCTTCTATGTTTGCAATACCCAAGGAAACCAACTGTGTCATCTAAGTAACTGAATAACTGTATTTTCTTTATTTATAAGATTAGGAGTCCTCAGCATTCCTTATTAGTTACATAATTTGGTCCTCCTTAGTACGTAGACTGACATAACAGCTGGTTTAATATGCAGGTTGGCAGAGTATCAGCTTTACTGTGAATCTTTCTTATGACACACAGGATGTTAGGTCGTTACTCTTTGATCAGGCTACTTCTTGTTTATTGTCATTTGTTGTAGTGTCAATAGTAATAGTGCCTTGGCATTTACACAGTCTGAAACCAGAAGATGGTGTGAGATCAGGAAAATAGATGGTAGGGGGGGTTTAATGGTTGAAACCTCTAGTTGAGGTTTTTCTTATAAAATAGAAGACTGGCTGACAGCCTAATATTTCCACTTTGAAGCTGAACTGACTGGTTTGGGAATCTTGTACCTGTTTTGGTCCCGGTTATTGAGATGCAGCAGGTCTTTGATTCCGAAAATGTCAGACATAGCTATTTCAGACTTTTAAAGATGACCTGCTACTTTCTTGAATCACAAGAAAATATTAGTCTGGAAGGAATAGCAAAAAATCATCCTTCTTCCACCTGATGCTAGGTGGTATTAATTATACCTGTTATTCCTGACAGATGTGTTTGTCTTTGCAGTTTCTTGTGGTGGAGATTCTACCTCCTTAATGGGCAGAGAGCTCACAGACCTTACTGGTAAAGGCTTCCCAGTTCCTGAACCTGAATCAAAATTAAGACTTTCTGTTGAGGACAGAAATTTTGACCATCTTTGTAGCCAAGCACAGAATCTTAGGAATTAAGAAAGGAGTAGAGAAAGAATGTCATTATTCTCTGTGAATGCATAGCTTGTCAAGATCTTGAATGGTGCTTGCATTTCTAATCCCTCTCCTCCAAAATTCAATGTAAAACATGATACAGCAGTGAAGGGCAAGAAAGGAGCACTCAGGAAATCAAAGGGTACAGAATAATTTTTTCTTTAGGGCAGACACAAAACAGCTGACTCTTAGAAGGGAGAGAGTTGGGAGGACATAGAATAAACAAGCTTTTATAAAATGAGTGATTCAGAAAGGAATAAATGCAAAATATTTGCTTATTTTGTTACAGTGAAATGTAACACCCAATGACACAGACATGAAGTTCAGAAAAGAGCTCTTTCCTCGTTCCGCCCCCTGAAAGCAAACAAAAACCCCAAACCACCTGAGCGTGTAGTCAGGTTGAGGAACTAATTACGAAGGATTTAGTAGAGTTTCAGAAATGATTAGACAGATTCACTGGGACTAGTCGTTTCCTGACGATTGAGTTCAGGCTTGGCTCCCACAGAGTCTTAAACTGATTAATATGTGTGAAGTTTAAGTACGGGAAGATGTTCCGTTTAAAGGCTGTTTCTTATTGCCTTGCCATAATTCACTAATGAGCTACACAGAGTTTGCTCTGACAGAGTACATCGGTTTTTCAAAAGACAGACCTGCTCAAACCTCAGAATCCACAAGTTGCATCTGTGGTAGTGATTTATTGCAATGGAGAGATTCTGTTTTAATTTCTTGTTTGTTTGTTTAGAACTGTGTGCTTTTCCCTGTGGGTACCCACCAGTGCTCCAGTGGTGCACTCAAAGCAGTGCCCATCCTGGTGAAATCACATTGGACTTTTTGCAATGGAATTGCAATTGGGAGTATCCCATTTGCAGTCTGGGGATGCCAGAGTCTTCCACTAGTGGCTATATGGGGTGGATTTCTGCACAGCTGTCCAAAGTTGCTTTCTGTACATGCCCAAGATGCTGTTAGTAATTCCAAAGCAACTTTGGTTATACAAAAACCTGCTTTATCTGGACGATTAGATACAGACGTGCAGTGTGCACCTAGGAGCAGCAACTGTAGTGAGCTAAGTCACTTCAAAATACAGGATGTGGACATGGAACCTGGAAATTACATTGTAGTAAATATGACAGAATGTAACATGGATGTACCCAATCCAGGTCATTTTCACATGCTTTACTTCTCTATATTCACTAATCTCTTCTTCCTCCTTTTGCAGGGTTCCTTAATTGCAGGCAACCGTAGAGAGAATGGCATATTTCAGTGTAAATTTTTTGGACATGAGATGTAGTTACAGAAGTGTTAATAAATTTAAACTTTGTTAGAAGAGCCCCACCGTCTCTCACACCCCCCCACACACCCCCACACACACCCCCCCCCCCCCAAACCCAACAAACTGAAAAAAAAAACAAAACAAGCTAAAAATATCCACTTAGTTTATTATTATCCACTTATTATGAATGTTTTCAGTCTTGGTGTTAGTGTAAGCAGTTACGTAAGATTTATCTTCATACTGTCAATAATTTTCTTTTTACATTAAACATACTTAATAAATGGCAGTTGATTTTAATAAAACACTCCCCAAAATACAAGGCTTCCCCAAATGTTAATTTATTCATACTAATCTTTGGTGTATGTTTTCTTTAGAGGCTGGCTGTAGGAGTTCTGTCAGAAAATGGTTTGACACTGGAAGAATGGCTGCCTTCAGCGTGGATTACAGACACTGTTCCTCGTCGGTGCCCATTTGTGCCCCAGATGGGGGATGAGGTATTGTAGTTTTTTGCTCTGTATCTTTGCTTCTTTCAGTTTGGTTTTGCCTTTCTTATTTTCATCTCTGTGTTTTTCCCAGAGATTTTTTTTTTTTTCCCCTCTGAATATTCTGGATTTTCTTCAAAACATTCTTTGATCTGGTTGGAAATTTGCTTTCGCTTCCTTTAGTCTTTCACATGCTTAAAAAATACTCTGCACAATGTTGCTTTGACTTTTTTATTGCATGATGTTGCAGTAACATTCCCTTTTGTGCTATGTTCAGTGTGCTAATTTTCTTATGACATGTATACGCAAGCTGTGTGAGGTGCTTTATCTAGTGAAACTAGTCCTTAGTTGTAGAGCATCTTGCATGCTCTAAGAAATCCAATACAGATTTAAGGAAAACTTCAGTCTGTGACTTGAAGTAAAAATAAAAAAAATTAAACCCCTTGGGGTGGGTGTTTTTTTGTTTTTGTTTGTTTGTTTGTTTTTTGTTTTTTGTTTGTTTTTTGTGGGTTAGGATTTTGGGGATGGTTTTTGGTTTGCTTTTTTTGGTGGGGGGTGTGTGTGTGTTTTTATAATTAATTTATTCTGAAGAAAAATTCTGATACTGTCTTTTTCACCTGTGTTTCTGGTATCAGGAAACTTCTGCTGGTCTATTATAGCAGAAAAACCACAACACAAGTTTTGTACATGTTTTATATGAACTAGACTGTAACCCTTTGTAATTATGGCCCATATGTCTCAAGATACAGTAGCAAAAGGTTACCCACCAGTTTCTGCTTTGGAATATATAGTGCATGAACATTAACAGTGAATTGTATGAGTAAGTTGTATCAGATAGAAAGCAGTTTCAAAAAACAGAGTCTGTGCATGTTTACTAAAATCCCCTCAGACTAAAATAAGAGGAAATAGCTGCCTTATGCTGTAATGTGTAGTCTTTTGGCGCTTCAGGTAGTGGTGTGTTTCTGAGGTACTGAACAGAGTTCTTGTATAGCTCACGCCCTCAGAATACAGTTGGAGAAATATTTGACATGATGGCAAAGTTGGTTAACTTTGGTCCTGGGCTAGAGCTGTTTGTAGGCATAACCTTAGAAACTGAGTCAGGAACAGAGGTTGCACGTGCGAGCAGTTTTGTTTTCACTGGATTGCTTCACTGCTGCAGTTCCCGGCACAGCTATGCAAAAATTAAACTAGAAATGAGGGAGGGAAGGAGGACTTCAAGTTCAGAGTTGCAACTGGAGAAAATGCTTGTGTATGTATACCCTTCAGCTACTATGTTCTGGAGATTATGCTGTTCAAAAGATCAAATCCAAATAAATATATTTGTTGCCTGATACCATCTGGATACAGAGAAGCAGCCAAGTATTTATCTGCACTGTATCACTTGGGAGACTTCAACATTGTATCAGTTTAGTAAGATAAACTGGTGTGTTTGGTTTGGCACCTGCTGAATAGCACGTGCAGCCTGTACTAGGAATAGCTAAGTGGGCTGCACCCTTTGGGCTGAAAAATGCCTTATATTGGTGACCAGGAAATTTTCCTCTCCTGTGTCTAGAAAATAGTTGCAGCAATAGCGAATATGTTCGTAATCAAGCTGCTCTGTCTTAAAATTCCACCTCTGGTACTTGCCCTCCCTCGGTATGCTTAAGATGTGAAAATAAGCTATTCATCTAGAAAGTTACTTTTGAGATCCACAGAAAAAAAAATAACTTTAATTAGAGAAATATGATCTGAAGAGTTCTTGCGTGGCCTTTGAATGTTGTGGTGGATGGTTGGTGTATTTGAGAAGATTCGGGAGAGGAGATATTTCGAACTCATTCTTACAGCTGTACAAACAAGTAAGACAAAACATCAGAGCTATATTTACTCAGTGCACAAGAATAGCACATACCATCCCTTTTCCCTTTCTGAATACTGCCATTTACAGACCTTTGTCATGTGTCTTGAAGGACAGTGGAAACACACCAGAGAGAATG
Organism: Todiramphus chloris collaris; assembly: GCA_025345505.1. NCBI lineage: Eukaryota > Metazoa > Chordata > Aves > Coraciiformes > Alcedinidae > Todiramphus > Todiramphus chloris. The sequence continues at coordinate 34,255,052 of JANVCC010000018.1, read as the reverse complement.
CACTGCAGTTTCCCTGTCTGATTAGCGAAATGCAATGCATATTCCTTGGAGTATTCTGCCATTAACACAATAAAGAACAGTTTTGTCTAGGCAATGCAACAAACAAGGAGAAGCCATAATTTATCAAGATTAAAAATACCATTTCCTGAGAAAAGGCATAAATTCTTTTTTCTGCAAGTATCTTTCTAATTTGTTCTGCTGACAGAAGACGTAGTGCTCAGAGCCATTTGCAAAATGAAAATGTTGCACTTGTGTAAACAGTGGGTTGAATTTATTAGGTTTAGCAGAACCCGTAAGTGTAGGAGGGGTTGTTTATAGCCTGTGCCACTAAGTAGATCTTTTTTTGTTTTGATTCACGGGAAGGTATGGGTAACAATTGTCGCAGCACTGCAAATGTAATTTAAATTAGCGTTATTTTAGATCTGTCTCCCAGTAGCCTCTGTTCCTTTTCCTGACAGTTAGATTCTGACAGTGCATAGGAGATTCTTTCTGCTTTCACACCCTCTGTAACCACAGTGCATTCTCTCCCTACGTCAATATTGTGCATGTTGAATGCTGTGAAAAACAGATTTTAAAAAAATATCATGGTGCTGAGTTCTTTTCCATTAAAACAAACAAACAAAAAAAAGTGCACCAATAAAAAAAAAAAACAAACATCAGACCAAAAAATCTTAACACCAAAACCCCAATTGCCACGTGACATGAAAGTTCAGTAACTGTTAATATAGAAACTTGACAGATACTCATTTGCAGTGTTTTATAATACAGCAGTTTTGGAAAGTGTGTGGAAATACAAATATTAATGTGTTTATTTTTATAAATACATTTTAAAACTTAGGATGGGCTTTTCACTCTGCTTTTTTTTTGTTGTGTTAGACCTCTGAATTTAAACTACTGTTCCCTCATTCTGCTTGATAGAAATCCCATGTTCATGGCTTGGGGCACTTTAGAAGATGATTTTTTTTTTTTTTTTTTTTAATGCATAGTACCTGCTGTTGTCAGATCTTTGTACTGATTAGTTTGAGGATCCTCTGTTCACATTTCAGATCAATTCCGTGAATATGTTTAAGATTTTCAGCTTAGAACTTCATTACGGTGATGTTTTATACCAAAAACATTCATCCACACAGTATCACCTACAGCAGCATCAAACTAATAGACTCTGGATCTATGAACCGTGGAAATTTATAGTGGAAGGATTTGACAATTCGTACTAAGCACTTGAAATGCCTGGTTTCAGTTTGTTCCTGTCTTTGTTAGGTCGCTTGTTCAGCGGTATGGATGCGAACACCAAAATCTTACCAGAACAATAACAAACAGCTGAATTGTCCTTCTAGAATATTTCTTGATCAAAAAAGATATGATTAGCCAGACAGTGAATTCAGTGGTAATTGATTGTCATTTTAGGGCTGTCCTGCAGTGATGAATAACTAGGAGGATTATTGGAATTCATGTTACTGTCATTGAATTGTTCTGTAGTGAGATGATAAATTGATCTTTTTGTTACTGATTTTGTTTTTGTTTTTGTTTTAGGATATTTTGCTCATAGGGAAAATAATGTTACAAATTTTTCCTGCTTTTCTGTAAATGTTTCTATGATAACTGCTTTCATTGTCCACCTCTTATTTTTTTTTTGAGAACTTGTGACTTTTGCAGGAAAACAGATCAGAAAAAGGGTGATGGTAACATAAAGTACACACATTGTATGGCAGTGACATGCTTGCATTTCAGCTCCTCAGTGCCTTTGTTAGATAACTGTCACTTTTCACTTTTAGGTCTACTATTTCCGACAAGGCCATGAAGCATATGTTGTAATGGCTAAGAAGAACAAAATATATAGTATTAATCCCAAGAAACAGCCATGGCATAAAATGGAATTAAGGGTATGACTACTTCTTTATTTTTGTTTCTGGCTTAATATTAAAAAAAGGTTGGAAACTAATGGAAAGAAGATTGTTGATACAGATGTCTCTAATGTTGTGATCTTAAAATATTAAGATAAGGGAAAAAAGTTAATAAATAGTCAAATGAAATCAGACCTTAAACAACTTCTTTTTGCATCTATTGAGCAGATGAGGTGGTTACACTTTGTAGCAAAATATTTTTTCAAACAAGTTACATTGTGAAATAATGGCTTGTTTTGAAAGACTAAATTTCAGATATTTGATTTTGACATAATCTAGCAGAAATCTTGGGTTTTTTCAGTTAAATTACTTATTATCAGAAAGTTATTCTAATCAACTTCAGTGGTGGTACGTAACATTTTGCTTATTTCAGGAGCAAGAGCTGATGAAGATAGTTGGGATTAAGTATGAAGTGGGATTGCCGACTCTCTGCTGTCTGAAACTAGCTTTTCTCGACCCTGATACGGGTAAACTAACTGGAGGATCATTCACCATGAAGTAAGGAAAGCAACATTATGTTCAAATTGGGGTTTTCTTAGGGCTGGGGGGGCGGTGGACGGGAAGTGAAGTTGAAGGTGTAAAAATAGCATTCATGTTGTCACTTGAGCTTTTGCTTTTGAATTGTGAATAATTCAAAGTGTGAATTTATGCAAGTGCTTTATACTTTTGCTGTTCTATCACTTAATAGTTGTGTGTTCTGTTGTAATTAGGTACCATGATATGCCAGATGTCATAGATTTCCTAGTTTTGAGGCAGCAGTTTGACGATGCAAAACATAGGCGATGGAATATAGGTGAGTTGTAGGGGAAGTTTTCTGGTGTGGTGTTTGTTTTTCTAAGTGTCTACATATTTTCATGATAACTTATTAAAAAGGAGGTTATGGTACATAAATCCTAATACTGTGCTGAAATCACAGAATAAGCTCTGTCTGTATTTGGGTGTGGAGTCCTACTTTGTTCTTTGCTGAAGCTACAGGAAGCAAACAAAATACTGAAGGTGATCTGTAAAAGAAGGTGCAAAGAAAGTATCAGTTGTGTGTTTGCAGAGAGGAATGAATAATTTTTAGAAATACGATGTTTATTGATAACTGATAGCTTCTAGTAGCCTTCATATTGCTCATCTCTCCTTTTTTTTTTTTTTTTGATTTAAGGTTTTTTTACAACTGCATTGCTATTAGAGGGTTTTTTGTTTGCTTTGGTTTGTTGGTTTTGGGTTTTTCCAATTTTTTCTGGAAGTACATGCTTCTCCATCATTTGAAATTTATCATCTCTAAATTGTACGAAGAGAATTCCCGTCTCATCTCTTTAAACTACTTTAAATTCTGTTCTAAGCGCCATGTGGTTTAGCTCCATAGAAGTGTATACAATTACAATTCACTGCTGTGCAATGTGGGTATGGTTTTGATTCATTTTACTTGGAATGTGCATAGTTATTTCGAAGTGTTGGGTACTGGAGAAAGTCCATGACAGGCACATCCTCCAATCATAACTATTTCCTAGACACGTTTCTCATATGATAACAAACAAAGATCACCTTTCAGGAATGAAATCTAACTAGGGGGGGGAGAAAGCTTCACTATGACAAAATGATCCTCTCAGGTGTTGGTTTTGGTTTTTTCTTTTCTTTTTTTTTTTTTTTTTCCCACAAAGTCAGGAAATACCTATATTTTCATTCAAAAGAACAGCCTTAGATTGTCCCTGAAACTTAAAAGATTAACCACGTATTACTGATTCTTCAAAGCTCAGGATGAACTTTGTTCCCCTAAGAGAGAAATGTGTATATGATACCATGTTTACAGAATTCTAGGCATCCCTAAGTCCTTTCCAGTATCTCACTATATTCTGTGAAGTGACATGCTCCGGAAGGTGAAATATGGATAGTGTTCTGGTTTGTTGGTTGGTTGATTTTTATTTTGGTTTTTTTTAAAGGCAAGTCTCAATGTTAAGCACATTTTCTGTAAAGCAGCAGTGATTTATTTTACCAACTCACTTCCTGCAGTTCTTCCATTCAGGAGCAGTGTCTAGCTTGTACACAGCTGACTTGCCAGCATTTCTTGCCACTTAAGGCAAAGCATCATACAGGAGAATGGGCAATATTAATGCAAAAATATGATGGTATATCTCATTACCTGTGTAGAAACAACTATAGTATGACATACGTTTCTCCAAATATGCCGCCTCCTTAGTCTGTATTTGCTGTTTTCAAAGTGCTGTCCTCTCCTAAGTTCAGTGTAGCTAAGTATTCTGAAGTGGCACAGCTGGATGTTAAAAATTCTTTATTTATTGTTTCTTACCTGACTTTTCCAGGAAAGATGAATTGATGTTCTGTCCTTTGCTGTAATCATGTTATCCTTGCTTAGGATGTGTGCTGTAGCAGTAGATGTATAAATTATATGATGCCATACTAGTAAGGTCCATATCATCTCACTCTTTATGTGAAAGAGAAAAGAAAAAAAGAGAGCTAGTTTTCAGTTCTGTAGGGAACTTGTTAAAGAACCTGGGCTTCTGATTCAGTTGGAAGTGTAAACCTTGATTTCTTGTTTAAAGGTCACTTCAGTTTAAAGATTCTTTAAGAAACAAGCTCAGTCAACATCTACTAATACATCACCAAGCTGTGCTCTTTCCTGTGGTGTTGTCCTCTTCTGCCATGCCACACATGTCTTTCCATAAGATCACAGCAGCAGTAGAAACACTAACATACCTTGTATGTGAACAGCCTAGCCAGAAATTATCTGTTAGCTGTTGTGATAGAAATCCAGGAGCAGGGGAGGGACTTTGAAACATTACCCTTGCTGCTTTTGAGTCTCAGGAGCGCACGTAGCACCTCCTTCCTGGGCTGGGAGCTGCATCTCCAGAAACTTGCAATGTGGAAAGAACGAGAGCTACACAAACAATATTGAAAGTGCTATAACCTTTTATCAAGCCTTCAGTGTAAACAGTATGTGAGTTTTGGGCCAGTAATTTCTCTGTGTGGCCAGTAGATTCTAACTGTGTGTTAGAGTTCATTCATTTCCTCTTTTGGGTGATAGAAATAGTGGTAAAAATAGTCACTTTCTTTGAGATCATACAAAATGCTACAGCAGAGATAGCAAAGATACTGCTGTTAAAACTGTTACAGCTCTTCCAGGAGCCTCCCTGGTGCTACCCTGCTCTCTACACTGTCACTTGGGATGTTCTACTAATGTGTGCTTATGTACTTGGAATAAATTGTGCACTGCTTTGTTGCAGTGTGAAACACAATATAAAAATGTTCCTTGAAAGTAGATGTTGTTATTTTCTACCAGGATAAGGAGAAATGCCTTAGAATTGTACCTGAAAGTGTTCCTGACTATTTAACCACGTGAATCTGAAATCTCCAAGATTTATCTGACATGCTTAAATCTGAGCTTTCACCAGAGCTCATCATCAATAAACTGCTATTGTTTTCATGTTATGCAGTTGCTGGTTTGTCTTCTCAAGACTACTGTTACTATCTTTTCTTATTGATCAGTGATTCTGGCACTCGGCCTACAAATTGATACTTTCTTAGGCACTATTTGGAGAGTTGCTGGATGTTAAATCTTCTGACTGGACTTTTAAGTCATTAAAATATTGATCTTTTTACCAGTAACAATCCTTGGTGTTTTAGTGAGGGCTTTTGGTGTTTTCTTTGTGGTGTGTTTTGTTGTGGTTTGGGTTTTCTTTGGTTTAGAATAGAATATTTGCTTATCAATGGTTTGGGGTTTTTTTTCTTTATATTAAATGTATATTAGCGTATGAATCCTTTCAGAAAGAACAAACTTAGAAAGTTTGAGAGGTGACAGGTTCCTGTTTCTACTCATATACTTGTTGCATATCTTTGTCTTATCATAGTTAAACTACAAGATTAATATGTGGGCTAAAAGCTGTTCCAGTAGGATTCCTGCAGGTGTAGTTGTATTTCTAAGAGAGACATACACACCTGTCCAAGACATAGCAGCCACTTTAAGTTCAACATTCATTTTATATTTCCATCAAGCTAACGTTATCTGGCCATACCCAGTTCTGGAGAATTATACTGAATCCTTCTAATAAGAATTTTTGGTCTGCTGTCCGCACAGGTGAGGTAACACAGAGGACATGGGGAAAACTGTGATTTAAGAGATCATTCTCTGCGTTTTCGGTCATGTTGTTTTCTGCTTCAGCATCCTGCCCATAGGGATGCTGTGGCTCTTGAGAAATCGGAAGCAGCTGCCTACAGTGTACACTCCTTTAAATGGTTTTGTTCTGCTTAATGTTCAGCCCCATGAAGGCACTCACGGTTGTAACTACACAAATTTCTTTGTAAAACTGATCACTAGGGAATGCCATCTTGGGAGGTTGCATTTTAAGAGGTCTTCAGAATAATTCATTCCTTTAAAATAAAGCATTAGCCCTTATTTACATTTCTGATCTTGCATTTAATATATTTCTGGTACACTTGGTTCTGTTACATTCAGTGCAAATGGGACTATAAATGGCAGCTTTGTAATTGTCCTAGAATTACTTGTAATACATGAAATATTAAAAAAAAAAAGTTCAGTAAATCAGAACGTTTTTTGAGAATATATTTACTGCCTGTTAATTCACACAACTCCAGCAAGTATTTGGGTAGAGTGGAGATGTATTAAAATAGAACAAACATTGCAGTAGTTGAGAAAGTGCATGTATATTCAAATCCCATTAAAACAAAAATGTGCAGTTCTTGGAATCTCGAGCTTACATTACATTTGTGCTCATATTGAGCAAACTGAAGACTTCACTACAAAATTGTTTCTAAATTCTGCAGCATGTGTTACAGACAATGTTAGAATTTATGATGGCATGTAATACATGTATTCTCACCTATAATTTTTTTTTTAATAACACTTCTGACCTTTTTTTCTCAGCTTGGTGAATGCTTTGCAGTAGTGAAACCATTTAAAGTCACAGTAAATTACTTTGCTAACCTTTTCAAGAGGCTTTAATAAATTTTATTCTTTTATTAGTCAGATTGCCTGCATAGTAAAGGGAATGAACCTCTGAGTTACATTTGAGTAGCTGAAAAAGCACTTGGGAAAGTGAGGAGGAGCAATTCAGCTGCATTTAAATATTTCCTATACAAAAGTGTCACAGTGCTCACTTACTTTAAAAGAGCATGTAGTGTTTATTGAAAGTAGATGTGAGTCTTAAAGTTATAGCATTGAAATATTTTACTTTTTATACAAAATTAAGAAATACATTCATATATAAAGAATATGTAGATAGATTTGCAAATCATTAATTGTTTTTTAATGATATATTAGCTTCTATTTTGGTTTAAAAGCAGCCTTCAGAAATAATTTAAGAACAATTTTTTTTTTTTAACTGAGTATGATTCATGTTTGCTTGTTGATGCTAGAAGTATTCAAAAGGATTTCTGTATTCAAGATACAGCCAAAGGTATCTAAAAGCTCCTTTTCTTGGAAGGAGTAAGGTGCCTTGTACTGATGAAGTTATTTTGTGTTCTTACCTAGGTGATCGTTTCAGATCAGTGATAGATGATGCCTGGTGGTTTGGAACGATTGAAAGCCAGGAACCTCTTCAGCCTGATTATCCTGATAGCTTATTTCAGTGCTACAATGTCTGGTTAGCAAATTTATCTTCAATCTTTTATTTTAATTATTTCATTTAAAGTACTGACTGCAACAAGAGCAATTTGCTGTCATTAAGTTCAGTCGTGTATCTCAGTGTACTAGTTCATTATAATACTCTGTGGAATATACAGATAATTTATGTTACAAACATTAAATAATTACATTGTTGAAGCAGTATTAGTTGATAATTTAAATGTGGTTATTTTTAAGCTGGGACAATGGTGATACCGAGAAGATGAGCCCTTGGGACATGGAGCTGATACCAAGTAATGGTATGGTACATGAATAATATAATTTGCTTTGAGTGTATGTGAGGAAGAAAAGAAGTGTTGCATGGTTTTACCTAAATAATCCTGTTTCCTTTGGGGAGTGAGGGGAAGGCCCACAGACCAGTTGCATTAGAAGAACAGTTTTAAGTCAATTACTAAACTAAAAGAAGAGCAAAATAAATGAACTGTGAAAAAGCATACAGCCATACTTAGACAAACTAAGTGTGTGTTGGAAATAGAAATGTTACTCAAACTTGTAACAGATGCTGGAAGTTCAAGTTAACTTTTTTGTACAGTCAAGGAAGATTGATGATAAACCCTGTGTCATCTTTGAGGACACTGGATAGATACTCTGAGACCTGTCAGCACACCTTGAAGATGCAACACGCCTGTGAGATTTTTGGTTGCTCTCTATCTGACTCGGCACACGCGGCAGACAGACATGTGGCAGAGTGGACAGCTTAGCATGGGTGCTGTTCCACAGATGAGAATGTAGCATTTCTTCTTTCCTCACTTAGGTGTTTGGGGTGTTTTTTTTTAAGACTTCATAGAAATCTGGTAAAAAATTGAATATTTTTTCCTTGTGTTCTAGGAAGCATTTAATAATGCCGCCATTCACAAGTAACCGTAGAAGTAAACATAAATAATTCTTACTTCTTTTAAGTGTAAATGTGTTCATTTCAACTTTCGATTTCGTTTCAGCCCTTCTTTTAATGGGTACATCTTCATCACTGTAACAGAAGTTAGAGTGATAACATGACTAAAATAATTAATTGAGATAGATAACCAAACTGGGACCTGATGTTTTTTCCATTTTCACAAATACTGATTTTGTTACAACTTCCTTGGGGGGGGGGGGGGGGGGGGGAATGTTAGAGGAGCACTTTGCATCATTCTCTGCAAATCTGCTGTTACATTATGAATTGTCAAAGTTGTCCTCAGGAATGCTGGGGTGATGGCGCTTTTTTTGCTTGCTCAGGAGCTTTGATTTTAGCATTTGACCTCATGGAACTGACAAAGTGGAACCACTACCTGGAGAATGTTTCAGCATCCATGTCAAAGTCATTATCTTAAGTTCCATCTGAAAATCAATGGCCAGTCATTACCAAAATCATTTGTTATCAAAAATTGAGAGTTATAAAAAAAAGCTAAATCAAAGCACAAACTTCAGCTGCAATAAAGGAATGTCTTAGTTGGTTCTAAAATAAATTCTACAGTTAGCTATTTGAAAGAGGTTAAATCTTGTTTCATGGAAGACCTGTACACCAAACTGCATTGTAAGGATTTAAATTTAACATACAATATACAGAAAGGATAATTGATGCATCCAAAATGTCTTCTGTTTTACTTAGTAAAATGATGTTACACGTATCTTTGAATTACAGGTGTGGGTATTACACAAGATAAAGATTTATGTTTTATTTAGTTTTCATGTTACATTCTAGCTGTATTTCCAGAAGAGCTGGGAACTAGTGTTCCTTTAACAGATGATGAGCGTCGAACGCTGCTCTACAAACCTCTGGATGGAGAGTGGGGTTCCAGGACCCGAGATGAGGAGTGCGACAGAGTTATTGCAGGGATAAACCAACTCATGACTCTAGGTAAATCCTGAGTATTATGGGAAACGAGGGATTTTTGGTTACATTTTTCAGACTGTGCTCTTGTGTACTTCTGAAGTTACTCAAACGAACGTGCCTTTTACCTCCTGATTACTTGAAATTAAACTTTCTCATTGCACATTTTAAAATCCTTCGTATATTCAGTACATATGAACCCTGAATTTTCTCCTGTTTTCAAGGGTAACTATTGCTTTTTGGTAGATAATTTTACATATGCTAGGGGGTTGGGATTTTACATGCTGAAAACAAGTGCTTGAATTTTTTACTTTAGCTGCCAGAATTTCTTCTTGGGGTTAAAATGGCAAATTTTATGGTGAACAGAATATTAACTGTGTTACAGGCAGAGCGGAGAGGGGGAGGAAGTCCTGTATACTCCTTAGAGTCTCTCTGTAGATTTCCCCTGTATTAGCTTTTTATAATTCCTGTTTTCTCTCCTACTACATGTTGCTGTGCTGTCAGCATTCTTAGATTTTGGGGGGTAACAGTGGTCATAAATGTAATACATAAATTGTCACAGATAAAGTTGTTTAACTGATTTTTGAAGTACTAGAAGAAAGGTGAGACATTTATGTTTCAAAAAAGCCAGAAGACTCTTGCTCTCAAAATACTTCCAGTACCTAAATGTCCCCCACATTATGGCTTCTTTAGTCACATACTGCATAAGAAGCTTCACTTTGCTTCCAGAAGAAAGGAACTATCTATACCGTGTAGTAATCCAAATTGCAGAATTGTGAGGAATTGCTTGCGAGGAAGTTAAATTCTGATTGTTTTCATTGTGTGGTCTAAGAGCAATGGGTTTACATTTTGCATTTCATTATATGGCAAGCTGCTTAGTTTGGGATTTAACCATAGCATATGTGGGGTGTATTGCTACAAAGTAGCAGTTGCTAGAATATTCATAAGAGTGAGTAAACAGCTTTTAGAAGAAGGGCAGTCTGTTTAGCAACAACATATTTTCTGTTTTAAAGATTTTTAGGAGAGACTTTTAAAGGGTTTTTGAATGTTTTTGTATTGCGGTATTTTCCCTTGAGGTATGAAATGTTAGGATGATGTGTCTAAGCACTCATGATGCTGCTAAGCACAGGAGGTAAAAAACAAGTCTGTGTAGGTGCGCAGACTTAAATTGCTCAGCAGTCTTCTAGCATTATGTGGATTGGTTTTAGAACACCTCTTCCTGTAAGGTAGCAATAGGAGATTGGGTTTTATTTTGAATCTGATTTTTTCCCCGTATCTTAATGAGATTGAAATAGTACTGTAACTTTTGTGATAAGAATTTAATGAATTGCTTTGTTTGAAGATGAGAAAGTGGCAATATAAACCCAAATGAAATGAGCCTGTGTTGTAAATAACAGTACTGAGTTGCATGGCTTCAGACGTGTATAACTGATAGGTTTAAATCTGCTTTTAAGATGTGTACATTTTGCCCGCGCTTGCCCCGTCTCTGAGAAGCGCGCCCAACAGAAGGGGAGGTCGCTGCGGCGCTTGCACTCCCAGCACGCACCTCAGCAAGAGCTTTGATATGCGGAATATCACAAAATGTTCAGGATATCTAGACTAGCTGTTATTTTTGGGAAAGTGCTATGCGTTTCAGAGATGAAGAAATAACATATGTTCTGTGTGGGGGTAAATCTTTGAAACGCTAGAGAGGCTTTCGTGGTATGTAACTTGGATTTTAATTTTTTTTATTATTTTTTCATTCTGTATAGATATTGCTTCTGCATTTGTGGCACCTGTGGATCTTCAAGCTTACCCGATGTATTGCACTGTTGTGGCATATCCCACAGACCTCAGTACCATTAAACAAAGACTGGAAAGCAGATTTTACAGGTTAGATCCAAGTCTCAGTTTCTGCTGTGAAATACTGCCAACCCTATTTTTGGTAGCTTTTTGTCTTGTAATACCCAGCTGGGAGACGGGACAAGTGTGTGCTTTCTGTTTCTCCCTCCTTCTGTACTTGATTTAGGTTTCCATTTTCTAAAACATTAAAAAGGATTGAACGTATCTTCTCCAAAATGTATTTTAGAATTATGTGGCTTTCAGATTCCTGCTTATGCAAGTGACTTGTTCCATGTGAGATTCAAATTGCAGGAGCAGAGACTAGGTCACTAAAATGACTTTTACTCAAAAGGATTAGATTTACACTTCATAATTTTTTAATCTGTTTTTTAATAAGAGAAACATGAGAAATATGTCAAATGTTTTTGTCTTAATGTGTTTTAAAAAAAAACTCCTTATCACATAAGCTACACAGCAAATGGCTTGTTAAATTATAGCACTTGGAATTCTAAATTGTTGAAAAGCAACAAAAATAAGTTTTAACTTTTTGACACTGTTTTGACAGTTCCTCAACTATGATTGCAATTGCTCTATTTTTTTCAGTAAATATTATCCGTGTAGGAGTACGTTCCTTTAAATGACTTCTGTTTCCTTTGCTTCTTGGGATATTTCTGGTTTGAAAATCAGTGTCCCTGTAATACTTGTTTTGAGTAAATATGGATAGCATTTTGTTAGGGGGCAAATTACAAAGTTAATTGGTAGTTCTTTGTGCATACTAACTGAAGATTGAATTCTAAATTAAATAACTTTTTAATTTAAAAAAAAAGAAAACCCACAGTTTTTTATGTTATAATGTGATAATGCATATTTTCCCTGTTAATTGTGTGATATAAGGCAATCCAGCTTTCACTTCTGTAATGTACTGCTTTGCAATCAGAGATGGTGAGGACTTTTTGCTGGATTTTGTTTCTCTTTTCAATAAGCAGTTATTTTTGATGATCAGCATACCTCTTTTGGTAAACCAGATTTTATTTGTAGCACCGCCAAGACCTTGTTAGGTAACAATGAACCACCTTGTATTGTGCTTTCCAGTGACATTTTTCCCTTTACCTTCTGCAAGAAGGATTGCTCAGATCACTTGTGGTTTTAGTAGCTTTCCATGAGGCTTACCTTAAAACATATTTTTTCTCCTCTGGACCAGGAGTTGTAGCACACTTGTATATTTTGTATACTTTAAAAAAATGCAAAACCAAACAGAAAATGAGTAGGATCTTCTGCAGTCACTACTGACATTGTATAGAACGAAATTCTGGACCCATAAACATGATTAAATTGCATCTAAATGCTTATGCTATGCTAAACTGGTTAAATGATCCCCTGCTTCACTCTACAAAACCCTTGTGCAGCATCATGTTTTGCTAATAGGAAAATAGAAGACTGTATATATTTGTAACTTCTATGCTGTCAGAGTTTTTATCTGAAGTAGCGTGTATTTTTTCAATTGTCTTTTCATTTTAGATTTGTATCTTTTGGTTTCCTCTCCCCCATCTACATTTGCTTTTGTGCATCATTTTTCATAATGTGGCTATTCTGTGGTTAGGCCCTTAAATCAGAGCTATGTCAGGAAACCCGGTCACTGTCTGTCAGAAAAATTTATACTTTTAATAATTATTTTTATTAATACTTTGTTAATCCTCAGCTGTGACTTCAGAGGTGACATAGCGTGGGTCACGTATATCATAAAGGAATAATAAAAGCTGAAGCATCACAGCTGAATTTCCCTGAGAAGTGTCAGCTGCATATTGTTCGAGCTACGCGTATAAATTGCGGCAGGATGTGACCTGACGCTGGGAGGCCTGAGGAAGGCACCTTCTGCTGATCACAGAGGGCAGCGTAGCCAAGTCTGCGTGGCTTTGATTCAATGTGAAAAAACGATGAGTGGGATGCTACATTGGAAAGGTTTTTCTCTTGTTTCATGTACATTGCTAGAAATCAAGTCTTTTTTTTTTTGTCTTTTTTTTGTTGTTGTTGTTCTCCCCTCTTGCCTCCCTTCCTCTCCAGGCGCCTTTCTTCGTTAATGTGGGAGGTCCGGTACATAGAACACAACACTCGCACGTTTAATGAACCCGGAAGTCCTATTGTCAAATCTGCCAAGTTTGTCACGGATCTTCTGCTACACTTCATAAAGTGAGTTGCTTAGTAGGTCTGTTGTTACTCCTGTCTCTTACCAAGGTATTTATCCTTTTCAAACCTGAATTTGTGTAGTTCTGCGGCTTGAATAAGCTTGTTGGCTGCTGTTGGGGCAGAAGAGAATAAAGCTTCTCTTGACAAAGAGTAGATAAGTTTGCAAAACAAGGTAGTTTTGTCATACATTGATTGACGTAGATTGGCGTGGCGTTTTATTTCAAGAGACTTTCTGATAAATGATAAAAATGGGTCTGAGTATCTGCATGGAGTGATAGATATATTTATAGGTAAGTTTGGAGTTCTGATTTTGAGTTTGAATACTGCCTGAGTTAATGTAATTGTGGGCATTTAATTCTAAAGTCTTTACAATTTATAATGTGACTGAAAATAGTGTTTGATATGCAAAATAAAAATTGGAGCTTTGTAGATGACAGAAATAGTAGTTGTCTTTCAAATGTTCTTTTTTTTTACCGTTGTCTCTAGAAAAACTCATTGAGAAATGTTTCAGATTTTTTTAGTCAGTTGACACATCTGCAGAGCTGAAGTTTGTAAGAAGAGCTTACTGAGTTGTCTGCTGCCTTGATTGGCTTGTACATGGTGAATGCCGCTGCTCCCACCTTGTAGAAAGCGCGAGATACTTAATGGGTTTCACAAAAACCATGACATTGTTAGTCATCTAGTTTCTCTTGTTAGTCATCTAGTTTCTCAGTGTTAAATTAAATCTTCGTACTTTTTATTTCATGCATTCTTGAAAATGTTACAGTTGTGTTATATATTTGGAAATCTGGGACTCTGAGTCCATATGTAAATCTTCGACCTCTTCAGTGCCTGTGCTTGGAGAGTGAAAAATGCTTAACTGCTTCAGATATTAAAAGTTGTCATGAAATACACCTTTAGGAACTGATATGTGTCTAAAGTACTTCTCTATTACTAATTTTGTTCTTTAACATCTTTGTCCTGTGTGGGTTTTTTCTGATTTAATTAAGCAGCTCGGGGTTTTTCAAAGTGTGTGCTTTTAATTGGCTTAACTAAATTAATGCAACACATGGATATTCTTACTTAATAATGTCCTATAGCTTGTGTCTATTAATATACTCATTTAAGTGAACTACCAATGCATATAAAGCACAGACTTTTTTTTTTTTTTTGATTTTTTTACTTTAGAATCAGAGAATTTGGGGGGCATGGGGTGGGGGGGCTTTTTTGTTTGATTTTTTTTTTTTTTTTTTTTTCCCCACCTTCTCTCCCAGCTGTTCTAGTGACAATCACAGTAGCCTGTGCTGCAGGTTATGATTCCAGTGTAGAGTTGCTGAGTGTTTACTCCTTGCTTTTTCTGTGGTGGCTTGTGTTGCTACATAGTAGAACACCTTTGGGCATTCTTTGTGTAGAAGTTTGCTGTTATACAAGAATTCAAAATCAGCGTTTGCTTTCCCGATTTCATTATGCAGTTTTATCCAGTAACAGTGTTAGCCCTTTCACAAATAAACAGTACATTCACATAGCTTACATTGCAGGTGCTAACGTGCAAAATTGCACTTCTGTACACTAAACCCACTGTAGTGCTTCTTACAAAGGTAGATAGCCCCCAAAGCCCTTTATGTGATATATTAGATTTTTCTAATACTAATACATCCATGGTAAAGGATTATGATTTTCAGTTTTAAAACATTGACACTTTTAAGAAGTCTGTATTTTACAGAGTGCAGATAATATTTTACAGCTTTTTGAGCAGATTAGCTTTTCTTACTACTGCAGTCGTCGTGGTATTCATACAGCACTAAACACTTTATTGTTTCGTTTAGGAATGGCTTCATGAACATTTTCCTTATACTAGGCAAAAGACAGTTGATTCCATAGGTGGATGGAAGATGGAAAATAAATGTTATTGTGTGTTTCTTTTTACACAGAGACCAGAGTTGCTATGACATAATCCCATTATACAATGCAATGAAGAAGAAAGTGTTGTCTGACTCTGATGAGGTAAGTGGCTGTGTCTTTGACATTGGCATTGATAGGCCGGAGAAATGGGACCACTGTCTCTGTCCTACAGGTTATTAAAGTACTGCTTCCAGTCACTGCAAGCCAGTGGGATGTACTTTTCTGTCAATTAAATGTTTCTTTTTGTCAACTGGGAAGCTGGGTACAAATCCTGCCTCCTCTCCTCCTTTGGTGTAGAGAGCTTTAACAGTTTACTGAGGAATTTAGATGCTTCTTACACTTCTGATAGGTTCTCAAAACTGACAGTCACATTAAATTCTTCACAGAGGGATAGGGATAGAACTGTAAAGACTCATAAGTGAAGTATAAAAACTCACCTACTCATATATGCTTATATTTTTTTAACCTTTTTATGCGACTCATTATCTTGCTCAAAGGAAGAAGAGAAAGATACAAATGTGCCAGGAACTTCCAC
Organism: Todiramphus chloris collaris; assembly: GCA_025345505.1. Classification (NCBI taxonomy): domain Eukaryota; kingdom Metazoa; phylum Chordata; class Aves; order Coraciiformes; family Alcedinidae; genus Todiramphus; species Todiramphus chloris. The sequence goes on along the minus strand of JANVCC010000018.1, from coordinate 34,239,273 downwards.
TAGAAAAAGAAAGGTAAATTTCTTTTTTTTTTTTTTAATGATTTATAGTGCTATAAATAATTAGAAAGGCATTTGTAAACAAGGCAATGTAAAACTGAAGAAGTTTTTATTATCATGTAATATCAGCTTTTGGAAAGTTTTGAACTTAAAGTGACATGTTGTTCTACTGAGCTGCTCAGTGTAAAAGCATTTCTGTCTGTGCTGCTTGTCAGGAATTTGTTAATTAGAATTTATATCCTGCAGGATACCTTTTCTGTTAGACTTTTGTAAAAACAGCTAGTTTATTTAATATATACCAGACAATATTGTCATTTCAGGATCATCAGCCAAAGCGGCGTCTGCGTAATAGAGCTCAGTCATATGACATTCAGTCGTGGAAGAAGCAGTGCCAGGAGCTGCTGAATCTCATTTTTCAGTGTGAAGACTCTGAACCATTTCGACAGCCAGTGGATCTCCTTGAATATCCAGTGAGTATTTTGGAACAGGAAGGCTGGTTATAATCCAGTTGTTAGGTGGTGCCACAGTAAGGCTGTGAGTGAGACGTTTGCTGGCCAGAGCCCAGGAGCTTCACTGAACAGTTCTGCAAAGTCAGAAGGGATGTCTTGAGAATTCTGTCCCATAGCCTGGCTGAGGGGCTTGTACTGACAGGTTTGTGTGTCTGTCCCAGAGCCTGGCTGAGGGGCTTGTACTGAGACAGTAGTTACCTGTTTCAGAGCCTGGTTAAGGATTTGCGCTGAGACAGTTTGGGAGTTAAAACAGAGAGGTTTGAGAGGTTTGGAATTGCTGTTGCTAAAGGCACTGACTGCAGAAGGATAATCGAGCTCAGGTTACTAATTCCCAGGTAACACTGGATGCAGTCGGAGGCGCAGTCCTCGGTTACAGCACTGGTGGGCAAGAGAAATAGAAGGGGTATCGCGTATGGAAGGTGCAGCTCTGACCAAGAAGCTGTCCCTGTCTTGGGTGGAGGAAGAAGAGCACAGCCCGTTGACTCTCTCTGATAGACTTTTCAGTCTTCTCCTCCTGCCCTCCCTCCTGAGAGGTGTATTCCCTTTGTGATTCTTTTATATCCTGATTCTGTCTGTCCCTGCATTCTAGGTGGAGTTTAGCACGATTTGGGTGGAGAGTTGAGGAACATAGTCATGTACGTTTAGCATGCATCCCATTATGCTCATTACCAGACTCAGGGGTCTAAACTTGAGTATTAATTTTGCTGCTGATTAGGCAAAGGTCTGGGACACTGTGGCCTTCAAGATTTATATGAGAGTTTTTTGCTTCTGTTGGTTTAGCCAAAATAGGACCAGCCAAAACAGGACCATCTTATCTTCACAAGACTCCTTCCTTCAGCCATTTGGTTGCCAGCTTAGTGGATCTCCAGCCCCAGAGATAGCACAAGAATCTTATGGCCGTAAACATCTCAACCTTTCTTCATCAGTGCTAAGTTAGCTGTATTCCTGTCTCATGGCAAGCTAGGTTGTTATCCCACAGGTGGTGGGGTTGTTTTTTCAGCCGGGACCATTTTTTCAAACTCTTTCATTGATACTTCAGGCAGCTCCGTTGACACAAATTTTTTCAGTGCTTGGTTGTCACTTCGTAATAATGTTTATTGTCTCGTTAAAGTAATTTCAGAAGAAATTGGACTTCTCTGCTCTCTTTAGTTGCAAAATGTTCTATATTCAGGCATGTCTGCATAAAGTAAATCACAACTTTTGCAATTAAGATGCATCTTTCCTTTTCTGAGTGAAAAATGGTCATACATGAAGTATATATGTTTGCTTGTTACAAATGTTATCACGGATCATGTTTTTGCACTCATTTCAGAAGTATGAAAACTGAAGGTAATTTTTATACCACAATCATCTGAACTCAATGCAGAAAAAGAACATGCTGAAGAACTGTAGTGAACCATTAACTGTAGTAACAATGGCTTTCCCAAATTTCCCTTTCTGCCTGGGTGATTACACTGGAATTCAGATAGCCAGCCATGAGCAGCCTTTTGTAACTACAGAATATTTTAACACAAAAGTCTGTTGCCTTGGATCTCTTTTAGCCCTTGGGCTAGTTTTACTTCAAGTAACAAAGCAAAGATTTTGCATGCTTTCCTTTTAGCATATGTTTAAGTTTTTCTTCAAAATATCACTCTACAGTGAGTAACTTGAGGGAAATTAATCGTCCCAATTAGAGAAAAGAAATGCTTCTCTTTCAGAAGTCACTAGTAGCTCTGTCTTGACACTTCAGCCATTGGGCACCATAAATTTTGAAGTTACCTAACTTTACGCGGTGGCCATCTACAAGTGGCCTTCTGTGTTTGGGATTCTGTTAGGGAGCTCCTTACTAGGCTTGGGCATGAAACACTGCTCCCTGGAGTCACAAACCTCTTCAACATTGAGAGACACTCACAGGGGTTCAGTTTTCTCTGATGGATTAATCAGAGAATGTCAGGGGCTGGAAGGGGCCTCGAGAGATCATCTAGTCCAACCCCCCTGCTGGAGCAGGATCACCTAGACCAAGTCACACAGGAACGTGTCCAGGCAGGTTTTGAATGTCTCCAGAGAAGGAGACTCCAGAACCCCCGTGGGCAGCCTGTTCCGGTGCTCTGTCACCCTCACTGTGAAAAAATTCCTCCTCATGTTTACATGAAAATTCCTGTGCCTCAGCTTCCACCCATTGCCCCTTGTCCTGTCATCGGGCATCACTGAGAAGAGCCTGGCTCCATCCTCCTGGCACTCACCCTTTATATACTTTTATATATAAACATTGATGATGTCAACTTAAGTTAACTTTTGTTAATTTGGGTATTGAAGCTTTTCTCTTGTATGGCTATTCCTCTGTTTCTTCCATAGTGTAGAAAAATGGTTTTTTTATTGGCTTGAAAAGGGCCCTATTTAAGCCTGTGGAGTTTTGATTATTTTAACACTGCTCTCCTAAATTGCCAGGTCTCCCCTTGGGAAGCTGCTCAGGTTTCAGTCTTGGGTATGCTAAGACTCTGATTAGGTTCAAATGCTTAAACTTCATGTTTTAAAGCTACTATATAAACCCAATATTAGTACCAAGTTTAAACTGTTAAGCCACCCAGAAGGCTTGTAGTCACATGGACATAGCACAGTTTTCTTGATGGCAGCGTGTCAGTAATACAGCCCTTAGGACACGAAATTCTGAGCTCCGTATTTCAGTAAATCTGTTTACAAAATTAATTAACTCTTGTATCAGTTCCCTTCTAACCTCTGTTCTGCCGGGTATGTCTGTGAGGAGTTACGTTGTGTATCAACAAAAAAGAGTGAATTGTCTTTGGCCGCTTTCTGTGCCCACATAAACAAGTTTATCAAATACGTCCTAATGAAAATCATTCATTAAGACTTGGGGGGGACAATTGTAATGTGTTGCTTTGCTCTTTCTTAACAGGATTATAGAGATATTATTGACACTCCTATGGATTTTGCTACTGTTAGAGAAACACTGGAAGCTGGCAACTATGAGTCACCGATGGAGTTATGTAAAGATGTGAGACTTATTTTCAGCAATTCCAAGGCCTATACACCTAGTAAAAGATCACGGGTAAGACTTTTTGTTTGTTTACTTTTGTTGTTGTTTGAAAGAACAGCTGTGGATGTGGTGTGGTCTATCTAGACTTCTGTAAGGCCTTGCCCCTACAATATCCTTCTCTCTAAATTAGAGAGAGGTGGATTTTAGGAGTGGACTGTTTGGTGCATAAGGAATTGAACAGATGGTTGCATCCAGAATGTAGTGGTCAAAAGCTCGATGTCCAGATGGAGATCGGTGACAAGTGATGTCCCTCAGGGGTCCATGCTGGGACCAGTGCTGTTTAGTATCTTCATCGGTGACATAGATGGTGGGATTGATTGCACCCTCAGCAAGTTTGCAGATGACACCAAGGTGAGTGGCGCAGTTGACATGCCTGAGGGGTGGGGTTCCATTTAGAGGGACCTGGACAAGCTTGAGGAATGGTCCTGTGAGAACCACATGGGGCTCAAGAAGGCCAAGTGCAAGGTCCTGCACCTGGGTCAGGGCAATGCTCAGTCTCAAAAGAAGCTGGGGATGATACGATTAAGAGCAGCCCTGCAGAGGAGGACTGGGTGGTGCGAAGGGGGTACTGAGCCAGCAGTGTGCACTCCATGCCCAGAAGGCCAACCATATCATGGGCTGCATCAGAAGAAGCATGTTCAGAGAGTTGAGGGAGATGATTCTCTATTCTGCTGTGGTGAGACCTCACCTGGAGTACCATGTCCAGTTCTGGAGTTGTCAGCACAGGAAGGACATGAACTTGTGAGAGTGGGTCCAGAGGAGGACCCCTAAAATGATCAGAGGGCTGGAGCACCTCTCCTTTGAAGACAGATTGAGAGAGTTGGGGTTGTTCAGCCTGGAGAAGAGAAGGCTCCAAGGAGACCTTATTGTGAACTTTTAGTGCTTAAAGGGGGCCTGTAAGAAAGTCAAGAACAGTCATTTTAGCTGGGCCTGTTGTGACAAGACAAAGGGTAGTGGTTTTAAACTAAAGGAGGGAAGACTTTGAAGTCTTTATTGAGGAAGAATTTTTTTACATGGAACATATTGCTCAGAGAGGTGGTAGATGTCCCATCCCTGTAAACATTCCAGGTCAGGTTGGATGGGCCTCTGAGCAACCTGATCTACTTGAAGATGTCATTACTCACAGCAGGGCAGGGTTGGACTAGATGACCAACATAGAGCTATGAGGGAGATGAAGGGATTGGAGCATCTCTCTTAGGAGGAAGGGCTGTGAGACCTTGGGCTATTTAGCCTGGAAAAGAGAAGACTGAGAGGGGATCTTATGAATGTTTACAAATACCTGCAGGGTGGGTGGCAAGTAGCAGGGGACAGTTTCTTTTCAGTTGTGCCCCGTGATAGGATGAGAGGTAATGGTCACAAGCTGAAACACAGGAAGTTCCACGTCAACATGAGGAAGAACTTCACTGTGAGGGTGCAGAGCCCTAGAACAGGCTGCCCAGAGAAGTTGTGGAGTTTCCTTCTCTAGAGACTTTCAAGACCTGCCTGGATGTGTTCCTGTGTGGTCTGCCCTGGGTGTTCCTGCTCTGGCAGGGGTTTTGGACTAGATGATCTCCAGAGGTCTCTTCCAACCTAGAACATTCTATGATTCTATGAATACTTATATCTGAAAAACACAGGACAGAAAACCAGAGAGACATTGTAATTGATTACTTTAAAAGCAAGTTTAATGATGTGTCATCTTCAGACATGAATATTTCTGAGAAAGTAGTGTAGTTTTTTATTGTAAAGGAATGGAATGTATGCTTTTTAAATGCCTAAAGTTCTGATGTTCTGCAGGTGTATTCCAAAAGTAGCTACTTCAAAGTGGGTTTAAAGGGAGAGACACATTGAAAGAAAGCTCTGTAGTAACACAATTGTGGCTACAGTAGTGGAACTTAACTGATAATTTTGGGGAGTAAACTAAGTGAGTAGAGAATATAAAATAACAATATTGGGGAATAAAATTGAGAGTAGAGGATGATGAGATCCTATGCTGTTCATTGGTATGTAGTGAGGTTAGGATTTCTGGGAAGGAGAACTGCTTACTTAAAGCATGAGCTGAGAAAGGCAATCTTACTGAACTGGTACTGAAATGCACTGCCAGTGATAGTTCATATTTGCTTTGGAAATGACTTGTAGGTGCAGTATCTATGAGCAATGAAAGATATAAACGTATACTTGGGCATGTTCAAGGCTTCTCTGGAGCTTTTCTTCTTCTAATATACGTTAGGTGTTAGACTAAAATTATCAATAGCTCTTATGTTTGTCTGTTGTAAATAGCGAATTAATCATCAGGACTTGGTCTTAAAACACAGGGACAAATTGCCTAGTATGTGACGAGCAGGAAGGACTGATCAGTGATTGATTTCTCTTCAGTCAGTAATCAATAATCCCCCTCACTGGTCTCGCTCCCTAAGATCAGTCTCTTGTTCTTACTTTGCATCAAAGGGCAGGGCCTTTTGGGCAGGTCTGGATTCTTTTGGGGTTTTTTTTTTCTTTCTTTTCTTGATCTCCTCAAACCAAGATAGGAGAATGCTTGACATTATTTTGGCTCTTGTGGTTTCACAGATTCTTCTGACATTTTTCATATTTTTTCACATTTCAGACTGGTGCAGTAGTAAACTTGAAGCTCTTTATATTTACTTAGAAATGAAAGATTCTGATGTCAAGAATTTTCCAGAAACTATGTACTTTCAGTGCACACAACACAGAGTTGTTGAATGATGATATTTTTACTCTGACTTGTCATTCAGTGATAATTTTAGCATCTTACTTAACATCATTGTTGGTTTTTTTTCACTTGGCACATTGGACATGTTTGGGGTTTTGGTTGGTTTTTTTTTTTTCTTCCACATACTTTCTTATGACATTTCTTTGAACGTCCTCTCCAGTAATACGTGCAGAATCTGTCACAGTTACTGTTTGGCCTGACACTCAAATAATTTGGTGTGTCACTAGGTAGGCAACTGTTTAATATTGTCTTTGTGTTCCATATGCTAAGAAGGTGTCCTATCCACTCTTGAAGTATCTAGACGGTTCACTTCTATGCTTTTTTTGTTTCCAGAATTAGTAACAGCTGTGCTGAAATAATTAGTTGTAGTCTAAAATGAGTTTGATTTGGTCTCTCTGTAAATGAGGCAAGACTATGGAGGAAAAACAAAGTGTATCTGTGTAGTTGTAATATATTTATTGTACATGTTGCAACCAACTCACTGGTAGTATCAATTCATCCATAAGAGGAGTAGACTGATGTTCAAATACAGGATATAAAGATGCAACTTAATACAGAAGAAAATGAGATTTCTTGACCGTAGGTATGATAGAGTAAATTTCCGCTGAGGATCTCTCTTTGTGGTTCCTGCTGAAGCTAGAAAGGGGTGCATTCTGAAAAGGCACTGTTGAAAAGGTGGCTTTTCTGATTTTTTTTCTTGTGTGCAATGTTTAGTTGTAACACTCTTGTCAAAGCTGTGTTTTGGAAAAGTGTAGAACTTGCTTGTTTACTGGCTTTTCCTTTTTAGATCTACAGCATGAGTTTGCGCCTTTCTGCTTTCTTTGAAGAACACATAAGTTCTATCCTATCAGATTATAAATCTGCCCTGCGCTTTCATAAAAGAAATACAATAAAGAAACGAAGGAAAAAAAGAAGTCGAAGCAGCTCAGTTTCCAGTAGTGTTGCATCCAGGTACGCTAATTCCTTTACAGTACTCATGAAATGCTGTGCCAGTTTGACACACCAGAACAGGAGAACTTAGTGTGTTTGTTTCTGTACTATTCCCTACATAGCAGAATGATAGCTTTGACATGCAAGTCCCTATGATGTGGAAGAATTTTAAACGTTACTTAGAGCTATCCTAGTGTAAGTGCTTCAAATTCAAACAACTGCTAAATGTGTCCAGTAAAACGTCATCGTTAGGGTAGCGATGGCATCATGCTTTGTCATACAACTACAGCATTTATTGTAAAGATTCACTTTTCAGAAGCTCACAACTACATGAATTTCCACAGCAAATGTCATTTTTAACGTACTTCATACAGAGACGATTGTTTTACTCCTGCAGTCTCGGACACTAGCATTTAATTGTATTTATTCCTGTAAAATAAAAAAGTGATATTGTTACTCCTTTTGCAGCCCTGAAAGGAAGAGGAGATTAATAAAACCTCAGCTGAAGCCAGAAACTTCTGCCACTTCTTCATCTTCTGCACCTGCACGGTCAACAGCACAGAGACATGCTCCACCTCAGATGAATGGAAAAGCAGCTGAAACCTCTTCCCTTGTGCGGACCAGAAGCAACAGGGGAGTAACAGATGTGGCTGTTATAGAGCAACCATCTACTTCTTCAGGAGCAAAGCCTTTAACAATAAAGCCTTTAATTACAAAGCCTAATACTACTGCAGGATCAGGAAAGTCGGGCAAGTTATTTTTTGATTTTTATTTTTTTAAGCTGTGAATGTTTTTAAATATTAAACTTGCTCTTTGGAGATCTTACATATTTGTCTCAGTTAAGATTGGTTCTGTTTTCAAGCTGCTGGGCCTTTGAGGTTCTTCAGTGGAAACCTGAACAAGTTAGGCTATGTGTTGTTTTACCCAGAAAGCTTTCTCCCTTCTAGATCACTGGTTCAGATTGTTTGTGGTAGAACATGACTTCCTTTTCAGCCAGGTAAGGCTGGATGTGAGTTATAAACTACTTAACTTGAAGAATTTTATTTTTTTTTTTGTCATTCTAGTACTGGAGAATTCAACGAAACATTCCAAGAACCAGAATATTGTATCAATCCCTAGTCAATCTGATTACAGTCACAACACTAGGAATAACTCCACAAGAGAAAATCCTGAGAAAGAGAAGCAAATCAAGCGCAGAGTAAAATCTTCCACTGTTAATCAACAAGGTAAGGAGCTTCTTTGGAACTGCATTCCGCCCCAAGTTATTGATGTAATGGCTGTAGTGCAGTACTCTGGGGTGGGTAAATGGGTATGTGTTATGACTTAGTGGAATGGGGAAGTCTAATGGAACGATTCAGTCACAGTTAGATTCCTCCTTGCTAATCAGCATGGTTTTGACTACTCTTTAACACCATTTCCATGGTACAATAACTGTTGTCTAGCCAATTTTGATATATTAATGTATCTGTACCTTCATTTAAGTTCAGGGTCATGAGTCCTCAGGTTTGAAGGCAGACTTCTGCAGGGTCACACTTTAAGCTTGGTGGGTTTTACCTAATAAAACTTACATGGGTTAGAATTGGGTCAGTGACACTGAGTGTGATGATACTCACTACAGCCACGAGCATGGCAATCAGAGCATCCCAGCTGCGACTCTGTTCTTTTTTGCCATGGTAAAATATAGCTATGCAGTGATTACTACTTCTTGTTTCACATAATTGTGTGGATTGATCAGACCTGATTTTGTGTAATCTGACTGAATTTGGTCTTTTGATGTCTGGATACCTTACAACTCTAAGCTTCTGCGGAGACTGAAATAAGATCTCTTAGTTATAAAACCTTTCCTGTTTATAAAGGAGCTTTGAACTGTTAAGAAGCTGCTGTGAAGCAGCTGGATCCACTAAGCATCTTTTCTCTGAAGAAATGGTAGTCTGCAAATTGGGCCTCACCTAATTAACCTGGTTATTCCTAGTCCTGCTCTCCCAGAGGATTATCTCTTCTTTATAACTCTTCCATGCTTCTGAAAGAGCAGCTTGTGGTCTGATAAGTGAAATCATCTGTCTGTTCCTTGCAAGCTTTCTCACAAAGGCCTCAGCCATTACTACATTCCATGGCTAAATATGCACCCATCATACACAACTGGATGTTTGGTTGTGTCAGAGGTATCTGAATGGGGTTGAGGTGATCCTTTCTCTCCTGCACATCCCCTCATATGGCAGTGGAGGCCTGTTCTTTTATGCATATGTGAACGCAGCAGGAGTTGTGTGTGGATGTCCCATCAAAGGACTGTATGACTGCCCCACTGGCTATGAGCCCGTTCCTGGTCATGTTTTAGGCAGTGATTGTGGTATCGGAACATTACCATAAGAGGTCCTGTGACATGCCTCACTGAGGAAATTGGGTACCGCTTAGGCAAGTGAACTCATAGCCCATAAAGAGAAAAACTCATAGCCCATAAAAATTTACAAGCAAATACCTTCTGCAGTATGTCTGTTAATGTGGGAAATCTGTGCAAATAGCATACTTTTTTCTTCTTAGTCTCCCACACTTTCCTCCTTCCCCTTCCCCCCGCTCCCCCCCCCTGCTTCTTTCTCCCTCTCTTTTTTTCCCTTTTCCCCCAAGCTGCCTTGAGCTAAACCCAACTAGAAGGTGATCCTCACTACATATTGGCATCAAACTCTTTGAGCTCTACTTCAGGTTTCTTAGATTTTGACAGATTGGCAATCACTGTGAATCCGTTCGGATATTTTAGTAAGGGTTTTATTGAGACAGTGTGAAAATGAAAGTAAATGGAAATCTGTTCCATGATAAGTACATTCTCGTTTCTTTACAGCAGATTGCAAGAATAACGCTTTGGCATCAGGAAGCGTTCAGGTGAATGGACATGGAGGACAGCCTTTGAAACCTCCAGTTAAAAGAGGTCCTGGGCGCAAACCGAAGGTGGAGACGAATAACAGTAGCTGTGAAGTGGTGCACAAGAAGAGAGGCAGAAAACCAAAAAAGCTACAACTTGCTGAACAGCAAAAGGTTGCAGATCAGAATACAATCCAGACCGCAAGGGATATATCAGAAGAAGCCTCTGCTTCTACTGCCTGCAATTCTCTTTCTGAAAATAATATGAAGGAAGACTTGTTACAAAAAAAAGGCCGTGGGGGTAGAAAGCCAAAAAGGAAGATAAAGACCCATCAGCCAGGCTCGGACCTCTTAGTTCCTGCAAATGTTAAAATGCAAACAAGAAGCAGGAGGAAAAAGACAGATGAACCTATGGAGGAGGGGTCTGAAGAGCAGCTTAAAGATTCTTCTGAACCTCACATGAGAACTAGAAACCAGGGTAGGAGGACAGCCTTTTACAACGAAGATGACTCTGAGGAAGAGCAAAGGCAGCTATTGTTTGAAGACACCTCCTTAACTTTTGGAACATCTAGCAGAGGCAGAGTCCGAAAGTTGACTGAAAAAGCAAAAGCTAATTTAATTGGTTGGTAAATTTTACCAAGGGTTTTACTTCAGAATGCTATGAAGCAGGTACAGTTAAGGAACAGCAGAACAGACTTCTGCTTCCCTGCTGCTATTATGGGTTAGAAGAATATGTTCTGGTTTGGGGAGAAAAATTTAGCAAAAAATAAACTGAAAGAACAGTCTTTGAAAGAAATATATATTTTAAACTTTTGCTATTTATTGCCCTCCAAATAGGTTATGCATTTCAACAGTCATTTTGTTCACAGTTGAGAATAATGGAAGCAATTTCTGACTGACGCACAGAGTTGAGAACTACTCTGCTTGAGTAGCGCGTATTATCTCGACACAATTAAAACAAGAGATACGACTTTTAGTGCCACAAACTGACAACAGAAGTCTATTTTTGACCACGCAAGGTACACTCTGGTTGTAAAGTCATGTTGCCTAGGAAGACAGATTTTGGCAAAAAGTGGCAGTAAATTCACTTACGTTTCTATTAAATACAAAAATACCAAACTTTGCTAATCTGAAAATGCTTAATTTCAGTTGTGATGGAACGTTCATCTGCAAAAGCCTAGCACAGGCTGTTGGTTTATCCAAGTTCTGCCAAACATAGCAAAAATGTAATCACAAATATATATATATCTATATATATCCACATTGGAAAAAGTTTGACTAATGTCTAATTTTTCAGACCTTGATTCTTGTATCAATCACTAAATCTCTGTTTATTGTGCCAAAGACTGAGAATCAGTGCAGTGGAAAAGCCTTTTTTTTTTTTTTTTTTTTTTCGAGTGTCAGTCCAGCATACCATTTGCAGTGATAAAAGCTGTGTATTGTTTTAAATAGTAGGTTGTTAACATTGTTCTGAAATGTATCCTTTTTGGTACTTTTGGTAGAAAATAATGCACTGGTGGGGTCCTTTGACAGAGATGTTTTGGACAAAATGTATAATTGGTTAAAGGATTCAAGGAAATTACAGGACAGGTATGGAATTACGATGTTTACTTTCTGATCCAGATTGATTGTTTCTACAACTTTGTAGGTCATTTTAAGCATGTCTAAAGAAGAGTGTATGTGTATATATTAATATATACATAAACACATACATATAAAATATTACCCAGGTATAAATTTTTTTCAGGATTTTTTAGATAGCACTAGAATTGAAAATAAATTTTAAAAGGTCATACTTTATAGTTTAATTTTAAGGGGAAGATTGGTTATTTTCAATGATTAAGGTTAAAAGGCCAAATCACTTTTTATGCAATCATGTTTTATACAGTGGTCTCATTGCACATTGTGTTTTTCTGCACTTTTTATGGTATATCACGCTGACATAAGTCAATATACACCCTAAAGAAAAATTCCATTTAATGATTGTGCCTTGTATTCTATTATTTCTTGCATCCTTAGTAAAATTAAGTTGTCTATTGTAAATGATAACTATATGACTTAGGGGAATGTATTATTATATGTACTGCTCTGGAAAAGAAAAGCAGTTATTTATTTGTTTATGGTACATTTAGTTATTTTATACCTTTACAAACAAACTTTAATACCATTTTCTATCACTTAAAAAAGTATTGTCCAGTTTTAAGGAAAAAAAAAAAAAAGAAGTAGTCATATTTTCTGAGATCTGGTATGGTACAAAAATGTAACCAAAATTTTCTGGTTATGCATTATTTTGGAAGTTTGGGTAGTATGAAAGATTTTTTTTCTTTTTGTGTGTGTGACCCTAACTTAGTTGAAAAAAATAAACCTGAAATGAAACCTCAATTCTGTACACCCTTAGTTAATAATATTTTAATTTTTTTATTATTTTACAAACATCATCTGCAATATCTGGATGAAGGGCATACAGAATTAAGACCTTAAATTTGCACAGATTCTGTATATGTATTTGAGGCCTGATTCTTCAGTCTTTAGTTTCTGTTACAAAAAAATAAAAAAGGAAGAGGAAAAAAAAAAGGAAAAAAAAAAAAAGCTGAAATGCTTGAAGAGCGAGCAGGTATCTGGCACCAAGAGGAATAGAAACATGCTACTGTGGATAGCAAATGAGTATCCACCATACCTGGTTTTGTGTAGTTCATTATGCATTTTTCTACAAAAAACGACGAGAATATTTTGTAGATCCTCTTTGAATTGTGGATATGAATATGGGGAGCAGGGATTAGTTTGCATTTCATTTGTTGGTGTATTTATTTTTCCTAACAAGTGTTTCTTTATCGTTCAATTAAAAATGGAGTCACTAAACATGTGGCAGGATAACACGCGATGGTTGTGCAGCTGCAGCACAGCTTCACCACTCAAAGCCAATTGATTCTACTTGTTCATTTTTGTCAGATCTCACTGATGAAGGCAATCATTTGAAAATGTGTAATTTCCTGATGTTATCTGCATTGTAATATATGAAATAGATTCTATCTAAATTTCAACTTCTGTATTTACTCCATTTGTAATAATGTTTTATATGGCATGTTTATGTATATATTTATATATCGAAAAGACCTTGTATGTAAGTTTTGGAGACTGAAATAACACGCGTTCCCTTAACAGTAGGTAGGATATTGTGCATCTTCATTTTACGAGACTAGAAGGCCTTACCTGCAGAACATGCTTCCCACCCAGTAATATTGGTGACTTTAGCCAGTCATTTTTTAATTCATATTAAACACATTAATTTTTTTTTCCTTTTAAAATAAATTTGGGTTACATTTTTTAATAGAAGCAACACTAAAAAAATATTAGAAATTAATACCAGATTTATTTAAAAGTTCTATTTTTGTAATTTAATTTTCACTAGGTCGCTAACTTTATTTATGATATTTTAGTCACCATCAGACTGTGCATTTTCGTCGGGGAAAAAAAAACCCCACGTGATTTGAGGTTGTTGTGACATTACTGTATCGACACAGAAAAAGAGCTTTTGATGACAAAGTCTTAAGTTTTTAACTGTGAGCAATAAACTGTTGGTCAGTGTTCTGAAATAATTTAAGAACTATAGTGATATGCATGTCTTATAATGCCATCTGAAGTACCTAACAACTGGTTCAGAAAATGGAGTATCAAAACCAAGTACGCTTGTTTCACATTTGCATTGTAAATACCATAGGTTCACAGTCATGTACATGCAAACGATCTTACAGACCTGGCAGCAATTAACACAGTTTTATTCATTAAATTAATTTATATTTGACATGGATATGAGGACGCTGTTCTGGTATTCTGGTATTTCTGCTCTGTACTGGGAACCATTAGAATTGGTATTGACCGCTGAGTGGTATCTTAACAACAGCATGTTCTCGAACTACCGCCGAGGAAATAGCTTCTGTTTGTGATACCCGTGTGCTCGAAATGTTGAACAGAGATCACTGTGCCTGTGCCTACATACTTAACACCTCCTTAGCCAGTTTGTTTCTGTTGTTGGCGTGTTCTCTGGGAACTGAACTTAAATTTCACCGCTGTAGTGTTCCTTATTGTCAATATTGAACTAGAGCTCTTTGTCAGTCGGCAATGACCAGTGATACAACTTTACAGGAAAATGTCTTCCTCCAGTGATTAGACTGCTGTGATATAGATTTACAGATGTTTATTTGTACAGTGTCCGGTTTGTACATGTGATCAGTTTGTTGATAGACTTGTAAGATTGAGTTGGTTGAGTTAAATATTACTATGGCTTAATATTTGTAAAACTATTAATTGATAAAGGACCCTGATGCAGCACGTAGGATATATTAATATCTATTGAAAAAATAAATTGTAGTGTAGAGACAACTTATTCACTGTATTGCTGTACAAATATTTTTCAAGTACCAATTCCGATTCCATGCCAAAGGCTTTTTGTCTTACCAGAAAAAAAGAAAAAAGACTACATACAACACAAAAATAGTTTCTCCATTCAGTAACGTCAAGCTTGTTAAAATTTTTACACCACGTTGTTAAATCTCTTGCTCGCATTTGTTGGATCAAGGACTACAAGGAAATGCTTTAGCGTGTAATTTGAATTTAGGCACATATTAAATGGTTGACTGGTTCTATAAAAGCAATAGGCTTAACTGGATGGGACCCTTTCACCCTGTACTTTATATAGGAAATTGGGGGTTAGAGGTTTTTAAGCTCGCTTTCATCAACATTTGCATTTAATTTGAAGCATGCAAATCTTGCAGAGGTCATTTTAACATACTGCTGGTCAATCAAGATACAGCCATACCATAATAATTACATTGTGTTCCAAGTCCTTACATTATCTCTAAATATTTTGTCCACAGTAGTTTTTCAAAGGTTTTTCTTTTTGCCTTTGTTTTTTTGGAATTTTTAATTTTTTTTTAAGAGAGTTGAGTGTTTTAACAGGAATTTAAATACAACTCTGCAAGCTTGCTGTGAGACAAAAGGTAGAGGGCTTTAAAACCTCGCCTAGAAACAGCAAAAGCTCATTTTTCTGTTTACTACCTAATGAAGACAAATTAACTGTGTAAAATTATATATAATATATTTTCTTTTATCCCTGAAGTTCTTGTAACAGATTGGTTTCCAAGGGGACCTAGATATTCAACTGATAAAAGGGCTGTTAGTTATCTGCTGTAAATTATTGTACATATGTGCTTGTTCATAGGCAAAGTGTATTAAAGTTCCTACAATTGGCCAAGGCTTGACAAGGTGTTTCCAGTGACAAATCTGGTGGAGTTTCCTGGGTTTGGATCGGGAATGCAGCTTGTCGACCTTCTGCTGTGGCTGAGGGAAATCCCAGGGAGCTTTCAGACTAGAGCCAACCTCGAGGTGCTCTCGCACTGTTGCTGATTTTACTGCGGGAGTTCACCATGTCACTTTGACGCTGTGTTAGAGGAGGAAACACGCCAGGAGAGCTAGACTAAAAGACGTCTTAAATTGCAGAAAAAGCGGCGATTGACTTTGGGTTTTTTTTCTTCCCCCTTTTCCCAAGGTGATAACAGCATCAAGGCACTCTAGAGCGAAACCTTATATGCTGCAATAAAATAAAGGTGAATAAATTTAGCTTTTAGGAGGTAGATAGCGAGACAAATAGTAATTTGGATCCTTTTTAATGCAGATAAAGACATCAGGAAATTCACTTCAAATAATGCAAACAATACATTTTAGGGAGGGAAGGTAGTGCTATACTATGAATTGCTACCCTGAAAGAACAAAGAATGAGGTCATGCAAATTAGGAGTAAAAAGATACAAAAGTACCTGTCATGTCACACACGCCCGTGTGATGTACACGTGCCATCTTGTGCTCACAGCTGCGCGTGTCGGCTTTGCTGATACGTTGAGACCGCACGGAAGTTACATTTTTGGACCATACTGAAACTGCAGAAGTGTGGCAGACAACTGGATAATGATCTGACGTGAATTGAACTCTGTCGTAATGTTTAAATGTGTATAGAATGGAGCTCAACTTCAAGGAAATGACCTAGTAAGGTTAATTTTGAAACTGACACGTTTGCAGATGAAAAATTACGCTTATTTTGTACAGAATTATGTAAAACACAAATCTGTTGTATGTAATGAGTAACAGTTTTGGAAACTATAATTCTTTAGCTTTATCAAGGTTTGGTTTTTTTTTTTTCCTTCCAGAAATCTGGATTATCATGTTATAACCTGAAGTATCTCACCAGGATAACAGTGCCCTTTCTTTTTGTACATATGGATTGGAAATTTCTTTACTGTTATGTGGACACTTTCTATGTTAGTTTTGATGCATAATACTTTGAATCCTTTTATACAAACTAGAATGTATGTGTAAGAATTACTGTCACTGCAATGTAGTAACTACAAACTTATTTTTAAATAAATAGAAAACATGTTTTTCTAAGCTGTCCAACAGTGTTTGTTTCCATGTAGTAGTTTAGTGTGTTGCTTGTGTGGTCTTGAAAACAGCCTTAAATCAGGTTGTTCCGATTCCTCACCTACCTCTGTGCCATATTCCAGGGCACTGTGGTTTAGTGTGTTATGTGGGAACAGACAAAATTGCAGTCAGAGAACTACCTGATAGTTCAAAATTTGCTATTTTGAAGGGGTTTTCACTAAAACCTGCAGTTCTGGAGGCAAGTGGAAAGGCACTAGCAGCTGGCAGTGAACGTTACGAGTCCTCTTAGCTCACTTTCTAATATGCAGCAGGTTACCCCTCATCCTCCAAGAAGCCTTCTCTGTTCAGGTGGCAGCTGTTTGCACCAGAGCTGCATCCAGTTTATCTGGAACTCTGCTTCCAGCATCTCCAGAAGAAGCTGAAAACAACTATGCAGAGAGAAGTCCACTGCCTCCCTGCATGTAGAGTACTGATCTCCAGTCTAGTTACCCTGAAAGGGTGTTGCGCAGAAAAGTGATACAGGATGTGTTTTCACAACAGCCTGGGTTTTGTTTGTTTTTCTATCTGCACGTTTCTGCTCAGTAGATGTAAGACAAAAGAAACGTTTGGTATTTTAAATACTGCAGCCTGTAGATTGTTTCACTTCACCTGGTATTTGCTTTATTTTCCTCCTCCTGTACCTTACTGCAAATCACAAGGAAGTGACAGAAGAAACTCTCCTCGTGATAGAAGTGACAGAAGAAACCCCAGAGATGCAGGTATGTGTGCCGCTGAGCAACAGGAGTGGGGAATGGTCATAGCAGAACAAATGGAGTTCCCTGCAGCTTTCCAGGCGTGCCCACCATGGAGTCTGGCAAAAGCAAGACTTCTTTTAGCATATGAGGAAAAATACCCGTTGTCTCTTGTATCGGTGTGACTTGTAAGTGGCGTGTTCTAAATAATTTTAGAATGCTGGAAATGGAATAGACTGCCATGTTTCTGTGAAGTACAGCAGATGGCAGTTGTATGTGCGTCTTCAGCACGACAGCACTGTAGTAACAGAGGATTGTTCTTCAAAAAGGAAAGCCACCCCAGGTCCAGGGGCTCAGTTTTATTACTGTAAAGAGTCTTAAGCAATTCTTTTTGTTTTGTTTTGAAAAAGAAAAATCTTTGTGTGTGCAAATTTGTACAGAATCTTTAAAACACAATTACATCTCCATTTGCTCCTCACTTGCATGGCAGGTGTCTTTTTGAAGCCTACTGTGGTTATTTTACATGGAGTAGAAATCGGGACTTTGCTTTGGATTGACAGAGGCTGTGAAATGTTGGTATCTGACAGATGCTGACTGTGCCAGTACTAATGCTCCATTACCCTCTTCATACCATTTACTGCTGTTAGACCATACTACTCGTGAAGTGAAGGAAACAATGTACGGTCACTGAAGTTTGACCATTTTGTTTTCCAAGTGGAAAGTTCCTGTACCCAAACCTGTGTTCTTTCCTGCTCTAGCAATCAATGCGAGCTTTGCAGAACTGTGTCATTTTTACCAAAGGCAAATAAGCAAAGTGTAAGGGCTTGGAAAATGAATCCATGTTTCTATTTGAAGCACATGTGAAAACAAAGTAAATGCCAGAGAGCTAAAACCAGCAAGCAACATAGGTGGTGACCGGAATTGAAATAGTATATAACTGAGTTACTCTACGTAAAATCAGCATGCAAAAAATAAATAAAATTAAAATTATGGGTGTTACTAATGCGGGCAGGAAACTTAAAGCCCAAAATATAAGGTTGTTTTCCTAGCTCAGAGAAATCTTGTGTTTGGTATCTTCACAACAGGCTTAATTGACTCTCTGACAGAAGTGTAGTGAGGATTTGCTAATCCTCTCTCATACTTGGAAATCTGGGTGTTTGCTGAAAGGAGGATAGGGTACAGAATTCAGGAATGCTGTTTCTGATCTGGTAACAGCCATACTAATTTCCTTCATACCTCCTTTTGGATGTGGAGAGGTGTTACCTAAACAAGGTTCTATCTGCCTCTCATTTTACTTTAGGCAGTAGGCGCAGCAGTGAAAAAAACAACACCAAAAAAACCCCACAAAAAACCAAAACAAAAACAACAAAAAAGCCACACACAAAGAACACACACACACACACCCCCCCCAATAAAAAACCACAAACAATCCAAAACCAACCAAACACCAAAACAAAACGCACAAACACAACACAAGGAAGAGAAAATAAGAGCAGAGGCAGGTGATGGATTCATTCAGCATGAAATCTCTTCAGAGGCATATTCCCAAAGATGCTGCGTCCACACTCAATGTTAGGATCCAAGGCCCTGACGGCCTTGTCTGGTAATTTGTGCTTTGTCTCACATCTCTGCATTTGACTTTGAACAACTGCAACTTGAAATGCAAAGCGAGTTAGAATATGACTAAAACACTAGAAATAATTAGTTTATTTACATTCTACAGTAGAGAATGTTATTTGTCTCGTATTCAAGCACCCTAATTCAAAACTTGAATTCTCTTTATTATTAAGGAGGGTGATGTAAGCTCCCATGAGCTGCTAAGAAAGGGAATGCAGCTGTCAAAAACTGCCCGTTCACCGAGGTTTTATTTTGAGGATGTTTACAGAACAAAATTGCTTTAAAAGAGTCGAACTCCTAATTAGTGATGGTGCCAGCATCTTTCAATACACGGCATCTTTTTACTGGGCTAGAATCTTGACGCGAAGAGCTGGGTGTACGTGCACTGCGTAGTAGTGCTGCTGTCTTCCACTGACATCAGTTAATCTGAATGCACGAGTGCATCGGGAAGGATTAAAAGTCTCGTACTGTAAATCGTGTGTGAATACGAAACTCCTCTGACGGATAACCTCTCATTTCCCCTCTAACTCTACATTAGTTAGGAAAATTATTAGACGATTCATACACACTTAGCCTTAAGAAAGGTAGATAATCTGAAATTCTCTTGTGGACAGATTTTTTTAATTATTTTTTTTCTTTCATGCTAATTTATCAAGTTGCAGTTTTCCTCTGGCCTTAGAAACATTCCAAGAAAATGCTTCAGTCCGCGTAGCATTGTCTGTAGCCTCTTTACAAAACTTACATTAATATAAAGCATCTTGTGAGCTTTGTACCTTATTTTTGCACTTGTCGTGGTGCCCTTGAGTCCCTGTTAAGCCTCCTCTCTCCTCCTCTGGGAACTGTTATTGTCAGGGAAGACCTGTGGTAGAAAAGCTGCTTGCTGAGTAACAGGTCCCTTATCCAGGTTTCACAGACCTGTTGAGAATTTCAGTTTCCCTCTGTGCATGTGATTTGGCTCTATGAGGTTTACAGAGAACTCTTGTCTTCACAAAAGAGGCTGTTTTGAATTTGTACAGGCTCAAAAACAGTTTTTCTAGTTTTCTCCAGCTTGGTAATTGCTGTTGTTTCACAGCTCTGTGACAATATGCCTGGGTCTTATCAGCTCAGAGGTTCGGTTATTCTGTACATCTGGAAGTTCATGGATGCTGCCAAGTTCATGGAGCTACCACATGGATGGTAGCTCTTGTGTCATTCTCCTCTCAGCTCTTTGAAACATCCAAAAAACATCATCTTTCTGAGCATTTGGTCTGAGGTTCCCTCTACACAATTCCCTCCCTGGTATTCCAATAAATCAAAACCTTTAGGAACTAACTACATGTCCTTTAAGGAATTTTACTTCCTCGGCAGAGATCGTAGTATAGCAGAGTTGCAGCTGGTCCCATCCAAGCCTAGGAGTCTGGGAGCCCCAATATCAGTAGGCAATGGGACACAATCATTCTTACAGTCGTTCCTTATGCCCCCAACGTGACCTGCTTTCGTAGAGACTGAAGCTGCCCTCGCTTTTCGGGCCCTTACAGCCGCATTCTGTGGTCTGCTGTGGAAGACTTGAGAGCTCATTTTGAGTCTTCTCAAGCCAGAAACAGCTCTGACCACTGATGGCTTCCTCTCTTTGTGGAGGGGGTGTGTCGTCTATGCCTCCTTTGGGGGGAAAGAAGAATCTGTTTAAGAAGCTAAAAAAATATCTGGCATTGGTATGTGCTGTGGTATGCAAATGTAGCTGGCTAAACTTTCATGAAATTCAGTTGCACAGAATTTGAAAGTTCTTCAAGGACATAGTGATAATGAAAACCTTGGGCTTGAAAAACATCCAGCATTTATCTTTGGAAAGATCTAATACAAACTGATGCTTTTTTTTTTCGTTTGTTTGTTTTTTCCTTAACTTCCAGCCCAGACAAGGCACAGGGATCCAAAGTGCTTTATACACGAGAAAAATGGATTAGCCTTGTTTGACTGCATGCCCCAGGATGCTGCATGTAACCCTCCTGACATTACGCTTACTTTTCTTAATTATCTTTCATGGGCTCAAAAACACTGCCCACGACCAACTCAGTTCAGCCCAAGAAACACATTAAACTGTTGTAGCCAACAATATGCTCTACTTAAAAGCTGACACTGCTCCTCTGCTCCGTCCAACATAGTGTAGGAGATGCTACACTGTTTTTCCCAGCTGTAAAACCATAGGCTGGATTGGGCTGGAAAGGGACCTTTAAAAGGTCATGTAGTCCAACTCCCCTGCCATCAACAGGGACATTGCTAACTCAGTCAGGTTGCTCAGAGCTGCATCCAACCTGACCTTGAATGTTTCCAGGGATGGGGCTTCTGGTGGTTTTTCATATAGCTAAGAACAAGGTTGGACTTGATGATCTTGAGGGTCTTTTCCAGATGAAACTGTTCTATGATTCTACCACCTCTCTGGGCAACCTGTGCCAGTGTTTAACCAACTTCATAATAGATAATTTCTTCCTTATATCCAGTCTGAATATATCCGCTTTTAGTTTAAAACCATCATTCCTTGTTCTGTCATTACAGGTCCTATTAATGAAGAAGAGGTATAATAACTTGTTAGGTGTCTAATAATACTGTGTATTTGGTCCCTGCTTGCGCTGTACACTGTTGATTTTATCCACAACAGAAAGCAGGAGGTATTTCAGTCTGTATCATCACACGGTGTAGTTCCTACATTTTTCAAATTATTTCTGAGATGATTTTTGCTTTTAGGATTTGTCTACAGGAAAAAGCACTTTCTGATTTTTTGCTTTTTTTTTTTTTATTTATTTGAAAAGTTTAACTGTGGATATGCTATTGAAGAAACAATGAAGAGTAAGCCACATTATTGAATTAGGTACAGTTAGATAACATTTTCCTTTTTATCTTTTTTTTTTTTTTTCACTGTACTGCCCTTTACAGAGATGTGCTCAGTAAACAAGAAGAGAGGGCTAGAATATTTCCTCTCCTTGGGTAAGACTCAACATCAGCTACTGCTGAATTTCCACCATTGCCTAACAGCTCTGGGTCATTTGTAGTTTTGAGTCTATCTCCATTTGCTCCCACCTTGATTTGGGCATCACCAATAAATTTGATTGCTGTTGAATTTACACCAAAGAAATCCCTGACAAAGAGGAGACTCGTTAAGGGGCTTCCAGCCCTGTCCAGCTGCTCAGCAGTCGGAGGCCCTGGGCGATGGCTGACACGTGCACTATCGAAACCACGCACCAGACTTCTTCTTCCAGCTGCGCCTTATTCCATCTGTCACAAAGCCAGGCCCAGGAGCTGTCTCCAGGAACCAAGTGCTGTCTGAAACACCATCGGGGTGGTTAGAGACGTGCTGAGAGAATGGGTTAAAAGCTTGGGTTAAAATACAGCACCTTTTGTATAAACTTTACACCAGAGAACTTTCTCCTGACTTCTATTCCTAGCAGGCTTGAAGGCACTTTCCCACCTTCCTGGAGGAAAATTACTTAAACGAGGAAGTTGCAAATATAGTTTACTTTAAATTAACCTAAACTAAAGAATAACTGTCTCTCTGTCTCCTTAAAACACGTAAGGGCGTAAAGTCCACCCAGGGGTTTGTTTTTTTGTTACATTTTGAGAACGAGAAATCTTGCTCTGCTCCAGCCCAGGAGCCTTTCCGTGCAAGGGAAGAAGACCCCGCCAGCCCGGGAGAAAGGGAGAGAACTCCGCCCGCCTGGAAGCCTGACCCGGGCGGCAGGCGCAGCTTTCACCAGCCCGGGTTCATTTGAGGCGTGAAAACGATTGTTCCGGGGAGAGCGGCTCCGTCCCGCCGCTGCCCTCAGCCTCGCAAGATGTCCGCCGGCCCCCGACGGGCCGATACCTGCCGCCGGCAGCTCCCGCCCCGCCCCCACCTGGGAGATCAGCCCCCGGCACGGCACGGCACGGCCCAGCCCAGCCCAGCCCAGCCCAGCCGAGCGGGGCCGGCAGCTGCCGCCTGGAGCTGCGGGGGAGCGTGCCGCCCGGTGAGGAGCTGCCGGCGCCGGGGGCTGTGCGGGAGAACGCGAGGGAAGGGAGGGTCGCGGGGCGGCGCTCGGCGGGCTCCCCTCAGCCGCCGGGCCGAGGGGCGGTGCTGCGGGGCGGGAGGCTGCGGGGCTGTCCGGCGGGGCGGGAGGCTGCGGGGCTGTCCGGCGGGGCGGCAGGGCTGCGGGGCTGTCCATTGGAGCGGGCAGCCCGCCCCGCCGCCTCACCTGCCCGCCGAGATCAAACCGTTCGCGCCGGTGGCCCAGGGGCTTGGGGCAGAATTACCGGCCGGGGGCTCGGCGGCTTCCTGCCGGGACAGGGGAGCTGCTGCTCGACCGCACAGGCGGTTGTCGGCGCGGGTATGGGCACAGCTCCTTTTGACAGGTTTTCACTTACTGCACAAAAGTATTCTGATTCCGTGGGGTTCCAGCTTTGGCCCAGGCTATCCGTCTGCCCGCTACCGCATCCTTTCTGTCTGCTGAAAATCTGCTTTGAGAAACAGGAGGAAGAGCTGCAGCGGCAGGAGCTGCGTGGCCGTGTTGTGTCAACGGCGCGGGCAAAGCGGTATCGCTGCCCAAGGGGTCCCGCCCGGCTCTCCAGCCTAGCAGGCTGCTGATGGGTGTTTAGTTGACCCGATATGGGACTTCCCCCTCCGCCACCCCCCCAGTATACACGGGTTAGCAAGCACTCTAGACGTGCAGCTGCTGATAATGTCTAAAATTAACGGGTGCCGCTTCTTTGCTGCTGGCTCCAAAGCAGGTAATGCAGAAGTGAAAAATGCAGTTTCTGGTAACTGTTCTTCACTTGTGCAGATGTTTTCATGTTCCTTACAACGCTGGTGGCTTGCATTAGAAATAGTGTGGCAAGCAAGAGCAGAGAGGTGATTGTCCCTCTGTACTCAGCACTGGTGAGGCCACATCTTGAGTACTGTGTTCAGTTTTGGACACCTCAGTACAAGAGAGACGTGGAGGTGCTGGAGTGGGTCCAGAGAAGAGCAGCTAAGCTGGTGAAGGGCCTGGAGAACAAGTCTTATGAGAAGCATCTGAGGGGCTATTTAGTCTGAAGAAAAGGAGGCTGAGGGGAGATCTTATCGCTCTCTACAACTACCTGAAAGGAGGTTGTAGAGAGGTAGGTGCTGGTCTTTTCTTACAAGTAACCAGTGACAGAACAAGAGGGAATGGCCTCAAGCTGCACCAAGGGAGGTTTAAAGTGGAGATTAGGAAAATTTTTTTCACTGGAAGGGTTGTCAGGCGTTGGAACAGGCTGCCCAGAGAGGTGGTTGAGTCACCATCCCTGGAGGTGTTTAAAAGCCATACGGATGTCGTGCTTGGGGATATCGCTTAGTGCTGGACTTGGTAGAATAGGGGTAATGGTTGGACTCGGATCTTAAAGGTCTTTTCCAACCTAGATGATTTTATGATTCTTTGGGCTTCCTTTAGCATTATTTTGTGACCTCTACTACCTTTGCCAGGCAATTTTCATAAATCTGACTTCCCACATGCACATGTACTGTATATATTACTGTAGCTCAAATTGTTTTGTAAATGATGTAAATCAGGCTAGCAGGAACTAGAGCACCTCAGTTTAATTGTGCCAAGTACTCTACTAGAGAGTATAGTAGCTGTGACTGCTGCTACTGGAGACTGGAAGACAGAATGGGGAGTGGATGTAGATGATTCTGAATGTTGCAGCAAACCTGTACGCTCTTGTGTAGCAGCTACAAGGCTCAGATTTCAGCAAGTCTTAGTTCTGATTTGAAAAACCCTCACACAGATGTAAAAAGGCAGAAAATGTGCTCATCAGCTGAAAGCGGCTATCTCAATTTGATGAGGAAGGAGGGAAGAGTCATGAATATCTTAATGCATTGGTAAGGTGCAGCAGGTGCCTGTGGAATGAACAGTGATGCCAGATCCTTTACTATTCCAGGGATGGAACTGTGGCACACGTTGTTATCATCTTGGTATGATGCTATGCACGCCTTCGATCTGAAAGAAAGAACTCTTAGTTCTGCAGTATGTACAATAATTGCTGAATTTGAATAGATTTTTCTCGAGGCCATCAATCTGGTATGTCAGACGTGTTTAATAAATGTAATTAGATGATACAGCAGTGCAGTGAATTTTGTTCATGGAGAGCAGCTTTTTATTGCAAACTGGACAACCACACAACTTCCTGGTTTGGTTGGTTTGTTGGGTTTTTTTTTCCTTCCCCCCCCCCCTTCCAGATGAAAGAGATAGCTGTATAACTCTTAACCAGGTTTTCGTTTAGTCTTTGTGAAGCTGTCTACTTTAGTCTCCTATTAGCTTTTATAAGTACCCTCAAATTTAATGCAGTTTGGCCTAATTTAGGTGTGCTCTGGCTGTAACTGAAATGTGTGCGCACAGATTGTATATTATCTTGTGAACCAACAAAAGAATCTGAAGGACACTTTTAAGTTCTACACAGCTAGCAAAGCTGACAGATAATGGTTTTTTTTTGTCTCGGCTTTTTATTTCTCTTCCTCTTTTCAGAGTGGAGAGCAGGGAAGAGTCTTTGAAGAAGCTTCCTGTTGGAATGCCTCACATCAATGCAGCTGCAGCTCTGCAGATTTGCATGCTGCTCTCCGCGCTGCCTGCACAGTACATCATATCCCAGTGGTATGGAACCGACTCCGCTCAGCGCATCCAAATCACAGAAAGGTTGTAAGTCTCTCCTTCCCTACTACATTTCTTTGTAGCAGAATTCTCTTTCTCATCCCCGGTGATGCTTTGTCTTGGAAAGTTGGAGCGTGGGTGGGACATACTGGCCATTCCTGTGCAAAGGCAAGATGCAACTCAAACCTCAGGCAGTTTTATGTTTTGATGTGACTGTATTCAGTTGTTTAAAGATGTTCTTCAAAATTTGAATAGCGACTGTTGTTCTCTTCACATAAAAGTCTGTATATAATCTGCGTGAGTGCATGATTGTGCCTTAATCTCATTCTGCTTTTGGACATTCCAATATATGTTACTATAGGTTATGTCCCTTTAAAAAGGGGAAAATGAAGTGTTTGATTAGTAAGACCATTTCTAACTTTCCATTGCCTTTTAACACTGTTAAAATAGATGTTTTTTTGCAGTGTGACTCAGTACAGAGTTTTAACCAACAAAAATTCATTCAGAGTAAATTACTTAAGGTGGTCATAATGCTAGAGTGAAGTAAATAGTGCCATTTTGTGTGTGTATTAAAAAGTTGTGTACTGACAAGGTTACATGGAAAAAAAAAAAAAAAAAAGAACTAAGTCTGGCTTTGTGCATAAGGACCCAGATTTCAGAAAGTTTCAGGTTTCATGGCATAAATCAACTAATAACCATTTAGATTTATGCAAAAGCTTTTAGGTAATTTTGTAATAGTCTTTTGATTATGTGCACCATTTTAGAAATATCTCATGCTCACTATTCTCAAGTAACGGTCGAAATAGCAGAATCTGATGCAAATCCTATGCTCTGAGTACAGAAAGCAAGGAACTTCATCATGAAAAATGGCATTTTCCAAAATGTACCTGCAGTTTTACTGGTGCAGCTGATGATTGAAAGAATAGTCATTTGCAGTCCTGATACTAATCTTGAGAAGAACTTGTTCCTGGTCACTGACTTTCTTTTTCCTGTTTGCTACATAAGCCTTAAAGTTTAAATATTAAAAAAAAAAAAATACTAGAGAAGTCTTTTAAAACAATGTGATAATCATTTTTACTACTAAAGGATAATTGCGTCTTGGAGCAGCTTTACCAAGTCTTGCCTGAGTCTGGATGCGTGGGCAGATCGTTTGAAGCTGTGGCTATCAAAGACAAGGTAGGGTGTTCTATCCTGTCTACACTTGAGAATGAATTTCTGAAGTAGGCTGTCGGGGTGAAGTAAGCAGCAAAGAGGACGCATCTTTCATTTGCTTTTTGAGACTGATTTGGAACTTTCTACCAGTTTTAAGAACACCTTGTACGTTTATTCTACACACGTGTGCAATTTCAGCTCCCTGCAAAACTAAACATAAAATCACAGCAGTTGTTCTATTCTATTCTATTAACGATTGTAAGCAGCTACATGTTTGTAGGATCATATCCTACAGCATGGGATGGCTGTGCGGGAGGTGATAGTTCAAGAAAGCTTGAAAACAGATTAGAAAATGCAGATGGGAAATCTGTGGGTTTAGGAAGACAGGAAAACTTGATTATCGGACAAGTGCCAATAAGGTGGTCTAGAAAAAGTGCAATTATATCCATTTATATATATGCCATTTGAATTTAAGAAGGCTGTTGCTTGGACTTGTTTGGGAGGTTAAAGGGCTTGTTTGTGAGGTTTATTTCTTTTAGGGTAGAAGTACTCCAAAGGTTTTATCTTGTCTGGACCTTCAGAGATCCCTTTATTATTGATCCATGTACAGTAACCAAGGGTGACAAGTCTTCTGAACTGTGGAAGTTTCGGGCTTAGTTTTGCCCCTAGGAAAACTGAGGAGAACTGTGTACAAGTGGAAAGGGAAACTGCTTTTCTTAGGTTCACCATGAATATAGTTGGAGCTGCTTGTGTCTTCTGAATATCTTATAATATGAAGAATTGGTTATCCTAAAAATAGTGACGTTCGAGACCTTCCAAAAACTACTATATTAGCTGCTGTTTTCAACAATGCAGTCTGGTGAG
Organism: Todiramphus chloris collaris; assembly: GCA_025345505.1. Classification (NCBI taxonomy): domain Eukaryota; kingdom Metazoa; phylum Chordata; class Aves; order Coraciiformes; family Alcedinidae; genus Todiramphus; species Todiramphus chloris. Next base: position 34,211,840 of record JANVCC010000018.1, on the reverse strand, counting down.
TCAGGGTGTTTGCCCATTCCTGTTTTTGTTAAAAGGCATTTGTCAACCTTAAATCTTCTTACAGATTTCAGCTAAGCCAAGACTTAAAAAAAGGATTGTTCGCACAGTTGTGGAACCTTCTTCCAGAGTACGTTCTTCCAGCCAAGGTGAAGGGAGTAAAACTGAAAGAGGGAAGGTGGTGAACACCATAAAAGAGGAAGGAGACTAGGACAACCTCTAGTTCTTTAGCACCAACAGGTTGCTGACTGGTATGGCTGGAGAATGTTAACCCAGATACATCTGTTCGTAGACTGCTTCTGTTACATTGCCAGCAGAAGGATTATTTGAAAGCTCACCCCCAGGAAATGTTCTGTTTGATTGCTGGTTTTTTTTTACTTTCTCTTTTTCTGCAGTAGCAATGAAAAACATGACTAAAACTTTCTAAAGATGTCTCTCCCCTAGCCGCCACCCTTCAAATTCAGATGAAATTCCACCTAGAGCAGAGCAAAGCTATGCTTACTGTAGCTTTCAGCATGGGACTTATTGCCACACACCTTGTCCATACCAGTGGTAACCAATCTTCAACCATTTTATAAAAGATATGGAAGAGTCACTGTTAGAGTTCAGTGTAATATTTGCTCATCTGTATAAAATAAACAGATTTCCCTCTGATATCAAAATTCTAATGCAACTGTAGAGTTACCTATCTGAAGAAACTGGATTTATACTCTTTTTCCTGTTGGAACAAATGCTTCTGTTCTATGTATCCCTTAAAAGTGGTTTTAATGTAAAACTCTCATCTGGGCTTCAAATTGTGAAGAATTTTATATCAAAGGCTTTGTAGGATCCCTCTATTCAGACAAATGCTTAAGACAATAATAACCAGAAGGCAAATGATCCTAAAACTCAGTTTCTAAAGAACTTGTTTGAATATTGGGTTACTAATTTTACATTTTAGGAGTTGGTACGATGGAGAAAAGCAAGCTAAAAGTGGTGACAATGAGGCAGAAAACCATTTTCATTTTGCAGGTATTAAAGTCTTTGTAATACTTTTGGATTTTGCTTGTGATATTGTCATCTATAAAGTCTTCTGTAGAGGATTTCTCTACTTACTTTGTCAATAGCAGTATTTTTGGTTCCTTCTCTCTAAACATTATTGATAATGTTCAATAAGCAAAACAGAAAATGTAAAATCCAAGGCCTTTTCATCCCATGTTGTATAACAGTATCAGTATGATAGAGTATATGCATCTTTTTTATTGGAGAGATCTGAGAGTGCTTATTTTGTATCGATGTATGAAACACTGGTGTACCTTTCATTTGATTCAAATGAACTGGTTTAGGTCAACTTATAAAAGAAAAAAACCCAGGGAGTTGATCGGTCTGTTCCTGGAAAAAAAATTCCCTGCAATCAGACTGAATAGAAGAATTCCGAGACTTAAACTGGAAAAAATTAATGGCAAAATCAGTTGGCATGTGCAAACACTGTAAAATATTGTATGAAAGGCTTAAGTACTTGTCGATACATACGTGTGTTTATGCTTTTCAAAGCTCTGTTAAGACCCGTATGTAACATCAAAGGCACACAAAGAGAAAAATGCCTTCTGTAGTGGATACTGCTTTGTCAAATATCATGGTAGTATTTTGGGAGCAAATAGAAAGTACCTGCTCCCTTGTTTACTTCACCTATTAATCTAATCGTCAGTTCTTTTCTGGTAGAAGTCAGAAGAATTTCTGTTTAAATGTTTAATATACTCCATCGATCACTTATCCTTGTTAAGTCTCTTTTCTTTGTTAAATTAGAATCAACTCACATTCGCAGTCCAAAGCCAGAATATATCCAGTTCAGTGTGGGACAGGTAATAGTTCACAAAAGATTTGGCTATTCGGGAGTCATTGTTGGATGGGATGTAAGAGCTAACACCCCAGAAGGATGGCTACAACACCAACACCCTCCATCGAAACAGGTTGGAATGTATTAAACTCTTGCTTTGTTCATACAGAAATAATATGGAGACTAATACAGGTTAAAAAAACCCCTCAGAAACACTCTCAGAGGCAGACTTCCTGATAACCGTATGGAAAATATTTAGTTTCCTGTCACCTTTGCAGCTGAGCAATACCTCCATTTCTGCGCTATTGTCTCACTGCAGCTTTGCTTTTTGCACCACTGATTGGTTAAGCTTCGGTGGTCGGGGTTGTACTGGACAAGTCTCAAATTAAAACGACTCGTTTTTAGTACACAGTGGTGTATTTAAAGTAGCAGTGTCAACCTATAATGTTTTAAATGGATTTCTTGTGGTGTGTTACTAAAGTAGAGAGGCTGTTAAAATCTTTCATCTGATCATCTATAATTGGTAACCTCTTCACTGCACCTAAGCAAGTAATTCTCCGTGTTTAATCAGTTTCAGTTAGAAAGCAGGTTTTTTTGGGGGATCTGGATACTTGGAACGTAAAATTACAATGGATTTTTGTTGAAATTCTTGAAGCTTTTGAAATTCTCTAGCCCAAGTCCTTGTAGTATTTTAAAACTGGATGCTAAATCTTTGTTGACAGTGCTGGTCTGTTAATACAGTGCTGCATGCTCTGTGGGTTGGCCACTGACAGGCTGCTTAAGTGGCAGGAAGTCAAAGAGGACTGAAAATGAGAAAAAATGAGAAACTCTGCCCATAGAAGAGAATTCACATTCAGCTGGCAGCAGACATTTAGTCCTATTTTGTGCATTTTGCTCCTTCTCTGCTGCAATTTTATCCACCGGCCACTCCTCTTTGGCTTCTAAAACACCTGCATCCTTTCTTTCTTTCGTCTCCTTTTCTCCTCAGCATTGTTGTCACCAACCGAACGCTGGTGAATTTCCCATCAGGCGTTCTGATTCTTTTTCTGTACTCCCAGCGACTCTGTGTTCATCCGTGTTGTGTTCATTTCAGTAATGATGACACGTGGTTTAAGTGTGTGTCTTTTGGGGTTTCTTCATTTGCCTTTGCCTATCGTGTTACATGCATTAGCCACGCAAAATGCCTCCTGACCTTTACAAGACAGCTACTAAGCTTGGTCCTTGCAAATCCCCTATAAACATTAGCCAGGCTTTCAGCCCAACTTTTCCTTGCCATTCTCTGACTTTCAGTTCTTTAGTAAATTGCTGAGCAGAGGCTACTGCCCGTCACATCGATCCATACTAACTGCTTCATAAGCTCCAGTGACCTGTCTGTATTAATCACCTTTTTTTTGTGTGTTACTTTGGGCACGAATATTTATGGATAGAAGTGAGCGCGGTGGGACCCTGGCCCGTGATTTGTTTTCATAGGCACTATAAAAGTAATAGTAAGCCACACTTCTGCTTTCTTGGCTGGAAGATTTTTATGTATATGTAAAAGTTGCCTTAGTTCTGTCCAGGATCGGGACCAAGATTGTCAGAGGTGGTATTATGTTCTGAATTTGAGCCTTTCTGGGTTCTCTGTGGCCACTTACAAAGGAAGAGGGGTGACTATAGCAGTTATGGGACCTATATACAAAAAGCAGGGATATTGTAATTCATATTTCTTGCAAGATCTCTGGGAAAAAAAAAAAAAGGTTAATTAAAATCTTGACTGTTAAAAAATGTTTCAGATATGCACAGAACTTCATGTACTACAGTTCTGATTGCTTTGTATTTAATTTTCCAAACTGACATTGGTAAGATCATAAAAATGAACTTGCAGTATGGATATATTGAGGGGGTTTAGGTTCTTTAAGCCTAGTGAGAGTTAACTAATTATATAAATGTAATCTTTAGTCATCACATCCCTTTGAGACTATTTATTTTCCTTCTATTTTTACAGGATCTAAAAGATACGCCTCACTATCGAATTCTAATTAACAAAGCAAATGGGTTTGGCAAATCTACAGCTTACATTCCTGAGGAAGAGATAACAGTTATTATGGGACTAGAGGTAGTATTTATTTTTTACTCAGTTGCAACCTGTTACCCTGTGCATTTAAAAGTTGGCTAAGCTTGGACTTAATAGATACTATCTATCTATTTTTCAAAGTTATGAAAACTAGTAGAGAAAGCAGATAAGCAAACTACTGCTGTACTTTCAAGTATGTGTTTTGGAAGGTGAAAAATGACCAAACCCTGATACTCAAGAGGATCCAGCGGCCTAGTTTTGAAAGTGTTTTAGCAACCTGACTTCCGTTACATACAGGCTGTTGCAAACATGGACTCTTTCTGTTAAGATTTCATTGACCTATCAGCGTTGGATGAGTTATTTAATCTGTTTCTGCTGGGTCTAGCAAAGGATATGGGGTTCTCAGTTCCACTCTGAAAAGCGTGCATTTTGAACAGCTCCTGCTCAGCTGCTGCCCAGACTGAATAATGTTCCCCTTCTTAACTGCAAAACTTTCTGGGAGCCAAACGTTCTGTTTTGTGTATCGCAGTCTTGGCAGCTTTTGATTTTTAGCTTGTGCAAGGTGCACCCAATTCCTAAACTATTCCGAGACTTAAGTTCAGGGATCAGGCACACGTGCCACGTGCCCACGTCTTTATGCAAGTGCTCCGGTGCTACTGTGCCTGCTGCCTTTTAAACAGGGGGTAGTGGCAGGACTTGTGTTTGAAGTAACAACCAGCACCTGAACCATTCCTCTAACAAGAGCTGCTTGGTCTAGTCAAACAGGGGAGATTCAAACAGGAGAATCCCCCACAGGAACTGTGCTGGCCTGAAGAAGCTCTGTGCTCTCTCTTGAAGCTGTGCCACTGCCTGTAAAGGACCCCCCTCCATCAATGGGGCCAGAGTGACACCGTTACCTCTTCTATTTGGGAGATGCCTTAGTTCAGTCCTTGTTTCTGTTGTAGCTCTGGGTTGTGATATAAAATGTGCTAACATGCCTGAACTTAGAAGCAGGAGCTAATGCTGTGCCAGAGAAGTGTCCCAAGTAATTAAAATTGGCTTCTGACCACTCTAACTTAGGTGTTTAAAAAAAAAAATGCATCTTTCATTATTGTCAAGCAGCTGCCTCAGCTTCGGTTGCCTTTATGGTCCACGGGGAGAAACATTTACCTTGTGCAAAACAGCCTGTAAGACAGCAGATACTGCTTTATTCTCCTGCGTGACAGGCTAATTCTCTCCACAGATTATTAGGGGAACTGATGGTGACAAGATCACAAAATTAGGTGTTTGCAAGTTGTTTAGCTGAGATGAGTTACAAATGCTGAGTTATGCCTAGACCTCAAATTCAAAAGAAGGTCTGTGGCTGGCCTTCACTCAGCCTTTCCTGCAGCCTAATTTACTGAAGAGTTGAGACTGATGAGAAAATCCTTAGACTTGTTCTAACAGGCTCACTGTAGGCTTTCAACGTGGACATTGTGGTACCTAAGGTCATCAACTTATGTCTTCCCCATTTCCCTGACTGCTTATTTACTGTTCCTGCTGTCTAATTGGCTTAGATAACTGACCCAGATGAAAAAAAACCAACAAAAAAATAGCCCTACCAGCAACAAATGAGTGTCAACTGCTTCAGTAAGAAACAGTGCTGATTTTAAAATGTCGATGCCAGTGTAGATCTAGCACATTATACCTCAGGAGATATGTTCAACATTTGTAGAGTGCTTTGAGAGAGCCCCTGTTCTGATGACATAAATGAGATTAAGGCATATGGAAGATCCCAGTTAAAGTACCTCTAGGTACGCTGTGTATTTAAAAATTAATCGAGAGTTTTCAGAAAGTTGGCTGTAGTAACTTGAATGATTCTTTTAAGTATTGGTTTGTACAGATTGCTAATTCTGGTGCTTATTCAACTTGCGATATTATTTCCTCAGGTGCATCACCCTGATATGAAAGCCTATTTCAGTGGATATGATGGATCAAAATACATTATGCAGCCATGGCTGAAAAAAATCTACCCTCACGACTGAAGTACTTAAGTGTTTGTATTTCCTTTTTAAACTCGAACAAATAGACACCAGGATAAAACTCACAGATATTTTCTCCTGTGACAAAATAAACCATTTCCAAGCATGTTTTATGTTGAACAGTCCATTTTGTTAGAAGCAAACACACTGCAAGTTCATTTTACCGTGACTTGGGATGGGAATTAATTTCCTTCCAGACTTGGGAAGAAAGGTTTTGGCCCAGTTTCAGCCAGAAGTACCAAAGATTTTGCACATCAAGTATCTTGCCCCTTTTACAGGGGGAAGAGGAAGAAAGGATGTAGTTAAGAACTGTACTTTCAGAAGTAATCAGGACCTTACTCTCAGGGAACAGAGCTAAATAAAGGCCCAGGGGAACCGAAATATTTCTGGGGAGGGCTGTAGTAAGTAAATCCTGCAATACTTTGACAACTCTACCTACAACAGCTGCAGTGTGCTGCTTTCACGTGATACGCACACAGGATGCGCTCATCTACTGCTTTGCACCTGGAAAAAGAAACCTTCTACTTTGTGTCTCTACACAAACCTCATTGTTAATATCCTCTCTTTACTTGCTACCATAATAAAGAAAAACACAACAACAAAAAAAAATCAGGAAACTGTAAAAAAATTTATTAAGAAAACGTGTGAGATTTGCAAGTTTCTAGAACAACTTGTTTCTTCTGTTTTCTTTTCCCTTTATCTCAAACACGGCAAACACTCTACAAGAAGCATACGCAGTAGCATTCTGGATTCTTTCCTGCAGTGTCAGTGCATCTGGGGAGTTTGATAGATGACTGTCTACGTGGCCTCCCCATTCTTTTGTTTCTTCTTCTCTTATTAACAAAGGTTTTCCCAATGACTGGCCAAACAGTCGACAGACTTCTTGAGCTTTCCGACGCGTGTTTCCAACAGCAGCAACACATACTTGACGGCTGAGAGGTACAAAGGCAGCACAAAACCAAAAACAAGCAGGGCCAACTGATGTACAAGTATTCCTACTAAGCGTATATATATATTTTTTTTTTTTAATGCCTAGTTAGATGTAGGGTACAGCACCTTCCCTCAGCTTCTGGCTGACAGTTTAGAAGCCTGAGGGGGGAGTATGCAGGGAAAATGTCAGCATCCTCATCAGTGTTTCTAACACCTGCGCACTGCAGGCATCCCTGGTGCAAAGCAAGAGTTCAACCCTTGCTCCGGGCAGCTGGGTGGCCCAGAGGCAAGGCACACTGCCACCTGCTTAACCTCACTAGTCTGATTTCCAGCCACCTTTGAGATACACTTCTGACATCTCCAGAACTGTCAGCAGCAGCTAGTTATGCTTGCTTCTTGGACTAGGCATCATTCTTTTCTTTAGAAATCCAAACCAAGATGAAACTTCCCGCTGCCCCTGCGATGCTAACTGGAGGAGCAGGACTTTGGGAAGTTAACGTCTAAAATATCAAGACCATGAGCCTCATGTTTCCATGTTAAGGGAGCACCTTACATAGTTTTTTTTCATGTGACGTCAGCAGCTAAGGGCAATGAGAATTGGCAAGGATACTTTGAATTACCACTATCTGGTAACACACTTGCACCTTCATGAATAATAACAAACGAATTCTACACTTGCTGATGTAACCAAAGTCAAATTCTGTTGACCTAATATTCACAGTAGGTTATACTTCCAGTGGAAATCAGTTCTTCATTACATTCTGCTTTTGCACGGGGATACTGCAGAAAGAACAAGCTGTACCTTCTAGGCTGAACCACATGAATTTGTAAGTTATATTTAGAGAAAATACTGAAATCTTTGAACATAAAGTTTAATAGGTATGGAGGAATATACTTGTTCCTGTTATAAACAGTATAAATTATGTGTTCATATTAACTGTTATCAGAGGCTGTAAAATTTGTGGCATGAGAGAGAACTTACCGAAGGGTGTCTACAGCTTCTGGTGTATGGTAGAAATGAGGTGGGCTGATGGTAATGGAGGTTCCTAACTTTTCAATGAGTAGATTGCAAATATTTTGCATTTTCCCAAAATCGCTGAATATAATACAGACCTGGGAGTGAAAACAGACATCACACAAGTAACTGAGAACCAGAAGGTCTTCCACCCTCCAAGGGTGAAAACTATACACTCGCCCCCCTCTCTGAAATGCTCACACACCAATGCACACAGCACGGGGAATGAGCAGGAGGAACTGGAGATCTCTGGTTGGTTGTTGCAGGGCCGTGATCCCATTGCAATTACTGAGACATGGTGGGATAGCTCACATGACTGGAATGTTCTCATGGATGGTTATGTACTTCTTAGGAAAGAAACCAGCAAGGCGAGGCGGTGGAGTCGCTCTTTATGTGGATGAGCAACTGGAATGCACTGAGCTCTTCCTGGGGTGGGGTGGGAAGGGGGTGAAGAACATGTTGAAAGCTTATGGGTGAGAATTAAAGGGCACACAAATACAGGTGAAACTGTTGTGGGTGTCTACTACAGAATTACCAAGACCCTCTTGGAATTAACTCTATCAAAGGAAGTAAAAGAGAACAAGGTGGTCTTCTTCAAATACGTCAATGGTAAAAGTTGCTGAATGATGCAGGAGCATCCCCACTGCTGAATGATGCAGGAGCCCTGGTGGCAGAGGCTGCAGAGAAGGCAGAGTTACTGAATGCCTTCTTTGCTTCAGTCTTCACTGCTAAGATCAGCCCTCAAGAATCCCTGACCCTGGGAGTAAGAGTGAAAGCCTGGAAGGAAGAAGTCTCTCCTCTGGTCGATGAGGACTGGGTTAGAAATCATTTGTGTAAACTGAACACACACAAATCCATGGGCCCTGATGGGCTGCACCCATGAGTGCTGAGGGAGCTGGCTGATGTTGTTGCTCTACCACTCCACCATTTTTGAAAGATCATGGAGAACAGGTGAGGTGCCTGAGGACTGGAGGAAAGCCAGTGTCACTCCAGTCTTCAAAAAGGACAAGAAGGAAGACCCTGGAAATTACAGACCAGTCAGCTTTACCTCCATCCCTTGAAAAGTGATGGAGCAGCTCATTCTGGAGATCAAATCTCAGCACATGGAAGAAAAGAAGGTTATCAACCGTACTTAACATGGATTCACTAAAGGGAAGTCATGTCTGACTAATCTGATAGCCTTCTGTGATAGTGTGACTGAATGGGTAGATGCAGCGAGAGCAGTGGATGTTGTCTACCTTGACTTGAGCAAGGCTTTTGATACTGTCTCCCATAACATCCTCATGGGAAAGCTCAGAAAGTGTGGGTTGGAAGAGCAGACAGTGAGATGGGTTGAGAACTGGCTGAACAGTAGAGCTCAGAGGGTTGTGATCAGTGGTGCAGAGTCCAGCTGGCGACCTGTAAGTAGTGGTGTTCCCCAGGGGTCAGTTCTGAGTCCAGTCTTATTCGACGTCTTCATCAATGAGCTGGATGAAGGGATAGAGTGTACCCTCAGCAAGTTTGCTGATGACACAGAACTGGGAGAAGTGGCTGATACACCGGAAGGCTGTGCTGCCATCCAGTGAGATCTGGACAGACTGGAGAGCTCAGCAGCAGGGAACCTAATGAAGTTCAACAAGGATAAGGGTAGAGTCCTGCACCTGGGGAGGAACAACACCATGTACCGGTACAGGCTAGGGGTAGACTCACTGGAAAGCAGACCCATGGAGAGGGACCTTGGTGTCCCGCTGGACAATAAGTTATTCATGGAACTGCAATGTGCCCCTGTGACCAGGAAGGCCAATGGTCTCCTGGGGTGCAGGAAGAAGAGTGTGGCCAGCAGGTCGAGGGAGGTTCTCCTCCCCCTCTGCTCTGCACTAGTGAGACCACATCTGGAGTATTGTGTTCAGTTCTGGTCTCCCCAGTTCAAGAGGGACAGGGAAATACTAGAGAGAGTCCAACAGAGAGCTACAATGATGATGAAGGGACTGGAACATCTCTCTTATGAGGAAAGGCTGAGAGCCCTGGGGCTGTTTAACCTGGAAAAGAGAAGACTGAGAGGGGATCTTATGAATGTTTACAAATATCTGTGGGGTGGGTGTCAAGTGGAAGGGGACAGTTTCTTTTCAGTTGTGCCTTGTGGTAGGACAAGAGGTAATGGTCACAAGCTGAAACCACAGGAAGTTCCACCTCAACATGAGGAAAAACTTCTTTCTTGTGAGAGTGACAGAGCCTGGAACAGGCCACCTAGGGAGGTTGTGGAGTCTCCTTCTCTAGAGACTTTCAAGATCTGCCTGGATCTGTTCCTGTGTGGCCTGCCCTGGGTGTTCCTGTGTTGGCTGGGGGGTTGGACTAGATGATCTCCAGAGGTCCCTTCCAACCCCTACCATTCTATAATTCTAACTTTTCTTTAATCCTACTCTCCCTCCCTCCCCCACCATGATTCAACACTTGTATTTAAATCAGTATAAAGCCACATGCATACAATCTATCTAAATATACTAGTCCTATATGTAACTCCAACATTTATTTGCTTAGAACACTTTTATATAGCCCTGGAGACTATCGTTAGGTTTGCAATAGAACAGAGTTCATAAAATGTTTTAAAACTGAGGATTAAGAAATGCTGTTTTCTGAGGAAGAACAGCATTCTTGTTATGCAGACAATGTGAAGAATGCATGTGCTTTTTGGGACACATGACCAGATGCATCCTGACTCTTCCCTTTTTAGATTACTCAATGTTAATTATGCAGAAGCTCAAGAAAAATGATGTGGAAAACAGTGTCCAGGAAGGACAACTACACTTTAATTTCAAGCATTAGGCTCAAGAAACCTAAACTACGAGACTAAATGAAGCCTAGACCAGTCCAGCTTGTAAGGGGTTCAAAACTCACTGTTGGCTGAACAGATTCACCCCAGTGCTTACAGCAAACTGGGCACTTCAGACTTGGATTAAAACCAACGTAAACATCTGGCTGGCTGTAGCTTTGGCAATACGAAGCATTAAGTACAGATGCACCAGGAGTTCAGGTGCTTTCCCAAGCACTACAAAGAAGGCATCACAGTCAGCCCTGGATCCAAAGCCCTACAGAGTTCCTTGCTGGGAAGTGCCATCCAGGTGGTGACTTTCCAGGCAGGAGCCAGCCTTCTTCTGAAGCAGAGCACAGCTGCCAGGAAGGAAGCAATGATCAGAAATCCTGGGTCCCAAACTCTTTTCTAGAACTAAACCCTCATCTTCACTTGCCAGTGCAGTGCTCTCACCACCAAGTCAGGTTCATCTGTTCTCTTATCCCTGACTCCTTCCTGTATTTTTGCACAGTAATACAGCAGCGTCAGGAGAGGAAGAGAAAAGCTGTGGGTAAACAAAATTCTGCTGGCAACTGCTGTGACACAGAGTCACCTCTATGTGATTGCTGCAGTCCATGGTGAAGGTGTATGGTAGAGAACTCCAAGTTACAGCACGTCAGCTGCACTGCAGTAGCTTCTTGTGTGCATACCACAGATCTACCTTGTGGAAAAATATGATCATTCAAGGAAGCTGATTCTCTTGTTGAGAGAGGAGGGGCTACTTCATATACAGGATAAAGTAAAAAATGGGTATTGAGAGTTATCACAATGGAATTAATGGACACATCTTGTATGGCACGGAGAGCCTACCAAGGGTAACATGGACCTCATCCTGGCTTGAATCCTTGCACTGGCTCAGCAGCTTTTCACACAACAGAAACAAAGCTGGGTTTAGGGCCTTAAAAACTGACCAAGGTGGAGTGGCAAGACAATTCCATTTCTACACGGCTCAAGGGTCACACCTGTTGTGCAAAAGTGCACCAAGTCTGCAGCTCAGCTGTACACCCTTTATCTGTAACTTGAGGGCAGGATCGCTTTCTGGAAGGTGCAGTACCACTTTGAACAAAGACTGAAGATGAGGCTAAACCTGGAGCTCTTTCTTCGGTGTTAGTTCTTGCCATATATAAAAAGCATACATCCTCTTGTGCTGTTTTGCCAAAAAACTGTCATAGTCGTATTCTGTGGAAAGTTGAAAGTCTCACCATGAGGACTGTCACAGTGTTCTCCAGATTGCTATCAGCGTTCACAAGATCAGTTCCTCAAGGGGATGAAGCAGAAGAATGATCCAACACAAGAACTGTGGGTCTTAAGAAAGGGATAAGCTGCTCAGACCGGGCAGTTCTGGGCACTTAGGAGCTTTGTTGTTAAAAAAGCAGCATGTAATTACATATCTCAGAGACATAAAACAACTGAGCAATAGCTGAATTTTGTTGGGTTTTTCCCTCCCCCCTAAAAATCACAGTTTTCATATAGAGCAAGATGCAATAAATTCCACTTAGATTTACAGAAGCTACCTGAGCATTAGAATGCAAAGCGGTGTTTTGGTTTCTTCAATAAAATTCTGATTAAGGTTAAAAAGTGTGAATAAGTAATATGAGGGTATGCAAAACTATTAGGGGCATTATAAGGGTTGGGTAAGGCTGCAAAGGACAAGAAGTTAATGGTTTATAAGGAGGCAAGTATATTAAGAGATGTACAAAACCAACATAATCTTCATCCCATTAGATCATTATGCAGCAGATGAACTATTATGATTAGAATATTATAGAGCTTTGTGATCTCATACACAACTCCATTCTCCTGCATATTTTCTTTTGTTATATCAAGAATGATATCTTCTTACAGTTGAAAGCATATCCTGAATTCTTAATTGTACCTTAAAATAGCTATTTGTCTGAGAATTTCTTCAGTCTTCTAAAAACTCTTACAGTAGGCAAATGGCAAAAAGATTTAAAATGAAATAATGCACAACTTCCACGATTTTACATAGAACACAAATATAATGGCAAACTTTTTACTAAAGAAGGGAGTGGAAGTTAATTTTAAATTCATCTGTATCGCTAAAATATTCAAACATGCTGTTCAATGGAACTTCACTGGTTTATGAAGCTGCACTAATGAAACAAGTACATACATAAAGAGGGGGAGGCATCTCTGCATAAAGAGCGACCGTACTGCTACTTAAGTGTACTGCCACTTAAGTGCAGCACTTAATTGTACAGGGCAGCCCAAAAAGCAGCACTATGGCTAGATTTTTCAAGTTCTGACACCCAGGTCCTAGGCAACCATATGACTTTTGCACAGCCATTACAGTTGGCCCACCCTGCCTACAAATGAACACTAAATCCATGTATTTTGCTTCCAATCTTGGTTGTATAAAAATTAATAGCAGAAGAGAGATGATTGGTTAAGTTACCTCTTAAGACTGAAGTTATAAGCCAAAGCTTGTCTGTAGCATAAAATATAATTCAATATCTTTAGTCATTTTTAAGTACAACTCATCTAAAGAACATGGTGATTTAAGCCCTCATGATAGTAGGTGTCAACATTATGAAGTTAAAGTCACTCAAAACATGATGCTGGTGCATCCCATTCAAGTATCCTAGGACTCATTTTAAAATCCAAATACATTCTTCTCCTCCTTCTCCATGATTTCTGTATTTATTGCTGTTATTTACATAAGAATATGCCTTAAAACAAGCAAACTGAAGAGGCTGAACCCTGGTTTAGAGGACTGTAAACAACAGCTCAGTAAGACAGTTATCACTTTGCTGGAAGCTTCCAGGTTTACTTTGTAAAAATCTGTACATTTGCTGGATAGTGATTAAAGTTTGATGCTCTAAAAAGATCCATTTACTGAAAATGTATCAATTTCCTCAGTGTTTCCAGTACAGCATTTATTACTTACTATAGCATGAATGTGCAGAAATAGGCTCCTGTGAGCTGCTTCTGAAGTAAATGGCATTATTCCCATAATATTATTTAGCTTTCACACAGCACTTTTTACCTACAGAATTACAAGTCAATTACCTAGGAAACAATTAGCTTTGCTTTACTAGCAGCAAGCTTATGGCAGAGTTGGACATGTTCCTGTGTGACCTAATCTAGGTGGTCCTGCTCTGGCAGGGGGGTTGGACTCGATGATCTTTTGAGGTCCCTTCCAACCCCGAACATTCTGTGAATTATGTAGAATAGACCAAAGTCCAGGTGCTGCTCCACTCTGGCTTAAACTGATCTACATTTGGACTGCCACAGCACTGTTGTCCCCATCCACTCTTATTCTCTGCCTTGCATTTCCTTCAACTAAAATAATGGGGGGGGGGCTGGGAATTAGCTAATCTGGAAAACAAAGTTATTAACTGGAGCAGCTTTCTGAAATGACCTGATCACCTAAGTACAACTGCTTGCAAGAAGTAGAGGGCAGGAAGGGCTAGGGGTGAGTGAAAGAGCAGAATCATGGGTTTGCTTACACAGCCACAGAACAACAATAGAGGAGCCCCAGAACCAAAGATTCCTTTCTGTAGTATCATGTAATATTTTAAAAGCACACACTCATCTGAGAAGAAAATAATTCTTTTCATACTACACTAGTGGAAAACAGGTTCTGCAAACAACAGAAGATTGCTGCTGAACTCTGCTTTAAACTGCAGTTATTCAATAGTTTCTTTTAACTATGCTGCCTGTACTGTAGGGAACATCTACTTCTTGGCCTGAGGAGACAGTCTGAAAATTTTCATCAGTCCCTGCTACATTTCCTTTTATTATTATTATTATTGGTTAGGCTGAATACATACCTCTGCTTCCATTTGGTAAGTATTGTCTGCTCTACTAAAATCCTCTGTTACAGTCATATTTTCTTCCTAGAACAAAATACAAGAGTATAATCTACAAAGACAGAAATTAAGCATCTGTTGGAAGCATATGTACATTGTGTCCTGTAAAAGTTGAACTGTTTTGGCTTATTACTTAGCAACAGAAATTTGGAATTCTCTGTGCAAAATCTCCTCAGTTAAAAACTAGCTGGATGTTACAGACTTCTTGACATCATTTAAAGCAAATTATACAGTAGCTCTATAAAGTAATTTCACTGCTATTCACTCAAAGAGAAAAATCAGGTCTTAAAAGTGACTGCTAGCTAGAAACTGCATGTATCAGCGTGTAACTGTAAATTCACCTTGTTCAAAAACTAGAAGCTTCAATTGTTTCCAGAAAGTTAGTGTACGAAAAGTGCTTTACAGGTCCCTATTTTAAGGTATTTTAATAGTAGTGACTTGTATCAAGGTGATGTGAACAATGACCGAGTCCTGGTTGTTCTGGTGCAATGGTAACCATGGCTGTTCCACCGGTGACACTTGTGCAGTAACAGCAGCTACATTATTCAACATAACGGCTGCACAGAGCACCAGCAAATCCTGGAAGACTCAGAAAAAAGATACTGAACTAAGATACAGAATAACTCCAGACAGATCTGAATATTTGACCAGCTAGCTAGTGGTCTAACAACCACATTTCTTTCACCCACTTCCCTCCTTGGTAAACAGTTTGGAAAGACCAATTTATTGTGGTATTATAACACCAAAACAGAAAGCTCAGTTTACAATTTAACTATAAACATAACTTTGCATTTAATACCCAGGAACAGTAGGAAGCAGATACCAAGCCTTCCAATTACTGAACAAGTTTTACTTGCTACATTTATTTGCATAGGAAAACAGTATTTGCTTTCAGTGTTGACACATTTCAAAAGATCCTTGTGTCAGAATATTTCCTACAGAGGCTCAAATCTTCAAGTTTATCATGTAGCGTGCATGCATAAGTTTATATAAATGCCATCAATAATGAGAAGCATTTTCCTTTTAAAATATCATATGGAAATTAGATCCGTAATTACCATTGCATAGCAGCCTACAAGAAAACAAATTTTGAAATTTCAATGATATGATTGACTGGCAGTGCTCAAATTCAAACACAAGAGTCCTATTTTTGGATAACGGCTTCCAGTGAGGGCAAGGAGCAGGGCCAGTTAGTCCCTGAAAGATGTATTTCCCCTTTGCAGTCATAGGTTTGAGGTACTTTGGCAGCATGGCTGGCTGTGGTTTGCTAAAGAGTGTTCAAGTGAGTCCGGCACCAATAATTCACATAATTTACAAACTGGACCAAATCTTATTATTTATGACAGAATCAGATTAAAATTGGCAAGAAAGACTTTTTTTTTCCTTCCCATAGATCTTACAGAAATAACCACAGAGAAAAGCTTTCTTCTACAACTCCTATTTTACAGAAATTACTATGTTGTAATAAAGCTTTGGAGTAAATATAGGAAAAAGGTGCGTTAGTTTTCCCTTGTTCCCGCTCCTTAATCCCTTTTAAAAGAAGTTCTCTTTCCTGCCGAATGGATTTAGTCTTGTCATTGGGTTTTGTCCTCCAGAAGGTCCCTGTGTATTTAAGGACAGTGCCATCCTGTGGCTCCAGGCACTACTGCAAGATGAAGGCAATCGCAATGAAAAGATCATTTGGTGCCATCTATGAGAAAATTTCCCTCTCGGCTAGTTTTATCCCACCAGCTTTCACAGTAGCTGTGTGAGCTACTGAAGATAAATGGAAGAAATAATTGCTGAACTTATAACAAGGTGGCCTCCTGTGATAGCTTTTCTGTTAGATGCTTTTTTTCCTGTTTGAGAGTGTGTTCAGACAAAGATACGGAAAAGACAGGTAGGTGATGACATAATTTTAAACTGGAATTAAGACTTCAACTACTCCAAAAGCAAAAGTGTTTTCTTTCCTACTGCTTATGTCTACAGGTCACATTTTGGCTGAGGAACTATTCATTTAATTGCAATAGCCACAGGGAGAAGAGTTTTCACTGTGACTTAGAGAAGGCTGCAGGTATTCTGGACTTCTGGAACAACTTTCTCAATTTTCTAAATCTGTGGGCCGAGAATCACTGTAGGAGAACTAAAGGGATACAAACATTGTTGTTATGTGATAATTATCCCAGAAGTCACTGAACAATTCTTAACAGAATCACACTTGCATTCTGCTTTAGTACAGAGTATTTTCTGAGCCAGCAGTGACATAAACCACCACCTCTGCAGGTACTCTAAAAACAAAAATTAAAAAGACAAGTCAATATCCTACTGGTCTTACGATATCAAGTCTAGAACTGTGCTTGGCCTTTTACTTTCCTTCTTTTCAACCGAATAAAATAATATATAGCCCTTCCTCCTACCTATCTGCTACTTCTGAACAGTATCTTCACAGGACCATTGTGCTCACCCTCATGACATCGTTGCTATTTAGAGGAATGACCTCTCCTTTCCCTGGAACAGAATAGGGAAAAGACACCTAAACAGGGAAGTTAGCAAAAGCACCCTTCAAGGAGACAGCTACATGACAACACAGCATGAGAAAAGCCTTTATCTGCGTGTAAAGTTAGTGTTCTTCTCCTGGTTACTCAGTTAACTGTGAGACCTTTTCATGAAGCACAAGACCAGCCTTAGCAGGGGAAAGTGTCTGTAGATCAGAAATGTTCACTGATGCATGGCTGTGGTGGTAAGTGCAGTTATACATATAATAACCTGGAGACACTTGGAAATGTCTTTTAAAATGTACTTGTACATTTGCACTGGTATAGCCAACAGAACGTTACGTTATGAAAAATAAAGATACTTAACCCAAAGAATTCGCTTTTTCCACCTGAACACAGCGGTTTTGTTCTTGGTACTAAAGAAATGGGTAATGAGAGTCTTGATGGATGCTTGTATCTCCTAACAATCCACCTACCATGGTGTCCCTGGACAGTTAAGGCTGATAAACACCTACGGTCAGCACGTACCCCAGCTAGGCTGCGGGTACCTGTGTTCTTGTCTCTCATCCCCTCACTCTTTCTGCTCTGCTTGGCATTAGATGGCCAGAACCAACAACCTTAAATAAACCCCAAACTATGGTGAAGAAGATTCTGCTGCTTAATGTCCATTCAAGAAGCAAAAGTATATGTAACAGTTATTTTTTTTAAGAAAGGTAACAATCAGATTTGTACTCGGGAAATGTAAGGGTACTTACAGTGGAGATAGTTCTTAAAATACACATTAGTCTAACAATGGTGATGCCTTGCATGAGTTTCTACATTTTTTTTACTCAAGGATATATTGAAGTTGGAAGATTCTGTAACCAAGTGAACAAGGTGTCAAAACCTTTATTTCACTGACTGATACACATCCGTAACTGTGACTCCTAAATGACAGGATTGAACCACGGAGAACTATTGCACACATATCCAAGGATATATTCCAGATGTATCTCTAAGCCAGAGCCCACTGGGTGCAATTTGTGAGCTGGTTGATTTGTTTTGTTAAATAACACTCTGACTGATACAACAAACATTATCACTGCTATTTTAAAACAAGGTGACCAGCACCAGTTGTTAGATACAGTGATTAAAGAAAACAAGTGTCATCTCCACATCACTCCCCAAATAAATTATAGGTGGTAAATATAAAATCAATTTGCTCCGGGGAAAGAGGGGAAAAAGCCCCCTCACTTTTGAGCAGCTGGGCTGAGTAATAGAGATTTGTTTCCCCAGTGATTTTACTTTCCCTGCAGCCTTGAAAGCAGATTCTGTGCTCTGAAGTGCTGCATATGCTTACAGCACTCTATAAATAAATGCTACTATATGAATCTATTTCTGATTAAAATCCTGTATAAATATATATGGAAATTAGGTGCTGCCCCCAGGCATCCTTACAAGCTGCTAATGCAAGCGCCTGCTGCTAACAAAGGTTATGCACTTCTGATCTTCCTACCACAACAACAACAAAGGTTAATTGTTCTGTGGATTAATTAAAAATAAATATATAGAATAGCCAGCTGATTTCAAAAGAAGCCTTGAATAAGCTTGCAACAACTAGAACTGTACGGAGATTGTGAAGAGATACTAATTTTACAGTGGTCTAGAAGGGTGTTAGCTACAAGTGATGTTAGCAAATGCAGTGAAGAACAAATTGCCAGCAGTGAGAGTTGTTAGTAGAAAAGCTGAAAGGCAAATAAAAGCTTCAGCAGTGGAGTGATTTAAAATTGGATGGAACAAAGTACTAAAAATTACACCGCAGGGAACTACTCTGAAAAAAAAAAAAACAACAAAAAAACTTCATGTTTTTCTCAGAGTTCCCTAGAGCTAACACTTTGCTAACACTGAGAAACCCACAACTTCAGCAGCATTTCACAGCCCCTTAAAAGTAAGCAGGAAGAACCAACATTTCTGCTCTCCAACACATAGCATCTCTGAAACAGCAAAAGATTACTGTGAAGTTATTATAGTTCTAATGGACACAGAATGCTCTCACATTGTAGAAACAGTCCACTCTCCACCTAGGTTACACCACCAGGGCTTACCTGCTCCCATTACATTTCTGAACCTGGCTGCATATACACAAATACAACCATTTGTTTGTCCAAGTCATACTTTATTTTGCAGTTATTTGTTCTAGCCTGGAGTAGCACAGCTCCTCTGAAGCACTTATTTAACATCCTGCCTCCTCCTTTTGCGTGCCACCCACCATGTGTTGAATGCTCTGTGATATCCTAATTCCATCAGGCTCATGGCAAAACTGGAAGTCAGTTATTCACATTCACTGCAGGGTAAACATCTCCAACTATCCACACTCTAAGGAGCTATTTAATTGCAGCCAGGATGAAAAACACCCCGTGATCCGATAGCTCACCATGGTGGTGGGTACAAAACTTACTGTTTTCTCCACTCACAAGACTGAATGCACGATGAGTTGCCTTGTCTTCTCCCATCCGTCTGAAAATCCACCAGACTTTCAACTCCTGTTAACTCACTTAATAGAAACCAAATTCACCTGCATTCAACCTGTAATCCCATACAAAGCCACGCTGTTTCCAACTGAACGAGTCTTTCTGATGGCAATGGAATCGTGTGACAGACACGTACCCAGCTGTACAGAGAGAGAAAATGTAGGGAGCAGGACCCCATACCCAGCCCACAGCAACCTCCATGTTTCCAGTGCCATAGCTGCAATATGACCTTCTCCTAAATCTTTATTCCTGAACAAAAGCTTTATCTAGCTACTGCAGAAAGAGATACAGCATCACCATCAGTTTTAAAAGAAAACAGTAAATCCTGGGTGAAGTTGGAGTCAGCACTTTAAATGCATGCAGCATTGCAGTGTGTGCGCGCCGCTTCACTGATAGCGCATCACTGTTGAGGCCAAGTAACTCTTTTACTTTGCCCTTACTAATAGTGAATGCCCCTGTAACATCATGCAGTGTCATGAAACCCTTCTGCAACTCTTCCATTTGTAGGACACTGAATAATTCGGTGTTGACTGCAGACTCTCTGATCTCCCTCCTCCCCAGCTCATTTGTGAATCGACTAAAAAGGCACAAACTTCCTGGGGAACTTCAGTAATAAGTAACTTTCAAAAGCAACCACTTGTTCCCTCAAAGATCAGCTTTGTTTTGTTTTTAAGAGTCCTAGGTGCCAGAACTGTTTTATAAAATCCAGAAACATCAGCAGCACAATCGCTAGGAAAAATACCACTCTCCTGGAGCGTTAACAGTGTGGACAAAGCTTTAAATACAAGACTATACATTCCTCATTGCCATAAAATTACTTCCTGAGGCCAAAAAAAACTTACTATGGCAAAAGAACTTTCTGAGTCCACAGAGGCTTCTCTCACTTCAGCTGTCTTGACCCCATGTCACATTTTTTTTTATCCCTCTCTACTTGAGTGCAACAACAGAAAAGAGAAGGAAAAGCATCTGTAGGCATTTGTCGCTAAGCTATGGTAATCACCTAATGATAGTGACAAATAAACACCTATAGAGGTTATGCTGCCGTGTAACCCTTTCCCAGTTTTACCCATACACATACGAGGCTGCTGTATTGCATGTAACGGGAGCAGACGAAACCGTCGAAGCAGGGTTAACTTTCACGTACAAAACAAGCAACCCGGTTGGAGATCCCGAGCGGCGACATGCCGCCTTTCCTGCCGGGGATGGCAAAGCTGCGGCCTCCCAAAGACGGGCAGGCGCTGACAGCAGCGCCTGGGCGGCCAGGGCAGGCCCGAGGCAGAGGGCCGAGAGCGACACCCCTCGTTCCTCGGCCGCTCGGCGCCGGCCGGGCCGACGCAGGCAGAGCGCGGCATCAGCCGGGTCCCCGCTGCTCCCGCCGGCGGCCCGCGGACTGCCGAGCGAGGGCGGGGAGGCCCCGGGGGCCGAGAGGTGCCGACCGGACCCCCTAGTTGAGGGGGGACTGCCCCGCCCGCCCCTCAGAGTCCGGCGCCACAGCGGACCACCCCCGCTCCGCCGCCGGCGGCTCTCACCGGGACGCCGCGCTGCCGGGCGCTCTGGGCGATGTACTCCAGCCGGCGGGACACGCTGCTCCGCGCCGCCCCGGCCGCCTCCTTCCGGCTGCCCAGCCGCAGCGATACCCGCGCCCGGTCCGGGCCGGCGCTCAGCTCCGCGCTGCCGCTCACATGCACCTCGCGCCCGGGCGGCAGCGAGGGGCCGCCGCGTCCCGCCGGGGCCGGCGTCGGGGTCGGGCTCGGGGCCCCGGCCGAGACGAGCTCGGCGAAGACGCGGGCGGGGGGCGGCGCCATGGCGGGCGAGCCCCTCGCGGCGCCATGGCAACCAACGCGCACGCGCGCGCGCCCGCCGCACCCTGGGAGGCGCCCACGTGACACCTCAAGGCCGTCACCCGTCCGCGGCGCAATTACCACGCGGACACCAGACCGAGGCTCCGTCCCGCCATGACAGGTACCGAGGCGGAAGTCCTTCCGCCACCCGTCGCACGGGGGCCGCCATGACAGTGACGGAGGCCGGGCGCTTCCGGCGGCGGGGGCGGAAGGCGCTCGCGCCGGGCTGGCGGAGCTGTGTCAGGGGAGGGCTGGCGGCTCCTCCTCGCAGGAAAGGCTGCGGGGTTTCTGCCATTTTGAACCGGGTTTCATGTTGTTTTGAGGGTGTGGAGCAACCTGAGAGCGTGAGGAGGCTCGCTGGCGAAAGGGCCGTAGTTGCCGGGTGGGTGATGTGTTCGCTGTGTGTGTTTCTCCAGGGCACGTCCCTCAGTGGTGGCAAGGCCCAGGCAGGGGCCCATCCCAGCGGGAATGCTGCTGGTTCTATGCGGAGGGCCCTTGCAGCACATGCCTCGGCTTTGCTGATACTTGCTGGCTGAGTCTTGCTAGTTATGCATTCTCCTTGGGAACGGGAAAGGGGTGCTCTTCAGCTTGAGATTCACAGAATGCTTGAAATGGGAG
Organism: Todiramphus chloris collaris; assembly: GCA_025345505.1. Classification (NCBI taxonomy): domain Eukaryota; kingdom Metazoa; phylum Chordata; class Aves; order Coraciiformes; family Alcedinidae; genus Todiramphus; species Todiramphus chloris. Next base: position 34,189,926 of record JANVCC010000018.1, on the reverse strand, counting down.
ATGTCTTGAGAGGCAGTCCAGCCCTTGGTCCAAGAAGGGTTGGCTAGAACAGGTTATGGAGGACCTTGTCCAGTTAATTTTTGAGTATTTCAACAGACGGAGACTCCAGAACTCTCTGAGCAGCCTGTGACAGCATTTCACCATGCTCATAGTAAAAATAAAGTGTGTTGTTACATTCATGTGGAGTTTCATGTGTTTTAATCTGTGTCTGTTGTGTTTTGTCCTGCCACTGGCCACCACTGAGAAGAGTCTGCCTCCCTCATCTTCCCTCCCATCAGGCATTTATATACATTGCTGTATACCTCTCTGAGCCTTCGCTTCTCCAGGCTACACAGTCACAGCTTTTTCAGACCTTCCTCATAGGGGAGGTGCTTCAGTCCTTTCGTCTTTGTGGCCTTCTGTTGAACTGTCTCCAGTTTGTCCCATGTCTCCCTTGTGCTGGGGAGCCCAGAACAGGACACAGCACTCCAGGTGTGTCGCACCATTGCAAGCAAAGGGGAGGGATCACCTCCCTTGACCTGGTGGCAACGCTTCTAATCCAGCCCAGGATGCTGTTGAACTGCTTTGCTACGTGGGTGTGCGATCCACTTGATGTTCACCAGCACCGCCAAATCCTTTTCCTCTTGCCAGCCAGCCAGGCCCCAGAATCCACATGTGTAGGGGGTTGTTTCTCTCCAGATGCAGGATTTGGCATTTCACCCGGATGAACCTCATGAGATGCACCTCTCAGCTCAGTTCAGTCCGAGTGACTATGTAAGGACTAGCTCAGTAACCAGCTCTGTAGGTCTGGTCTTGTTTGTTCAAGGATTTTGGCGAAGGGGCTCTGGATGTGTCATTACCGTTTACATTTGTGGTACATCGTGTTTTGGTTACCCAAAATCTGGAATCTGGCACAGAGGCTGGAAGCTGATGGTACTGTGTGTTTGTACAGCGTCTCACAGCCCTCAGAATTCATGTTGCAAACATTGGAATGTCTGTGTGATGTGATACAGATCAATATTGCTGTACTCTCTAAGATAAAAATGTGACACATACAGACATCAAGACCTGGGTTTACAAATAAGGTGCAGATTCCTTGGAGGTGGCAGGAAAAAGAGATATTGAGGGAATTGAAGCCCTGTGGGTTTTTTCTCCCTTATTAATCTTCTTAGTGCAGTGTGTGCTTCGTGTCCCATCATTAAGGAGATTCTACAAACTTCTCTTCCCATCGTTAATATCACATCTACCTTAAGAGCTATCAATGACTTTCACGTGCCTCAAGGCTTTTTGACTCCTCTGCTTCTGAATCAGGTTTTCTCTCCAGATTTGCTGAACACTTAAAGCTTCTTTATTACCTCTGGAGATGACACCCCATGTTTTTCAGCATGAATAACCAAAAGTAGAGACACCTAAAATTTTGAGTGCAACTGACTTTGATCAAAGTTGTATGACAAGGAAAAAGCTAGTAACAGAATCCACAAACACTGGTGCCCAGTCGTTTAACATAAAACAATTTGAGAGCTTACTTGAGTAAATTCCGGGCAGTGCTGACTTTAAGAAATAAAATATAAAAGGAAAATGAGAACAGAGGAAATCATAAATGTACATTCCTCAGAAATAAATTCTTGCTTTAAACAGCATGTTAAAAATGCTTTTGAAGTAGTCTATCACAGCAGTACTTTTTGCTTGTTTGTTTTGTTTGTTTAGCCAAGATGTTTGTAGAGGATTTACTTAACTATGTAACAGTATCAAGAGACACTCTAAGTAATGAATGCTGCTTATCAAGAAATCATCAATAAAGCTTTTAAAGAAGTGTTGGCTAAGGTAATGAAGCCAAATTGTGTACTCTCCAGGTTGGTTTTGTGTGTTCAAGACTATTTTGATTTTACCATCGATTAAAAGTGATTTGCCTTTTTACGCACGAAAGCCTGTATCAGACAGCATCTATTGGAGTATTTACATGCGTATAGGTAGCTGTGCAACGTAATCTCATATGTGTTACATGCCTCATAATTCAGTGCTGTATGATCTTTAACATTGTGTTTCTGGGAGCACATTGTGTCCTGTAAAATATTACAAAAAGGTATCATGATTAAGAGCTTCATTGTGTGAATCCTAGAAGACTTTTTCCTAGAAGGCTGGTTATAAAATTGTCTTCAGTCAATCTAGGGGAAAACACTTTTCTGTGAAACAAGGCCAAGCATTATTGAGCAGTTAGTGTGCACTACAATATCATACACTAAGGATACTGTAAAAACTATAGCCACCTTTTTTTACTTTGTGCTCCTTAAGGGCACTTTGCAAAGCTCCGGTTTAAGTATATTGAGCAACTGTCGCTCAGAATTTGAATGTAAAGCCAAATCTGTGTATAATAAGCTTTTTCTGACTTACAGTTTGAGTAGGTGGCATTTTTGAAAATGACGGATTACACTGTTGTTTCAGAGTTGGAAAAGCTAATTTAATTGTGGATATCATTTTGCTAACTTCTAGTTGAATTAAAATATTGAAAACTTAACTACAGACTACGAAGAGATGGGGAAGGTGCTAAGTTATGTGTGGGATTTGTTGTTTTTTTTTTCCTTAGGAAACAGATGGCTTTGTGTTTGGATCTATTTCTGTATGGTAGCAGTGAAGTGCTACATTGCTTATGACTTTTAGCAGTGGAGATGGTTTTATTTAATGAGGTAGGATTTTTGAGGTTTGGAATGTGTGTGACAAGGAAATCTTGGCTAAAGCTGATGCAAAATGCCTTTTTGTGAAAGGACAATTTGCAGTAGCCTGACAGAAAGACTGATGTCTTTCTGTCTTGTATCTCAGATGCTGATTTACTGTACTGTAAACCATCTAATGAATGGAGGCCCTATGTCATATCTGTGTATTGCTTGGTTCTTCCTTACGATGTTTTTGTGCAAAGTCAGCTGGTCACCCACTACTTACACAGCATTGACAATCACTGTCAGGCAAATAAATATCCTCTGTAAGCCAGATTTGTTACCTTTTCAAAACTACGTAAGACTCAAAATTGCTAAGGTTAGATCTGAGAAAACAGAAAATTCTTCTTCAAAATTTAAAATTGTCAGAGTTCTAAATTACTGAATTCTTAACAATGCTCACCAAAGAGTTCCAAAGTTCTACTTGAGAATTTCTTATTGTTTTAAGAATCATAGAATCATAGAATTGTCAGGGTTGGAAGGGACCTCAAAGATCATCTGGTTCCAACCCCCTTGCCATGGGCAGGGACACCTCCCACTAGAGCAGGTTGCTCAGAGCCCCATCCAGCCTGGGCTTAAAAACTTCCAAGGATGGGCTTCCACCACCTCTCTGGGCAACCTGTTCCAGTGTCTCACCACCCTCATGGGGAAGAAATTCTTCCTAATGTCTACCCTGAATTGACCTATCTCTAGTTTTAATCCATTCCCTCCAGTCCTATCACTGCCCAACAGCCTAAAAAGTCCCTCCCCAGCTTTCCTGTAGGCCCCTTCAGATACTGGAAGGCCACAATAAGGTCTCCCTGGAGCCTTCTCTTTTCCAGACTGAACAACCCCAAATCTCTCCGTCTGTCCCCATAGGAGAGGTGCTCCAGCCCTCTGATCATCCTCGTGGCCCTTCTCTGGACACGTTCCAGCACGTCCATATCCCTCCTGTAATAGGGACTCCAGAACTGGACGCAGTACTCTAGGTAAGGTCTCATGAGAGTGGAGTAGAGGCGGAGAATCACCTCCCTCAACCTGCTGGCCACTCTTCTCTTGATGCAGCCCAGGACACGACTGGCTTTCTGGGCTGCAAGAGCACACTGATGGCTCATGTTGAGCTTCTCATCCACCAGCACTCCCAAGTCCCTTTCTTCAGGGCTGCTCTCAAGCCAGTCACTGCCCAGACTGTGTTGGTGCTTGGGATTGCTCCGACCCAGATGCATGCATGGAAGAAAGAACAAAATTAGTAGCCCTGCCCCTGCTGGTGTTTTATTTCCAAGATCAAAATTTACTGGATAAGCTGGAGTCAATGTAGAATTCAGATGATTTCTGTGTGAAATCTTCCATTTTAAGGAAATGTGTGTCCTCAGGAGGCTTTTTTTCCCCTCATGGACTAATGAGAATAACCAAAACTTGCTGAGGCTTGAGGGGAACATGCTAGGGCTCACAGAGCTCACCCTGGTGAGCTGGTGGGAATTTTAAAGCAAACCAAAAGTTTTCCCTTTAATAACCTACAGAGGTCTACAGAGAAAGAGAAATACCTCCCTCCAGTCTTCTCACCCTGACATTGCAGTCAGTCTCTGCTCTAGATGTCACTTGCTGCAAGAGACGCTCCTGTGAGTAGAATTTGTAGCCCAAGTGTGGGAAGTGGCAGTATTGTTGGAAAATATGAATGAATTTGTCACATTTTTACTTTCCTTTAAAAAGCTCAGCATCTCACAGATTCAGAAAAGACATCTGTCATTTCTTTTCCTCCCAGGCTTCCTCCTAAATAGTGATTTGACAAGATAAATTGATTTTAAAGGTAACTGCATACAAAACCACTGACTCAGGCTGGGCTCAGATGTGATCTTATTTTTTCTAGCTTTAAACTGGTCTGGTTAATAAAAGTAGAGATTTCTTTACTCTGTTTTTCTAAGTCAACTTTAACATATACTGTGAGCAATTAAATTGTTCTCTGGCTGGAGCTAGCTGTTGATGTTGATTTAGTCTATTGGTCGAAAGCCCACGGTACAAAAAAAGTCCACCAACATCAGAACGTCGTTACTGACTATTTCTGTAAAAGTTTAAAGAACTTAATGCAGTTGCTACTGAAATCAGTTAAGAGACTGTGGTTGTCTGCAGTCACAACTAAGTGAAGCACTTAAATCATGGAACATACTGATATTAGTAATGCTGTCAGAGAGTGAGTTAGGTTAAAACTAGTAGAAATAAGATTGAAATCTGTGATAGATGTCACTGAAATATCTCATGTTCTGTGCTTAGCACCTAGAAGTGAAGTCACAGTCTCTGTTCAAGGGTATGGACATTACAGAAAGTCTAAACGACTCCTTGAAGTGGTCTTCAGTATTGCAGTCGTGAGGAAATGGCCTGGAATTATTCTCTGTAAGCCATAAATCTTTGCCAAAAAATAATGTGTGAAAAGAAGAAATATTTAAAAAAATTCATTAGAGTTTATAAATTCATAAGTTAAAGATAGTAACCCTGCAGAATCTGATAGTCAAGATAATTTAAGATATTATAAGCAACTCTTAGTTAAAATTTACACGCTTAACCATTTTAATACTAAGTCTTTGTGTGCTGTTATTTAAAATGTCACCTGAGCTTTCATGAGTTATGAAGGAGATAATACACATTTTCTCCGGTCTATACTTCTGTATTTTTTTTTAGATGTTCACAGTAACTGTGAATGAACATACATGTCTACTTCTCATATATAAGCACTAAACTAAACATCTTAACGTTAACTGCCCACGAAGACTCCTTTTTAGGAAGCCAATATACCTCTGTAATTTGACCTGGGAATCTGTCAGTTATGGCAATTACACGTTCAGCAGGAATACTGTAAAGCAGCTTTGTGGAGGCAATGTCCAGCTGGGGAGAATTATGGAATGCTGGATTTTAAGACCAAAAGAAATCCCTGCATTGTGACCTCTGTAAGAGGCCATACAACTTTCAGAAGTTTACAAGTGAGCTGACTGAACTTTTAGAAGACTGTTATCTTGACGGAAAGATTTCATGTTAGAGAGAATCTCTTGCTGTTCTTGGGCAGGTATTGATTAAATATTCCGATTGCTAAAAAAATACATGAAATTATATGCCACCTAGATGAACAGAAAATGCAGATTAAAAGTGTCTAGAAATGAACAAGGCTATTCTTTTCCAAGCAATCCTTGGCAGATTTCAGGCTACCCACTTAAAAAGACCCTCTTATATTAGAGGTATTTTCACTTCCATCGCCTTAGCTGTCCTCACTGTCTCTTGTCTGCTTATATCCTTTCTTTTTGTTGTTGTCAGGAGATTCAAGGAATGCACTGACTCAGCACTTCATTGTAATCAGAAGCAATGAAGAAACACTGCTTTAAGAGACTGTAATCTCTCTCTTTCCACGAGTCTCCTCCTTACATAATTACAGACAAGGTTCCCATTAACTGCACCATTTCTTTGATGTCCCTCTCTCACAACTGATAACAGAAACCTGTGTTCCAGCTTCAAAATGCAGAGGAAAGGAGTTTTTATCCCAAAAAGATTTATTTTGGGGGCTCAGTTCTTGGACCTTATTATTTGCTTGTGGGTATGGTCTGAGTTGTCACCCCTTAGATTTTCCACGATAACAGTTCAGATTCTCACCTTTGGACACCCTGGGTTTTGGCTGTATCCTGTGGGATTTGGTTCCCTCCTTTTCCCAGGTCACTCTGCTCAGCCCAACTGATGTGTTTTTCACCTTCTTCTCTGCCTTTTAGAGATTTCCCACACATTTCTGGAATTCCTTGTAGGACTAAGTGTAGTGTGTTACCACTATCTTCTTCATGTTCTTGCTCAGAAAAGGTTTCCCTAGAAAAAGTAACCCTGTTCCCTGTGGAAAGATAAGCCTAGTATTAAAGACTTAGAATAGCACCCAGACTATACCCAATGGTGCAGTTTGGAGTGAAACCCCGTAGAGCGAGAATACCAGTGTTCACTGCCTAATATTCATCTTCCTGAATGTGTGGTGGGTTTTGGTTTTGGTTTTTTTTTTGTTTGTTTGGATTTTATTGGTGGTTTTTGGGGTTTTTTTGTGGTTTGTTTTTTTTCTGTTTGTTTGTTCTTTTTGTTGTTGTTGGTGTGCGTGGTTTTTTGTTGTTTTCATTTTTGGGGTTTTTTAAAATCTATTTTTAGAGGTTTTTTATTTGGCAGAAAAGACAGTTCATCATGGTTTCTACATGCAAGGGGAAGTTAGGTGCCTGCGACCAAAAGCTTTTCTCCGTGAACCCATAGGCTTTCTGCAAGGGACCACGGCCTCTGTCCTGAACACCTCCCCCAAGTGCCACCCTATATGACACAAATGAAGAGGTGATGTTCCTGTTGTGAAAGGGTGTCTAAGGCATCTTTATGTTCCTGAGTTCAGAGCAGAGTCTTGGCACAACAGTGTGGTTGCTCCCAATTACAATTGCTTGTTACAGCAATTACCTGTCCTGGGGCTGACTGGTCCTCAAACTGTGCAACTGCCAACAGGTGGAAGAGTTGGGAACTGTGTACCCTGATCTTATTTTTCTTTAGTAGAGAAGATTTTTCTAGAATTTGAAATAAAAAAAGTAGTGTAATGTGACTTTGGAATGAGTAACTAAACACAATATAGATCACTTAGTAACTGAGATTTAAAGAAATGAAATCTCAAGGATTTTAGGAATGTTTGAAATACTTTTAGAATAGCCATTGCAACAGCAGCTGGGTTAGTGGAAATGTGATATAGCAGGAGAAAATCCAAATCATAGTTCAAAGATCAGCCAAGAGAAGATGTTCACAGGAAAATTTGCCTATAAAAATGCTGTTGAAGAGCTCTGGAGGCTCCCTAATCGAAAATGGCTAAGCTCCAGAAAGAGAAAATGGAACAGATAAGACCTGCAGAAACAGTAGGACAATGCATAGTGACTGCCAGAAAAAGGGATGACAGAAGAAGAGCTGAGAGAGCAGATGGTATCAGGGCGATAGTTCTAGCAAGGTAGAGAGGTCTGTTATCTCAAGAGAATGTTTGTGAACATGCTTGGACTATGAATCTGGAGACTAACAATATTGCTATCAAGCATGAAATTAATTCAGAAGTAGAGGTGGCTGATATGTAAAGAAACTTTTAAACAGTTGTGAAGTAGCTGTGTAGTAGACTGGTATTGTAGTTAGTAACCCTGAGGGGCTAACATTTCTGAACACATTAAATAACAAATAATCAAGATCAATTCAAAAGCCTTGACAGATACACAGAAAAAGACTTGGGTGTTTTTTTCCTTTTTTTAAAATTTTTTTTTTCCTTCCTTTTTTTTTTTCTTTTCCCCAAACAAACTGTATTTTTTAAAGTACAATAGAGAGACTTTGTGTCTCTCTTTACAACGGAACTGTTTTTTACCTAAAGTTTCCATAGACACTTTATGCATGCCTAGGCATGTGTAGAATACACTTCAGCTTTACAAACGCATCATCTTTAGCTTAGAGTATGTATTTGCTTGGTATTGACATTAAGCTCGCAAGTTGTTTTATTGTAGGTCTCTATACTACAATGTCTATGGACCTAACCTGAAGTTGAATTCCCCTCTGAATAATCTCTGTCTCCTCAGCACGAAAAAAATGTATCATATGTAGCACATCAGGCTGAAGGAGCTGGTGTTGTTCAGCCTGAGGAAGAGAAGGCTCCATGGGGCAAACTTTGTTGTGGCTTTTCAGTTCTTCAAGGGGTCTTACAAGAAGATGGGGACAGACTTTTTATCAGGGCATGTAGCAGTAGAGCAAGGGATAGTGGTTTTAAACTAAAGGAGGGTGAATTTAAACTAGATATAGAGAAGAAATTTTTTACAGTGGGGTTGGTGAAAAACTGGCACAGGTTACCCAGAGAGGAGATAGGTGCCCCATCCGTGGAAACATTCAATGTCAGGTTGGACAGGGCTGCGAGCAACCTGATCTAGTTGAACCTGATCTAGTCCCTGCTCTCTGCAGGGGGAGTGTTGGACTAGATGACTTTAAAGGTCCCATCCAACCCAGAACATTCTATGATACTACATTTTGTTAAAAAAAATTTCAATTTTGTTGCTAATGTTTTTAATAATAGCTGAACTTCATATCTGCTAACTGTATTTCCCTGCTGTCTTCAGGAGTCCGGTGTTATCAGTGAGAAATAGGTTGGCCTTATTAATCCACGATACTTTTCTCCATATTTACTCTTTCTCTTTTTGTAATAAGACCTTTAATTAACTAGGTTTAGTTTTGGGGGAGGGGGGAAGAACCAGTATTTTTAATGACCTTGACTATGGCTCTAATATCCCTTTTTACAGTAGGAGCCCCATTTTGCACCTGAACTGGTGAATCAGGTCTCTTATGTTTGAAAATACAGACCACAGGGAGTTATATACATATTAAGGAAATAGATAATTGCAAGATTAACCATATGGTTCTGTTTATAGCAATCTGGCATGTTCTGGAAGTTTTCAAGGTTAGACTCTTGTGCTCTTTCTCCTTGCAAGGAAGCAGAAAGCGTTGACTTGTAGCTGTTCAGATTCCCTCACGCTGGAGTATGCCACAGAGCAGAAGGTTGTGACAAAGGCCAAATAATGAGTGGAGAACATCACATCAATTCATCTTTTTTTTTTTTTTTGGAGGAATACTAGTCTCTCGGGAAACTGAGCACAGAAGAAGATGATTTTGCTTTCAGATGGTAGTGTCCTACTGCATTAGTTGATTGTCCTGTGAATGTATTATTCAGTGAGATGCAGGAATTGCTCCAGCGTTAGGAAAAGCCAAACCAGGAAATATATTGCAGCTCTCATTTGATTCCGTTGTCATTGAGAGTGATCACTGAAGTGTGTTTAAAAGGAGTTATTGTAGCACGTATTGCAAAACCAATACAAATGTGTGTTGTCTTACAGCATTGTGCTTTGGGATTACAGTAACTGGGAACACTTGAAGTCAATGCATTTCATGAAAACAGAGTTTATGTGGCATAAAATGTGATTGCAGAATTTGCTGTGAAGGTTTGTTCATGTTGTCAGTATTGTAAAGCTGAGCTCTATTTTAATTGTCATCAGCACAACAACAAGAAGAAGAAAACCAAAACTGAGTGGGAGAAGAGAACAGGAGAGAAATGAATCTATTTGCTCTAATATATCAACCATAAGATAATTCCTTTACTAAACTCTAATCACCAATGTGTAGAGCAGAATTAAAATGGGTTGTTTTTTGCAGATAGTGCTGGGGAATATCTTGGCTAGTGGAAAATTTTTTAGAGTTGGTGGGACCAGAAAAGGAGAAAACTCACTTTAACTCTTAGAGTTTAGGTTGAATTTTCATGCTTTGCTGGTAGGTTACCCAGCAGTGTTCTTTTACCCATAAACTTGAAATTTTATGTGGAATTCAAGAAAGTCGACACTCATAAAAGTTAAAAATGTCATTTATAGGAGTTTTTTGAGGGAAAAACACCAACTTTTTTTAAAAGTAAAGCTCACTATAGTTCACTGTGGTTTTTTTCTCATGCCTCACTCATTTTGGTGGTCTGTCATTTACTGCAGTTTAAATCAGCAATTTTTTGCAAATTATTTTTGTGTGGATAGTGTATGCTGTTTTTGTGAATCTGTTTTTACTGTCTAGAGGTATCTGTTTTACAGAAGGAAATCTACAGGCGTATCTTCATGTACTTTGTAGTCCCTGCACAGTAGTAGAGTGGGAAACATGGAGTCAATCAGTGCAAATGAGAATCAGACCACCTGTCTGAAAAGGAATGAGCAACTGATGAGTAGTTTTGAAGGGGGGAAGTTGTTATTAGCCTTTCTAACATGATCCTCAAAGGTGCTGGGGGCTCTCAGTTCTCATCAACTTCAAAGAGAATTCAGTGTTCAATATTTTCTTGTGGAACTGGGGGTGCAGAAAAGAGGTCCAGATGATAATGAACTGATAGGATGACAAACACTTACGGAAGGAAATGATATGTGTGAGAAAGCATTTCTTGGTCAATTTTTATTATGTCATGGGTTGTGCAGTGACAAGAAATGGCATAAGATGGCAGTAGGAGATTGCAAAATACAGTGGTTTGGAGCGACACACTCCAGTGAATCAACCCACTGGCTCGCAGTAATCGTGTCTGTATAACAAGTGACAAAATGGAGGTTGCAGAGCTCCATTTGGCACTGGTTTATAACTTTTTTTGCATTTTTCTTTTTCCTCAGAGGAAAATCTGCAGTTTATTTGACAATTATACTTTCTTATCTGCGTGTGGGAAAATGGAATGGTATTTCACACTGCATTGCCATCTGTGTGAAAGCACTTGAAATTCACTGCTCATACTTTATACTTTTCTATCTGTGCTGTATGAAAATTACTCCAAATTTAGAGGCATATTAAATATGGCATCATGTGCTGATAGGAATGAGGTAGCTCAGAACAACCACATCAGCAATGCACGCACAACTTTACAGCTTTCCTAGCGAAGCATAGGCAATGTGAACAAGAGGTTATTCAGATCGTCCACTGCTAAACTCCAGTGTGGAGGACACGTTATTGTGGACCTAGACCCATGGTGGCAGATCTCGCCAAAGCCCAGGGGCTGTACTTGGCCCGAGGAGGGCAGAGCTGGTGAGCCCTGGGGAAAGTTTTGTTGCATGCTTTACTGGCACCAAGCCTCTAAGGTCTTCTTGTAACCTTTCAGTCCAAGGTTATGACCTGGTGACACACGGCTGCCTGTTCTGGACCAGAGAAATGAGTTTTGAACACGAATATAACTACTGTTTGTGATAACTATATGACAAGCTCCAGCTTGGAGCAAAAAAGAAGGCTGTATTTCTGGAGACTAATTCCAGTAGGATTTCTCCAATTTCATCATTGCTAAGAAAGAGAATGTATGGATTACTTGTGAAGTATATGTGTGGACACGATCCTGCACAGCCTGCTCTAAATGAACCTGTTTTGGCACAGGGGTTAGACTAGATGACCTCCAGCAGTCCCTTCCAAGCCCTACCATTCTGTGATTCTGTGAGTTAAATCACTCTTTTACTCTGCATTTGTAAGAAAGACGGAGTAGCTTTTCAAGTAACTTACTGCTTTGTATTCCTTCTGCTAATATTATTTGTTTGGTGTTAAATTCCATGTTGAACTGAGAGTTTTGAATATTTATGGTATTTAACATTATAATACTCAACGCGTGGCACTGCATAATAATGAAATTACAATACTGGTACATTTTACTGTGGCTGTATCCTATTAATTCTGATGAGAAACTGATAAACATCCCTGTTTTTTCATTCAATTATATAAAAAAACCCATCAAAGTTTGATTTAATAAAGTTCACCATGGTGTGTTTGAATCACATAGACTCATATAGGTAGTTGGAGCATATGCATTGGCAGATATACCTGAACTAAAAGTGTGAATTGTTTTCCTTCAGTCTGCTTAGTAATTATGTTAAACTGTTGATGGGTTTTCTACACAATTTTTATTATTATTATTATTGTTATTATTTAGATGGGTTTTTTTTTTTTTTTGGTGCAAATTTCAGGGCAATGGTGCTTTTCATTCCTGTTCTTAGCCTTTTGAATCTGCAGAGTTGGAAGCTCACAAGTACGCTTCCATAGTTTCTGAGGATTTCATTGTTTACTCATCTTTATCCATTCACTTCAGATGCGGGCTGCTTTTGATCATAATTAAGAACAAGCTTTCAGATTTCAGATTCCTGTTCTGATAAAAGCTGCCTTCCAATGAGAATTCTGTTAATATAAGGAAATCAGTAAAATGTCTGTATAACAGCTTTCATTTTCTCATGTTTGGAGGGAGAATGGATGTTCTCAAGTCAGGATCCAATTTTTTGCCATTTCTGTGATGTTCAGTGCAATACCATGATTGACAGCTTCTGTTTAGTGATAGCACTTTTTCCAGATTGTTTTATCTTCTGGCTCCTCTTCCCCACACTTCTGAAAGATACAAGCTATTTTGAAGCAGAACACAAACTGGTTTTTATTTCAGAAAGAAATCTTTGCCGTTAATCTTCAGGTGGAAAATTAGAGAAAAATTTCCATACGTTGTCACTGAATGCAACCTCTGGTATAATTGCTTTCTTATGATACTGCTGTGTGATACTAGAAATAGTTGACAGTTCCTGTGCTCAACTGATCCTCTTGTCAGAAGAGGGGATAAATAAATAAATAAATAAATAACTTAATCGCGTGACTGTCTGAGTCACGAGCATGGACACATTTAAATAACAACATTTTTACATATTACCTAAATCTAATGAAATTTTATTAATTACAGAATAGAGGGCATTCTAGAATTCAGGCTGAAAGTCCATTTTTAAATCAGATTGTTGCAGAAAGACTTTTGAAGTACAGGTTTCTAAGAGAGTCTTGCACCTCTCATTGGCCTTTCTACAAGATGGAAGTGAACAACAACCATATGGAGCAGTTCTGAGGCAATGTCTCAAGTAATGTTTGACAGCACAAGATAAGAGGTCAAAAAGCTGCTAACCTTCTGGACTGAAGTGAGCTGATCAGTACATTGACCCTGTCTTAAAGATTCAAGGGAGGACTTTTCCTGCAGAGACTAGAGTAAACGAACTTGCTGTTCCGTAATAATTTTGATGAGTGCCTTTGCCCTTGTACTACTTTTCCCTTAAGGTCTGATCCAAAGATTATCTGTAGCAAAGAGGATCTTCTAGTGTGCTTTGGCTTGGGTCAGTGAGTGAGGTCAGGTCAAGCATCATGAAGCTTGGTAGCAGTAGCAGAAAAGGGAGCCAAGATCCAAAAACAACAAAGATGAGGAAAATCTAAAAGTGAAGTTTCAGAGTGGAGTGAAAAATGACACTAGGGCAGGATTCATCTTACCAATTTCAGGCATCTAAAAATTACTTGACACATTCCTTTCATAGCCATAGGATAAGAACAAAATGAGATAGTGATTCATTGAACCTGTCTTAGATATCTGCTTTAGGATGAGATGAATTGCCTTCTGGAGGTGCCTCTTTCTGTCCTTTGACTATAAAGGAGCCCAGGGGACTAGCTGACATTTAGGCAACTGACTTTTAGATGATAAAGTTAGAAAATCCCTGTCAAGGGAATCTATAGAAGTAGCTGTTGCTACTGCTCTCTCTTGCTCTCTCCCCTTTCCTTCTCCTCACCATTAAGACAGTATTGCAGGTAGGTCTGCTGGCTTGAAAAGGCACCCTTCTGATATTCTGGTGTGTCTACACTATGCTTTCCTCTAGAAAAATCCAAGAGAGAAAGCAGATTTCTAATCATGCTGCCCGAATAAGTTCTCTTTTCTGTGAAAAAAAAAAAACAAAACAGGATTTTCTGATTCAAGAGTAATAATTCCAGTTGAATAAACTTCATAGATTACTTGCAGTGAGAATACAGCTCAAAGTTCAACTGCACCTCTGTTTTCCTCCTGAATAGTTTAAGTATCTCCTGTTATTCCTTCCACCTCTTCTAACAATAAGTTAGCTTGAATACAAATATGTTTTCCTGCTTTCCCAGATGCTGTTCTTAAGACTGGATTAAAAACAGCATCCAGCTAACACATTCATTGAAATCAAAGACTGACAAAGTTGTCTTGGATTTAGTGTGTATCTTTAGAAATCTAGCTCAACATTTATTCATCGGAGTACATACAGAAATAATTTCAATTTTTTCATTACATCACTATAAAGAACAGAGTGTAGTTGTGTCCTTCATGAAGAAGGAAAGCATTTCAAAATGAAAGGTACCCTATATTTACCGCCATAGAGGTGAAAAACTGACACCTAATTTGTTCAGACAGCTTGGTTACTGAGTTGGTCTGAATTAATTTTTCTCACATTTTCAAAGGAGATTTTTTAATAGCAGCTGGATTCTTAAAGTTATTTGGCTTCTAAAAATATGTGTGGTTACATAGTGGGGCTTTCCATAATACTGCATTTTTAAGGACTAAAATCTTTGTACTGGACCCTCAATCTCCTTGACAGTCAATGACATTTAAGCTTCTAAATTTAATTAGAAAATAAATTTGGGCTACTATGGTGGTTAATCTTGAGATGCTTTTGAAAATTTAGACTTGGTTCTTGAATTAATTTATGATTTTGTGCTCAATTTTGGTAGAAATAGTATTACTTTTCATTCAAGTGCTACATTTTTTGTTCATTGCAAACAAAAATTCTCAAGAAATTAGTATTCCAAATGGAAACATCTCTAGGAAGACACACATGATTTGTTTTGGTAATGAACATCACTTGAGAGATAGACTTTTGTTTCTCTACCTTTTTTTCCTTTTATTCCTTTTTTCTTTCTTTTTTTTTTTTTTTCACCGAGAGAGAACAAAGTGTTTATAAAAGCAAAGCAAGAAAAGAGAATAAATAACTGCAAATAAAATAGATCTGCTCATGAAATACTGTGACCATTATGGTGGGACATAATGTAGGTTGAAGTTGACAGTTGTTTAAATACATAAATGGAGCCAGATTCTTCTGTAAATATGCAAAATATGTAAGAAAATAAAATAATCCACTGTGTATTGTAAAAGATTAAAAATTCTTATTATTAGCTATTTAATTAAATATTAGTAAAAACATTTGCAAATATAAAAAAAAAATTCATATCTTTTCAGTGAAATTCTCTCTTGGGTTAGCCAGAATCTTAAGCATTTGTGGGAATGCTTTAGTGTTAAAACTTACAAATGTTAATTTTTCTTTATCTGTTTTGTTGTCTAAAGAAAATGCCTATATTTCTGATCTTCAGAAATATTTTGACTGGTACGCATCAAAATAGTCTTTCATCATCCTTTCTGAATCCCCACTCTAATTTCTCCAAAGCTTTATGGTTATTTCAACTAATAAATTCAGGTCTCAACAGAGTTAACATTGTTGTTCATTGTTTGTAAACATATCATAGAATCAGTCATGGAATCATAGAATGGTAGGGGTTGGAAGGGACCTCTGGAGATCATTGAGTCCAACCCCACTGCCAGCACAGGAACACCCAGGGCAGGCCACACAGGAACACATCCAGGTGGGTCTTGGAAGTCCCTAGAGAAGGAGACTCCACAGCCTCTCTGGGCAGCCTGTTCCAGGCTCTGTCACTCTCACAGTGAAGAAGTTTTCCTCATGTTGAGGTGAAACTTCCTGTGTTTCATCTGGCTACCTCTTGTCCTATCACAGGGCAAAACTGAAAAGAGACTGGCCCCTTCCACTTGACACCCACCCTGCAGGTATTTGTAAACATTCATAAGGTCCCCTCTCAGTCTTCTCTTTTCCAGGCTAAACAGCCCCAGGGCTCTCAGCCTTTCCTTATAAGAGAGATGTTCCAGTCCCTTCATCATCGTTGTAGCTCTCTGTTGGACTCTCTCTAGTATTTCCCTGTCCCTCTTGAACTGGGGAGCCCAGAACTGAGCACAATACTCCAGGTATGGTCTCACTAGTGCAGAGGAGAACCTCCCTCGACCTGCTGGCCACACTCTTCTTCCTGCACCCCAGGAGACCATTGGCCTTCCTGGTCACAAGGGCACGTTGCTGTTCCATGAATAACTTATTGTCCACCAGGACACCAAGATCCTTCTCCATGGAGCTGCTTTCCAGTGGGGTATCTGTGTACAATAATGAATCAGCCAAAAGCAAGAATACCAGAGAAACATTAAAGTCTTGTTTTATGTGTTTTCAAGAAGAAATAATCTTTTCCCTTCTCACGTAAGTAATTTTGAAGATAGTGCTTGAGAAAGCACTAACGATTCTCCTTGGTGAGCAGGCTGTGCCCCCTAATTCGTGCACTTTGTGATACTGAGAAATACAGAGGAAAGAAGCACATATTTCAGAAATATAACTTCAAATTGCACGTGCAGTTTTCTCCTTAGGCTTAAACAGGAAGTTTTAAATACTTTTAAGTAAATCAATGATATCCATTCCCGGGTTGCTTTGCTACCCTTTATCTTTGGTATAGCTACAGCCTGTAGTTCATGTCATGCCCAATGAAAGGATTTAGAGCTTGCAGGAGAGTCAGCATGGTTGCTTGTCTTTGTCTCTGTGTCTTCATGGATTTGGGGCACAAATAGAAACGTACAACTGACACACATTCCCTGCACAAAGGAAAATGCAGGAGAATTGTTTATTAATAATGTGAATACACAAAGCTGAACTGATCTCAGATGGTTCAGTAACTCCGTAAACATGGTATCAAGTGTGTTGTTCCTTAGTCTCAGTAGATTAATTAAGTTATTAAACATGAATATATAAGTTAAAAAGTTCTATTATCCATGTATAATTTTGATGCACTCAGAATTTTAGACCCTCTCATATGCGGAGCCATTATTTTATTGCAGGTGCAAAGTTGGGGTGAGGTGAACATATAGGACTGACTGCTGGCTTAGTTTTGGACCTCGGACTGATACAAACAACCCTTATTCGTAAGGGTTAATAACTGTGAGTAAAAGTTGCAAAACAATTAAAGTTATAAACTCCCCCAAAGCACATGGTTTTTCTCAATGTTTACAAAAGCTGGGAGTGAATTTGCTGGGTATGATTTGCATGAGCAAGCATAGTCACCCAAATATTGAGTGGGGCTTCAGTCAAATGCTTGATATCACTTCAGCAGTGGCTTTGCAGATGAAAAGTTTCAGCATAAATGAATGCTTCTCTTCCTGAAGGTGAGACGAGATGTGTTCCCTTGTGCTAGGAGCACATTTAGGCCTTTGAAATGCCATTCTTATCTTTTGAATGCATAATACAAAAAAACATCCCTTTTTCTTTGGTAATGTATATTTTACCTTTGATAGACAGTAGGCTGAGGAGTGCTGCTCTGTGGGGATTTCTCAGTGGCAATGCGGATGCCCAATTTCAGCTACTTTGTGCTATTCATTTGTAGACTGTCAAATCCAGATGTTTGGACAAAGATTTATTTGTTTGGTCTGTTTTATTGATTACTTTTGAGCTGTACCCTGGATTATTAAAAGTGATCTTATATCAAGTTTCCAGGAGCAACAGAAAGTTCAGGTAGAGAGAACTTGGTAAGGGACAGTATCACTTACAGCATGTGATCCTGGCTGCTTCTGCCCTTGCCCATCCAGGAGATAACCTCCAGGAAGACCTCCCCCTTTTTTAGGACTTCTCATTCTCTGCTATTGGGTAAGAGTTTGTGTCAGGCTGACAGCTTGTTCTGGGATGGTGTCGTTTCCCCTTCCCTTATGACTGTCTGTGCGTCCCGCAATGCTCAGGGTCTGTGCACAGGGCACAGAGCAATGTTGTGCCAGATAGCCAGGGTCAAGGGCTGCAGCACAGCTGGAATGATGCAGGAGCTGTTCTTGCTGAAGAGTAGAATATCTAGGTTTTGGTAATTATAAAATGATCTTGTTGTTTCCAGCAGACAGGCTAGGTTGGTAATGTGGGTACCACTGTGCTGAATTGTGCTGTAGACATTCCCACCAGGCAGGATGGAGGAAAATCTTGTGTCTGGTGCAACAGGATCCTTAAAAGCATCACCCATGTTAAAGGTTATTTTATGCCTTAATTTCCCTTAGATTTTACTGCAATGAGCTGTCCAACACTTGGTTGTTGGGAGGGTTTATTATCACAGTTTTGTAGGTCTCTCTCGTCGATCTTCGCATGTAGGCTGTCTGGAAGAGTGATAAAAAATATTTCCCTCCCTCTGCCAATAGACCACCAAACAACAGACCCTTTGAATTTCTTTCCTAATAGTGATGCTGAGTTAAAAAGCAAAGAAATTCACTTACATGATATGAGTCTGTGGCAGGGCAGTGAGCAAATCCATCTCAATTTGGATGCTTATGCCTTTTCTTTATCATGGCTGAAGGAAATACTATTTAAAAATCCAAAGATCAGTAGGTTGCCTACATGATAATGCAAAAATAAATTTTCTATCTAACTATGAAAGCCAATGCATTGAAAATATGCTATGGATTCCTTCATGGAATTTATGCTCACTGTCTCTAAAAGGGATCTTCAGGACCTATCTGTACTCTCCACACAAGGTGTCTCCAGACTCCTAGGGATGTGATATTCAGCAATTCAGGAACAGGCCAGGCACCCAAATTCTATAGAATGTTTTATACTGGACCCAATGTTAAGCATCTGTCCTGGAAATGTAATTTGTAAAGTCATGCTAAGTACTTAATTTCTTTCTGAATGTAACAGGGACCCTTAGGTATCTGGGACTGGTGTGAACAATAGACAGCCCATGGGGATACATTGAAACAGCCTGTGGAAACACAACAGTCTCACTGTTCTCATCATCTTGATGCTTAGGTAAGAGAGGGATTTGCAGCTTTAAACTATTTCATGGACTCAGGTGATGAGCCTTTGGATAGGATACCGAAGTTCTTATTGGGAAGTAACAGAGATACTTTTCCTTTTTGTAATAATTTATCTGTCAGCCAGGCAAAATTGAAAGTGCTTTTCTGCTGGTCCACTACCACTCTAAGCAAATGCTGTCTGCAGTTGTCCCATTGAAGCTGGACCACTAGGTAGCTAGAATTGAAAGCTTCCAGGGACACAAGGAAAAAAGGACCTGACACTCTTGGGTAGTGTTAAGAGTCACAGGTTAGGAGAATGGTGTCACTCCTGCCACTATTCATTCACTTCATATAATTGCTTTCTAGTTATAAGTGCCTAAATATTTTTGGAATAGAGATTAACACCTAGGACTTGAACTCTTCTCTCAGAGGAGTGTTACTTTACTGAAGTTCCCTGGGATTTATGTCATAGTGTCATTCCTGACATACAAAACAGTACCTGAATTGAAGAACAATGATTTAATTGAGTGTAAGATTAGAGTGTAAGATTAATCTAGCCTAACATTAATTGCTTTGAAGTTAGCTGTTTAGAGAGAAGTGATCTAGGGTCTTCATCAATAGACAGAAGCACAGACAGAAAATGACTCTGTCCATCCTGGAACAGGAGATGCTGATGAGCAGAAAGATAACTATATCAAAAAAACATTCCTTTGAGTATAGATGGAATGGAGAAGACTTGCTTACCCTAAGTGTGGAGCTTGTGGACAGTTGAAGTGGTGTGAGACAAATTGCACTCCAGTTCTGCTCTAAATCAGAGTTTGGTTCACTGTGAGTCACACCAGGAGTTCCTTAATATGAAGCTCAGATGGGATCTCAGAGGAGGAGTCCAGTTCTGTGAACATAAATGTCTGACTGGTCTTCCTCCTGCATGTGTAAAACTTAAATGATTACAAATGTATGGAGGAGTTACACACCAAAATATCCTGAACAGCGTGATAAGCAGAAACTCTTTTTGTGTGTACAAGGAAGCTGCAACTGAAAGCACAGGTAGCTTTCAGAAATATGGAGAGCCTTCTGAAATGTTAGCCCTTCATGTAAATTCAGTATGTATATTTGAGGTGAGGAAAGACATTATGGATATGTTTTATTTATATTTTTCTTCTCCAGAAAGGTAGCAGAATTTTAGGAAACGGGACATGCTGTGCCCACAGGGGAAAATATTCTTGTAGATATATCCTGTACAGGCAAGGACAGAGCAAGTCATCTGGCAGACATATTGCATATGTGCCTTGCTCTGTCGAAAAATGCAAGTTTAATTGGACTTTTCTCCTGCTGTTCTTTAACAGTACTGAACCTGTCACTATGCAGAAAACTCTGTATATGAAAAATGTCAAAAAAAGATTAAGTGGCATCCCAATGAGTTCTTTAATGCTCGGGGCACAGATGGCAAATCTCAAAAGACTATGGCAACAACAGTAATCGTATGTAAGAAAACAAAGCAAAAATTACCACACAATATAGTTTAGTTAAATGTAAATCATGGACCATTAAATGCCAGTATCATAATATTTTTTAAGAAAGCAAACATAGTGTTCACAAAGTATGTTAATCTGCCTGGCCCCAGTGGTGACAGAGTTCCTGTGTGACACCAGCGGCAATAATGTACGTTTTTGTATGCTCTACCTCCTGAGAGGTTCTCCAAGAGACAAAACACAGTGACATGAGCTTAGGTCCACCAACAGATTTGTGTGCTGAAGATCTGAGTGTCTCTGTGTCCAGCTTTAAGGTTCCTACTGCAATACAGGAACATGGGGCTTTACGTACAGGAACACATGCAGGGCTTTACAGTGCCTGTCCTCTGTCCCCCAAGGGAGTCACAGTCAGCACTTGGAGGGGAAAGTTGTCTCAAATCACTATAAGGAGCTTCCATCTCACATCTTCATCCTTGCCCAAACTCATAGCCATCCAACCTGTGCCTCCAGGAAGCTGCTTCCCATCAGACAGGCTGGAGTAAGTTGTTTGCCCCAGAAATTTTCTTCAGAAGTTGAGCAGCAGTCACCTTCTGTAAGACATAACCAGAGAAAGTAGTAATGTCTTCTTTACATAGAATCTTTATTGTGTAATTCTGAGTGGGCAGAGTACTCATGTGGGATGAGAATTCTATCCCCTTCTCTGCCTGAAATGATTTGAACCACTTCCCACCATCTAGGTAAGTGTCCCAGCCAACAAGGCATAGATGCTGTGGCACACACGAAAATAAAGAGAAGGTAGAGGGGCAGAAGGAAAAAGGCTGCTACTTGCATCTCTTGATTGAATTGGGTGGGACTGATTTAAACATTAAGATATATCTGTAGGATGGGGTCATGGGAAAGAGCAAAGCAGGAGGCCCACTCTTGGGGTGTCCAGCCTGGGGCTAGCCAGCCAGGAGTGTCACTTTTGCATGGAAGGTGGTGTTCCTTCACACTGTAGTTTCATGTGCCCAAATTAACTGAAAACTTGTGAAACACATCCACTGCTTCACAGCTAGAGATTGCCAGAATTAAAGCTCTACTTTGTCAATCCTTCCATTTTTTTCTGGCACGCATTACTTGGAGATGCATGCTGTTTAGGTCTCTTCCATATCCTTTCTCCCTTTTTTAAAAAGAGTGTCTGCTGCTGAAGCTTTTAGCCGTTCTTCCATTCATGGTGCTGTCTTTGATTTCTGTTTATTCCTGGTATCACGCGGTGTCACATAATCAGAATGCAATAGTGTCACTGAACAAATCCTTCCTTCCAAGCAGTGAATACATCATGCCATTCGACCTGAATCAAAGTATACTCTCTTTTGCAGAACCCATATTTCCGATGTCATGTCTGGGCAGCTAATCCCATAAGGTAAGTTCCAACCACCATAGGAGTCATGGAAATAGCCCCAGATGATTTATTTTTAATGAAGCACCAGCACCCTTTGAAAGAAGAATTTTGCAAGTCTATCACTGAACTAAAGGAAGAGGTGCTAGAGACAAAAGTAGAGTTCGTAACAATTGTTTTCAAATGTTTTTTTATCTGTCAAAAAAAGTGACTCTTCCTTTGCACTTGTAGTTTTATATTTTTAACTGTTGAGTATGAAAATGTTCATATTTAATGTTTAAATATCTGCTGTGGATCTCTCGATGATTTCATGCCTATGACTTATCCACAGACCGGGACTTAGTGGAATGATAGATGTCAGGAGTAACAGCAAGTGTGTGCTTTGCTCCAGAGAGGTGTTAACCAACACTGAAGAAATAACACCGTGATTTCACCACAGATTCTGAGCAAACTTAGGAATGTACTTTGTGCATTAGCTGTAAAGCACATGTGTGCTTGGGAAGCTCCATCGTTCACAAAGTGCTCTGCAGTGGGTATGAACATGCAAGAGAAATGGATATATGGATATGATATGAATTTTGTATGGAATTCACTTCTGTGTAGCAGCTTAATGAAAACTTTGAACCCCACTTCTTGCCTGACTTTAAGGTGAACTCGAGCTCTAGGTTTGCTATGTGTTTGCAATTTAAAGTTTAGCTCGGTTAATACACCTACAGCGTGCAATATCACAGTAATATTAAAATGCCAAGAATTTTCTGCTGCTGATATCCCTCTGCCTTTCTCTCTCTATGTTCAGTCATCTAATTGATTTACTTACCAGTGCTTTTTGTTTCGTAGACAACATTGATTAAATTTGGAATTCCTTCCACCTCGTGCTAGTCTCAGATGATGAGGCTGCATTTGACAGGTGCTGACAGCTCATGCATTCAATTCCAAATGTCCCTGCCCAAATTTAACCACGCTTTGGTTTAATGAGGGAACTTCTATAGATTTTGACTGGCTTACTATTTCATTGTGTATGACTCCATGAAACAAGACACTAATTAGTAGATTCCCCCCCCTTATTATTATTGTTTTTCTGTGTATTTTTGCCCACTTGCTCTCTTATACATCAGCTATAATATCTGTAAGGCAGGGACTAGTCACTTTTTTTTTAGCCTGTGCAAATCTTCAGATCTTTATCTGTGACTGTATTTTTGTAGCCCTCAAAATAATAAGCATAATTAATATGCTTTCCTGTTTTGTAATGTTGAGTTATTCCATCAGATCTCAATGTGAAATGTTGCTTCAAAGGGAAGCTACTGGGTATGAGCACTGAAAGTTGTCAACTCGCGTAGTAGTTTGACTGATGATGAGAACGTTCCCGTTTAAAAATACTTAACATCCTTTTGTAGTAGTTTTTTATCTTATGTTGAAGATTTAAAATTGTCTTTCAGGCCTGTGTTCTGCATATTACAGAGTTGAATTAGTCATGATCTTTATGTTGTGTTTTTTTTTCTTGAGAGATCATTCAGTTCCACTTTCTCCTTAGAAAAATGTCACATGAGGCTCCTGTGAGCCCATGAGAGAAAATAAAAGCTTACAATTAATAAAATGCATTTACCTGTAAGCTGTGACTGGCTGAATTGAACTTTCCCTGGCACTGCTGTCAATATATACCATGTCTCCCACAGATGTACAAGACTCACGGTCAGCGGGGAACAAAATTTATTATATAAATGTTGGTATGCAAGACTCCTTCATCTTCTGAAGCCATTGTGTCTGAAGAGGTGTGAAATAGCAATCATAAAAATTGCTAAGAGAACTATTGTTTGCCTTTACACCCAGATGCTTCTCCTAGATCAACACTTGCAGCTGCAAATGGTTTGTCTGAACAGATGCAGAATGCTTGTGGTGCGGACCAGAGAGATTTTATAGCAGAGGGAGGTAGAGAGGGAAGGGAAAGGAAGGAAAAGGAAGGGAAGGGCTCAATTGTCCTTGCATGCTGAGAAGGTTGCAAGAAGAAACGTTCTTCCAGCTTGCTTCAGGACTATCAGGACCCATTTCTGCTTCTGGCAGTTCTGACACAAGGGCTGATTGGAAACAAGCAGTTGGTTTATAGCTTTGCCTCTTTTTTATCTCAGGCCACATGAAAAGCTTAGTGGCAATGCTGAGAGTTCTCTTCTGAGAACACTGTCAAGACTTAACAATATATTCGGATTAGAGTTGTTGACTGCCCTGGTGGTGGGCTTGAATTACATCTAATGATGTATTTTGATGTGACAGTCAGTTTTATTATATTTACGGTTTGGAGCCAAACTAAATGATTTTTTTATTCTGGAGTATTCTCTCTCTCATAAGAGTGGGGGATGCCGGATGCCAGTTTCTGGAAGGAGGGAAAAGACAAAGCAGTATGAAGGGAGTTGAAAATACTGTTACAATGCAGCCCAAGACAAATACAATAAACTGAAACTTTCAGTGGCCAATCCATTTGGTTGAGTTGTCACCTCTGAATTAATCAGCAAGGTTATATTTGGTGCATAGATACTTGCAAAACAGATGTTATCATGACAAACTGTTGCAGTGCCTCATCACCCTCATTGTAAAGAATTTCTTCCTTATGTCCAAACTAAGTCTACCCTCTCTGAGTTTAAAATCATTACCCCTTGTCCTGCCACTACAGGCCCTGGTAAAAAGTCATATGCATTTTTCTTATAAGCCCCCTTTAGGTACTGAAAGGCCACAATGAAGTCTCCCCAGAGGCCTCTCTTCCCCAGGCTGAACAACCCCAACTCTGTCAGCCTATCCTCATAGTGGAGGTGTTCCGTCATTGATTTGTGCTTTATCAGAGCCCACACAAATTGATGCTTTCTGTGAAAGGAGATGGGCTTCTACCACTTTTTGTCTGAGGCTCATTTTAAATTGCTAAAGCTGCTCTTCAGGTATATTAAAGACAGGACAGCTGGTGACAGCACTTGCTCTTACAAAGAGCAGGGTTTTCCAGTGTCCCTTTGTCTTAGAAATTACAACTATCTGCTTATCTATTTACATCCTTTTTAAATCCTCAAACCTCCTTCAGACTTGATGCACCTCAGCATTTTTGTCATCTCTACCTTTGTACCTTTAATCAGTTCCAGATCCCAGGACAGAGGTTTGACATTTAACCCATGACTAATTAATTTCCTTCATAGCCTTAAAAAGAACTTAATGAAAGTCCAAATAAATTATGCTTTACCAGCCTACTTTAACTATCAGTCTGCTGACAAGAATGATACTATCTTAGTAGAGACAAAATTTTCTCATATGAAATACCTTTGTCTCTTTTACCTTCCTTCTAAAACACACAAATAGTAGGAGCCAGACCTTCACAGAAACACAGAACGTTAAGGGTTGGAAGGGACCTTGGAAGATCATCTAGTCCAACCCCTCTGCCAGAGCAGGACCATCTAGAGCAGGTCACATAGGAACTCATCCAGGAGGGTTTTAAATGTCTCCAGAGAAGGACACCCCACAACCCCTCTGGGCAGCCTGTTCCAGTGCTCTGTCAGTGAAAAAGTTTTTCCTTATGTTTCTGTGGAGCCTCCTATGCTTCAGCTTGAACCCGTTGCCCCTTGTCCTATCATTGGACATAAGAGAAGAGCCTGGCTCCATCCTCCTGACACTTACCCTTTACATATTTATAAACATTAATGAGGTCACCCCTCAGTCTCCTCTTCTCCAAGCTAAAGAGACCCAGCTCCCTCAGCCTTTCACCATAAGGGAGATGCTCCACTCCCTTCATCATCTTTGTGGCTCCGTGCTGGACTCTTTCAAGCAGTTCCCTGTCCTTCTTGAACTGAGGGGCCCAGAACTGGACACAAGGATAGAACCATAGAATTGTCAGGGTTGGAAGGGACCTTAAAGATCATCTAGTTCCAACCCCCTTGCCATGGGCAGGGACACCTCCCACTAGAGCAGGTTGCTCAGAGCCCCATCCAGCCTGGGCTTAAAAACTTCCAAGGATGGGGCTTCCACCACCTCTCTGGGCAACCTGTTCCAGTGTCTCAACACCCTCATGGGGAAGAAATTCTTCCTAGTGTCCAACCTGAATTGACCTATCTCTAGTTTTAATCCATTCCCTCCAGTCCTGCCAGTGCCTGACAGCCTAAAAAGTCCCTCCCCAGCTTTCTTGTAGCCCCCTTCAGATACTGGAAGGCCACAATAAGGTCTCCCTGGAGCCTTCTCTTCTCCAGACTGAACAACCCCAACTCTCTCAGTCTGTCCCCATAGGAGAGATGCTCCAGCCCTCTGATCATCCTTGTGGCCTTTCTCTGGACACGTTCCAGCACATCTGTATCCTTCCTGTAATAGGGTCTCCAGAACTGGACGCAGTGCTCCAGGTGAGGCCTCACAAGAGTGGAGTAGAGGGGGAGAATCACCTCCCTCAACCTTCTGGCCACGCTTCTCTTGATGCATCCCAGGACACGATTGGCTTTCTGGGCTTCAAGAGCACACCGATGGCTCAAGAGCACACTGATGGCTCAATATTCCAGATAAGGTCTCACCAGGGCAGAGTAAGAGTGGGAGGAGAACCTTTCCAACCTACTGACCACACCCCTTCTAATACTCCCCAGGATGCCATTGGCCTTCTTGGCCACAAGGGCACATTGCTGGCTCATGGTCATCCTGCTGCCCACCCTGACACCCAGGTCCTTTTCCCCTATGCTACTCTCTAACAAGTCAATCCCCAACCTATACTAGTACTTGGGGTTATTCTTTCCCAGCTTCAAGACTCTACACTTGCCCTTGTATTTCATCAATTTCTCCCTGCCCAACTCTCCAGCCTGTCCAGGTCTCGCTGAATGGCAGCACAGCCTTCCGGTGTGTCAGCCACTCCTCCCAGTTTTGTATCATCAGCAAACTTGCTGACTGTGCACTCTGTTCCCTCATCCAGGTCATTGAAGAATATATTGAATAGTACTGGCCCCAGTACCAAACCTGGAGGGACTCTACTAGATACAGGCCTCCAATTAGATTCTGCCCCATTGACCCCAACTCTCTGACTTCTTTCCTCCAACCAGTTAACAATCCACCTCACTACCTGATCATCCAGACCACACTTTCTCAGTTTAGCTGCAAGGATGCTGTGGGAGATGGTGTCAAATGCTTTACTGAAATCAAGATAGAACACATCCAGTTCACTACCGTCACCTATCCACCTGGTTATTTACTTATTGGTAAAGCCATGTTGATTGCTCCTGATGACCCCCTTGTCCTTGATAAGTGTAGAGAGAATGCTGGTGAGGCTGACTGGTCTGTAGTTACCCAGGTTCTCCTTCTTGCCCTTTTGGAGGACTGGAGTGTCATTTACTTTCCTCCAGTCTTCAGACACCTCTCCTGTTCTCCATGACTTACTAAAGATGATGGAGAGCAGTCTAGCAATTACTTCTGCCAGCTCCCTCAGCACTTGCGTGCATCCCATCAGGGCCCATGGACTTATGTACATCCAGATTACTCAGCTGATCCCTAACCCAGTCCTCATCAACCAAGGAAGTCTTCTCCTCTATCCTGACTTCCTCTGGGGCCTCAGTGGTCTGAGGCTCCTGAGGACAGTCTCCAGCAATGTAGACAGAGGCAAAGAAGGCATTCAGTAACTCTGCCTTCTCTGTATCCTCTGTCACCAGGGCACCCGCCTCATTCAACAGTGGGCCTACATTGCCCCTAGTGTTAGTTTTGTCTGCAGTGTATTTAAAGAAGCCCTTTCTCTTGTCTTTGACCTCCATTGCAAGGTTTAACTCCAAGGAGGTCTTAGCTTTCCTAATTGCCTCCCTGCATCCTCTGATAACAGCCTTATAGTCATCCCAAGTGGCCATCCCCTCCTTCCATGATCTAAAGACTCTCATCTTCCACTTGAGTTTGCCCATCAGTTCCCTGTTTAACCATCTGGGTCTCCTGGCTCCCTTTCTTGATTTCCTACCTGTTGGGATGCTCTTATCTTGAACGTGGAAAAAAAGTGGTTCTTGAATATAAGCCAACTATCTTGGGCCCTTTTACCTTCTAGTACCCTGTCCCATGGGATTTCCCCTAACAATCTCTTGAAAAGGTCAAAGTTGGCCCTGCTGAAGTCCAGGGTTGTGATCCTGCTTGGTATTATGTTTCTACTGCACAAGGTCCTGAACTCCACCATCTCATGGTCACTGCAGCCAAGGCTGCCCTCAACCTTCACCGCTTCAACCAGACCCTGCTTGTTAGTGAGTGTAACATCCATCAGTGCTTCTCTCCTCATTGGCTCATCCACCATTTGCATCAAGAAGTTATCACTGATGCACTGGAGGAACCTCCTGGACTGCGCATGGCTGTCTGTGTAGACCTTCCAGCAAATATCTGGGTGGTTAAAATCCCCCATGAGAACCAGGGACTGTGATTGCAAGGCTGCTATCATCTGCCTGTAGAAGGCCTCATCGGCTTCCCCATCCTGATCAGATGGCCTGTAACAGACACCCAAAACAGCATCACACATGCTAGCCTGCCCCTTAATTCTTACCCACAAACTCTCAACTCACCCCTCATCCTCTCCTGGACAGAACTCAATACATTCTAGTTGCTTTCTCACATAAAGAGCAACTCCACCACCTTGCCTTGTTTGCCTGTCTTTCCTAAAAAGGGCATAGCCATCCATGACCACACTCCACATTCAGCATCACTTAACTGATTTCTTTGAAGCTGTGCTAATTTACATCAGTTGATGACTTGATTGGAAACATGCAAACCTAAAAAGTTCATCAAGCAATCCCTTCTCATGCAATTAGTCCTTAATTGTGTAAGTAGTCTCACTGAGGTGAGTAGTGAGAAAGGATCTTGGGAGTTAGGGGGCTTTTGTACTGGTTTAAGTCACAAAAAGGTGACCACATCTGCAGGAGGATTCACTTAGGTGTGACACCTTAGTGCTGCTGTTTCCCCGATGCTGGTCAGTGTGGTAGCTCTGTGGTCTCTCAGAACTTTGCAAGCTCAGTCATTGTCTGCTTGTGCTGCTGGGGGAGAAGATCCTGAGAATTGGTGCCCTTCTCCTCCCCACCTTTGGCCTTTCTTTTGGAGGTTTTATTCAGTCATACAGTTATGCTAATGCTCTTCATAAATATAAAAAAGAGATTCCTCTTCTCAAACAGCAGCAGCTGGGTAGCAGAGATACCCTCCCCATACTGCAAGCCTCTGAGCCACACCAGGCAAAGCAAGCACTTGAACCTGTGTCCCCGTGATGCCAAGTGTGTGCGCTCTCTGTACAAACTTGACGACATTCACATTGGTGGTGTGCTGCTGTTTTGTGGTTTTTAACTTTGAGCTGCCTTGAGCAGCATGTGGGCACAGACCAGTTATTAGTGGTGACCAGACTGTGCTTGCTTTCCAGATAGTTTTTCTCAGTAATAGTCAAGAAAGTCTTCAGCTCAAGCCAAACCCATAAGCAGCATGTTAATTGTTGGGTTGTAAGAGTGATATATGTATATGTGTATATATATGTTTGTCTATACTGATTTTTTTTTTTCCCACTGGTATTACTTGGGTGTGTGCAGGGTAAGAGATGAGCAGAACAGTAGTTTTGAGCAGTTGATCCCTGGGTGGTGGCCCAGGTGGTTAAGTAGCTTGGTGGTTATGTGCCTGAGGCAGAGGAGGCAAGGAGCAGCCAGGCAGCTCAGAATTAACACAACCCCACGTGGACTTCTTGAGGAGGAATCTGATTAAAAATGCTTTGTATGATGCAACAATATTTTGTATGAAATATCAATGTAGGCTTGTTTAGAGCCAGAAGTTTCACGATAGACATGCACAAATATGTCTGAAAAGCTCACCATTGTATTTTTTAAAAGTCCTGGATAAGATTGCTGTTAGAGTTAATAGGTCTAGACATAATGCTGTTAGAAAATAGTTACTTAGATGTAATGAAAAGCAAATGCTGACAAATGTTTGAGGAAGATGAATAATGAATAGAAATAATTTGTCAGCTTCATCATCAAAGCAATATCCAGCACTGATATCTTGTGAAAGAAAATGTATCATTGGAGAGGAATAATGCTGTGTTTCTTTTTTGTATGTGAGCACTGAAATTGTGGTGTTAATTTCAGCCAGGGTATTTCATGTGGTGTTAGAAGGACAGTTTAGTGCTTTCATTCCCTTCTACTGGTTTGCTGTACAAATTGCAGCTTAAATTCTTTCACAACTGCAGGTAAGCAGAGGGCATATTCCCTGGAGTCTCTTAGGCAGGGAAAATCACAGCATGAGGCAGTATAAATATGACGTTAAACATTCGTTGTGTCTTTGGAGACCTATGATAAACCCAGAGCAGAAATATAAAACTTCCTACTGCAAGACTGTGCCTAAATAATATAGTCTAGCCTTCTAATTTAAATACAGTTTATTTGGTGGGTGAGAGGGTCATCAGCTAATTTATTGATGACTACAAGTGCTAGCTGTCTTGAATTTATTCTTTGTGCTGTCATCTTTCATCACTGAGTTGGTTAGATCTTCCAGGGTGGAGTATTTTCTACACTTAAAACATGAGGTTGTGTAACTGATCATTTGTAGGCAAATAAGGTTCTCATTTTCACTGCCTATTATTAAAAAAATTAAACTTTATTTAAGCATGAGACACAGAAATAGGCAGTTGATCAAGTTCATATGTACTGGAAAAACTAATATGAATATGAGTATTTTTCTGCTAGTAATAGAAGTCTAAAAATGAAGAGATATGAACTAGAGTAGCTGGTTTTAAATGAAGATACTGATATCTCAGATTCAGCAGAAGGGAAGTACAGGGAGCTCAGTGAAAGTAGGGAACTAAGCTTAAAATGAATTCTTTTAATTGACACTCACTGGGGAAGATGTCCTATTGTAAAACCTTATTTTATAGGAGGCAAAGCTGAAGAACTCTCTCAATATGAAATTACACCAGAAGAGGGTTTAGAAAAGTCAGTGCAAAGAGATCAAACTGATGATATCAGGTAGCATGAGCCCAGTATGTACCTGCAGAAGTCAGGGCTGAATTTGCTGAATTATGGCTTACAAATTATTGTTTAAAGTGTGGTGTTTTTTTGTTTTTTTTTTTCCTTTCAGATTGCTGAGAAGTGGCAAATATAACACTGGTTTTTATCAAAGGGCTGCAGAAATGGAGGAGTTACAGGACAGTACCTCTGACTTTTGTGCTGGACAAATCAGTAGAAGCTGTAACAAATGACAGTCAAGAGTGAAATGCAGGTGAAATGCAACATGAAAGGTGAAATGCAACATGAGGGAGAAGAGGTAAAGCAGATTTTGTAGACTAGTCATTCCTCACAAATCAGTTATCGTTCTTTATGAGTAAGGGTGATGCAGTTAATAACAAATTTCCTAAAAATATCCAACAATGCTTTTTTACCAAAGGCTCTTGATGAGATTAAGATGTCACAGATTAATAACTGGTTAAATGAAAGAAGCCACAGTAGAAAGGAGTGTCCACAGTCCCATACTCTGTGCTGTTTCGTGTATTCATAAATGATCTGAGAAGGTGGGTGAGTGATGTGATCAGACTGCTGCTTGATCAGACAAAATGTTTGAAAATAGCCAAAACTCAAACAACTGCAAAGAGCCTTAAAAGAATTTCTTGATATTAATTGACTGAAATAACAATGGCAGATGAAGTCTGGTGTCCCTATACTTCAAGTAATGCACTGGGGAAAACCAATCCCAAAGATATGTACAAAATGATAATTTTCCTATTAGTTATAACAATTAGAAGTTATTATACATAATTTTCTGAAAAAAAATCATAATAATGATCAATGATAATTGAAAGGCAAGTGGAATGTTAGAAGTTGTAAGGAAGGGAATGGAGAATAAAATATCAGTTTGTCACTGTTACATATATGTGGTGCTGAATAGAGGGCTCATTTCCCACCCTTAATCTCAAAAAGATTTAGTTGAGCTAGAAAACACATAGAGAAGGACAGTATGGTTAAACAGAAATCTGAAATGGCTTCTGCACATGGAGAGATTAAATGAGTTACGGCTTTGAGCCTGGGAAAGAGACTACTGACATTTATGTGGTGCAGTTCAGTTGGGGATGATCATTCCTTGTCTTTTGCAGCCTGCACAGTGTAACAGTGCTATTAGACATCTGGCTTAAAACAAGCAAGAAAAAGTGTTTTTCCACACAGCCTGTCAAACAGCTCAGGAACTCATTGCCATATGATGTGTCAGACATAAAAGCAGAAATGCATTGAGTGAATTGGATGGATTTGGAGAAGAAAGGCCATCAAGAACAAACTCTGGCACAGAGCAGCTTCAAACACCTGCTTGCTGGAAAGATTAGATGTGGTCAACAGGGCTCTCTGTGTGCCATGTTTTCTGGCAGTAGCATCTGCTCGTAGCCACTGCCAGAGACTGGCTACAGGAACAAATGGACCTTTAGTCTGACCAAAGTGTCTTAAAATATTTTTTCTCCTATCCATTCTGTTGGTTACATGGAGTTAAACCTGTTCTTCACTGTTGACTGAGTGACCAAAGGCTGGCCTGTGCCAGAGGACTCAGGTGGCTGCTGTGACTCAGATCTTCTGCCAGTGGGAGGTTCTGTCTCTGTTGGCTGTTGGCCAGACCTGCTTTTTGGTTTTGCCATCACTTCTTCTTCTTCTGTCGCTGTCTTGGATTTTATTTTTGCCTCCCAAGCCTTGATTTTCTTAAAAGCTTTGTTTTAACTTCTGTTCTTCGTAAGGAATGTGCCTTGAGGAAGCATGTGGGCACAATTCCAGCACATCTGTATGTTGGTCTCAAAGCAAAAAGTCTTGCTGTGTTATTGCCCAGCATGCAGTAAGCAGTACAAACTCTGCTGTCAGGATCTTTCTCTGCCCGCTTGGCATGGGGGAAGGAAAGGTGTCCACTAATGAGGCAGGTGATTCATTATGGTATGGAACAGACTGAGTATGAGTCCTTTGTA
This sequence comes from Todiramphus chloris collaris, assembly GCA_025345505.1. Classification (NCBI taxonomy): domain Eukaryota; kingdom Metazoa; phylum Chordata; class Aves; order Coraciiformes; family Alcedinidae; genus Todiramphus; species Todiramphus chloris. Next base: position 34,157,270 of record JANVCC010000018.1, on the reverse strand, counting down.
AATAACTTCTGGCTGTGTTTCCTAGCAGACAGGTGGAAGCTCCTTGTTTGTATGCATTAATGACATGTGCTTATCAAAGAATGATAATGCAATGGACAAACAAATGGCATTTCCAGTATTAATATATAAATGATGCACTAAGAAGAAATGATCAAGGTCTCCAGAAATACAGCAGTGAGCACTAATTGCATTCCTTGCCCTTCAGTATGCTGTGTACTGTAGATAGCTCTTTAAATGAACATTTAAATGAACATTTAAAGCTTTCATTTTGTCTGCTTCTTCACGCTTAAATATTTCACATACATTTTTTCCTAAGTATGTTGCACTGCTTGCATGGGAGGCTGATGTGGCCAACAGTTTGCTTGAACAGCCTTCAGGTGCTCTGTGTCCCTAGAAATGTTTGTAGGTTATTCCTATCTTGGGAATTCCTATTTTTTTGTTTTGTTTTGTTTCTAGTAGGTTTTTTTTTTTTTTTCCTGGAAATCTGTTCCAAACTTCAGTCTCCAGATGGCTGGAAATTTCATTTCTTAGTAACCCATTTCTTTATATGCCAACACTGTCTGTGAGCTTGGAAAGTTCTCTTGTGTTTTCTCCCTGAAGTATTTGTAGCACAGTTGTGCCCTGTCTTAGGATGTGGTATCTTTGGTGGTTTTTTTAAGCAGAATAAGTAATTTTGTTATAGTGTCCCCTTATAAGATCTGGTCCTTCAACCAGTACTCCCTGAACATGTGCCAGTCTTAGTTCCTCTTTCTTTAACATAAGCTGTTAGGAAATATAAGTGCTGTGTGAGTGGAGGCCTTCCTTAACAGAGCTTAATCCAACAATGCTGCTCCTCTGCTGTCTGTATGTAAGAAGTAGGAAGACTACAGAAACTATGGAGATTATAGAGACTTGAACAAAATATCCTTCCAGATCAAGCATCTCTGAGTGAAAAGATTCTGGTAGAATAGAAAATACTCAAAATTGGTTTTATACATGAAGGATAACTACATTGGTGCCTGATGAACCCCAGGAACTTGTGTAGGACACTTCAGGCTCATCCAAGGGACTTCTGTGAGCCCAGCCCCTGGCCATTCAGTATAGCGACTCATGGCTGTGAGTGTGCAATACTTAGGATTCCTTTTCCTTAATGGAGCTATGCAGAAGGATTACAATGAGAGCAGACCTCATTCATGTACTCTTTTAACAGCTATTTCTCTTGGTTGAAAGAGTGAATTGCAAACAATTCCCTAGTTCCAGTTATCCTTTGCCTATTAATTTGAGTTTATTAAGAAGAACTGATCCTGGAAAAGGAAGTGCCTGGTAGGTGATCCTGGAAAAGGAAGTGCCTGGTAGGTGATACTCAGCAAGAATCTCCCCTACCCAGAGAGGAAAATTTGTACTGAAGTCCTTTTGGAATTTGCTTTATTGAAGTGTTTAGATGAAACTCTGCTGGAAGAGGTATATGTTAGTTTTAGAGAAAGGATTCCTACATACATGTAGAAATGGCAATTAGCTATTGGCAATGGCAATTCCTACATACAAGACACCTGAAATGCTGTGACAGCCTTCACTTTCTGGAAATGTGAGGTACTATTTGTTCTCACTTGCAGTACGCTCAGAGGTGCTAGGTACTAATAGCTGTTCAGAGTAGCATCCAATCTACCAAACTCATATCTACTCAATGTACTTATGTTTACTCTCTTAATTTTTTTAAGATGTCCTTTAGACTGGGACACAAATAATTTCCTTTAAAGTCCCATTTCTAAGCGCAGCAATGAGATACTGGGGAGGGTGTTTTATTCATCAAGAAGCTAAATGGTGACTTGAGGTAATCTCTCTGACTCTGATGAAATTCATTCCTTTATCTGGAAGCTCTTAAATCATTCCTGGCAGAGGTGACATTATAAAAATAATTCTGAAGAACAAAAGTTCTTGCCCTTGGAACACACTGCATTGCACCAAATGGTAGGCATTTATTATTTTATTTTTTTTCTTGAGTCTACAAAAGTTGAGCGACACATGGAAACTTTAGTTTCATTTAGATTTATTTAATCACTTTTTGGAAGATAATAGGTACTTTTCCTCAAGCAAATACCTTATGAAAGAAGTTACACAAAGGATAGCCAGCCTGGTGATTGATGAAGCCCAGGGACTTGCTCAGGACACTTTGGGTTCATTCTTATTCCAGTTTAAGAGACTTTGGTGAACCCAGCCCCACCCAGGTTGCCATTCATCACCTCTGTGGCCATATGCGCCTGGGGAGCACTGCACTGTTCTTCCTGTGTACTTGGTTGCAGCAAAGCATGGCATATATTTATTTAATTGTACATGAGTATTTAAATGACATTAAAATAAATCCTTTCCCTATGGCTTACCCTTTTGGCAGGCAGATGCACTCTGGGGACCTAGATTTTATTGCAACATAGGAGAGAGAGTTTTGTGGGAGGCTGTGTGACTCCTGAATGCCTAAGACCCCTGAAATTCCCCTCCAGCCAAGGTAAAAAGGCTTTGTTTTCCTTTTGAATGAACAGATAATGCTTCTCCCTCCTTCTGATGGTGTAAAGATGTGGAAGCTGACACACCCTCAAGAAAATTTGTTCCTAGAACTGGAGTGGTTTATTTGTTTGCCTTTTTTTTGACAATAGAAGTTGTGCTGAAGCCAAACTATGGGCAGAAGGATACATGGAAAGCCTGCTCGTTACAAGGACACTAGCATCTGCTCCTTTTTTTAGATTACTGGAAGAAATAAACAGCCAGACTCTAGGAGTTAGCAAATAAAGGATGAAGGTGGTGAGTCTATGCCATTGTATTAGATGGGACTTAATTCAGTCTGGAGTTGCAACCTAAATGCACAGATAATGTGATTTTGAAGTAACTATTGTTAGCCATAGTGATTTTTCAGGACATTTTGGGATATCACTTGGTTTGTGTTGTTCTGGAGGCATGTCAAATCTGGTTTAATAAGCTTGTTTAATTCTAATCAGGAATTTTTCTACTATATTGTCACAGTAGTTGAACTCTTCTATTATGAAAAATATTTAGTGAGTGCATGAAAACTTGGAGTTGGTCTGCAGTTTGTGAACAGCGGTAAGTAGTTTACTGGATGGCATCTCTTTTCTGTGTCGCTAGAGATGGAAATGGGCATCTGAGTGGCTTATAGCTCAGGAAGTCCAAGGTGCCAGCTCAGATTTCAGTCAGGGAGATGAGACACTCTTTAGAGAAATCCACAGCTTAGCCAGGAGATTCAGCACAAACACACTGCATGGTCCAAGAAGCAATTAGGCAACTAGAATAAAGGCAGGTGGAAAGAGGTAAGCTTTGGCCTTTCTCTGTGCAACTTTTACAAGCTTCTCCACAGACTTGAACTCTCTAACACCTTATTTCTATGACTTTTATATATTCTAAATCATCACCTTGGTGCATCTGACTTGTCTTTGAGAATATTGCAATGATTTCTGCCACATGCTTTTGATACTGTTTTCCAGAATGCCACAACTGGCTTGAAACAGGAGCTGAGAATGACAGTGTCTCAGCCACAGCAGTTACTACCATCCTTCGAGCAGCTGCTCAATCTGCATGACAACCGAGTTCGAATAAAAGAACCGGTTTACTGTGTACACTTTATTTCTTAGTCTGGTTTACAGAAAATGATGAGTAAACCTCACCTTCAGATCAGTTCTGAGACATAGTCAAATGTTTGGAGGCTTTCCAGCAGCAGAGGTTTCGGTATAATATTCTAATTTATAGTATAATGTTCTGTTTAGCATAACTCAGCTTTACAAATTGGTTGTCTCTGACCTTGATATTCTCTCATAAGGACTGTGTAACAGTGAACTTTGAGAGGGATCTTTGTTACCCAATAAGGGAAACACTATTTAGGAATCTGAAGAGCAGCACGGAACAAAGCTTTCTCCTCTAGGAGACAGCTTCATGCTGTCTGAACACTGTGAAGCCCACTTACTTTTTTTTTTAAGGCATCAGGGAATTCAGCTTTGCTGCAGAAACTTCTATATAGTATGAAACCACTGCATCAGCTTTTACCTGCCTCCTGGTTGCTGGAGTGTTGCTGAAAGTCCTATAAATGGGCAAAGTCCCTGGACATCAGGGTGGCCTTGGAAGTGGTGGACAGTAAGGCGGCTCTAACGTGTGTGAAGTTCCAAAGACTTTTTAAGTCTCTGTTGTAACCCTCCATCCATACTCGTTTCAGCTCCACTCTGCTGCTTTTATTAAGGAATCTGCCACTGATGCAGCATTCAGGTGGATGTGAAAGCTTTAAAGATCTTTCAGGTGGGGAAGAAAAGTGATACTGTGTTCAAAGCTGGGACCAGGAGGCTATCAAGCAGCCACCTGAAGTCTTAGTGGGTCTGGAAGTGTGCTGCTTTGTCCTTTCTGTTCATGGCTACAGCACCGATTTTACTCAGCAGTGGAGAAAAGTCATTGACATCCTCTCAAAGAAGCATGTGAAGCTGGGCATCCAAATGGAGAAGTTTGTAAGGGAGCAGTCCGTGGAATAGCGTATTGCATTTGTGAGTGAACTGCAGCTTGCTGCATAATCGGTAAAGCGTCTCTCAGATACATCAGTGACTCTTTTGGAGTCACCTGTATAAATGGGGCCAGAATCCATCCGTACCAGCTCATTCACACTTGCCAGGATACTGAAAGATTTCTAACCCAAATGTGAAAATAAACTGATGTTTTATTTTGCTTATGTTTATTTTTTTCATGCCCCAGTGTTACTGGCTGAAGTGCTCAAGGCAGATAATGAGAAACCCCAGTCTGTGTCCCATCACAGCAGCCAGGATGAAGTCGTGGTGGCAAAGCTCAAACCAATTTCAGAGGACTGGCTGTCATCCATAGCAATAAACAACCCCTGTCTCTAGCACTAATAGCCTAAAAGCATTTTCAGCTTAGCTTGTCATGCTTTACCTACCAGTTTATTGTCAAACATCTTTCATATTGTAAGCAATTCTACAGCGTATATAGAGGTAGTAAAACAGGTAGTGATTGTGTAACTCTTAAAATTCACATAGAATGATGACACATTTGGTTTTATCTTGTACGACTTCCAAGGGAAACAATAAGTTTTAAAAGTTTTTTTGTTTGAACATTTTCCTTAAAGGGAGTTCTTCTGACAGATGTGATGTATTTGATCCTGCTAAGTATAGTTCATTTCTCAAGGAATATAATTACATATATGTAAGGGAACTTAAAAACCAAATATTCTTCCCATCAGATACTGAAAATGTAGTCAAGAGAATTTTGGCTTGTTTACATTTGATTTTTAATATTTTTAAATGTAAAGAAAGTGTGAATCGTTTTGTGTTCAGAAGCTCTGCTGTAGGAAGCTCCAGGTAATTTTTCTGAGAATGGAGAGGGTATGTGTGGAGGTGTGTGTGGGTGTGTGTATATACATATATATATACACTTGCCTGTAAGCATTTATGCATGCATAAAAGTATGTATACATAGAGACCCCCAGAGATATCAGTGCAGAACTTGCAGCTGCAGGTTTGGTGCCATCTGACTAGCACTGCCCCAACACCAGAGGAGTACAGAGTCTTATCAAAAATATAGCAAAGAAGTTTAAAGAGGAAGGAGGCAGTAAGGAAGGAAAGATGGTGAGGATGATATCACAACATGATGCAAATTATCTCTGGGCCCACCATGGTGTTTCTGAATCATTAGAAAACACCTTTAATAAGGAATGTACATTGTCCCAGACTGCTCTTAACATCTAAGTGTTGTTATTTGGCTGATGAATGTTGCAGCAGAAGCAGGTCATGAGGAGAGATTTGAAAGAGAAGATTCTCATCAGCTCTTTTTCAAAGGGTACATTTTCTCCTTTAAATCAGTTGGAGTTCCCAGAACTGAATCATTAATAAGCATCTTTTCTGATGAAGTTCAGAGCCCCACAACACTGGGAGCAGGATGAAATTAAGCTTGAGAGATCAGCCCTAAAGTCAACCATGCAAGACCTTACTCTTCCAGAAGTTGTCTCATGTTTTCTGGAGAGCTGTTGTGTGTAAATGAGACATGGCTGCACAATATCATTTCCCTGCTCAGCATGTCCTGAGAATGTTTTTCAGGATTAATATGGGCAGGCTGCATTTGGTGGAGTGACCTGAGGAGATTGGTGCTGCCAGTCCTGGCAAGCAGAGGATTGAGGAGGGCAGTCCTGCAGCAGCTCACAAAGCCTCAGTCCAGGGCAAAGCCTTTGAAATACTTTAAGAGGGAAAATGCTACGTCACTAATCCTGATTTCTCATCTCTATAAAAAACCCTTTTAGAGTTTATGTACATGTCACAGAACAAAATGACACTGTTCTTACTGGTTTGTATCTCAAGAAGAAAAGTTAACTTAGTTCAAACTTCAAATACCTGTTAAAGCTTTGATTTTAAGATTAAGGTAGTAAATTTTAGTTAGAGATGGATTGAATGGGTAGAAGATTGGGGTTTTTTTTGTTTGTTTGTTTATTTGTTTGTTTGTTATAGGGCTTGTATTTTTATCTAATTTATAATATCTTATCTGTACATCTTTAGGGATTAGAATTTCAGAGGTAAATATCTATGTAGCATCTGCTGAGTGTAGATCAAGGCCTACCTATCATTAAGGACACAGTTATAAATACCCCATTCATTCCTTTCTTTAAGCAAAGCCAGGAGATCCCTTTAGGCTCATATCTACCCTTTTATACCTTCACATATGTCTGCTCTAGCTGCTGAAGGAAGGATTTATGGATGCCCTTTTTGTCACTACAGAAATCACACAGTGAAAGTGTGATTGCCCTTCTATGGGAGAGAGAGGCTGAATTCAGGGTGATGCTCTGATTTACATGTTATACAAATGGCCAGATAGACAAGATTTGGCTTAATAATTAAAGAGATAAGGAAATACTATAGAGATAAATTAATTTCATACAGACCAGCAGTCAGGCACTTAACACAAGCTAGATTTGAGTCAGTCACTTACCAGTCCTCCACAACCTTCCCCTTTGCTCTGATTCAAGTTCAACAAGCATGGGTAAGCACAGTGTAGTAGCCAGAAAGAAATTCTGGAGCACCACAGCCAAGGGAGGCAGAGCTTCTAACTGCCCTATGAGCAGTCATAGCATTCAAATACATACATAGAAAGTCCATTACTCTAAATGAATGCACATTCATATACTTTCTTTACTCAGTTTTTTGGTAAGTGAAAGCAGATAACTCTCTTTGTTTTTTCTGCATGGAATAGCTCAAAGAGATATTATTTAAATAGAAAATGTCATTGCCTCTTTTAATTTTTTTTTTTTTTTTTGCTTAGTGAACTTCAAAAGTTTTCTGAGACTGATTCAGAGAAAAATTGTACCAAAAGATGAGTCACAGAAGAGCTTGGGGATAAGCATCACCTTTTGTGCCTGCAAGTCCTTTTTTTGCTCTTGGCAAATGTGATTCAGACCATTTCTTCGATGGAGATGGCAGAGTTTTGCTCTCAGGCTGTTGGAAAGCAGATCCCTGCTGTCATTTCCAGGGAACTGGTTTTCTCATGGCAGAATTTCTTATTCTACCAGAGGGCTTTTCCTCTTTTTCAGTTCTCAGCTGTGGAGCATGAGGTTCCCTTGCCTGTGTCTCAGTACCCTTCTATGGTATGTCGTGATATGGCAGCAAAGCACCTCTCCTGCTCTCTGCCTTCACAGGCATGTTACGTCTTCTCTCTAATTTTTATGAAAGTGTATGATTTCCCTCCCTTACCTCTTTCTCTGACGTGTAAGTCATTCCCTGTCCCACACATGAATCAAAACCAGCATGAGTTGGAAGTCAGGTGCAAACAACAGGAAAAAACCCAAACCAAACCCAACCCCTACAACCCCTTATGAATCTTCTTGATACTATGCTTAGTTCTGTCCTTGGGTAGTTTTCTGACCCACATTGGGTTCCATATATTGACATCTGTAAGCTGCATTTTCTGGAAGTGAACAGATTTGAAGCCTCTTTGTAGCACTGAAGTCAAATCAGACGAAAGGTGAGGTGACAGAGGCTGTGACAATGATGATCTGACAGTGTCCCGAGCTTCTTATCCCATCAGCCAGCTTACCTTCCTTATCACTCTCTCCCTTTCCTACTGCTACCTTTGTCTTCTCAGAATTTACTTCCCTTTTTCCATATCTGTACCTAATCTCTATCAAATATATATGTATATCTTTGAGTTCCTTAATAATTTTACATGTAGTCTCACTTAATTATTTGTCTCTTTCCTCCTGCCCCCTCTCCATGTAACCCTGCAAGTAACAGGTGCGTCCAGCTTTTGGTTCAAGGACAGGTTTATATTTTAGCTTGGTTTTGGGGTTTTTTTTCCTGAACAGATGTAAACTATGAAAATATGCTGCATTTTTCTGTCTGGTTGCTGTCCACAGTCCTGCTAACGCTGGCCCCAAACTTTTGAACATATGAGATGATTTCATCCAAGCTTGTCAGAAAGGTAAAGATTTAAGAAAAATAATAAACCCTTACAAGCTTTGTGAAAGTAGCTGGTTAGGTAGAGGAAGCAGAAGGTTCATGCCTCATCACAGGAGAAGCTGATGTGTAGTCATGTTGCTTAAACATCAGATAGGTTAGAGCACAGTTTTAGATACAGATAGGCAGGAAAACAAATTTCATCACCTTTGCTGCTCATAGAGCTAGACATTTAATTTCTTTTTCCCAAGAGAAACACAGAACTGTTCTTCTTTACTCCCAGTGTGTCAATTGTTCTGTTTGAACCTTTTTAAAATTATTATTTATTTATTACAATGCACTGTCAGCTATGATTAAGTAAGGTTTTATTGATGGTGCTTGTTGCATAGAAGACTTCTGACTGTAACCTTCACTATGTGGAGTCTGTCACCTGAGTTTTCTTCACTATGTCTGTTCATGTATCAGAGGGTAAATAATGGCTGTGGTCCTAAGTGGGAAAATAACTACTAATGGATTAGGTGATATCAAATGGATTGTGAGACTGAGGTAACCATCCATAACAGGGCTGAAGTTCCCAGCTGTAACCTCAGTAGACCTAGAATTTATTGCTGGTAGAAATGAAAGGTATAACCAAGAAAGGGAGGTAATGGTTAGATAGACTCAGATTGACTATGGAATAATAGTCCCATTCTTTTTTTTTTTTTCTTCTCCTGGTTAAGAAATAAACCTTCAACATCACCTCTCTTTCAAGACCTCATTCAAAGATAAAAATAAGTGATTTTGTTGACGTACTGTCTGTTTCCACTGAGAGCTGTATCAAAAGAGATCAAGCAGATATCTTCTTTCTGGAAAACCCAGATTAAAATCTACTGGCTGCCAGTGTCCTTCCAAATGGCAGAACGTGTTAAAGAGTAAGACTTGTTTTATTCCTTTATAAGTAAGTGAAGTAAGCTATCAATTTATGTACTTCTTTTAACAAGGTCCCTAACTTGTACTTTGGAAAAAGGTAGCAATAAAGCAGTACTATATCAGAGTTATGGGGACACCTTGCTCTGCTTTTCACTGGGTAAACTTTCAGCCTGCATGATCTCAGATTTAGTAGGACCAATAACTTTTAATATCTACAATTTTCATAAAGTTTTGTGGCTTTAAAATGCTACAGTAATTACTTTCTTCTGTCTCAAGATGTTCACGGCAAGTTTGTGATATATTGCCCATGGAAGTGATTCAGCAAGAGGAGCATGGTGACTCCTCCTGCACAACAACTTACTAATGAGCTGAGTTTATATTTTACTTAGATATTTGATATCTCTCATGTAGTATTTTTGTAGCTAAGGTTTTTTTACCAAACCTGAACTGATCAAAATAGAAGTAGTAAACAGGCAGTATGTTAGTGGAAGAGAAGGTAAATAACACGGTGAAAGATGATAAGAAAATATTAGATGGAATAGTTTCACTGTCTTTTGAAATTTTATTTATTGTGCTGAAAACTAATTTTGGAGAAAAAAAAGATGAGAGTACATCAAAACATCTCATTGACAGTTATCTCCACCTGTGACTTCTATGTCCATTGAACCAAACTATTCATAACTTAATTGTGAGAGGAGGAAAAAAAAAAAAAAAAAAGAAAGCCAAGAGGGAAATTTTCAAGTTTAAAAATATTCCTTCTGGTTACAATGCAAAAGTAAAATCTCAAAAGTTTGTGATTAAAAATCTTCATAACACAAAAGTCAGATGAAAGTTTATGATGTTTCTATTTAAATTTCAAAACAAAATACATTGATTACACAAATTGTAACTTTTATTCCTCACATAAAGCCATACAGCAGTTTGAAAACTTGCATTTCTTTCTTTATTATTTATTTATTTATTATGAAGAAATCTGTCAGGGCTAAGCCTTTTCTACAGCAATTTTTATCAAGTCAAGATTTTCCACTGTGTAGGCTGAATCCATTAATTGAAAAATTTCTCACCTGCTCTACAAAGAAGTCTTAGATGGCTTTGACTGCAATTAAGAAGAGAGCACTGTCTGAAATGGGTGAATTGTGCTCTCCACCCTCCTTTCATCTTGATCAGAATGGTTACTTCATGCTCAGAGCTTCAAAAAGCCACTGCTGTCAGTTTTAAGAAAATACAACCAAATTACCAGAGTAATTTATCAAAATGTTATAAAAATTTCAATACTACATTTTTGAAGAATGCTTTATGGCCTCTCTATTATGAGCTAAGTTTAATATGATATTGAATACATGTTAGACTATTTGGTGTCCAGGTAATCAAAATGTATGAATTTCTTAAGATGGCCAGACATGTTTCCCTCTTAGATAACCCTTGACAGTTTCAATATTGACTGATAATTGACAGATCTGCTGTAAGATACCCATCTATTTATTTACTAGTTATTTCACTTCATTGTGAGCCAACCCTCCACTGCCTTAGTGCTTCCCAAAGGTGGAACAAAAAGGCAGATAGACTGGTTTTTGTTCTGCGTGGAGAAAACCAAAGAAATTATCTCTCTAAGAAGAGGTAATGCTTCAAGCAATATTGTAATAGTCATAGTCAAAGTGGAACCACTGAATGTGTCATTTTGTCAATGTGCACCATCTGAAATTTGTTAAATACATCAGCAAAATACCGTTTTTCAGCTTAAATACTTTTCTGGCTATTAGTAGCCTGGAGGACATTTTTCATCTCAACTTTAGCAAGGAAATCAAGCTGATACCAAAGTTTACCAGCTTTTGTGCATGCTTACTATAGCTATTGTTTATTCAGAAGGCTTTCCTCTACTCAGTGACTGTGGGAGAAATATAGATGTATTTAAATCTGTATAACCACTATGTTGATGTGAGTATTAGTTGATAACACCTAGAAATATATTAACACCTTTATGTTGGTGTAATTGCGTCTGCCTGAGTAGGCTGCAGTAATTTAGTTAAATCAGTTTTGCTATCAAGACAGCTAAATGCAGGGTGGGGAATAAATGCTAGATACAGAGAAGGGCAGGTAATTTCTGTCATTACTTTGAAAACTGCTGGCTTTTCCAATCAACAGCAGATTTCTGTGAACAGAATAGGCATTCTTACAAAAAGTACAGTAAATAAAATGTCATTTTTATTGATAATGATGGTATTTTCTCTAGAGAACTCTTTACTGTTAAAAGAGCTGGTTCAGAACTTGCCAGTCCTGTCTCCATCAGCCTTACATTTCTCTGCAGCAAAGACATTAACTCAGTCCTATTAGGTTAATATTTAAGAAACCTGGGAATCATTCCTTCAAAATTTTGCACGAGGTTTTATCAGTAGCAGTGTTCTTTGTCAAGATGTACTTGCAGTACAAGACAGGGATGATTCTCCTGTTGGTAACAAGGAATCCTTAAATTCCTTTTTTATTCTGCCCTTGATAAAACACAATATTGTCCAGGCTTTGTGTAAGCTACATTTTCACCCCCTGGGAGCAAACAGACCTGCAAAAAGAAAATGTATGACACTAATTGAGTTTTCTTGTTTCCTTTCAAGCTTCAGCATCGTGACTCTGCTTGGGAATCTGGATGTGATTGTTCTCACTCCTGCCAGGGGACTCACTCACACGTGACGTTCCTCCCTTCACCCCCACCTGCTTCCTCTTCGCCTCCCTTCCAGAAGTCACTTTTCTTGAGACGTGGTAAAGCCATCAGCACGTCAAGCTGCTCCAAGGGCTGTTTGCTGGCCGTCTTTGCTCTCAAAGGTGGGTGACATCTGCTTTCTTTCACGGTCTGATCAGAAAGCAGCAGGCGTCTTCCTGGCATCTTCCAGCCGAGTCTGGGCAGGAGGAGAGATATCCCCGTGTGCTGTGTAGGTAACACACATGCGCAGCCATGGAGGAGAAAGGACTGATGGGACCTGGGGCAGAACAGAGGGCCACCAGAAACCAGCCAGCCAGCTGAGAGAGGGCATTGGAAGGCTGTAAAATCTCTCACTGTCAGTGAATGCTGTCAGAGAAGAGGAAAGGCATCTGGCTTCCATGGCTGTTCTCTTCCCAGAAGAAAAGACTATAAATTATGATCATGCTTTGAGGATGACTTATTGTTACCCTGTTTATCTGCCTGTTGGAGGCATTTTGTTTTCCTGCCTTTAACAAAAATATTCTTTGTTAAGCCATTTGTTTCCCATTTGCTAGTGGGGACAGTTTGCTCACTGAGTCATTTGCACTGCTAATTGCATCAGGATAATTTTCCCTGGTTTCTGTGTGAGGATTTGAATCTGTGGTGATTTACCTTTGAATGTGAACCCACTTATTAGTGTTTCCACTCAGGTCCTGGCAGAAGGGCTACAAAATGGCTCATACCAACCATAGTCTGGCCTTCAGTGTTTATCCAGTACCTGTTTAAGAGGTGATGGTTACTGCTGACTGCCAAACTCACCCAGATGCAAAGTGATAACTGCCCTTGCACAGTGTAACAGAGATTTAAATCACAGAATTTTCTTCTGTATTAAATAAACAGAAAGTTGTTGAATTTCTACCAGAGCTTCTAAGCCTGCTTAGAATTTCAAAACCAGTTTTAGACTGAAGAAAATAAATCATCAATGAAGGAAAATTTTCAAATTCTCCTCCACACCCCCAAATAAAAGAAAAGAGGAAAAAAGTGATATGTCATTTTAGTATTAAAGTTACAAGACTTTGATGGTGAGGAGAACTTTGTAGAAGAGAAAATGATGGGGGTGACAAATCTTTGAAGAAGGGAAAATGGTGTGCTATTTTAAAGATTCTTTTATTCTTTTCAGATTGTGGCATTTTACAGAGCCTTACAGATGACAAAGCAGCTGCTTCCCCTGTGCTTGACTGAATGCTTTCTCCACACACCACTGGGCTGGTTTTCTTTTTCTTTTTGTGTCACATTGATCTTCTCTTGTTGTGCTGCCTCTAACATGCCATTAGGCGCCTCTGGCTGCCAATATGAAGAAGATCAGGTTCTTGTGGGTAAACCTCCATTAGGCTCTTCCTGACATGACTTACAATATTATGACCCATGTCTACTCCTTGAAGATATTTTGAGAGGTAAAATTACCTTATTGTTTTTACTACTTGTACTGAAGGAGTTTCTAGGGGCCCATATCCAAATCTGTCATACAGATGTTGCACAAATGGATATTAAAAGGAAGCACCTGCCTCCCAGACCTTGCCTTCAAAGAAGTGAGACAAAAAAAAAAGGCAATTATTATCCCCAATTTTCAGTGGGTACCTAAAGCTCTTCATTGCTGCATAGAAAAATTTGAGTAAGCTCTGAATAGAAGTAATAAGGGGAAAGGAGAATGATACTACATCTATCTTAAAATAACCGCCTTCTCACGATCTCTAAGGTGAAGTGGTGTGTTAAAGCAGTAATACAAGGTACCCACAGTAGCTAATACCTGAAAACAGGGTTAATCTGTCATATTAACCAGCCTAGTATCTCTCATTCATACTAAAGCTGTTGGTTGCTTCCCCCACTCACCCCAGAAAGTCAAGATTGTTTGCTCACTAGTTTTCATGGTTACACCAAAAGCTCATGCTGCCCAGTGCACTGCAGAGCAGCTTCTGTAAACGTGTAAAACAGCTTTATTGTTCCCCCTTGGATTTTCCCTTAAAATAGCTCTTGGTGTCTGTAATTTCTGCCAGGATGTGGCAACGATAAGGCCACTGCTGGCATGTGGATGCTGTTGTCTATCATGCCAATCAATACTCTTTGATGGGTTCTTATCTGCCTGTAATGGGCTGTTGTCTCTTTGCTAAGGCTGTGGGTGGCTAGGACAGCATTTCCAATCTGCAGAGCACTTCCCATAGCAGAAACTTAGTACATGTTGGGTTTCTAGGTCCTGGAGTAAAAAAAAATATATATATATAAAACACATATAATATATATATATCAAATAATAATGATAAGCAACAAGAAATCTTTCTCCAACTGCATCTATATGCTTGGATGCTCAAATGCCCTCCCCCTGCCCCTCTGCTTTCTGCCACCCTGAAACACACTCAGCACAGCTTGCCATATGTGGGAGCAATTTGCAGCCATTGATATTAAGGATGCCTGTCTTAAATAATGGAAAAGAATTAACATAATGCTTGACTCATTGAATTTCTGTGGGGAAACAGTAACCTCCAGTGGTCATTTAGAATCCAGTCATGTTCTAATAGACTTCAGCAAGAGCAGTATTAGGTCCTTAATTTATACTTGGCTTTAAAATTTTCCTCAAAGCCCTAAATTATACATTCATAACCAATTTCTCATACAACACACAGCTACTAGAACTGTGCTCCTTCAAAGGTTTATTTTGCAGTTATTTACCTTTGCCAAGGGCCTTGAGCTCCAGAAATGAGAAATCCCTTTGGAAATGAAAAGTAATACCAATTTTTAGTAAAAAGCACCAGTACTCTAACTTTTTAAAGGCAACAGTGAAATTTGTGTCGTGTCTGAACTTGGCTTAGGAATGTCACCTAAGTGCTAAGCAAATAGAACTTTTCTTCTTTTTAAAGTGGCAGGTGTCCTCCAGTTAGAAAAAAGGCTAAGACTATTTTCTTATCTATTTTAAATTTATTTTTTTAAGGGATTTAATTCTGAAGTCAGACATGGATTGAGGAGTTGCTCTGCTTCGACCAGTCAGCAATCCTAAGAAACAGGGGTAGAAGAGACCTTGGGAGGACTCCCAGCCCATGTCCTTCAAGGCCAGGCCAGCTCTAATTAACCTGTTTCACCCCTCAGCTTCCTTCAAGCTGCAGCCCCACAATGCAGAGGGACAGGGAAGGCTGACAGAGTTTTATGTCTCTTCATGGTTCCTGTTTGTATTAAAGACCCTGACTGAATCTGGCGTGGTACTGGAGCTGGAAGGATTGTAGAAGCCAGAGTGACTTTTCCCTTTCCTTCAGGGAAGTGACAGTTACTGCCAGGGAGCTCAGAGGCTAAATCTTCAGAATGCCATCTGGGGTTGCAACACATTAACCTGGACTAGCACAGCACAATTAGCTTTTCTGCAGTTGGTTATATGAGGGGGTTGAGGGTACACCACTGAATATGAGTTAGGGGATCAAAAGCGCTCCCCCATGGTTTTTAAATTGTTAACGTCTGCTGGGTGAGGTAAATTATTACCTCCTTTTGATTACTGAGGGACTTGTGAGTGTGTTTATATTTATGCTCCTGGGTGGTTACTGTCAACATAACTACACGGAGCTTTGAGCTTTGAGTGGGCCAAATCTGTCAAAGTGTGAATCAAATATATTAAGCCCTTCTCTTCCTCCCCGGGTAGTTTTTTGAGAATGTGCCACTGACAATATTTGGAGATGGAAAAAGTTTATGGCTGGGTGTGGAGGAGTTTGATTTAGAGCTAAAGCGGCTGTGAGACATTAGAAATAGAAGGGGGAGAAGTCTTGGTGTGCCTTGGGGCCACAGTAGTATTAAAGGCTGCACAGGAGCATCCCACCGTGCTGTGAAACGGCCAGCTGAGTTGGCTGTGCTGGCTCCTCAGTTGCTTCATGCCTAGTTAGCACCCAAGTGACATGGAGACTGACTCTATACTTCCTCCTATACCCTACCTACCCCAGCGTGGGCTGGTTTGGGGCCCAAGCTGATGTCCTACCTGGCTGCATGTGTGGGGACCATAGAGCAAATCTCAGTGTAGCATGGGGCAGCTGTGATGAGGGAGCAAGTAATGTCCTTAGGGAACCTACTGGAAAAGTTTAGCTGGAGTTGCATTCACAGGAGCCTGAAAGACAAATTGAGAGCAAGCAGAAAGAGAAGATCTTGTCTGATGGTGTATAGGCAAGATGAGTGCTCTGCCCCTTGTAGGTAGGATGAGCTCTCTCAGCTTATTCTCACCTCCTGCTCAGTCATCCACTCCTGCTTTTTGGAGGGTGTGAAGCTCTCACCTGAAGCCCACTGTCTTGTCCTTGTTGCTGACATCTCCCCTTCCTCCAGTGATGGCAAATGTGGTCTGCCTCTGCTGCACAACCAAATTCTGCTCATGCTGGAGAGGCCACTTGGGCTGAGGGCACGTGTAAGAGCTTGCACCTAAATGAGGTGGTGCTTAGCTGAAACAAGAAAAAGAAAACAGTAACAAAATGAAATTTAAGAGGAGATAGCAGATGAAAGTAAGAATAATAGGTAGCAAACTGTGATTGGTATGGGAAAATAGTCAAGGAAAAGAGGAAAGTTAAAATATGAGTAATTAAAAAGGACCATAGGCAACAGAGTCAGTGTTAGTTATGCCACAGCTTTCTTGTGCTCAGGGAGAAAGCAGAGACAAAGCAGACGAACAGTGAGCGCTGATCCCCAAGTCCTGCTTTCTTTTGATTAAGGATTACTTCTTATCTTTATTTCTTCTAAAGAGGACTGCAAAACGTGATTTACTGTCAATTTTCCTTTATTTTATTGTTTCTCTTCTCTTTTTTTCCCATATGACATTGTCATAGTTATCATTTTGTCTCTCCTTAAATGGGTCATTTGCAGGAAAATTACATTAAGTGCCTGCCTGAGGTACCAGTTAATTGAACACTCAGAAGACAATCAGTGGTGCTCTCCTGGAAGGCAGACTATGTGCCAAAGAAAGGGAAAGATATACTAGTGCAATTCATGGGGCGGGTGAGAACATACTCCAAATTAGGGACTAATGTCAACAAGAGGTGATGTATGGGACAGTGAAATTTTTTTTTTTAAGTAGATGTGTACTTCTCATTTGCCTTTAAAGGATGCAAATTCCTATGTCATCCTACAGAAAATTTAGTTTTCAATTCTGCAAATGTAGGATTGAGATTCCATGCTATTAGATGCTGCATGAACATCGGTAATATGCATTCATATAGGTGGTCTTTTCTTAAATTATATACATGTGGAAAGAGCAACTCAGTACAGTTGTACCAAGCACTGTACACCTTGGTTGCAAACGGGAAGAAAGCTCTGAGAATCAGCCTTTCTGTACTGCAGTGTAAATAATCAGTCTCCTTCAAGACTGTTCTGGAAATATACTGAAAGAAACTGATTGTATTTGTGTCCTGGGGAGATTTCCTGAAAGTGTCCATGGAACCCAATAAAAACTGTAGTGGTTACAAAGCTGCGTGTGAAAATCTCTTTAGACTGTCAAAGGAGTTCTGTAGGTTTATCAAAGCTCCCACCCACTCTTTTTTCTTTTCTTTTCTTTCCTTTTTTTTTTTTTTAAAATTTAAGAGTATTGACTTCAGAATTCAGTTTCTGTATATTAATGGCCTATGTGGAAGTAACGGAAATAATACAGTGCTACTGTGTACAAGGACATACATAAATATGACTTTCTCCATGGTTAGGAAAGATTTATGTCTTTTCAGTCTCGGTTTCATCTTTCTGCTCTCTGCACAATCCAATGGTAACATAAATAACATTAAAATAATGCACTGAATCACTTTTATCCATGTTTCTGGTTAGTTAAATTATTAATAAACTCTTTGTGCAAGACTGATTTCAGCTAACTTTAGCAGTCTGCAATGCATACATTTATATCTGATTTAGCTTTTTAGGGTTCTCTTTATAGTCAGTGTGGGAAAAGGAACGCCAAGGAGTGATGCACATCATGACTTTTAAGTACATTCCTTAAATGAGATGAATTATGCCCTAAACCACTCATCTTTCGCCAGCTAGCTCTGATGAAGATGTCTTAATTTGGAGTGATGAATCTTACCCTTTGTTCAGTTTCTGTAATTTCTGTGTGTACCTGGATCATGACTTAGGATCGTGATTAGCCTGAAGTAGCTGAGAACACTATTCTCCCCTGAGGTGCTGCGAGAAGTGATCTCCCTCCCTGAACTCCTGCTGACTGCTAAAAAAAGGCACTGCTTTTTATGAGTTTTTGCCTGTTTTTTGTGAAGGCATGTAATTCGGCTCATGCCATGTTAAATGCCTATTAGAGTCGACCTTTCCAAAAATATGGCAGAAGGATGCTTAATGTCATGACTCTAGTTTCCCTCACATGAGGAAAAGGTTTGAGAAGCTCGGGCAGTTCCTGCTGAGAAGGATCCAGAGCAGCACCTCAGGCACTGCATACACTGGAGTCAGATAGGAGGGTGCCTTGTGACTGTAAATGTGTCCACGGTTAAGCAAGAGCTGGGAGGGGATTTTTTTTTTTTTTTTTTTTTTATTATGGTTTGGCTGGATGTGTCTGTTAGTTCTACCTCAACCTCTCACCAGTGGTGCAAGATGTAGCTGTTAGTAGTATTTTCAACACAGGGATTTACAGACACATTTATTCTGGAGGAATCATTCCATTGCTTTTGTAAATGTATCTGTATCAGAAGCAAACAGTGCATGAATTATATGTCTTGGCAGGATTGATTGTGCCCTTAGGAGCCAACAGCACCACCCAGAGAACAATTGCATTCTCCTGCTCCCAACAGTGAAGTACTTTTTAGAAAGAGAAAGTCATTATGAAAAACTTTGAGAAATGATACAATTACGTTACACGTATTTTTGTCATAGACCTTGCTTATTACATAAAATTTAAGTATCTCCTGAGAGGGAATTCTGTAGTGCTGGATTCCTGCTCTTGTACTCCAAGGTACCTTGGTTTTAGTTAAATCATAGAATCATTGAGTACCAGGTTGGAAGGGACCTCAAGGATCATCTGATCCAACCTTTCTTGGGAAAAGCATGGTCTAGACAGGATGGCCCAGCACCCTGTGCAGCTGAGTGTTAGAAGTGTTCAGTGTTGGGGAAAGAGAACTGTTAAGTGTTGGAAAGATCAGATATTCTGAAAATTCAAAAAACCTGCTTATAAAAGGTAGTGTCTGGAAACAAGCAGTTATCATATTATTTATCACTGAGTTTGATATTAAATAATCTTGTAATTTGCCAGTACCTCTTTCATATTTTGGTTTACCAGGTTATTACAGCAAGATGTAACTCAAAAGAAGTGAACACAGGCACGATACTTGTAAAATTATCCATCCTATACAGTTAGTCTGATTTCTTGGTAATTTAAACCTTTTCTTTTCTTTCTTTTGCATAATAGTTGGTCTTTGTTTTGCACACTGGATTCAACTAATGCATGACAGAAGATGTGTGATGGGAAGACAAATGTGTTAATCTAGTTTGTGCAGTGTTCAGTAGTCCCAAGGCAATGCTCTGGTGAGTGGCTGAAATGTGGGGCTGGGCCTGGTGCCTCCCCTTCCATGGATGCAGGAAGCAACAGGGCAGCAGGTAGCATCAGGAATGGCTGGGGTAGATCTGCTCTTTCCCAGTGTCTCCTGTTTTACCTATAGAAAATGAGACTAGGGAAAACAAACTGGTAGAAAATGCTTATGTGGCATTTCTGAAAAACTTATTAACATTCCTTCTTAATCTTAAGGACTTTTACCTGAGGCTGGAACTGTGGCATGCATGAGTTAGAGCCTAAGCAATCTAGCATTATCTGCATGCATCTGATTGCTTTCACTAGCAGTTCTCAGTTAAACAAGCTTTTCCTTGAAGGGGAGTTGTTAAGCATACTTTATATCAACCCTTCTATACTTTAAAGGCGTTTTATTTAACCAGGACTCTGCCACAGTGTGAAAAGTGATCAATGCTGGTTCTTAGAGAAGGCCTCAGGACCCCATAGGAAATACAGAGTTATTTGTATATAAGCCAGTTGAAGAGGCTCTCCCGTGAAAAGAAAAGTAAGGAACAATTTTATGTGCATCAACAGTCTGTTATTTAAAGCCAGTTGCTTTCCACACTTATTTCTGTCTCAGTAATTGATTGTGGATGGCTTCAGCAAATGTGTTGCATCAAGAACTCACTAACAATAGTGGCTTGAGTTGGGGTGGTTGTTCCCCCCCCCCCCCCCCCAGTCTCATAGTATTTTTCTAATGGACTATATTGCATGTTGCTTGTAAAATTAATTCTGTGGCAACCATGTTATACTAACAGTGTGTGTCTGTGTGTACTTGCACACTGGGAGAGTGAGGCTCCATAGGAAATCTTCGGAGAATCTTGGCATTCCAAGGAAAGATGATGGAGACTTGGCTTATCATTTGCATGTTTAAGATTTTGTACTTAACTCTTACAACACAGTAGCACTGAAGTAGTTCCTGCAGGCTTTCCAGTGCTGTGGGCATTTAGCAGCCTCCTAAAGTAATTAATTACAATTTTGGTTTGATTGGAATTAAGACTCTTGAGACATCATTATTGTTCAGCTTGTGTATCATGCAGGATAAAATTCTCTGTTTACACAATTTCATATTATGACTTTTCATTATTGTTCTCTTTATTTATTTATACTGGAATCTATCAAAAGGTTAAAGAAAGAGACAATTCCTTTTATTTGCAGGCAGGTAGTTGTGTAAGTATGGAGATATGAGGGTAGGAAATCTGTATTTCTTTATGTTGGGCTTGCATCTCAGTACATAAAGGATCCTCTTCTTTCCAGATGCTTTGGTGTGACACAGACCCATGGTAGGAACTGACTTGTAAACAGCAAATGGTGACACTGGAAGTGCTGGGGAGGCAACTGCCCATTGTCATCCACTCCACTTTTTCTTCAGCAATTGCCACCCCAGTGCCATATCATTCACGAATGTGTTCATCTCTACAGTCTCTAGTCTCCTGAGTTAGCTGGTGGTTTTTCTTCTTCTGATGTATTTGTTTATCACCTGAGTGATGCTGAAGCCATCTTTGCTGGGCCATCTGTCCCAGTTTGCATGTCTGCTGTGTGAGAGTGAGCCATGTGGCTGCCAGATAGATGTGTGTGAGGATGGCCCAGATTTCCGCTGTCTGCTGGAAAGGTTTTGGTGTCCCCAGCTGAAGAAAGCTCCTGCATGCTCAGGGATCAGACCTCCTGCTGCTCTGGGGGTAAAGAGATGCCTGGGATATGGAAAGATCACTCTTGCGAAATGCCCAAGCTTTTCAACATGAAAACAGCTCAGATCTAGGGAAGCTTGAAAGTTTTTAGTACCAGTGGCCAAAAACACTTTGCAAGAGCTCTCTGCATAGGCTCCCTACTGACAGCACTATCTTCTGTTGGTACATCACTTTAAGCCTGTAGCTAGATAGCAAGAGCCATTGCTGCACAGTGCTTTGTGTGTATATCCAGTATGTTTTGTCTTTCAATAAGCTCTGTTTATAGAACAGGAAAAAGTCCTGATGTAAATCATAATGGATAAGGAAAGTAATAGTCCTGTTTCTTCAATCTGCATCCCATGATGGGAATAAGTGCTACTATGCCTGGAGAAGTGACAGTTCTTTTTGTTGTCCTCCCTCTTTTTCACCTTGCCCTTTTTATGTCCTAGGAGATGTTCTCCAATGTTTTAGTCACTAGCACTGCCGAGAGCTCTAAAAAAGTATTAAAATTTTAAGTAGGTGGAAGCCCCCACAGCTATCAACATCAAGTCATAAAGGCAGCATGCTTGCATTTTGGTGGTATTTCTCCCTTATTTCAATATATTCTCATGAATAAAATGACTTATTCCCTACTAGATTCTATCCAAACTAATAAATTGTTGTTGAAAGCATTGAATTGCAGAAGCCTGTCATTAGCTTCTCTCACGAGCTGCATTTTTGATGTGGCAATCAAACTGAATTAAATTATTCACAGACTCAATGTAATAGCTCAGGGATTATCCTCTTCCTAGCCATCCCACGTGGTGACATTGTATGAAACTCAGTGCTACAGAGATGCTGGGAGGTGACAACTGCGCAAGGCCCCCCACCCTCATGCAATAACACCCATTCAGTAGCTTTGGTTAAACCTCATTTTCCATTTAGGTTGTATAAGAAAGACAGTAGTAAAGTTGTTGGAAACTATGTATGCTAAAAATAATTTTTTTTTTTCTGAAGGGCTATGAACACGTAACTAGTAATATAAAGAGACAACTAAATGTCTTCTTTTTATAAGCCTTGAAATTCTTTGTGTCTCAGTGGAAGCTCCTGAAATCTCCCCATTTGTCTGTAATCCAACCCTTTCTGAGATCCCTAGGCATTTAGATGAGAGCTTAATATACACCCTTGTTTCTGAGATGTTGCCTCTCTCTTCCCACTTCATTATTGCTGAATTTCTGAGGTCCAGAATGTATCAGAAAATCCTCAGGTCCAGCACTGCTGGTGAAATTAACCATGACACTCAGAGCAGCTTCAGATGCAGGATATATTATCTGATAAAAAGTTGATGTAGTTTCAGCTTCACCCTTATTTCTGGAAACCTGCACTGTATTTCAAAAATACCACCTGTTTTATGAGGAACTGTAGTTTTCGAATTATGCAGTGGTTTGTTTTTCAGTCAAAGCCTTTGCTTCTGGCAACAAATCATTGCGTGAGATGATTCTTTTATTTTAGAAAGAACCCCCCCACTCCCAAACAGTTACTAGTTTTAGTGGCTGCAGCAAAAAACTCAAAGTCATGACTCAGATTTACTCCAAAGGCAAATTAGAATGTAAGTAAAAATAACCAGAATTTATTTGCCTTTAAAGCTCAAATTCTAACACAACTTTAAAAAAAAAAAAAAGTTTCATTGTCTGCCTTATAGTCTTTGAATATTTGTAATTGGTAAAGCTGATGTTGATAGGACAGTGCTACATAGAGCTACACATTCCCTGTGGATTGTAGTCCTCATTTTAACCCCTTCATCCATCTCCCTCCTGGGGAAGAACACCGTGTCTGGTGTAACCCTGTGGTTTCATTTCATGTTGCTGAAGCTCCAGATTCAAGCAAAAAGAAGGGGACAGATTAAGATTCCTGATGCAAGTAGTGGGGATATCTGCCTTTGTAGAAAAGATTGCTATAACTTGGATAAAAATGATGTGGAAGGCCTGAAGAAGTCTCCATAACGAAAAGATTTAAGAACAAGTTTGACACACTCCTTTCACGAAAGACATTGGGATAGTGAAGCACTTTGTCAGGAGATGGACTAAATGATCTCTTACAATATTTTCCAGTTCTATCCTTATTTTTGTTCTTGGACTTTGTGAATGAGTTGTGAGTGACCCTCTGAATCTGGTGTGGTTTTTATTTTCCATCAGAAGATAATATTAAATTACAGACAATAATAAAATTTAAATATATTATGTCTATGTAATTACTTTTATCTACTAACCATGTAAGTCATTAGAGAAATAAAACTGGTTTTGATGATGTTTTTTCGTAAAAACAACTTGATTGGCATTACTTCTGCTTCTGGCTTTACATCATTTAATTCCTTCCTAAGTGATCCCATCTTTTTATTGAGCATCACATTATTTCTGTATTTCTGGTTACCCTTTGGGACAATGGTGTACAATTAGCGATTTTCCAGTCTTCTGGAAAGTCCTCTAGTGATCAAAATTATATCAAATACATTCCACAGACCAGTTTCATGACTGGTTCTCTAACATTTATTCAGAGGCAACAGGCCTGGTATAAGCAAACCTTGTAGAGATCCTGGGGTTAACTTTGGAAAACCAAGATTGTGTACCTGGAAGGTGAGTCTATTTGTATGCGCAACAATGGACTTATGTGTTCAGAAGTATCTTAAACTCTGTGGTAACATAGGGGCATAAAACATGAGTGAACTGTGTGCTAACTTACCTGTCCAGCAGAAAGGGCAGCTTAAAATTTTCTATTTCTCATGGCATCTGTTTACAACAAGAATTAACACGGATGCAAAAAACAACAAATGAAAAGTTTTGAGGTTTGTTTGTTTTGTTTTGTTTTTTATAGAAGTGATGTCTTGAAATTTAGGCCTGAAAATACCAGAGAAACAGGTTTAATTTTCCCTGTCACTGAAGGGGATGGCAGTAGTGAAATAACAGAGATCAGTTACAACAGTTGTTTTGATTAAAATGGTATTTGCATTGCTGCTCTTTCATCCACAGTCAATCTTAGCTGATTAAACCCAATATCCAGTGGCAAGTATTCATTATTAAAATGATATTACGAGTATTTTTAGTGAGATGAGCTATTGTATGTGTATCGTGCCTTCTTTGACAGTAAAAATTATATAAGAATACACATAATGGTTAATTACTTTTACTAGTGAGCTAGTATCAAGAAGAAAAAATGTCATTTTTTCTGCCCCATGTGAAGACTGAAAAATCTACTTCTCCGGAGGAATCATCACAGTATTGTAATGAAAGAGCTGTTTGACAAACAGAAAGTTTCAAGATAGATCAATTTACAGTCTACAAATCTTCAAGTCAGTTTTCCTTATCTGAGGGGCTGAAGTTGGATATCTTTTTATAGCCATATTGATGCATTTTTATAAGTGGGTGTATTTTATACACTCTGAAAACACACAAACATCCAGCGAACTTGAATTTTGCTTGCTTACCCCTTGTGAAAACCATGGAGAAACTGACCTTCTATACTGCAGGGTTTGTTATCTAAACCAATAGTGCAACTGTGTACCTATGGAATGGGATTAGAAAATAAACTCTGCAAAAAATTCTAACATATTAATAAAAGGCAGTGTTATTTGAAAAGTTTTTCAAATATTTGTAATGTTGTCTGTTTGTTTGTTTGTTTTAAATGATGAAAAGATCTGAATGGTGAAAGATCTAAAATAGATGAGTTAGAAGAGCAGACATGTGCTAGCAGCTGGTGTGTAGAAAGGAATGGTGGCAAATACTGGATTTAGACATCACAAAGATAGCATACCCTTCTGCTCCCAGCAGGAATTTTGTGATTGATAATACTGCTAATAGGATAAAACACAAAGACAAAAGGCATGTAGAACTGGATGAAAGCAAAGAGGTAAAAGGACCAGACTGGTAAAATGCTGATGCACTAGTACAAAGGGATGTCAGTCCTTAGAATTAGACCTTGCATTGAAAAACTCAATACCCCTGTTGAAAATGTATAAATTGCCTGCAAAAGTATTGATATGCAGAAGTGCTCTACCTGCTTCATGAATGTATTAATAACTGGATTATGTAGATACGTATATGGCTATAGCTTGTTTGGTATTCTGCATAAAATAATTGTTTATCGGTAGCATTTCTAGCAATAATAAAGAAAATCTGAATTATTTTGCAATAAAATAGTCCAGGCCATATCTAATCCAACAAAATCTTTCCAAGGTTCAATGTGAAACAAGCACTTCCAGTGATGAGATTTTGTTTTTAATTTTGCCTTTGGTCGTACACAAGCACATCATTAACATTATTCAACATTATGAGAGCAATACTACCAACAATAAAAGATAAAGCAATAGGATGTTTATTTAAATTTAGATTTGATCAATGGCCTTGTTGTAAAATTATACCAGGAAGGAAGAGAAACCGTGCGAAAGCAAAAGCAAATACAAAAAACTTTGTTTAATCCACATCTTGAGAGAATATTGAAGGAGGCATCAGTGAAAGGGTTTTGCATAAGAAATTATGTAGTTGGGGTGTGATGCTTCCCAGTGCAGAAGTGAACCTATAGATAGGTTCTTTTTCTGTCTTGGGTCTTATAGGAAAACTCATGTTGTAGAGATCTGAAACATGTGGCAGTCTTTACCAGAAAAGAGTAAGTTCATGTACGGACCTGTCATTCTCTGTATGTACATCTTGGGTAAATCCACCTCCCTAGACATCAGCTACCAGATTTGGTACTTTTCAGGCTCTTTCTCTATCTGATTTGGAGATGGACAGTGATTCATTCCTTTTACTTTTAGCAACTTACTTTGGGATGAGTATTAGGCTCTAAGGAATCCAACTGTCCCCATGAAAGAGGAAGCTTAGGCAACTAGTTTAGACTAAATGTCACCCTTAAACTTTCAGCCTGCTAAAGTTAGTGTTTCTCAATATAATTTAATGTTATTCCTTCTAGTGTTAATTTATGTCTTACAGCCACATTTCCTTCTTGCAGCACTGCTCCAAATAGTGTGTCATTGCCTGGCTCCCTCATCCAAGTCTCTAAATTTGGAAAAGGAAGAAGCCTTCACCACTCCAGGGCATAGAAACACCAGATGCCACTTTTGACTAGAGGCTGTTTCTGTGGGGTGGGTTGTTCCGTGCTCACCACTCTGTAAATTAATATTGGTGTAAATTGTTTTGCAGGATTCTGGTAGCTCCCACATATTTTGTCTCGATACAAGAGAAAACACTGCTTTGAATCTAGGGTGAGAGGGTGTGTATGCAGCACAGTTTAATGAATGATCTACTTTGGGAACCAGACCCAGAGTGGCAGCCTTTGTGCAGAGTGGTGAGGACACTTGCAAGGATGGATGCCTTATCTTGAGTAAAGAACAAGCTAATGCAACTCTAGCTGCCTCTCTGGTTTCTGTGGGACTGGTTTGGGTTTCTGTGTGCTTCACTGCACTGTTGGTATGCAAGCATGTTGGTAGAGTTAATGTGTCCAATAAGCACATACGATCGATGAAGAAAGGTTGGATAGTTTTGTGCAAGAGCTGAGGAACTTTTGACAGAGAAGCTGTTACTTGGCTGAAAAATTGTATCTAAAAAGGAACAACATTTGTTTGGAAAGGGATGTTCAAACCATGTTATTTAATCAGACACCATGAAATGATTATTTTTGAAAATGTTTTTGTAAAATTTCCTGACATGTAACAGATGATTTGCAATTCCTATTGCATGCACTCCAGTAATAGTTCTGAAGAAAAATATTCTACCTTAATTAATGAAGTTCAGTTTCTTTGGAATTCCACTTTTTTTCTGGGTGGTGGGAGGGTTGATGAACAGCATTGAAATAAATGGGTCCAAATTACTGGGTCAACGAGTGGTTTCCTTCCCCATATTTGGAACAGACTATTGTCTGTAGGTTGGCCACACGTGTGAAGACTGAAACTACTGGAGATATTTACAACTGCCGAACTTAGGAGTCATGCCTAGGTGCAAGATTAGGATACTCTCCCAAAACTCCAGCTGTGCTTGGTGGAGAAATGAGCATCCTCTGAAGGTGATTCAGAGCTGGAGCCTGACTTAGGTTCTCTGAATCACCATCCTCAAGTGTCTGTAGAAGAAACAGCCTAAACCTTACTGTGGCTAGCCTTTAACCTCAGTGGGAAGTCACAAATTAGGAACTGTACCTATTTTTCTACTTCCCTTTATTTCAATACGCTTTCTCCATAGGGAGACTGTCTTCTAGATTTGCTGCTAACGCAGTGATCCTTGGCCTCGTCATTCATACTTCAGGTACTAAATTCATTTTCTAAGCCTAAAATCAGATTTGCTGCTGAGAAAAACCTGTTGAAATGTCTGGTTTGAAAAACTCAGGAATCAGAGGGGAGTGAGTTACTGGAACTAATTTCATGTACCTTCCACGTGTTGCTGAATAAGAAATTATGTCAAAGCAGTAAACTCAGTGTGCAGGGTCTCTCCTGCATCTTATTCTTATATAATGATGGGGATATGGAAGTCAGGATCAATCCTGTATGCTTCTGAGCCTGCTGCTTGTGCTATTGCAAGCAGTACAAATACCTCATTTGTATTGCTAAGCACAGGAATCATTACACAGCTGAGTAGGAAAGTGTGGGATAGCTCATTAGACAAATGTTTTTGTACTTAGGCATCCAAAGTACAGAGGAGTACCCTAGTCTTTGAAACGTGTCCTGGTCTGAGTGAGAACAAAACTAATTCTGTTCAACAATTTTACTTTTCAGCTTGGTTCTTCTAACTGCGCTGTCTGACATTAGCAGCCTGTTTTCACAGACAGTGTCTGCTTCTGGCAGTGATAACACCCCATGTTTAGAGTGAGCACCAAGAATTGGTGTGCAGACCAAGGCCACTGCTGGATCTTGTGTACCATGTTGGGGATGCAGAAAGTAAAAGACTGTACCTGCAGGGAGGAGCAGACAGGACAGGTGACCCAAACTGACCAAGGAGGTATTCCAGCCCATAGATGTCATATTCAGTATAAAGCTGAAGGATCACAATCTCTTCCCCTTTGAGGAGGAAGAGGAGTTAACAGAGAGTGTTTATTATAGGTCTAGCAGACATCCCTGACCCTAAACCTTGACAAAAGGGTATTTACTTTTTACTTACATTAAGGGATTCTTACAGAACTTAGGTATTTTAGGCTTTCAAAGGACTCAAGTACATAGGTATGACAGGGAGGAGTTCTATATTGTAGAAAGGAAAATAAATCTGTTTGCTTTCATCTCTTTTCTTTGCTTCTTCCATCTCTATATGTCTTCAAATTCCAGTAAGTAGAATTCTGAAACTCATATATTGCTCCTTGTATATTAGGGATGCCAAAAACGTATTTACTCCATAATATGGTTTAAATGTATTACCAGCATATTCTGAACAACATTTGGAAATTATAACAGTGTTTGCAAGTTCAAGTTAAAAGAGACTCCCAGAAGTTTCTGTAGAACTTCCAGAACTGAAATACAAATGATCATTTAAACTATATTGAGGATGGAAAATTATGGACTGTTGAGCATGATCCCATTAATGAAGTTAATGGTAGTCTAGATGAGAGATGAAGTCCTCCTTTGAGAAGCCTAAATCTTCCTCAAAATTACATTTTCCTCTAAATGGCACCTTCCACGAACTGCCCAGAGGTTGGTCTTCAATAGGTCTGGAATTAATTTAGGTTCAAACTATTTATTGCATATGTTTCTACAGATGTCAAGGAGAATAATCTTGAACAGAGCTTTTAATTTTTATTCTTTTTTCTCCTGTGTTGCTACTAAATTATTTATGACATGTCCATCTTCTCCCATGAGTTCTTAATTTAAAAGAAACATTTCTACTATACAATAATTTATTTATTGCGAAACCATGTACCTCCCAGAGATAAGAAAGTCATCTAAGTATACAGAGCTGAAATGCTCAGAAATGTTTCTTATCATTAGATTTTTATATCCATACCAGCCTTCTGAAAACTTCTGTTCAACTGCTGCCTACCTTGGAGATGTTGAAAAGTCTAACAGTTAAGCAAGGGCAAATCTGCTTTAGTTTGGTGTCCTCTCTGCTCTGCCAGCTTGTGAACCGCACAGAGTCCTACCTCTTGCCAAAGTCCTGAAAACTCTGAGAAGACTCTGAAAAGAAGTCTTGCTCTCCTCTTCCTTTGCAGTGGGCTTGGGAAGCTGATCCCTTGGGAATATATCAGGATAGTGTCATAGTCACATCATGGCATATAGGACAGTGTAATCCAGAGCAAGGACCCAAGCTGCCCTCTGAAGGACCGGCCTGGGTGAGTGGTGTGAAATTTGCTCATGTGGGAGGACAAAAACTAATGCAGATGTTCCCATCTTAGATTAAATACTCATTGTAGGGCTGCACATTTTGTGTTGTCAGAGAAGTTGCAGCTGGCTAGGGAGTTTGCAAGATATGCTAAAGGGGAAAACAGCCCACCACACACTTCTGTTGTAAAGGGACACATAGGATGAACCCAGGATTGGGATATTCTTCACAGTAGCTTAAGAGTTCAGCTAGGAGGTAATCAAGCAAGCCTGCAACATATGGTAACCAACGCTGAATCAGAACACACAGAGTGTATTTCACCTGTCAAAGGTGATTTTCTTCTGTAAGGAAATACATAAATTTTCTGTACGGCGTGTTGGAAGGAAAGCTTGAAGGTAACATGACCTAAGTTATTAACTTCTGATCAGGTTCCCTTGGCCCTTTGTGTGCCTTTGCCTATTTGTATTCATTTAGTAAAGGCAGCTGCTAGAAAGTGTGTTTGCTTGCACTGTCTTGGGAAACAGGCTGCACTGTAACGTGAGGGCCAAGACAAGCTGTGACCATGCTGAGCTATCTGCTGTGAAACTGAAGAATGGCTTCTTAATTGACCAGGCTTGTATTTAGCAACTCATTCACAAGAATTCAGAAACTATTTTTTTCAGCTGGCATAGTTGCTTCCCCCAACATAGACTTGGTTGTCATCAATTGCAGGAACTTTCCCTCCAATATTTTCAGCATTCTTCTTGATTTTTACAGACTAGTCAAAGCTGACAGCTGTTTTAAGCATGTGGGAAACCAACTTCATTACTTCTGTGCTGTCAGCACTGGAATCTATGTGTTTTAAAATATATGCATACATATATTTATTTATACACATACATATTTCATTTTACAGCATAAAATTATAAGGCAGAAACTGTTCACTAAATATATCAAAGTGCTGTGCACAACTACCACACTATATCATAAAAGCAATATACAGTAAATCACATATATTTGCTTGTGTATGACAAAATATTTAAAACTGGAGTCTAACATACTTCAGTTTCAAACTAATTGAGAGCTACCATTTAAAACTACTGAACTTTTATTTTGGCTCTGTAGTAAATCAGGTTTTCAATGTCCTGTGACTAGCATAGAGTGTGATGTCTTTCAGAACTTGCAAAGAGAAAGCAAAGCAAAAATAAGCAGAAATGTTCTGTAATACTGTTCCATTATCTTTCATAGCCCTTTTATCTTCCCTTACACTTTAATGCTTCCTGGACTCCACAAGATGCTTCTAGACTCCAGCTTCAGTTCCTGCTCCTCTGCAAATAAATTATTCCATAGTGTGACCGCTGTTGAAGGAAGTGGTGAGCTGTGCTTTGAGCCCCTGATGTGCTGTGACAGCTTCCCAACACTCACCCTCCAGCAAGGAAGCAAGAGAGGTGGTGTGGGAGAAGCTATAGCTGAGCCCCTTCATGTGCTGTCCAGCGACCAAGTGCCAAGAAGAAGCGCTCGGTGCACCTCCCTGGGTCTTCTCCACATTACGACTTCTCCACCTGATGAATGAGTGGTTCCACCATTTTGGTGTATTATTGAGCCTGCTTGTTGCATTTTCTCTACTGATGACAGAGGGGTCATTCCCAGCACGAGACTCCACCTTCTTCCAGCTTTTGGTCAGGTGCTACTACCAAGTCCACAGCAACAGGTTGAGTGAGTCCATCTACCGGTTTTACTGCTGGGATGCCAGATGTGATTAATATCAAGCCGTTGACTTTTGGCAGTCTTGTTTCAAGTGGCTTGTTTTCAACTCTGCTTTTCAAACATGTTCATTATGTTTCGACAATGCGTAATTGCCTCAAATATCCCCCTTTACTTTCATCAAAAGCATCTGACACACCAGGCGATACTTTTATTATTTATACAGCAATGTCACAGTCAGTTATGCTTCTTATGAACTGGAGGCATCAGTGGAGGGAACAGTTCCCATCTAAGGGATAAAGGTCAGAGGAGGGAGCAAAGGCCTTCACTGATGGGCTTCTGATAAAATATCTCGGCTTGACTGGATTCAGGCATGTGCTCTGCGCTGCTGCGCTGGCTGACTTTCAAAGCTCTTGGAAAGTGTACCCATGCCTCTGAGTTTCTGTGACAATCCTCTAGCCATTCTGCAGGTCAGAAGGGCAAGTTTCAGATGTTCTGCTCGCCGTATGCAGAGTTGTAATTCACAGTGCAGGCCAAGTTAATAACCTGATTAATTTATTTTTACCTGGCCTTCAGCCAAAGACTGCAGAACAAGAATCCTGGAGTAAGTGTCAGCGCATTTGCTTATGAAACACAAGGCACAAACTGTCAATTTTTTTTAACCTGAAGTCAGCATCGATACTGATGGGGGGGTAATGCTCAATGCCTACATATATTTAATAATTAGTGTAGCAGTACAGAAGCAGTCTCAAGCAAAAAGCCACCACTGCTTAACTAATTTATCAAAAAAAATTGGATAGGAATAGAAATGTGTATTGTGGGTTTTAATGCCTAGTTCTCCAATTATGGTGAAATCTGAAGGAAAAAGAACCAAACCAAAACATAAAAACCTTCTTCAACAATTTATACATCAAATGCTAGCTTAACTGGTTCCTTTGCTGAAGAATAATTTTATTTTCCTTCAAGGCTGATCCTTTCTTGGACCTAGCCTTCTTATTACTGCTGTGACTTTCAGCGACATGCGTCCTTTAAGACCTGTAAACACAAACATTTCTGCTGCCAAGAAAAACAGGGTCTTAAAATCTACATTTTCAAAGTTTTGCACCCCCTTTATTTGCATATACATGCATATATGCATATATACAAATGCCTAAATCCATTTTGACATGCTTTTTTTTTTTCCCCTTGATTTTTTCTTCCTGTGCAACAAACATTATAAAGGCATCAGCTAGAAATACTTATTCAGTAAGTCTTGGTTTAGTTCAAAGGAATCTGAACATTTTGAGTGAAAAATACAAAAGGTGATTGCTTCTGTGAGCAACAGGCTATGCGTAAAGCATAGCAAGAGGATAATTCTTTTCTTTGTCACTGACAAGCTCTATAAGCTTGGACAGATTTGGGGCCAGAAGAGCTGGGTTATTGAGGCATGCTGAGGTACCACCTGTCTGCTGAGACATATCTCTTAGCTCATTTAATTTGCAAAGTCAAGCATATTAGCCTAAATGACCACAAACGTGGTAAAAAAACAAGATAAGAAGACAGGTTTCATTTCCAAACTCCATCCTTGCTGTTGGATTCAGGCCCGTGGTGTCTCAGAAAGTCCTCAGAAACTTGTAAGCAGGATAGATTCCTGTAAAGTGGCAACAAACTCATAATGCTAAAAGACACTGTGTCCTACAAGATTTCAGATCATGAAACACACACCAAAAAATCATTGTAGAATGAGTATTTAAGATTGACCGAGCTGTATTCAAGCTTGTAGGTCTGAAGACAAGTTAAGGAACCTTCCTGTCTTACCCTACAGCACTGGATATTGTCAAGTATTGACTACAAAAGGAAAATATAATTTTGCAGCTCTACAGAACTTTATTCCAGGTGATGAACTGGACTAGTTTTCAAAGATTGGTTTTCTCTGTCTTTCAGGTGGGAAGAATTTATGAACACCTGAAATATCTCCTCTTTGGGAGAATTTATGAAGGGAGGGACAGTTTTTCTGTTTGGCTTTTGGTTTCCCTTGGATCGTATTTCTTATGCTCACAATTGGGTTTTGAATAGGTTTAATAAAGGCTTGATGATGACCTGCAGAGAGTCAGAAACTTACCAAATTTGTGTAGTGCTGGAACCACTGTGCAAGATTTCTAAATTCTGAATCCAGAGAACAAACTCCCAGTGTTTTCCCTCTTCCACCTTCTGGCTGTGGGGGACACACACCAGCACAGGACACCTATATGGGCATCCTCATACCGGGGACAAGAAAGGTGCATTTACAGCACAAAATGAAAGCCAGCAGTATGAGAAGCACTTAGAAACTGTGACAACTTATGTAGGGATGAGCTGCAGCCTCAAGGGAAATGAAACAGGATTTCACCCACTTGATCTCCTGTAATCATAGAACATCTGTAATACAGTCTAGAAATGAAAGACAAATGACAACTCCCATGTAATGCTGCTCATCTCATGGTGAAGACAACATTGAGCAGCAGCTGATATTTGATGGACAGATTGCCCAGAAATAAGAGGACAGGAAACAAACTAATAGCTTCTCTCTTTTTTTTTTTTATATTGGATTAAGTCATGGCTGTGAGTATTTTGGCATCTGACATCAGCTTTCTGTGGATGAATATTCCAAGATTTGAAGCTTGTATCATTCATACTAGCAGTGAGTTGAAATCAAGCAGCTCATTGATATGGCCAGGCAGAATGGGGTAAGTGATTTCAGATTAACAGCGGATCTATTTGACAAAGAGTATTTGTGAGTTTCCACTGTACCTGAAATATTTGAAGAGTGCTTATAAGACACTGTCAAAATGAAATGTACTATTGTGTTTAATGCTGCAAATCACATGCCATTATTTCTGATGCCCAAATGACTGATGTGTAGAATTAACTCGCAGCAAGAAGACCAATGGCAAACTGAAGATAAAGGTTGGGTTTTTTTAACAATTTAGGCTGATGTGAGCTTAGACTTTAGTTTTTCTTTTACATATGTTTTGAAATATGCAGGATAACCTAAATTTAGAAGGACTCACACAAAATTCAAATACATTTGTGGTGGGTTGCCCTTGTCTGGGTGTCAGATGCCAACCAAACTACTCTATCACTCCACCCCCCCACCCCACCCCCACCCCCCAGCAGGACAAGGGGGAGAAAATATGATGTAAAAAAAAAAAAAACCAACCTGTGGGACACGATAAAGGCAGTTTAATAGAAAAACAAAAGCAAAGGCTCTGCATGGAAGCAAAGGAAAACAAAAATGTATTCTCTACTTCTCATGAGCAGGCAATGTCTGGTCCTTTTTGGGAAGCAGGGCTCCTAATGAGGACAAGCGAGTGCCCCTCCCCCCCCCCACTTCTTTTCCTAGCTTTTATTGTTGAGTTGACATCACATGGTATGGAATATCCCTTTGGTTAGTTTGGGTCAGCTCTCCCAGTCATGTCCCCTCCCAAGATCCTGCCTACCCCATCCCACTGGGGTGGGTAATGTTGGAAAAGCAGCCTTGGTGCTGTGTGAGCCCTGCCCAGCAGCAGCCACAACACGGGGGTGTTACCAGCACCTTTCCAGCTCCCAGTGCAAAGCACAGCACTGGGAGGGCTGCTATGGGGAAAATTAACTCCAGCTCAGGTAGACCCAATACAGCATTCATATAGTAAGCGAATGTAAACATATGGGGAAATTTGACATGTTTACTAAGATGTGACAGTAGTGACTGATACTTCTTAAGTGTAAAGACCCCACAGAGAAGACCAGCAACAGTGCATGTCATCAGCGCTCTTAAAAGCACTGAATTGCTGACCCCTTATTTCCTACCAGTTTCCTCCCTGCCTCTTTCTCCCCCTCCTTTGTTCTAAGGTGTCACAATCTCTGAGATGATGCCTGGTAGATAGGTGCAGAGTGGACTGGTGCAGACTGAGGTGTATTTTTTGCCAACAGAACTGCAGAGAGGAGACATGGTGGCACACAGCAGGCTTTTGAGAACTCCTGTCCAGTGTGAGGAGGAGGGATGCAGGTGGAAGTGAGACTCCTGAATGTGAAGACACAGAGTCTGCAATGGTTTCAAGGCAAAATGTTGAATGTGAAGACCTGGAACTGACCATGTATCTCAGCTCTTGGTACTTGGCACTCACCCCTTGGCACAGCAGCCATTCTACCACAGTAGCCACCATGACAGACAGCACAGGGGTTTATTCCTTCCTCCCAGAAATGGTGGCACACTGTGCAGCACTGTGTACTAGCAGCTGCATGCTCTGACCTACCTCTCTTCCCATCATCCAGTCAATTTGATGCAATAGTTCATGTGCATGAAAAAAGCCCTGAGCTAAGAGGCTTAATGGCTAAGACTGTAAATGATGGAGTGACTGTGAACACCATGTATGTCCTGAACATGGAAAACCTGTGCATCCTGACCTATGTCTCCTTGTAGCCATTGATGTTGTTCTTGACAGGAGTCAGTCTCCTCCCGATGTCATGCCTGCCACCAAACTACACCCTGTTTTGCAACAGTCTTGCCACTAGTGATTGGCATGACAGTCTCAGTCGTATTCTATAACCTGTCAATGGTCCATAATCTGTCAGTCAAATCCCCTGGATAACGTCAAATGCACAGCTTTGACAGCCTAAACAGTGGCTTGTAATTTGTTCTGGAGTTGTTGTAGTTGCTAGCTCTGATGCTGAAAAACTTTTCCCCAAACTTTTCTTTCTTGACATGAGATATGTTGGAGCAAAAATGGGAGAAGGGCAAGGAATACGCCAATGGGCTAGGAGGTGTGCTATGAGAAGACCATAGCATAGTCTGAAAGGCATTACTGTTCAGATCTCTAGTGGTTGCAATTACATTGGGTGGTGTTTTCAGAGGGAGGTTTTTGAAGGTATTTTTTGCTCCTTTTCAAGGCACCTACCTCTCCAATTTGTGCAGCTTATTTTTGCCATGGCTCCATCTCTTCTGCACCCATCTTCTGGACCCCAGGCCCAGGGTTTCTGTCAGTGCAGCAAGGGATAATAACCATAGACTGTGATTCAGAGTTTCAGTTTAAACAGTAAAAAAAAAAAAAATTCACCAGAAGAATAATGAAGTGGCTCATAGAGGCTGTCAGATCTCCAACCTTGGATCTTTTCAAGATATGACTGGATGGGATGAAGACATGGCAGACCTGAACTAGTGGTGGCAATGCTTCAGTTTCAAGCAGGAGGCTGGATTAAGTCATCTTCAAATAACATTTCTAAGGGTTTGTGACTGTCTATGTTCTTAAATTGTCAGAATGGTCCTTCAAAGGGGTTTGGCTTGAGACAAGTATCAGTCTCCTGAACCACCTCCAGAAATCTCTTGGGAATTGGCCTAACCCATTCCCAATAAGCAGTTTGGATGGTGCCACCTTATTTATAAGGGTAAAAGAATTTTATAGCATGGTAATGACCATAGCATTCTGTACCAGTTGGCCTCAGTGTCAGAGTGTCCACAAAACACATAAATTCTTATATTTCCTAGGATAGATGTGTCCTGTCAAGGAATTTAAAGTGGAAACCAGTGCAGATGTGTTTCACTCTTGACTGTGCCTCTGGCGAGGGCAATCGGTGTGGCCATTTTGTTAGCATTGACAGAGGGCTAACAAAACGTGCACTTATTGACTGGAGCACTAGGATCACTAGTTTATTACTTAAAAAGTTCTTTAAAGGGTGGGAAGAACATTCATTTATCACTGCTGTCAAGAGGATAATCTAGTTGTGATCTTGCAGATATATTTCTGAGTATCCCATAGCAAAATAAAATTTGTCATTGTCTTTCTCTGTAGAGATGTGGTGTGATGTTAAATTCAATTAGGATATACAATAAGACGAGGTACTATAACATAATAACCAGACTTCTAAGGCCTGAAGTTCGTTGTCTTGCATTCTTGGTGAGGGATGTCCAACCAGTAAGCATGAGATGCTGGTAGGTCTTTTCATAGGTAGTCTGGTTCATGGATTCCTGGCTACATGCATCTGTAAGCAAAGTGGTAATTCAGTGCTTTTGCTTTAGAATTTAGATATTGCTATCATTTCTGCCCTAGGAGTGGCCATAAACATTCTCTTTCTGAATCAGACTAGGAATCAATGTTTTGTCACAGACACCGGCTGGTCTCAGTATCAGGGGGAGATTCTGGAAACCAGTGGACACAACAGTCGGTACCAGATGGTGAAGAAAAAATACTGCAAATAGCCCTGCAGCGAGGGGTCTGGAGTGAGAGATTGGGGAAGTTCACAATAACCATATTTAGACCATGTTTTTCTGACCTTTATGTTGCATCCAAAAATCCTCCTCTATTTTTGTTGATGTTCACCATTAGCAAATGCTGAATACAGATGAGCTCTGTCTCTAGGGTGCTGTGCTCAAACTAAGGAGAGCACAGTGCCTTTGGGCACAGCTGGCCTGCATCGCCATCACAGGGAGGGAAGGCAGAGCAAGCTTGGCCCTGGACAAAAGGTCATGCTGCTCAAAGCTAGGAGTAAAGTCTGTAGGTGGTTCTGCCTCATATGATTCTCAAATTACCTTTTGGGGCAGAAACTGGGGAAAATGGGTATTTGTGCAAACACAGGATTAGCCAGCTCTTCCTCCTAACACCCTTCTGAAGAAGAAACTATTGTTTCCATTCCAGAACTCATGAAATCAGAGCAATGAGGTCACACTTTCTCCAAATGCACACTGGGAGTTAGTGGGAAGATTTAAATTACAACCTGTCTCCTACCTCCTGCCCTGAGCTTAGCCCTGCAGAGCATGCAGCCTCCCTCTTTGTTTCCCCTTTTTTTGTCCCACCAAATCTACTTGGAGAATGGTGAAAACTGGAC
The DNA here is from genome assembly GCA_025345505.1 of Todiramphus chloris collaris. Taxonomy (NCBI): domain Eukaryota; kingdom Metazoa; phylum Chordata; class Aves; order Coraciiformes; family Alcedinidae; genus Todiramphus; species Todiramphus chloris. Next base: position 34,119,303 of record JANVCC010000018.1, on the reverse strand, counting down.
ATTGGATCCCCTCTCCAAGTTCAATCCCATAGATCTTTTATATTAGCCACACTTACTACCCTGTATATTCATTTGATTAGTGACAGATTTAATTTTAATTGTAATGCAGCATTCAGCTCAGCAGGTTTGTGTTTGGTTTTTGTTGTTGTTGTTTATTTTTTTATCTTTGAGGTGTTTTAATCTTTTTAAGTAAAAAAGATTTTTTGTAGTGGCATTTTGCAGAGAAAACATTTTCAAGTAACGTACAATTATACTCTACAGTTGTCAAACAGAACGATGGTTAAATGGCAGTTCAATAACCTGCAGCAATGCTATAACAGGTACTAAAGCTGCTTACCTTTTAGCTATGGTGTAATTATTGGTATTTTAGGCAAAGTACTGCATTTATTCCCACATGAAAGTGCTGTTGTAATGTGGGGAAGTATTCTTATATCATAATGCTTATCAAAGTTCCTATGTATGTGAGAGAAAATGAGCATGTCAATCACTCAAGAAAGAAAATGGAGAATTGCTCATCCCTTCTAAAATCAGTAGTTTTAAAAAAGGTACAAGTGTGCTTGAGGCACCTGACACTTGTGTTCTGAAAAAGTTCTAAAAACATATTGTCTTTCCTCACTTTATCGAGTAATAGGAGGGCTATAAAAGAAGATGATTCTTGAACACAGAGGGCAGCAGAACATAAAAATGGCCGTTCAACGTTACTCAGACTGGTAAGTGGCTGATAGTATTCAGCTCAGCATGTTTTTCATAGCACCCTAAATTACACATCTAGAATTTTTAAAAGACTGTGAGTCTAGAAAAAAAAAATGCACTGGAAGAGCTAAATCACCTCTTAAATTCTTGAGGTCAGTATGTGTTTCTGTAGTGTTTTGAAACATGGATGGACTGAGAAAGCTTAGCAAAGAAAGCTCAGCAAAGAAAGCTCCATGTGAAAGTGTCTTGTGCATCTTAAATGTGCATTTCTATAGGTATGTCCTGGTTTGAGTGAGAACAGAAGTAATTCTGTTCAGTGATTTTACTTCTCAGCTCAGTTCTTCTAACTGCGCTGTCTGACATTAGAAGCCTGTTTTCACAGACAGTGTCTGCTTCTGGCTGTGATAACACCTCATGTTTAGAGTTAGTACCAAGAATTGGTGGGCAGACCAAGGGCACTGCTGGATCTTGTGTGTCATGTTGGGGATGTAGAAAGGAAAAAGCTGCACCTGCAGGGAGCAGTGGGCAGGACAGGTGACCCCAAATTGACCAATGAGGGATTCCAGCCCACATAAGTCATATTCTGTATAAAACTGAGGGATCAGGAGGGTCTCACTCTTCTCTTTGCTCTCTTGGCCCACTTTGACAGCTTTGTTTGGCTTGGCTCAGGTCCTCCTCCAGATTCTTCCTTGGAGCACCCAAGGAGGCCTCTGTCCATTCCGCCTTTGATCCCAATCTTTGTGTTCCTGAATCCAGCATCAGAATCCAGCTCCTGAACACAGCTCCCATCTGCTGCTGTGCCCAGTCTGGGACTCGCCTTGTTTCTGCTCCACAGCATCAGTGGTGATGGTGACATAATTACCATTATGGGGAGCTGGGTTTGGTACTGGTTTTGTATATATTTGCATATATTTGATTTTTATTATTATTATTTTTATTAAAGCTGTTCTAGTTTCCTCTTTTAATGGCTAAGTTTCTCTCCCTTATTCCCTTTTTCTTCCCCTTTGGGGAAGGAGGGGGGTTAGCAGAGAGCATCTGTTATAGATCTAAGGGGCTGCCCTGACCCTAAACTGTGACAAGGTATTAATTACCTTCATTGTTCATCAGGATGAGAGCTCTCCTCAGATACTTGCACCCTCTAACTTGTAATAGGGAAGGCTGGAAAGATGTCTGACAACCTGTCCTACCTTATTACACAGGAGCAGATCTGCAAGTGCACAGGCTAATATGACAGCAATTTAAAATGCTTGTTACTAGAAGTATATGGAAAATGGTGAACATTTATTAGAATTTTTAATGGCTGCTCATACAAAGTATTTCTTTACTAAACATTTCAATTAAAGTGTGCTTGCAAACCAATGTGTTCTCTATGCCTCAATATTTGTATTCTTGTCAAAAACGTGGTAGCTGCAGAGAGAGGAACAGGAGTGCTGGCTGGTTTTAGATAGTTGCTATTTGTCCACTGTTGTTTTGCTAGAATCTCTAAAAAGATCTGTATGGGGAGAAGAAACAGAATCACATGAAACATACCCAGTCACATGCCAAACAGAGATTAGCTACCTAGTTACGGATTACCTGAAACAGGTATTTCTTTATATATTCTTATACCCAAGAATAACTGGCAATGTCATGAGATTGTCTGTAAAGAGGATAAAGGCTAAATACGTTAGGTTTATTCACAGTGAATCATTCAAAATGACCTTATTCAACTGGGTTTTTTTTCTTTCTTAGCATAAAGAGCTACTAATAGCTGGAAAGGAAGGTCCATGTCCAAAACATGAAGCACAAGATACTGATCAGAAAAATATCTGAATTATTTTGTATGTATATAGCTGCAGCAGACATGCCGAAGTTCTATTTGGTTTCAGAGGTACACCATGAGATGGCAACTGTCTGACTTGCTGTCCTGTGTCCTGAAACAAGTAATATTATCTGTGATCCTCAACTGTGACCTTTATATTCCTAATAAAATGGGTACTTTTTCATAAGTATAATAAAATAAGGAGAATATTCCAGACCAGAAGGTGAGTAGCTCACTTATTGGATAGGGGCAGGTAAACCTTCTTTGGTGTCTTCTCACTCTGAGCATTAGGTAAAATCAGAAGCTGACTAAGCTAGAAACAAAGTGCTGTCACTTAGTGAGTCAGCTGTAGCTGGTGACAGAACTATCTTTATATGGGACAAGCAAACTCTCCAGGCCTCAGTTTGAATTGTTAGGTTGGATATCACAAATGGCACAGAATCCACAGCCTCACACCCATCCTGTCCAAGATGAAAGGATAAAAGTTTTGAGAATTAGAGAGAATAGAAAATTTTCTGCATGACTCTTCCTCCCCTTGAAGCTCACAAGGTGGCTGCTGAATGAGCTCCTGCAGCCTTTCACTTGACATGAAATGTCAGCTGTGAAGATCCTATCCATCTTTCCATAGCTATGATGTACGCACAGCAAGAATCAGGTTAAGGATCACCCATGACTTCAGTTCAGCTTCTCTTTTCCTTTGAGGAGTGTTTAAAACTTCCACATTGCCTCAGAGCTTTCTGGGAACTCTTTTTGCAGAAGGAGAGTAGAGTCACTCTTAACCCTTTGACATCAAATCCCTCTTCCTTCCTTCTACCCCAGCACTCTGTTCACTTAATGACTTTCCTTCTCGGCTAGGGTGAAGTGAGCATTTGGCACCAGAATGGCTCAGTGCTCCCAAAGTGACATCAACTCTGAGGCTGATGGACAATGGAATTCTGAATGCCTTGGGGAGAAACTCTGGGGAAAGAGGCCTTTGTGCTCTGCAGTCCTGAATTGAGGCTGGCTAAGTTCTGTAGAGGCAGAAGCTTGATAGCAATGTGCAAACTGTTGTCTCTGTCGGAGTCGCCCCTGAAATATTAAGTGAAATCAAACATAAGTTAGCAGGGCTCTATAGTTAATATGCCAGTGATATTCCACTCAATCATGTGCTTAATTTTTTTGATATGTTTCAGAAGTATGGTAACAGATAAATCTATGTGATGTCACCTTTCACTTCTTTGAATACAGCCCTTCTAGGAAAATTCAGTAACATCTGTCCAAAGAGAAGTATAAAGTCAAATCAGGCACTTCAAAAACAGAAAGTCAAATCATTTAAATGCTAAGTGAGGCATAATTCTGAGTTTAGACTGATAAGGCCCCGTACTTGGCACATCAGTTATTTCAATAATGATTCAAAGGTGAAGAAGGCTGTGACCTGAGGCTGTTTAAAATTCAACGGTGAAGTACTTTAGCAAGCATGCTATTTAATTCTTGGGTTTTCATCTAATGAATGACTAATAATATATATATATAGTAAAAAAACCCATAATTTTAAATTATTTTCTCTTAATGGCTGATCTGTATTTTTTCCTTAGGGATTATCATCCTCACTTGATTTTTTGTTTGAAAACAACCTCCTTATATTGGTTCTGGTAAGAATTTTTGGTGCTATGACATCTAAAACTTCCCCCATTAAATGCAGTGCTGAAAATCCTAGATATTTCTGTAATCAGGCATTTGGGGTAATTGTCAGTGTGGTGACAACAGTATCAAGTGCCCAGTGTTAATGTGTTCCATGGCTACAGATTCAGGCCCTGGAGGAGTAGTAAATGACTATACCATAAATTTATCAAAACAAGAAAAACATGCATTATGTATCTGTTAGAATGGAACTGGAAGGAGTTGCAGTAGTGCTAGGTAGTGCCTGAAATATATTCTTAGTACCTAATCTTAGTCTAAATTACACGTGCATCTGTGCCATTTGAGAAGCCAAATTTGAAACACAATTTGACAGCAGAAAAACATTCCTGTTGACCTAAACAAACTTTTTTTTTTTTTTATTTTCCCACAGACTGCAGACTCAAGGCTTCTTGCTGTAGGGATTTAACAAACATACTAGCTTTGCACAAACATTGTGGGGAGGTCCAGTATCTACTCTGTGGCTTTTTCCATGTATTGAATCTTGATCGAAGTCTTGGGCCTTATCTTTAAAATGCCCCTCAAAAGTTTAGAAATAAGCTGACCATTGCATTATTTGGCAGAAAATAACCCCCCTTTGCATTCCAGCTTGTCCTCAGATATCAGAGGGGCTGGGGGGCAGGTAGGCTTAGCTTCTGATTGATGTCCAATTTGGCACTATTTGTCTGGTTGCATTCAGTTTATTGAACTGTCATGATTACGGAGGCACTCACTTTCACCTGAGTTACGCTCCATGGACTCACACAGCTGGACTTAAATTTTGAGTTTGGTGGTGCCCAATGGGAAACTTTTATGGCTAGCTTAATGAATAGTGCAGTTTATTAAAGCAACAGAGATACAGGTTCTTATGGAGTGCTGGTGATAAGTATACAGTCTGCAAAAGCACATGCAAATATTGACTGTAATCAGAAAGCAACTCTATCTAGAGATTTTCCAAGTTTCCTTGAGCTAGTGCTTGGTATAGTCCAGATCTTACCCAAAGGCATTCCTATGAGGGAGAAGAGAGGTTAAGCCCATTGACTGATCCCAGGAGTCAGAGATAATTTGCAATTATATCTTCCCTGAATTCTTCACGATGGTTATCTTCCCTAACATTCCACCCTTTTTAAGCCATTTTAATATTATTTCTTATCTTCTAGGTTAAGCTTGAGTGACTCTAGTCATAGATACCTTTGTTATGATTGGTGTAAAATTCTCTCACTTTGCTTTTAAAGGTATAGATAAAAAAAAAATCAGTGCTGAAGTTCAGTGAGGGGTGGTCACACTTTGGGGGCAGGTAGCTTTTGGGACGGAGGTGTGTTTTGGTATTATAACAGCACTATAATGAGCAAAGTTCACACAAAGGACAGTGCTTTGTCAAAAAATGACAAAGTGATGGCCCAAGGTGGGAAACGGGCAGCTTATAGGCTTTGTGGTACCACAAAGTTCCCATCTCTGAGCTGATTCACAGAGTCCAGCTGTGGAGTCTTCACTCCGCTCCATCCCACCCCCTGTGCTGTTCACAGGCAGTGTTGTCCAGGGAACCACCATGGAATGGATTCCTTGCGTACCAGTTGCACTCCACCCTGGGAGCATCTTAAATATTATACCTTTCTTTAATGTGTGAACAATGCTGTAACTTTAATATAAGTTTAATTCCTAAGTCACCACCAGTAATTACTCCACACTGACATGAAAGATTGTGTGAACATGAAAGTTGAAATGTGGTTGGGAACACAGTTCCCTTAGCACTTTAGCGTCTGTGAAGGGGGAAGCTCCTTTGCTATCTCTTTCCATGTCCTCATGTAAGGTCCATTATGTGCCCTACATGCACAGCTAATTAGAATCGTGGAATCATAGAATTGCCAATGCCACCACTAAGCACCTTATTTGTAGATGTCACCTCCAGGGATGGTGACTTCACCACCTCCCTGCGCAGACTGTTCTACTGCTTAACCATTTTAGTGAATTATAACATTAGGTACACAGTTTTTCTTCTGCCTGGAGTGAGGGTGAACAAACACCAACCTGTGTGTTGCTTAATGCAGCAGTGGAAGGGACATTGACATTCCGGGAATGAGAAAGCTGCAAAGATTTTTGCAGAAGAGAATGAGTGCCTGAGCACTGCTCCCAAATCCCTCTGAGCTTTAGGCATCCAGCTGCCAAACTCATGATGATGAGGCTGGTCCATTAAGAAAGGTTTTCAGAAATGTCATTCAGCTTTGTTTAACAAACAGAGCTTACTGGCAAGTCTCATAGCATAATAGAATGGGAGGAGACTGAATATGACCTATGTGAAAGCATTTTGGTCTGAAAACTGGGGTAAACAACAGCAACGTTTATGTGATTATTTCTGTGATTGAGAACTCAGCTCCAAACCATACAACCAACTTACTTGGCACTACTGTGTGAACAGAAAGTGGCCAGGCTAGCAGTGACAACCCAGTTGGTGTTTGGAGTTCAGATGTCCCTAAGGCTGATCCCTGCCAAGCAATCTGATCTATCTGAAATTACCAGCAATCACTTGGGCTTTGCTGGCTTCACACGGAGATTGTTTCAACTCGAGATGGACAGAGTTCATGGTTTTGCGCTGCAGATTTTATGTACTAACACTGCCATTTTGAGTCCTGGGATTTTGGATGCAGGCCCAGAGACTACTTTATCTTTTTCCGCAACTTTTCAAGCAGTAAACATTTCATGTTTGTGACTCTTCTTTCACCAAAGAGGGAGTAAGACCTGCCAGCTGTTACTTCAGCACCAGCAGCGTAGACACCTCATCACTTGTCACTCTGTGTTGCAAGCTCTCTGGTGGATGTTGCTGGCCTGGTTTTGTCCAGCTGACTCAAGATGTGATAAAAGATGTGTGTCCACCCCTGACAAGGGGTAAATACAGAAACATTATAGAAAGCAGAAAGACAAAAGGAACCTCCCTTTGTTGTCCTCCTCTCTGCTTGGGTGGAATAAGGGGTAAGAACACTTATCTCAGAGAAGAATATGGCTTGTGTCATTGCTAATCTTCTGCTCTGGTCCAGTGCAAGCTTCCTTCCTGTTACTAGCTGCTAGGATGAAGAAACATAATGCCAATTTTATTATGGCTAGGATAAGGTCAAGCCAAAGCACCTGATTGTGCGGTCTGGGCTGAGACTACACAGGGTCCTGCTCAAATTAGTGCTTATACACACTTTATACATAACTTTATAGACAGCAGTACGGGGGAAGAGAAACCCTTGGTTAAGACCCTGCTTGGTAAGACCCTGTCTGTGGAGTGCAGAGCTGTGCCCCAATATTTGCTATGAACTAGGTGGAGCAGAGAGTGGAAGATGAATTTCCTGCAATTTGAGAGCTTTTGCTGCTGGGCTACTGATGCTGACAGGTAGGCAAACACCCACCACCCTTTTACTACAAGTGGTCCCCTTGCATGCCACTGTCATCTGTAGCCTGGTGTGGAGCCTGCATAGCTTGCCCTGAGGGACCTAAATACTTGAAGCAGGCAGACAGGTGGCAGTGCACATGTCACTGTGGGCACCTTCTTCTTGGGAGGGTGAAAAGACTCCTGCAGAGCTCTGTGTTGCAGAAACCAGGCTGGTTCAGGTCTGAGGCTCTCTCTGTAATCTCTGTTCTACCTGGCAACCTGCATAGAAGTGTTCCTTTTTAGTTTACTGTGATTACTTCAGAGAAATTAATTCCTAATTAGAAAACTGATTAGTTGCCAGACTTGGCTTATACTCCCACACAGGTGCATAACTTTGGGAATGGATTTTCTTTTTATAAACACAGATAAAAACATGCTGAACTATTTTTCCCTTTTATTCATGGTAACAATAAAGTATTGTTATTTTCTCTTTTATTCCCTGGTCATCCATTACCTCTCTGGTGTTTGACAGTCCCAATATACACAGTAAATAAAAATAGTGGGTCCAATTTAAGCATAGGCAGAGAGGCAGCTATCTGTGGTAACAGTCTGTAAGTGGTGCTAAAATGGTGATGGTGCAGGAAAGCCATCATCCTGCCACTGACTTTACCAGGGCTGGAGACTTGGAGACCCAGGCTTGCTTTTGAAGGAGACCTGACCCTGCTCTGCTACTCTGTTGTTCTGTCCCAATTAATTTTGTCCTACGAAGCCACAGGCCAGCTTTGAAAAATAACAAGATCATCTAAGTATAGTCCTTGTTATGTTTCTTGATCTTAAATAAAGAATACCTCAACATTAAGAGCTCAGTCTTGTTCATCCTGAGTTTGTGATGAGAGGAGCCTGGCATTGCTTTCAGGATGCATCTCTGAGACCATATCTATTAAGAACAGGAGAAAGAAAATACAACTCACCACCACTACTATATTAACAAGCTATTAAAAACTGCATTTTCCTGGACTTTCATCGATAGCATTAATGTGGGGCAAGTATGATCTAACGGAAAAATCAAAACTTATGGATTCTCGAAGTCATTGTGGATGCCAGCTTTGCTGGTGAAGAGTTACTCCTGTCTATGGTTTCATAGTAGTTTTCCTGGCTCCTGCAGTACAGGATGCATTTTAAATGACTACCACAAAACCATAAAGAAAAATATTTATAGCGCCTGTGGTAGGTAATAATTTCAGATATTTATTGAAAAAAAAACACAACAAAACCCCATGCAATTCTTCTTCTAAAATAAATTTCAACCCTCCACTTTTATAAAGAGTAAGCAGCATCAGAGGGAATTTTGTTGTTTAATATTCTATGTTCATAGTATTATGAAATCAGCTAGCATTTTAAAAAAATGTGACTGCATAACCAGGCACCAATGCATATTTTTAAGGCTGCTCAGGTTTTTGATGTGATAAATCAGTTTGATTTTGAGAGCTTTTTATAGTGATAGGACAGTTTCCACAGAGTTTGCAGAGTTTGTTCCACCTTGGTGTTTTTCTGGAACTTCATCTCAAAACATAAATTTACAAACATTTTTCTGGGTCTTTCGTTTTTAAAAAAGAATGAGGGTATCCCCATGTTTATCTGAGAAAAACACAGCCAGTTGGTATCTCAGAAGAAATATGTACTGTTGTATATCCTGAAAGTTTAAGAGATCTGAAACATTATATATTCTATGGGTTATTTCTTCACCTCTGATTACCAACAAGGAAACAATTCCTGAGTTTTACCCCTTGTGACAGAAGCATCTGTGGAATGACATAAGCATCTGTGGAATGACATAAATGAATACATTGTTGAATTAGCAATATAATTGCTATATATATTTTTATGGGCTTGGTATGGTCATAGTCTCAAGGAAAATAGATCTAAATGACAATTTTTATTGCTTAATGCCACTTTGAAAGAATGTAGGTAAGAAGCTCAAGTTCAGATTAGTTTTACCTGGTCCAAACCTGGAGTTATAAGACCTAAAACTATGCAAAATGGCTGGACTGGCCTATATTACAGAGAGGAGAATGGGAGGTGCACAAGTCTGTGTGAGCCTCAGTCCCTGTGCAGAACTTATCTGGAGATGTTATGCATAAGCACTATTTTGCTGTGTGGAAGCTGAACTGCCACTTGTTACCACTGCGGTTGTCCCTGAGAGGACCAGCTATGGGTGCTGGACTGATCATGGACCTGCTGACATTGCATTGTCATTAGCATTTCAGCCCTCAGGTGGTGCCAGTTTGGGGCATACAACCTCAAGACTTTATTCTCCCTTTTGGTCCCTCAACATAAGATTACTACTGGGTTATCACAGCGGAAATGTAACCCCTAGAATTTCTCGAGACTGCATAGTTCAGTGCATTTGGGCCTTTTCATATAACTGAGGTGCTATTGATAATAATTTATTTTGGCCTTGATGGAGAAACATTGCCACATGATCAAACTCTGACTCTTGAGGGGGAAAAAAACCCCAAAACTTTGACTTCTACAGGTGACTGGGTTTTCATTTCAAGAAAGACAACATTTATAATTTCTCATTTAATTAACAACTTCTTCCCTTTTAGATATCTAACATGCTTAAAAAACACCAAAAAACCACTGGCAGAAAATACCTATAGGAATTCCTGACCTTGGTTATGCCTATTGGCAACTCCATCTGGGTAATTGAATTAATCATAAAATATGCCCTTATCAAACTCCCACACTTGCCTGTCTTGCCACTGAGCATTTGTGAGTTCATAAACTTAATCTTGGATGACAGAATTGCTGACTATATAGTGTCATGAGGAGAAATTGGTGCAGGAATGCCTCAAGGTATTGAAGTGGCCAGGGAAGGACACAGGACGTGGGGTGGAAAAGCCCCAACACCTGTGTCTTGGTTTGAAAGACAGGAGTCTGCCAAGGAAGGCGGGAGCCCCCCTTGGAATGGAAATGCAACCCCCTCCCCTCCGAATGCTTATCATTCTGAAATTAAGGGGCTTCCAGGCAAAGATATGAGGAATAGGAATAACCGTTCTTTATTAAATATATATCAAATAAGGCAAACAAGCAACACTAACTATGGCAGTAACAACAAACAGCGCCAGGAACCCAGTCCCCACCTCTCGAGGGGCTCCCGGGGAGCAGGGAGGGCGCCATGGTCCCCCCGCCGCTCCGGAGCCAGCTCAGGCCTCACCTGGCAACGGCCGACGACAAGCCCGTGTCACAAACCCCCTTGGGCAGCCGATCCCGGTGCCCAGCAGGGTCCCCGGGAGACAGCAGGGGCAGAAGGCAAGCAGGGGACGCAGTGGGGACGACTTCTCTGCACCACGAGGGCAGCTTCTCCTCACCTCCAATGCAGGGAGCAAAACCAGAGCCCCAGGGGCTCCACCCAACCCCCTTTATTCGTCTGGCTGCACCCCTACCCCTGTGGCCAGGTCCTTTTGTTTCTCTTAAGTACAGCAATTTATCTCCTTGAGGAACAAGTATGGAAAAATTCTTTAAGAGAAGAAGGAAAACAGAAGAACTCCCCAAAACCCCAACACCTGCTAGGCCGTATTGACATTATCCCAATAAAAGTGTGTTACATATGGGCTTTCTGAGGTACAAAATGTTTCAGGCTAGAGAAGGCTGGCTGAGATCTGTCACAGGTGGAAATGTTCTCACAACCTTTCTCATAAACATTAGCTTCTGTGTTGGTATTTCTCTCATAAAACAAGTAATGTGCATGCAGATGAATAAGAACTATCTTTTTAGCTCTTTAAAATTTCCCTTCTGCCTTGGGAGCTTTCGTCAAAGCAAACAAATCTCTGAAGTGACTGCCAGTGTTCTGGGGTGACTGGGTTTACTGGGCAAACAACAGCTACTGAGGTACTTTATTTTTCTCCGAGACCTTCTGAGACTCAGCTGGGCAATAAGAGTGGAATTTGATACAAGCTGTACCTTCTTACATTATTTTGTCAGGTTGTATAGTTATTTTTTGAAAGTGTTCTGCAGAACAAGAGGATATGCTGAGTCAGACTGGAACACGCGTAGATTAGAGTAGCTCCTTTTCTGTTTGCCTATGTGGAGCCATGTTCTAGCTCTGGCTTAGGTTTATTTCAAAGGGAGTTTAAATTCTACAGAAGTTAAATTATTTTTCTAATTACATTTAAATTCTCCAGAATATAATTTCCATAGAGGATAGATCAAATATGCTTAATCTATCTGTCGTCTGTGTTACTGAGACTTGTGGCTGAATAAGTAATGCTGAAGAACAAGTGCACTTTCTCTGCCTGTCACAAGGCAGGGATGTGCTCAGAGCAGCAAAAGAGAAGGAAGGGGACAAGACATGGACAATGGCCATAAGGCCGTAAGAGCCGTCACACTCTCTCCTCAGCCCCTCAGAAGTTTTGTTGAGATGAGCTCCCAGAGCATGTAAGCAGTTAGCATGCTCCTTAGCACATGCTTCTTTCTAAAAGCTGCTGCAAAACCAAGCCTGATGCTTCAGTATATTTTGAATGTCAGATATGATTTATGAAATAAGACTTCAAGCTTTATTTCCTTTTATTACTGAATAAAAGTTTTTCAAATGCTTATTAAGATAACCTGAGAATCAAGGAGAAAAACACTGAATCACTAGCAAAGAAGAAATGAATCCTTAAGAGAATCCTTAAAAAGAAACATTTATCATTCATGCTGCTTCATTTATCTCCCCAGGCTGAGTTACAGTCCCATCTGTGTGACTGATGCCTCTGAACAACCTGTTTCCCCACCTCCTGCCTTGCCTTCCCTGGGTTAGTCACACCACTCACCCGGAGAAGTAGAGTAGCTGGAGCTCCTTTGAGGTAAATGAGGCAGAATTTCTCTCTCTTCCCCCATTACCATTGATATTGCAGACAGTTCAAAGAGCGAACACAAATCAATACTCTCAGCTGCTGAAATCAAGCAAACCTTATGGGCTGTTCTGTGTTTTGTTTCATGATTAAGTCATTTTCCAATAGTGGTTTCCTAGGCTGCCATTACAACACAAAAAAGAACAATTTCTCTAAGTGAGGAGCTGAAAGACAAAACCTAGTGATGTTAAGTTTGATCCTGCTCTTCACCCAGAAACACCTGAATGTATTAACTGCAAGCTAAAAAGTATTAAATCCTTCTTAGGCAATGTGGCTTGCATGCTATAGCCAGGTCAGGTGTAGGGAGGGTACTTATTCCTGTCACCTGAGTACTCTCTGGTGACTGATCATCTGCTTGATCTGCTTAATCACTTCTTCAGTGTAAAACTATTTTGTTTCTACAGATCTTCTCTCATTATAAAAGCACTACAGAAAAATAAATTGCTTGCTGTGCTCGTCTGTATGTTAGCTCAGAGATTGATTTTTCCAGCTCACAGCATCAGTAACAAACTGAAATTTTGGAAATGTTTCTGAAATGTGCTAATGGCTAAGCTGCTCTTCATTCCACTCAATACAGGACTGGACTAGCATTGCTGCTCATCTAGACCTATGTTAGAAAAAAAATGAAGTAGAGAAGTGGGGCTTTAAAAAGTTAGCTGACCACTTTGAATAACATGAGTTTCAGTAACAGTGACTCCAGCACTGGACCCTGTTTGGTATGGCACTTGAGAAGGAGCTGTCAAACATAACCGGAGTTCCTCCTCTGCACTCAAAGTAAGGAGTTTGTAAGGCTCTATGTTTCTTCTCAGTCTTCATTAATAATAGAAACTTGCAGAAAAGAAAAATGACGCCTATAATGTCTCACATGTGGTGCAAGCTGTCTGCTTTTTTACCAGCGATGTTGGGCAAGATGTGTACAGACAGGAAGAAATTGGGACCTAGGGGTAACCATGATTGGTCTTTGGAGAGGAGATGCTTCCTGAGTATTCTGCTGAATTTGGAGTGGGCAATCAGCAATTAAATTACATTACATCTGAAAATAAGAATTAAAACGCAAGTTCTGCAGATATTGGTTTGGGGAAGAGCAAATCAGCACTTAGCTGAATCTGTGTGTAAGAATTACAGCTTCCTTGTCTGAAGATGACCTGGGGGATTTTGAGGGGGATTGGTTATCTACCAGATCACACTGGTTATTCTTTCTTCAGCAAGAGCTTTGATATCAGACATTGGCACATAACTCCTGTGCACTGTGCAGGCACACATACACATATAGAGACAATCCTCTTTTATTTCCTTAATGAAATGAAGTTATCTTCCAGTTTTTGACAAAGGTTGCTCTGAACTTCCATCTGTTGATCCATCTATCTTGAAGAGATCCTCCCATACCTTGGCCTGACTTCTGCTGCCAATATGCAATTTCGCATTGAAAAGTGGTTATTTTAGAGTTGTCAGAGACCAGAGCCAACATCCACATCTTTGCCCAAGGCCATAGGTAAAACACTGAAGCAAACAAAAAATCTACCACAATAGCTTTTGAAAAATGAAGAAATATTCCTTTGAAAAAGGCTAATGACTGATTTCTTTGCTGAAACCAAAACTAATTTTTTATTATATATCCCTTATTTATACCTTAGTCTTAAAGTAACCATATGCCAAACTAGTGATAACTTTAGCATGTAAAATTACAACACCATAGCAGCTAGCAAGACTCCAGTGAAGAAGAATATAGTCTTCCTCTTGTGATTTTACATATTATTGACTGCTACTATGAATTAAAATTTGCAGAGGCTAGATCCAAGCTCTGCTACAAGCCTATTCTCTGACTCACTTCACAATGCCTTTAGAGACCCCACATACAGAGGCAGTGGGACAGAAACTTTTCTGTGGTATGCACAGATTATCTGGATTTATGCTGTATTGACATTAATTTAGTAATAAAACTGCTGGTGATTTACTGTTACAGGACTGAGACTTTAGGAATTCCTGGTTTTATTTTTACATGCAAATAAGAAATATTTTTGTAGTATCACTATAAATTGAGTTGAAAAGCCAGATTAAATGGTGTGTTACCAAAATTATTAATAATAATTTTTTAAAAAGTAAGTAAATAGACAAATAAGTCATATGTCAAAAAATATTGACGATATTTGTTGGACAGAAATGAGCAGGATGAAAAACAAATTACGCTGGTTTTCACTGCATATTCTGCAAAGGTCCAGCTCTACTTTCATCTAATGTGTTTTTGCCATATTTTTAGAATACTGAAACATGTATATAGGCTTGTGGAGATGACCTGAGATTAGACTATGTCAATATAGATTTTATACCTACGCTGTAGACACCATACAATATAATACAATACAATGCTATGCCCCAAACCATCACAAAGAAGATCCTCTTATAATACAGTGCCATTTTCCTCCTGAAATGAAGCAACAGAAAAAGTGGTTGATTTCTTTGAACCAATGAAGCTATCTCATCTACTTGTCAAGCACCACCATGTGCATTTGTGTCTAAGTGCATTTATGTGATGTATTACTGGAAAGAGACTGTCAGAAGGCAACATTTGCAGGAGCAAAGAAGAGAGGTTTTAAGGATATGAAATCACAGCAGACATTCCAGTTATTCCATTAAGACAAGATGTGACCTATAAATGGAAAAGTGATACTTTGGAGACTGACATATGATTTCCCAATGTGCTCCCACCATGTTGTAATTCACTGCAAAACAATGAGTAGCATTCATCTGAGGCTAAAAGTTTGTTTTGGAAGTGCACAATATGCTGTGAAAACAGCAATTGCTT
Organism: Todiramphus chloris collaris; assembly: GCA_025345505.1. Lineage (NCBI taxonomy): Eukaryota > Metazoa > Chordata > Aves > Coraciiformes > Alcedinidae > Todiramphus > Todiramphus chloris. The sequence goes on along the minus strand of JANVCC010000018.1, from coordinate 34,104,100 downwards.
TTTATGACTTGCCAGGCAGTCTTTCAATGTGCTAGTGAAATTATCAGAAAAGGAATGGGAATGGGTTTATAAATATTGCATGAGAGGAGCTGTATAAACAAACAAAACCCAATCCATGATTACAGACTTATTACTACTCCTTTTATTAAAGCAGTATTTATTCATACATTAAAAAATCACATTGAAATATTAAAGAGTTTTGTCTAAGCTGGGAAAACTGAAACAACAGCTGCTTTGGTCTCTATTTTCAGTGTCCTTTTCCATTGTACAGTTCATACATTGCTGTGAGCATAACTTTCCCACTGGACATGGCTCTTTGTGTTATGGGAAATATTTATAAAGATTTCCTCTGCCCTGCCTCAGCTCAGGAAAGGAGCTGTTACTTGCAGGGCATATTGGTTCCTACAAATGATGGATGGTCAAAGCTCAAAAGAAAGGTAGGAAAAGCCCTAGGAACAAGAGCTTGGTTGCTCTTGGAGGTGAGCAGAGGTGAAGTTTTTGCCTTACAGAGCTGTTTCCCACTCAGTGGACTTTGGTCTTGCACTTCCAGTGTCTCTTCTGTTGCACATTTTGGGAAGAAAATAGCATTTCCATGCAGGGATGCTGCTGTGGTTGGATGTGTGCATTGACAATGCATGCCTTGTTTTTTTTCATCTGATTTCAGCAAGGCTCAGTTGACAGATGACCACTGTATTTTATCTGCTGCCTCACCAGGGAGCAGCCTGTCCCCAGCAAGACCCTCTGCCAGCTCCCTGGCAAGCATGGCGGCCCATTCACCAGGCTCACAGTCTCCAGGGTCACACTTTAACAAGCTCATCCTTTGCCACTCTGAGACACTGGTCCTGCTATGAGGTATTCTCCATCCCACCATCAGCAGCTTCTTTTTAGAAATTCAAACCAGAAGATTAAAAGTTTTTTCCCATTTTTTGTTGTTGATTTTTTCAGATGGAATAAGCTCTAGAAAAGCCAAGTCATCTCACCTGTGAGAAATAGCATAGGCTGTGTTTTAACCCTGTGTTCCTGTGGTCGTTACAGGGGACTGCAAGGCAATGCTCCTCTGAGCAGAGTTTGTGTCCTCAGCTGCTCTCCTGAAATTAGTCAACTTACAATAGCTCTTCCCCAGCAAAGGCAGAGCTGATGTTCTGACCAGTACTTTCTTTACCTTGTAGGAACTGTCTCAGTGATGGACAGAGAGGCTTTGGTAGAAGCTATCCCATTTGGGGTTCAGTGCTAATTGTGTCCTCCCCCAGGAGCAAATGTGGAGCCCACAGGTGCTGGGGTGGCCTTAGGCAGGAGCTGGGGAAATAAAACTAACAGCATATGGCCACTGAGGGTAGGTAAATGGAGAGTGGGATGGAGATTCTCTGTGCACACTCCATGCTGGGAGTGCTGCAGGTGGATCCAGAGAGAAATGCAGGTTACTGGGACCTTGGGTAAATCCACATTCATGGAGCTGGTGACCACTGATGTTTGTGGCAGCTGTAGGGAAAGCACAGGAAAACAGAAGGGGTTTCACTGAATTCTATATGGAGTTTCTATATTTCAGGTTTTTTTGGTTTGTTGCTTTTTTTTTCTTGTTTCAGGAACATTTGGGGAATTCAGAAAACTGCCAGAATTCGGAGAAGAAATGTAAATGTTCATCACTAGTATTTTGCATTTTTGTCTTGCAGGGTGCTAAACAGGTGATGAAACTGTCAGCTCCAGAAGGGCAGTTCTGTTGTTTGCAGTTGCTGGCTTGGACAAGTTTTTCCAGCTTTACCCACTGAGACCTTGAAAATGTAGCAGGTCTACTGAAGCTGAGTGAACTAGCATGTCACACCTTTTCAGGCCATTAGTACCTCTGGGCTTTTGACAGCCATGATTGTTCTGTAATTATTTTCCATCTCCACATGATTGTTAAATGCTGTTATTCAATAAAAAATGTTTCTCAAAATGTTTCTGGACTGTTTCATTAGTGATAATAGATTATTTTCCCAAACAAGCAAAGCAGAAGTGAACTTCAATGTATCTGAAATTATTACAAAGGTAATTATATTACTTCCAATACTGACAAATAGCATTTATAGTTATTTTTTTGTGTCCAATCCAGTTATTCATTTTCTTTAATAATTTATAATTTGCCTGTCGCCATGGCACCACTTTGCTTTGTACCTAGTAATAACAGTACTGCAGACAGAAAGCCAGCCAGGGAATAAATGATAACACCTAAAATATGAAGTCATGACTAAGAAGAGAATTTTGAATGAAAAGAAACAAGCTCTAGCAGGCCAGACTTCCAGGAGGGTGACACCAAATACTGGGAGCTGAGCATCCCTGCAGTGCATCCTTTTGCTGGCCTCAAACTCACTGTATTTAGGGGATACAAAAATGACTAGATCATCTAAGCCTTAAATGTGTTAAGTAGTAAAAAGAACATGTCGTTCTTTGTAATATGATTTAGTCTTCAAAAATAAAATTTACACAGAAGACCAACAACTCTTAGTGAATTTCCTCTATTCTGTTTGTACTTTGAGACTAGGGAAGGCCTTGAAGTTACATTCAAACCCCTACCTTCCCATTTATTTTTTTTTAACTGAAAAACAAATTATTCTATTACCTTCTTAGGAGACAGAGTTTAATGTTCTGTTATTAGCTACTTGCCCTTCTCTTAATTATTAGGATCTCCAGTCTTAACTCTTTTGCATCAATAAATTTTTCTTTAATAATTAAAAGAAGAATGATTACAGATTCAATCTGTTGAAGTACCTTCTCCATAGAACAGAAACACTGTGTATTATTTGTACTACAATGAAAAAGAGAAATAAAGAAAAAAGAAAATGAAGAAAAGAAAAAGAAGAAAAAGAAAAAGGAAAAGAAAAAGAGAAGAAAAAGAAAAAAGAAAAAAAGCTTTCAAATTTTCAATCTAGACAAATTTACATGAATCCAAGGCCATAACTCTTTAAGCTTTCTTTAAACCATTAAGTAAAAACGATTGCACACCTTATACAATGTCAGTATAGAATTAGTGGGATACCTGTAGGAAAAATGTGATGCAGGATGCTGATTTTTTATTCCAGTAGAGGGCACTAAAGAAATATAACCAGATCACTGCTTATTACCATGTCACGGGGAATTGGAAGAACAAAGGGATGGTTATTTCACAGCAGTGAGTATTCTCTGAGGCTTTAAAATCTGAATGCATATCAAAGTCTGTATGACCTGTTAATAAACATCTGAGTATTTTTATAGAGATGCAACGTTACATTCCTCCTTTTCAAAGTTTTATCTGAACTCCATAGGCTTGCAACCTGTTGCGTTCCCTTTCTGTAATCTGAGTGCTGAACAACCTCTTCATGTTTGTTTCTTCAGTCCCAGCTTTAATGAATATTTTTATCATGGAGGGGCACTACACAGGAAAGCACTAGTTTAGATGTGCCTGGTTCACAGGGCACTATATCTTGTCTGTGATCGTTACAGGAACCAATTTATTTTGCTTTTCTGTAAATGTAAAGGCAACAAAATTTTACTTGAAATTATTAGGGGAAAATGTTGTGTTACCTGAATTATTCTAAATATTAATTTTACTTTAAGGCTGCTTAAACAAATAAAATGACAGAAAGTTCAGCAGCTTTCTTTAAAATGAAAGAACAGAGAGGAAGTGAGATGGAAAAGTGCCTTGAAAATGATGCAGCCTATCACTTATAACAAGCCCAAATTTAGTCTCTTAGATATGTAACTCTTGCTGGGCTTCTGCCTTTTGGCAACTGTATCAAGGATAGTTTTTGACACCAAATTTCAAATTCTGGTCAGATTTAACTGAGACTTCAGTTTAATCTCCCATCATTAATTTTCTGGTGGTATTTGTGCATTTATTTGTTATTAGACCTCACCAGAAATGAAGCTTTATTAATTTTAAATGCTTTTTTTTCTGAATTGTTGGTGGTATGTTCCTTACATGGTTAACTTTGAATGCAAGTTTTGGTGAACACCTTCATATTTGTAAGTGATGTGTTTTTACAAGTCGGTTTTAGGCTAGACCTTCTTTCTTTGGACTAGATGACCTTTAGTGGTCCCTTCAAACCAAGGTTTTCCATTCTGTGATTCTTTCCCCACGCCCTGCCCCGTGGAGGATTGAGTCTAACATTATACCTAAAGTCTAATGTGAGAACCTTGCTTATCCCACATGGCTACAGGGAAAAAAGAGTAACAGTGACTGAGACACACGTTGAACTCATTTTACAAACTGAAGATGGATCTGGTTAAGCACAAACCTTGCTGAGCAAACACAGAATGTGGTCATTCAGGGTAAGCACAATTTCTCCTCTATCCATTTCCTTTTCCAGAGGATAGGTAACGAACATAATTAATTAGGCATTTCTTTTCTTGCTTTGCAAAAGCAGCCAATGCCGTGGGCATAAACAAACATAAGCTCTTTTGAAAGAACTTACTAATTTGGAAACATTATCTATAGTGTGAAGAATGTCACTGGCACCAGCAATGTGGCTTCATTTTAATTGAGACCAGTGCTTATATTTTACTGATTAAGTTGTAACTTAATGTAAGTGGGGTTTGGGTTTCAAATGAAGATGGGTTCAAGAGAATGTACTGTAATGCACCTTCCTCCTACTCTCCCTCTTTGTTCATGGAAATACCCTCAGTTCCCCATGTTGCCCTTTACAGTACTCTGCTCCTCAGTGTTTTTCTGCCTCTGTACTTCACGTACCTTCCATGTAGTGTGTTGCCACCACCACTGTACTTTCAACACTCCTATGTTCAAAGCAGCCTTCACCATCATGCCTCTAGATCTGCCAGTGAAGATCCTCCTTCACAGTTGGTCCAAGCTCTCTTGTAATGTCTTTCAGTAAAATTGCTGTAGTTTCTCCTGTCATTTTTCATTCATCCTGCAATACCCCAGCCTACACTGTTGTCCTCCCCATTCTTCACCTCCAGCCCCTGGCTCTTCCATGTTCTCACTATAGTGTGACAAATTTCTCAGTTCCTACTGTTGGCTGCTGGTGGAGAAGAGATAGCTCTTTGTACTTAGTGACTCTCCAGAGAAAATAGATGTGTTCTTTGACCTGCCAGCTAGCTAGCTAGCTGCCAACACAGAAGCAATGGCCATTTTTATCAGCCCACTGGCCAGGAAACCCTACTTTCTGGCTGGGAATTACCAGTGCTCTGCCCAACACCCTGACAAAGCAGACAGCATGCATGTTCAAGCTTTTCCTGAGGACTTGCTTGGCATTAAAAACAGATGAATTCAAGTTGAAGGGTTTCAGTATAATCTTAGTTCTCACCATAAATGTGGGAAGATTACACTAATACTCTGGTGATGAGTAAACTAATTGTATTCACTTGTAAATAAAAATCAAATGCCTTAATAACCAACATTTTTATTATTGCATGGAAAACTTTAATCTCACTGATAAGTAAACATGGTGACAGCGACTATTATGGTGTTATATTAACAGCTATTTGTACTCTTTTCTCCATGGGACAAGCCAGCTGATCATCTTGACCCATCTGCATTAACTTTTAGCCACAGCAAGTCTTGCTGCATAAGAAAGCTTGGTTTAAGGTGAAGTAGTATGTTGGTCATGCTTGCTGCTCCTCCTCCTGTCAACTGCCTTGGTGTGAACGTGTTTGCCTTTGTACTCTTACAGTCTGTGAGCTTTGCTGCCTCCTTCTCTTCCTCAGTTGCTCCCAGTAGCTGTGTTCATACCAGACCATACTCTGCTGTCTGATGGCCTCTCTCGTAGCTTTAATATCTATCCTTTACAACCTGTGCAAGAAACACAGTGGACATTCCCGCTGTCCTTCTGTTTCTCAGGTTATAACCTATGTGTCTTAGTTTTGGGAGCTATTGCTTTAGACTAGCAGGGCTACAAAAATTAGGGCTGTTCAGACATCATTAATAGGCCTGAGGGGTCAATACATTATTACACCTCACATTTTCTTCACGATATGACTCTTTTGGGAGGAAAAACAGCCCCACAATAAAAAAGTGAGGATCAGAAAAATATAGATGGGCCTGATGACTATGCTTAAAATACCTGTTGGTACTGAAGCCTGCAAAGTAGAGTGCGGTATGGAAGACAGATTATATAGTGCTAAATATCTTCCCTCTGTAGCTTCTGGGAAGGGGGAAGCTGGGACAGCTTGATCATTTTGGCAATTGAGACCCAATAAGGTGAGGTAATTCTTGGTCTAGTTTTCCTGTGTGATCTACCTTTTCATGGGGATGTTTTGTTGCCTCTGTCTGGCATGCTTGTGGCTGGTGTTGCTCATTTATGTCCTTGCTGTTGCACATTTGCATTAATGCAGTAAAGCAAGCCCCAAACAGTAAAAAATGTCATGAGCATTCCCTAAAAACACTTTAAGGGAGGAAATGGAACCTATTTTCCTTATGGTTTTTTGTTTGTTTTGTTTTGTTTTGTGGTTTTTTTTAGAGTTTTTTTTTATGTTGTACTGTCACAAAAAAAAAAAAAAGTTTAAGCTGAGATGTAACTAATGGATGAGCGTTTTGAATTAACTGTTAAGCAGCCTCATTTCAATGAAAACACCAACCTGCATTGTTGTTCTTCTCTCTCAATCCTACAAACTCTCCCTGGCATTTAAATGTCAGATCAATCACTTCAGCTTCAGGCTAAGAAATCCTTCTTGCAATATTACAGGGTAGGTAGGTTTTCAGCTCAATGTTATTTCAGCGCAATGATTGCAACTTGCAATTATAAATTTAATCTTGCCTTATGAAACCGCAAGAGCCTATTCTGATGTGGAGATCTACACACTACAAATTTGGACTTCCTTATAAAGTACCTAAATTCTGAAGCAGTGCAGCTCTTCATTGATATGCAAAACCATTCTGGTGAAACTTGATTAATTTCATAGCTGGAGTGGAATGACTTACCTGCAAAAAATAACATATGCAACACATGCACTCCCTTTATGTTCATGGAATATAATTTTGAGCATATACTAATTTCTTTGTCTTGATTTGTTATTCTAAACAGTCCAACCATAGATTTACTTCTGTTGATCTGCCTGGGATCTATGCCTAGATCTGTGAGGCTTAGGAGCTGTGCTGCTGCTGGGGATATGTTGACTTACTGACTGGTCAGTGAACTGAATAGAGCTTTCTCTGCTTCTCATGAGATGTAAGCAGAAGCACTTCTAGCAGGAGGACTCACAGTTGCCAATCTATACCCTTGTTTACTTGAGTGGTTGTGAAATGTATTGCTTTGGATTGCACAGCTAGGAACATTTGTGGGTTTTAAGTTTTGCTATGCTGGTATTCCCTGTGACTCCTGCAGGTAGCCAGTGTCTGGGGCTTGAGGGCAGCTTGCCTGGCAGGAGGAAACAGCCCTCTGTCTTGAGAAAGACTATTCACAAAATCTCACCTGAACAGGGAAGAAATAAAAGTGAAATAATTTATTTGTTTTCAATTTCAGGCTCCTTAGGAACAACACTGTACCAAAACGCTTCTTTTGTTTCAGGGCACATTTCCTTTTCTTCTTACTTGTGTGTTTTTTTTTTTTTTGAAAGCCCTTTTTGTTGCTTTTTCTGTTCATAGATGCACATATCACTCTCTAACTGAGCCCAGCTTGTGCATCTCTGTTTCTGAGTGTCTGTGTGCAGGCTTGTTTTGGGTTTCTATCTCCTGCTTTATGTGAAATCACAGCTTCTACCTGATTCTGCATGAAGGAGAGATATCCAGCACTTCTCTCTCATTCCCAAAGGGAAGAAAGCAAATGTTTTAGACAAAATAACAGAAAATAGTTCAGATCATGACAGAAGAAAAGAAAAAAAGATAATTCAGTCTTTGCCATTGTCCTGGTTTCAGTATTTGGCTGGTGCTATTTATTGCTATTGTTGGAGAAGCTAATTTATGTGTTATTTGTGTAATATTGAATAAAAGAACATAAAAGCAAACCAAATAAAGACAATAAAAGAAAATATTAATAAAATTTAATGATACTGAATAAAAGAGTAAAAATAAAACCAAATAAAAACAGTGAAACGCAAATATTCAGGAAATGTAAAGCACATTCATCTGCTTATGAAACCTACAATACAGCCTAATCCTATGCAGTCCAAACTATTCACATAGTGAGGCTGTGCTCTGCAGAAGGTAGTTCTGCACTCTATGTAGACCAATGTTTCCATGTTGATTAAAGACAACAGCAGAATGCTTAGGAAACTCAGGAAGCCCCAATTAGAGCATTTTGTCTTAACATGTCCAATTTAGGAGAAAATTGATATTTTTAGAAGAGGGAATTAAAAATATAATTAAAAAAAGGCAAGGAGTCAAGCTAAATTGATTTTTTTTTCTTCTGCTTTTATCAGTCAGCTCCTGTAGAATTCAAAAGAGACACTGCAGTATTAAATTGAACACTTCTCTAAGTTTACTTTTGTGAATATTTATGAACCTGCTTTTGTTAATGAAATCTTACAGTTGCTTTGAATAATATACAAAGTAGCTGCTATATCCTCAAAGTAGAAGTATTTTACAGACTAAAGCCGAAAAGAATTCTACAGACTGACTGGGGAGCAGTGCTGCTGAATTATCTTTTCTGCAGACAGACCAGTATTTGTGCAAACTTCACGTTGGCTACTTTGACAGCATGGCAGAGTGTTTTGTCTTAGATTTGAGAAAGACTGTTCAAGAAGAAATATAATCCCAACTCTCCGAGGCATGTGTGCATATATTTCCCATCACGAGATCCTCCTACAGTGGTTTGTAGTCCAAAGGTCCTAACCTGATACACTTTGCATGTGAGCTTTGCAAGACGCTTCCTGTCTTTATGTCTCAATTACCATTTGAATAACTCTCTGTCTCATATACTGTGATGATAAAAGTTTAATAGATAGAAAGACACTGTGTCTCTTCCATGATAAATTTTATATAGATGAAATTACATAGTAACTCTTCCCCAGATAACATTTACTATGATCATCAAGCTGTTTTCTGAGGATGGACAGCAACCTGCTGTGAAGGTAGAGCTCTTTCAAATTTTTTTTTTACATGTGTGAGAAAAAGGCATTGCCTTCCTGTCCATTTACAGATGAAGACAGGGAGGAATTTCTATGGAATCTGTCTTTTTTATGTCTTCAGTTACTGCTACTGGAAGCCTTGGCCTGGAAGTCTAAAACTTGAATCTGAATTCTCACAATTGCTTTGTTTCAGGCTTTTGCCTGTATTGCTTGTTTTGTTGGCTTTTGTCAGTGAAGGTTTTGAGCAATGAGCTTATCAGTTCCTTAGCTCTAAGAGAGAGCTTAAACTAGTCCATATAGAATGGGGCATGAGTAATACCAAGCTGAAGTTTCTACTAAATAAAAATTACTATAGGTAATGCATTCATGAAACAGCTCAGGCTTAAATCAAGGGGCAGCTGGGCTAAATGGTATGGCCACAAGGATGGTCCCAGCACTGGGAAATGTAATGGAGTCCCAGCAAGTACACATAAGCATCCATGTGAGAAGAAAAAGGTCAGGAAGGGCTTAAGGGGACGTTATCCTTTTTTCCTTTTATCCTGAGCATTTAAATTTTAGAGGCTGGGACTAAACAGGCATATGGTACAGCTTCCCTTAGAGAATTCTTCCTCTCTCCTCATAGAAGCCAAATACTGCCCTACTTAGAAAAAAATGTCTGTTTTGTTGTAAAAGGCAGATTACAACTTATGCTTCCTGAAGCTTCACTGGTGGCTTGATCCTAGTCAAGGACCACCTGAAAATTGTTTTGGCAAATGCCCCAAACGATTTTGAGTTGGTTGAGCCCACAACTTGCTGTGGCCATATGAGGGACAAGGAGTCAAAGAGACAAGGCTGGGACACTTGGGACTCCCAGGGGGAACAAATATTTCTGAAACTGAGCATGCTACACATGTGACAGAAAACTGTCGGGAATGAGATGAGCAGCATTGTGTGAGGGCCATTTCAGAACTACCTGCATCTGCAGAGGAAGTGGCCGGGAAGGGACAACAGCAGCATGGCCATTCCCTATTTGTCTCCCAAGGTGTCCATCAGGCTGTCAGCAAATTACCCTTCATACTTCCTTAAATCTGCAAGTATGTAAATCACCTTGCTTTTCACTTACCTTGTTTTTTAAAACCAAGTTCCTTACAGTTAGTATAAATCTAACTACAGAATGTTGAAAATAAACCCCATAAATCTCTAGAAATAACCTTAACTAGCTCTTCTAGAACTAAAAAAAATCACTTTTCAGTCAGATATCTGAAAAGATTTTAAATCCAACATTCTCCCCATGAAATAAAATTTCTGCTTGTGGGATTAGCTTGGATGAGAAGAAAAGTCTGAAGGTTTTTTGATGTTATGGAAATTTACAACAAGCCTCCAGAGCACAGAGCAGGGCTAGAAGGAGGTGAAGCATTTAGGTGATAATATTGGTTATTACGAGGTTCTGCAGCTCAGTCCGGCAGGGATGGAAAGCTATCAGCAGATGTCTCTGTAAAGGCCAGTGCGTTTGTTGCTCTTTTTTCTCCAGGCTTCACTTAAAAGGCCAGCTGAGATCAGGCAGCTAATATAATTGTCACTGAAAGCACAGGGTAAAGTTTCAGGTTAGGAAAAAGACAGAAAGTGCATGGATAAATTTGAAGTTTGCTGTTCAGCTGGGCTTGATGATCTGCACATTGTAGCTTTCTGAGGCTGGATGAGATGCATCTGATCAACTCCAAATATCAGTTGTGGTCAAACTGGCGTTGCTTTTGTGTGCATTTATACTTGCACATGCGTGTGTTTGGAGCTGATGAAACACCAGAATAAGCAATGTAGATGAAGGAAAAGTGATGAAAACTAGGAAATAGTGACAGACTGAATATGGTGTGGTGCTGGTAGTAGTTAAAAAACAATAAGGAAGAAAAAACAATATCCTGAGTAAAATAAAAATACACAATATTCATATTGACTTCATTGCTCTTTACAGCAATAGCTCATTTGCAGTGATTTTTTTTTTTATGGCTATTTCTATTTTCTGATGACAGTAATTTTGTGCTGCTATCTTTATCAAAGGATCACTAGACAAAGACAGGTAACAAAAGAAAGCATTTTAAAAATGTATGTAAACTAATGAGATATTTAAGTCAAGAGGTTTCTACTGAAAAGCCAGCATTTGCCAACATCTTCTGTTCCACATATCTTGGATGCTGCAGGGTAACAACTTTAAGTAAGTACCAACTTATAAAAATAATGACCACTGTAAAACGATTTTCTGCTTCACTTAACTCTATAAGGCCAGTAATGTGTTTCTAATGAAGCATCCAGGGTACATAGCATCACCTTTTCTGGGACTCAGAGAAACAACCAGCCATATGTACAGCAGATGTCTTTGGCAGCATTGTGTGGCCTTAACTGGAATTTCTGTGCTGTTGTAGTTTTACGACTCAATCCTAATGTTATTTAAACATCATTTTTCTGTGTTTAATTTATTTATTGTCTCTAGTGGTAGACACAGAGACTGGTGAGCTAGATTATATTAACATTTCAGAGTAATAATAGAAGAAAGCAATTATCTTTGGGCATAAAAATCATTTTAATTAGTCAGTAAAGTGGGAATGGACAGACAATGATGAATCATTATACTGTGGTTTAATCAGACAGAGAGCTGGTCTGCATGAGAAGATCAGGAAAGTGTTTTGGCTAATTGAGTGAAATGTGGACAACAAGGAAAGATAGTCAAATTCCTTGAGCCTCTTTGCATCGCCAATAAAGAAATACATTAGCCCACCATTTCTTTGAAGTCAGGAGAAGACTTGGATCTTGATAAAAGTTAATGAAAATATTTTCTTTGCTCTCTTTGAAGATCCTGTCAAACAAACACCTGTGGAACATTCCTCTGAGCCTCCACTGGCATATCCTTCTTCCTTATGCCACCATATATCAGCCTCCTTCTGTCACATTAGAAAATCTGAATGAAAAACCTATGCATAATGTTAGATTTTGGCAGTGGCCTTCTTGGTATTTGCTATTTTCTGGATCTGAAGATGAGAGAAGAGATTTATCTATGAGACCCACTTGTCTCACGTGAGTGAGCAGAGCTTTTTACCACTGTGAACTGCATCCATGGCAATTCTTTATTCCTGCGCCAATTTTCAGGTCAAATATAACAAAGCTATCCCCTAATGTAGTGAAAGCTGAAACCAGATGGTATTGCAAACTCAGTGTAATTTAGGTACTGTGTTACATAGTATCTATCATATGATAAACAAGATCCATTTGCATATTGAGACTCTTGATAGCTCTTCACAGAGCCAAAATGGACTGGCTGATTCGTCATTATTTTTTATCAGCAAACAGAGAGGTGAGGGCTAATGCAGCTCCAGCGCGTACGTGCTACTGGGGCCAATGAAGGCAAAACCACAGCTCAATTTGCTGTTCTTGGACGCCACCACTTTGAGGTTGTGTGCCAGAGTGCATTGAGACTGGGGATTCCCCGGGGGCAGGGACTGGCAGGGGGTCACCGGGGTGGGCAGGGCAGGGCAATTCCTGTTTTTCAGATGTGCTGACACCTACTGGGATGCCTTCCCCTCATATGCGGTGTCTGAGCATCTTGCCATAACATATGATTAAGCTAGGTACCTAAAAATGGAATTCAGAAAAGTGAGCACACCAGTTGAGAGTCACCTTGGTTAGTCAATTAGAAGCTCTGAGCAGAGTGGTTGAAGAACATCTGCATCTCACTGCAGTTTGCAACTTAAAACTCCTGCCAAAGCTCGTCAACCAAATGACAGTTTTCTGAAAACTGGTAGTTTTTTCCCCAATTTCCTTTCCAGAGAATGTCTAGACATCTGCACTGAAAGTTGGGCTTAGGATCTTCTAGATGACACTGGTAGCCACCAGTGTAGTAAGTATTTTTGGATTGGTATTCTCCATCTTGTCTGGTTGTGCCATTTCATTTTCCAATCAATTTTCAATGGGCTAAAGAGATCGCCAGGGCAGCTGGAGTGGAGATGTCAGCTCTACTGGAGGAGAATAGTTACTTTATGGTGTGACATGCAGGGTGAAAGTGTTGGGAGTCAATGGAGGATAAAAATGACCACCAGGAGATGCCTGCTGGTCTCTGTCCTTGATGGCACCACTAGTCATTTGGATGACTCAATCCCTTGAGAAAATAAAAAAATATTAAATCTCATTAGGAAAACACACATTTTTTGCTTTCCATACCATATTGAGCACATGGGTACCCTCTCTGAGCTTATCCTCAGGTACCGAAGTCCTGTAGAGATCAAGTCTTTCCTACCAGCACTAGCAGCTTTCCCTTCTCCTTTTGTTTTACAAATTGAATCCTCAGGAGAAACCCTTGGAGGCAGAGAAGGGCAGGGCAGCAGCTGACAGAGGGGGCATCTGAAGGCGTATGGCAAGTTCCACCAAGGCCGGCTCGAAGAGGCAAAAATTGTCTCCCAAAGCAGAGGTGATGTGAAGCATGAAAAAAAGAGTGTAATTATGCAGCTGAGAAAGAGAGTGATCAGCATATTAGTCATTAACTCCTAGAGGATGGTACTGGGGTTTGAAGGGAAACTGAACTCCCTTTTCAGCAGCATAAAGTGGTATAATCAATGTTATTAGGCACACCAAAGAGGTTAACTGATGGCTGACTTTGAGATGGACAGAGATACTCTTCTTCATTCAGTGTTGAGACTATTCTGACCAAAGACAGCTCTTCTCACATGACTCCAAGGAGAACAGTTAGTAGCCCTCAAAGTCTAACTCACCTGGAAATAGCAAGATCAGGCTGGCCAAGTCTCCAGCTGAACTAAGTAGCACAAATGAATTTTAGTTGTGTTTCTCAATGAGTTTGTGAGAAATCTACAAATTAAGAACTTACATCCTCTGACTGCTGACTGTTGTGGTGGCCACAGGGTTTGGACTAACCCCGTTATCACCTCAGCCTGTCCCTGATGGCCTCATGGGGGTTCTGGGTATTGGCCTTGCTGATGAAGCCCTGCTGGTCCCACTGGTCTCCACAATTCCCTGGGGCAGCTGGCCTGCACTGACTGTCCACAGTGACTATTGAGATCTCATGGCTGTTGAAGGGCTCTCAAGGACATAACAGTAGCTGTTGCAAAGTCCCCAGAGTTAATGTTTACGAAACACAAACTGTTCTTCAGTCAGAACTGCTAGGGAGAGCTGATGACTAATGAGTCATTGGATTCTGTTTTCTGTTTGTTAATTATATGATTTCTTTTAACTTAATCTTTTTTTAATAATTTCTACAAGTTCTTATTCTATGGCTTGCCTGAGCATTTGCTGAAACAGCAAATGCTCCTACTTAAACCTGTTGACTAGACAGGTACAGAAAATTAAGCGAAAACAAGGGTGAAATATATCAGCAGAAGAGAAAAATTATTTTCTTAGATGGCATTTGTGTTTGTTTCACCCTCTCAGGTCCATCTGTGAGGAAATAGTACAGGGTCTTGGAAGGTGGGAGAGCAGTACTGAGCTGCTGCAGGGCTGCTGGGTAGATGGTGCTGCAGTCCAGCACAGGGTGTGATCTCCTGGAACAGCAAAAAAAGCTGCCTCGTGCATAGATCTGGCCCATTAACTGTCAAATATTGGCAAATACTGGCCCCTCACTTCTGGTTTCACGTTATTCTGGATTCATCTCCAATACCGTCACATTTGGATGACCTGCTAGTGCTGCTACACAGACAGCACCTGAAATTCCTCACTCATGTTCAGTGGTGTGACTGTTGCTCATCCCGAGCAGTTCACACTTGGCATACCCCCCTCCCCCTCTTCTGTACCAAGACTGCACAAATTTGGCTATATCACCAATAGGTTTTTTTATTTTTCCTCTCTCTGCCTTCACTTGCTCTGTTTATTGAGCTTCACTGAGCAGGCCAGGCACTAAGCAAACACTGAGTATTCAGCACCAGCCCTTGGTTTCTGCACTTACAGCCCGTGGGATCAAGTCCTAATTGAAAGAGTAATCAGGCATGACTTCTTGTGATTGCTTTTAATGACCTCATGTTAAGCCCCTCCAGAAGACAAAGGCAGCTGAGGTCATTAAGTGTCAAGGATGGTGATCAGTGTCTGGAAGATTTGGATCTTATGTGACTAGGCTTTCTGAGAGCTGATGTTTAAATCAAGTGACTAAACCAACTTCGAAGTTAAACAGTAATTAACTCTCTGCTTCCATACCTGAGGAGGCTAAAGAACTCAGTCAAGAAGCATTTTAAAACTAAGGTAACTTTAGTTTCTTCACACAGTGGGAGATGAGAAGTAGGGAATGCATTTTGGAGAGGATATTTACCATATTTTCACAGTTTCAACTAGCAGGATAATTTGGAGAAAAAAAATACCCTTTTATTCACCCATTCAAGTTATAAATGACTGTGGGTAATACAGAGGGAATTGACTGAAGCATGCTATCTTCTCCCTTAGCCCCACAGGGCTGGCCTTTACCTTATGACCCTTCCTCTCTATTTGCCTCTGTCTTTTATTCCAATCGTTCTTATTCCTTACCTTATTCCCCTGGCTTTGTGTGCTTATCTAAGCCGTGAGTTGTATGTATAAACACCAATTTATATTATTCAGATTATGTCAGTTGTGTGCAAGACTAAGCAGTAGAAAAGGTGGACAGTGCTGGGTGCTTAATGTCCAGGAGCAGACTGGTGCGTGTTGATTGGAGGTCAACGTTACCTCTCTCAGCTGACTTTAAACTATCGGTATTTACTGTGGCTACAGGGTTTTGAAAACATAAATAAAGAGTAAAGAACCTTAACGAGATCTCTGCCTGACAGGGGTTTGTTAATAAAAAAGCAAAACTCTGTGTGGCCATGTAGCTTAGGCAACTCTATCACAGTTAACAAAACTGAAATGTTTGAAGTGCTGTGAGCTGTGGCATGTTGACTTTAATGGCAGAAGTTAGTCAGCACTGAACCTGTTGCTTGTGCTTCTCAGCCCATTTAGGTGTAGATAGTTTTGGACAAAAGTGAATAGTATTATTTATTGTGTTACATCTACTTGTTTCTAAGACCAATTTAGCTGGACACATGCAACGATGTATGCACACTCCAAAGCCAAAATATTAACTAGTGCTCTGCCCAGTCACTCTCAGCTAATGAATCTCATAAAGCTGCTTTTCTCTCAGCCCCTAACTACTGCTCAGCAAGGAGAATGGCCTTCTCAGCATCATATCTGTATGGATCATAGCAGAGATGGAAACCAATTTCTATTATAGTCACAGAAAAAAATGTTAAAAGTGAAATTCTGTTATAGGCAGATGATAATGTTCTTTTTGCAAAAAGAACCCATGCTTCATTTTCTGCTTCATTTAATGCATGTTATAAAACAATTCCACATAATTTTACGAGCTAACTTTACAAACCAACAAAAATCTGTGACTGTATTTTATGATAGACTTTGAGGATTCATTTTCCTAAAGTGTGCAGATACCTCTGTCTTCAACAACATACCTTTTCCATAATTTCTAGTGGTGAAAGTAGGCATTTGAGGAGTGGGAAGCAGGAATTTTCTTCTTTAGCCAAGGCTTTTCAACCACCTCACACACCTTCTGTGGCATTGACTCTTGAAGAGCATCTTGACTCTCTCACTCTCAAATCAACAGCTGTGTAAGGTAGAAAAAAGGAGAGCAGTAAGATAAGCAAAAGAAAGGGAAAAAAGGAGATCTTCATTCTCCTGAATCATATGAATTAAACAGGCTCTTTTGCTCCTTTCTGCATTTTTCCTGACCAGTGAAAACTGGTTCTACCCATTGTCCTCCTCTTCCCTGCTGTCTTAAGAAGAAAGTGTCTCTGATTGACAATTCTTTCCCCATGATTTTCCATGGGATAAACCTGACAGTTTTTAAGCAATCAGAATTTGCCTGGATTTCTTTTCATTTTAGTTGTCTTACTACTATATCATGATTCTTCAGCTTTTTCTATCCCAGTCTTTTCTGTAGTGGTGAAGTGTATGGAAAAGTCAGATTTATTGCTCATTAAATGGAATCCCCCCATTTCTGTTGGATAGTTAGCGGGGAGAAGTGCTGGTGGAACAGATTTGGGGAGCATATGGGACTGTTTGAAATTCTGGACATGTTTAGCTGCTGTATAACTGACCTGTATAAACAGAATTAATAGCCAGTGCTGTCTCGAAAAGTAAAATTCCCAGAAGCATTATTTTATAGAGGTCTTCAAAGTCTCCTACTTTAAGCAGCAATGAGTCTGAGTGGCTATTGTCCCTCATTAGAAACACACTATGCATAGGGTGTCATTTTTTCTCTCCAAGAGTGAGGGAAGGGCTGCCATCTACAGCTGAGCTAAAATGCCCAAGTTAAGAAAGGTATTGGGAGAAGAGTGGTGTGCATCCCACTGGTATTTTTTATTTACTTACTGACAAAATATATTACTTCTTTTTATTTCTATAACTACCAAACCTGGGATCTCTAATCTAACATTCCTCACTTGGCGCATGTACAGTTGTTGCTCTGATGTGAAGGACAAATAAGGGAAGTGGGAATGCTCACCACGAGTGGCTACTGATGACCTTGCTGTCAGCAAGGCAAGCTCTGCTCTGTTATGGCAGCAGCCTAAATGTTGCTCAGGATGCTTGTGGTATTGTGGCAGAGCAGAGCTTGCTCGGGGCGATCTGTGTGGCTGTATGGCATGGCTGGCTTGGGCACCTCTGACAAGTGGAACAAGCTCTAGGAGTTCTTATCCCACTCCCTCTTTCTCTTGTCCCAGTGCCAGTGCACTGCCATCTTGCAGGCTCAGGGGCAGTGGCACTGCCTTCCCATCTGCGGCAGTAGTCCCAGATTTTGGGAAAAAAATTAGTCTGCAGATGCCAATGGGAGGCTGCTGCTGTCCAAGTTCTTTGCTTTTCGCTCCTTCTCTCCTCTCCTACCCCAACTACTATTTTCCATCTTTTGCTTTCCATGCACATGAAAACCATTTTCTTTCCACTCAGTCAGAGCAGAGATAACAATTTAGCTCTACCTTAGCTATGTGCTCCTCAAGCGTGCATGTCCTGAAATATCTCCTTTAGGGTATCATGATTTTAAATGATGGCCAAACAATGGCACTTTTCAATTTAAACTTTGGCCATTATGCATCAAACATCTGTGCTCTCCCATTAAAAAGCTGTTCCTCATAGCCACACTTCATTATGGCAATCTGTGGGATTTTTTTTTTTTCACAGCCTGAGCATTTCAAAGAGGCATTAGCAACTTAAACAACTGGCTTGTACTAGAAGTAGAGGAACAAGGCCAGCTTTCTAGGTATGCCAATACACTGAATTTCCTAGGCTGGCACAGCTCTTTGTTAGAAGGACATCTAACTCCTACTCAATTCATGTGTGAGTGGGTCACAGTTTTACATTTATAGATTCTAATGATTTCCTGGTTTTTCTGTTTGTCTTAGAAAATTTCAGTATTGTTATTAATGTTAACTCTACTCTCAGCTTAGCTCTGTGTTGTCAGCTTGTAGGTACTTTTTTGAGAGCGGATACCTGGTCTTTGATTCACTTCTTAGATAAAATTGATCTCCTTCAACATTATTTGCAGTTTGCCCTCTTGTGAGGGCTTGGAATGTAGCCTTTTTAATAACTGTTCTGAAAGAAGAACATTGTATGGGTGAATATGTCTAACCGGCAGATGATGGGATGTTCTCAGCTCAAATTTTGATGGTTCTTTTTTCATGCTTGAATCCACCACTCTTTTTTACTTCATTAAAATAATAATAATCCCAAAGTAATATCAACTTGATGGCTCATTGTTCTCACAGTAGCTTGTCTTCACTGGGGCTTGTAAAACTGCAGGAAGTGGAAAGCTCTGAGGAAGCAAGGGAAAGAGGGAGTTTGATTGGCTTTAGCAGGTCTGATTGTTTGATCTTTCACTTGTAGGTCTGCTAAAAGAAAACAAAAATTGCTGTATCTACCAAACCTCTGTGTAGAATGAAATCCCATGCATTAAATACCTGCTACTAAAGGATTATGTTACTCTGCACATAGACCTTCTAAGTAGTGTGTGTGTATTTAACAGTCCCTACAGTTCTTGGTTTTATATATGTTGGTGAACCCAGGTAAATTATCTTGACAAAGAATCCTACTGCTCAGAGTACTTTTTTTTTTTGTTTTGTTTTTTGTGTTTTTTTGTTTTGTTTTTTTTTGTGTGTTTGGTTTTTTTTGTTTTGTTTTTCCCTGTGGTTTTAACTGCAGCTTGCTGGACAGCAACATTGCAAAACCCTGTTAAACTGATTGTAGTTAGCAGAAGGGAACAGTGAAAGCAATAGTTTCCCAGAGAGCCCAAAGATAAAATTCAGTAAGAATTTCAAATCTTACGGGAACAATTTTATTTTATTTTTTTTTAAAAGGAATTAATTCAGTGCATTAGACTGAAAAATACTGAGTAATACAGTGAAGCCCTGCATGGGTAAGTGAAGAAGGATTGAAGTGATTAGCATAATACTTTTTTCTCACTCAAAGATCTTGTGGTTTTGATGGGGTTTTACCAATTGAAGGAGCCAACACAGTCTGCACTGCTTTGTGTTACTTGTTTGTACAGGTAATAGGTACCCTCACTGCCACATCCTCTGCACCATCTTATCTGTCCCAGCATAACACGAGATTGCTTTACCTGGTGAAGCATGAGTGTGCTTGTGAACACTCATCTGCCAGAAGAGAGGAGGCTATCATGACTCTAACAAGCACCAAATGTGGCAGAAGTGAGGGTGAACTCACTAACCCTTCCCTCCCTGCCATACAATACAGTGTGGTCTGGTCTCTGGGTTTTATGGGAACGATAAAAGTCTTTGGGAAAGTTCCCAGAAAAGGGAGTAAGTAGCTCTTAGCTGTTCTTTTAATGTGGTATTTCAGAAGATGATTTCAAACCTATTAAAATTTTTATTTCTAATAAGCTTAGTGAAAAATTCTGGCGCTTATTAATCATCTTAGCTCCTGTGCTGAATAAAATAGGAAAGAAATGGATTCTACAGATGGGATCTAGCTTTTTTTTTTTTTTCCTCTGAAGTGATGTTAACCTTTTGGGAACTATTATGTCTTTGAACATGCCACATCAAGAAAAAAGCACCAACAACAATATAATTCTTTCTTTTAAAAGGTACTTTACTTTGCAAATGCGTTAGTATCTTCTAGGTAAAACAAAAAGGGGCAGTTAGAGGAATAGACTATTAACACCTCTGTCATTGAATATCTACAAATATTTACACAGAACTTTCTACTGGCTATTTTTATTTAGCCTGTTCTTGACAATTAACCATGTTTTCTGTGGGAGTTTCATCAGCTGATTGCATGTTGTAGAGGTGTCCCCAGATGCAGGATGTACAGAAACTCTTGGGTAAACTTATCTAGTAATAAAAATTAGTCTTTAAGTTCTCTGTGCATTTTGTTGAAATTAATCATTATTTTAAATCTCTGTGGGCATTTCACAGTAACTAATCATGGTGAGACAAACATGTCATTGACTGCCAGCAGCTCCTCTGCTTCTGTGCAGCCAGTTATCCACAGTCAGTATATGCTCTATGTCATGCATAGGTGGTGTAAAATGGATCTATGGATCTGAAATAGGCTTGGACAGCAGGGAGCAGTAGTGTGACATACAGCAAAGAGAGTACTGCAGTATTTGGAGATTAAAATAAATAAATGACAGTGACCTTACATAGAGCTGAGAATATTTGGTACCTAAAGTGTGTCTGAGGTGAGACATGTTGGAGTATTAATGCCTTGGATAACTCTGAAGACTCCAGGGTTTGTAGCTGAGACCGCTGCACCTGAACTCCAGGGGTACACTAGAGCAAGTCTTTGCTTTTGCCTACAGTATACTATCTCTAATAAGAAGAAAAAGATGAATGGAATGAAGAGAAGGCACATTCATTTATTTAGACTGGCCATCAAAGTGACAAGTATGTCTTGGTGCCCAAATGAAGCTACACAAACCATCCTCCTGAGAGAAGGCATATGCAGGGGAGTTGCTTGCAGTATCAGGCCATGTAGAAGAGGATGGGCAATACAAGAGGCTGTGGCACGCTATGAAGTGTGCCACTTTATAAGTGCTTTTTCACTGCAGTGCTCTGGTTAGTAGCCCACCTTTCAGTGCCCTGGGGACTTTGGTGCTTCCTTGGTTCTGGCACTGGGGCCTCTGTGCCACCATGCAAGAGCATGGACCCAAAGTAATACTGTGGTGACTTGCTCTAGAGACATGTGAAACCTGGCACTGGACATGGAGCACCTGAGGGAAAAGAGTTCTGTGATTATCAGTCTCAGTGTGAATCAACAGCTCTGCAGTCTATGCACTGCTTTCTCCTACAGACTACAGGTGAGAGAAAAGCAGTGCTTGAGGAAATCTTATTTGTACAGGAGAAAACCCCTGAGTACTGCCACCTGGGAGATATCTGGGTTGGTTTTATTTTATTTTATTTTATTTTATTTTATTTTATTTTATTTTATTTTATTTATTAAGGAGAGGGATATTATTACCTGCAGGTGAGTGTACAAAATGTTTTCCTCCTGTTAATTCTTAGGGCAGTCACAATCTTCTCTGTTATTTCAAGAGAAGCAAGACCAAGCACTGAAAACATTGACAACATTTCTTCTTCCCTTCTTCCCTCTCTTCTCTCCTTCTTATCTTCCTCAATCTCATCCCCCTTCCTCTTTCCTCCATATGACTGATGCCCTATTTGAACTTCCATAATTTCTGAAACACCCTTAACAGTTTTCTGGCTCTTGCATTGTCTGTCTCCTTCCTTATGATCTCCAAATCATTAAGTCTTCCCGAAGGTCAAATGCATGTACAACAATGCACAGCATTCAGTCTTCCGGCCAAATGCCCTATGTATATTAACAAAACCATCATTGCTCTTTGTAATTTCTTACAACATTCCAGTTATTAAGTGGAGCCCCCTACTTGGACACCTAGAGGTCAGATGCCCAGGGTGAGTGACAAAAGCAGCTCAGCAGGAAATCAGTGGCACATTTCAGTGCTTAACCTGATATGATTATCTGCAAAATTCACAAGATTTTCAGAGATAGCACTGAGAGCTTAGATCAAGTACAGAATCTCTATTCTTACTATCTTAAAAAGCAGAGAATGTACATACATATTTAAACAAACACTAAGAAGAGTATAGAAAGAAATTGGTAATCAGTCTAAAGGATCATTCAGTATTGAGAGAACAGTGCTACTTGCTGGGATTGGATGCCGGTTGTTTGGAGCAAAACTGGCTTCAAATAATCCAAAAGTGAACTGAAGCAGAAAGACCATGGGAAAGTTACTGCACTGCTGCTGTTTCTAGAGATACTATTCTGAAGATAAACTCTCAAACCATGCAAAATTTCCTATGAGCACTGTAAGTTGGCTGGATGGACCCACGTATTGTCTGTTGCGCAAAGACTACTCCACCCACCCCACCATGCCTGGGATAGATGGTCAGCAGTCTGAACCATCCCAGTGATTGGAAAGCAGAATGGCTTGAAGTATGATGTGCAGTAAATCTTTGCTCATTTTGAGCTCATCTCATGCTTGGACTCCAGGATTGTCTTTATTTGTCTGGATGCGCTACTGTTGTCCTCTCTGAAAAATGGTTACCGTTCTGGTTTTGAATGTTTTTGAATGTCTCTGTTGCTTCCACCAAGGTAAGGAGGCTTTTTATGAAGTGAAGTTCATTATTACAAATGTGTTAAAATTACCACATGTATTTCTAAGGCAGGTATTATAAATCCATCTATTATTGCGTTGAATGTGAATAACAAACAAAATAATTTTAAAGTAGTAATGCACTGGAAGAGAACACCAGTAAATTAAGACTCTTTGCTGTTTCAGTTTACAAGTCAAGTTATCTTTACTGAGTTGACTTTACCAATATGTGTTGGAACATACAAATCAGTCTGCAGACAAGTTTTCAGGTGGGGGAGAAAGAGACCGGACCAGTGTGTAAATGCCACTGCATTGTCCTACTAATCAGTGAAGTCCTGTTCTCAGTCAGAGTGATGGAAACCTCCCATCCGAAGGAGACTGTCATTTTGGAAAGAGAATCTCAATTGTCCCTCATAAGGAAAAGCTAAGGTAGAGGTGTAGTGTAGGGTCTACAGAAGAAGGCAGTTAATTACTCTTCGGCTTCATAGACACAAATATCTCAGAGTGGTGTCTCATGCAGATCAGTTCTCTTGCATATCAAACAAAGCAAAAAGGAGGAGAATAATTTAGCATGCAGCTCAGAGGAGCTATTCCAAGTAACAGAAATCCGGTTCATTCCCGTACAGAAAAACATTTATAAAAAATTGCCAAATACAGAAAAATTGAATTTATTGAATGAATCAAAGGCTTTTAGATGTGTCACAAGTGTGGCAATGCTGAGATCACATTTATAAGTAGGAGATGTAGGGGCACAGAAACTGAGGACCTTCTTTGACCAAAATTGTTTCGCTTAAAATTAGAGTCAATTAGTGGACAAAATAATGAGCAGATGGCTGTTCTAAATGGATCACAATTTGATTTGGATACTGGTAAGATACGAAGCCAAGGCAAATGAGTTTCACTCTTGTGCATGGGACTCCAGAGTCCACTGTATTAATACCACTGTGCTATTATCCTCACTCTGAGAGACGCTGTGGTCAGACACTCATAGAGCGAAAGAACAGATGATACACTGTCAGCTTTGTCTGGCTGACAGATGTCTTTTGAAAGGTACAGGTTCTATAGCTGTCCTCATCCACTGCTTTCTTTAACAGCCTTTCCTACCTTGTTTCTTCTCATTCCTGTCTTTCCTTCTGCCCACTGTTTAAGGAGTCTTTTGAACACCTCCAGAAGAGCAGCTAAAAGCAGTATATTACACAGATTAGCACTGGCATCAGATTGGAAGATTTTCAGGTGGCTGCCAATGACAAGTGACAATGACCTACACGTGGGGAGGAACAACACCATGTACCGGTACAGGTTAGTGGTAGACCCACTGGAAAGCAGACCCCTGGAGTGGGACACTGGTGTCCTGGTGGACAATAAGTTATACGTGGAACTGCAATGTGCCCTTGTGGCCAGGAAGGCCAATGGTCTCCTCGGATGCAGAAAGAAGAGTGTGGCCAGCAGGTCGAGGGAGGTTCTCCTCATGTGCTACTCTGCACTAGTGAGACCATACCTGGAGTATTGTGTTCAGTTCTGGTCTCCTCAGTTCAAGAGGGACAGGGAAATACTAGAGAGAGAGTCCAACAAAGACAGTTTCTTTTCAGTTGTGCCCTGTGATAGGACAAGAGGTAAAGGTCGCAAGCTGAAACACAGGAAGATTACCTCAACATGAGGAAAAAATTCTTTCCTGTGAGAGTGACAGAGCACTGGAACAGGCTGCCCAGAGAGGTTGTGGAGTCTCCTTCTCTAGAGACTTTCAAGACCTGCCTGGATCTGTTCCTGTGTGGCCTGCCCTGGGTGTTCCTGTGCTGGCATGGGGGTTGGACTTGATGATCTCCAGAAGTCCTTCCACCCCTACCATTATGTGATTCTATGATTCTAAGTGTTGTGCATAAATTTCTCTAACAATGAAATTAAAAGTAAAATTCAGAAACCAATTATGCTTTGTTTTTGCCATGGTGTCTTTTCCTATGTTTCACTTTGCCTTCATGAAAGCAAGATCAGGTCACAGCAATAACTCCAGGGCATATTAATAAGCTTTTCTGGAAAAAAACCAAAACCAAACCCAACCAAAAAAAACAAACCAACCAAAAAAAAAAAAAGTTCTGAAAATGTCACAAAATTGATGGAAATTTTGATATATGTATTCATAGAATTCATGAATGATAATGCATTTGTGTTGGGTAAGGTTTAATAAAACACCTTATTTACTTCTCCAGGCTGTGTAACAACAGAGATGAGAGGTTTTACTTCTGCATTTTAGGAGCCAGCTAAAAAAAAACCAAATGGAAAAATAAAAATTTCAGTCACCTGTTATTTCAAGATAGCAAAGAATGGATTGCAGTAGCTGGTAATTGCTACTGTGTCACAGTAATCAAGGGGAGCTTTCTTTACTCTATATTCCTTTAAATTTATATATTCAGGTGCTGAACAACCACAGTAATTAATATAAATACAATTTCATGAGGAAAATACATGCAATTATATTTAAATCTTCTAGACCAAAAACTCCGTTTAACACTTTGCCGAAATCCACTCTTCCGGTAAATTCATCAAGCTGAGATGTTTATGGAATAACTTTGTACAAGGCAGGACAGATGGAATAGTACCTCAGTAAATGTTTACACATGTTTCCATGATGTCAAAGGATGTAACATATAAGATATTATTAAAATAAAAATCTAGGCAAAAAACATGCTGCAGGAACTTCTCTGTATGAACTATGAAGAAAAATTACAAGCAAGGCAAATTCTGTCTTTGCTTTTTTGTTTATATTATGCATGTTGTTAGAACCTAAATAACAACAAAAAAAAAAAAAATAAAGAGAGGTCTTAAATACTAGGAAAATATTGCAGTGTTGCTGTAACAGGAACTGAAATTTGGGTATTGCAAATACTGGTGTCTGCCATACCTGTAAGTTATGTACATTCATCAAAGCCCTTGCAGAGACTGAATGACCTCACTTTAGACATTATTCTTTGATGCTGTGAGCTGACCTACTTCAAAATTCTTTTTCTTCAGAGTTAAAGATGTGTAGGAGGACAGTTGCCACAATGTCAGAACACTATCCCTAACAAGTAGTTAGGGGTACCATTATCACCTAGTGGGAAAGTTTAACAGAGCTGAGCCGGCTGAAGGTTTTCCTGTGATGTGATGTTTCTCTCCCACCCTTAGCAAGGAAACCACTTTATTTCCATAACTTCTTCATAAACAGGCTTCTTGCAGGTGGATGCAGAAGGTCTACTGGAGTGAAAATAGGCCTGAGCAGAGAACTAGAACAACTATAAGAGATGCTCAGAGCTTTTCACAAATGAAATATGGATCTTTGGTTAATCTTGTTGCTTTTCATGTCAGCCTACAGCATGAAAATAATGCCTTCAGACTTTTATTATCTATGTGTCACCACCTTGAAGGTATTAACATCTAGCACGCTGACCAGATTTGACACAAAAAATCTAGGTGAGTCATATGTTGGACCCTCTCAGGCTGGCAACTTTAGCTCTTAATGATGTTTGGATACTACTAGTAGCTGTTTGAAATTACTTATTGCTTTATAAAATGAATGTCGATATATTCTAGAGCACTTAAGGAAGACTACCAGAATGTCAGAGGAGAAACTTCTGTTTAGTATGTTTAGACTAAGGTGTACACACCCCATAGATAACATGGATATGTGTCATTGATGACTTTAACTGAATAATGTTGAAAATTCACCCTTTAGACAAAAAGAAGTGCAGGTCCAATGGAAGTAATTTCAGTCTTTGATCTTTCAAACCTACACTTAATTTTTTTTACCTTCATTCTCCAGACAGTGATCTGGAAATGCTTTAAAGTCCTTTCATATTACTTTTTTTGGCTCCAGTGTATTTGTACCATAAGAGGGAAAATAGACTTACCTGGCTTTCTGAAATTGTTTCTTGTTTTGTATTATCTCTATAAAATCATCTTCCATAGCCCTCTGCTCTTCACACCATTAATCTGAACAGTGTACCTGTTTTGAAGTTAATACAGTCCCCCAAAAAAGGGTACATTCACATCCATTGCATGCTCAGCATCTTGGAGGATTGTCCTTATGCTGAGAGTAATTTAAACCTTTGCAGGGTGAAAAAAGAGCTATCCATCTGTGAGAAATTCTATGCTAGATATGCTAAATTTTTTAGTGTTTCTCTTTTCTGGGACAAGTCAAGGTTTGGAACATGTCATTGATTTATTACTTTCATTAATGTGATGGAATACAACAAGTAGAGTGCTGCTGTTTTGTTTACAGCACCTGTCCCGTAATGCAATACCCAGACATTATCAGATGTAATTAGCATGTTTGAGGCAATATATTAGTCCACCACAAATACTTTTTAAAAGGAAGAGGGTAGTTACATTGAGTGCTTTTTGACTTTCCTGAAGCATCTGAAAGCTTTTTAAAGAAGTAAAAAAATGTTCACACTAGAAAAGCTGAATCAGGGCTCTTCAGGAAACCATTTTTATGGATGGAGAATTGCTGTTAGCAAAACAGTAACCAAATGACATAAATTTATAAATGTGGTTACTGACAGTATAAGAAAAATTTCTGGTAACATCCTTCTTCCACAGAGCCTCTACACATTACAGCTTGTACAGGAATACCAGTACTGTGGCAAAAGTTGATGGAGGTCTAAGCCCAGAACAATCTGGCATTTTGAATCTAATGTACCATTGAGTAGTGAAAAAAAGTGGTCAGGGTGGATGAAGGACAAACACATATCCTATTTTCTCTTTTATGCATATAACAAAGAAAAAGGGAAAGGTTTCTCTTATTTGTCAAAGGTATTGTGGCACAAACCAATGATTGAGGAAAGCTGTGACAGTTGTTCACAGAGGTATGTAAATTGGGAACTTGCAATTAAGACAAGTAGATCTAGGTGCAAGTTTGAAAATAGCCAAAGATGATCTGCCAGCTGCAGTCTTGGGTCTGATGGAGTTCAAGTGATTTTGTGCATGACTTTGGCACAAAGTTTACTTACTCAGAGTAGCTTGTTGTACTCAAATGATAGGGAGAGTATGTCACCAAAGTATGATCACAAATTATGCCTTTTTTTGTGTCATCTTCTAGCTATGGTACTCTCAGATCCTATTGTACTTGTCTTCTGTGGAAAACATGGCTGCTTTTTTAAATCAATAATGAGAAAGGACTTTCTGATGTTTTAAGCACTTTTGTTTCCCCTTTCAGTGCTAAGAGAAGATACGATATATGAACATACTGCACAACACATGAATGATAAAGAACGAAGGGACCAAGTCCTTATTCAGTTTCCCCAGTCCTCAGCAACTGTTCTCTCATTGTCCAGCTCAGAGACCTCATGAGGGTGTTCAGGAACTCCTGTCTCCCTTGCAGTTCTATTCTGGGTTCCCATCCTACCTTAAACAAGAAAGGATGGAGGAGTAAAAAAGCAGAAAGAACCACAAAGTTTACTTGAGTCCCACCCTGAGATGGAGTTGAGTAGGTGGACAGACTGTGCACTCCAGCAAGGTGTTCTGAAATGCTCCAGGGGTTCATTGTGAGTTTTAGCCATTAGGTCACCTGGGGCACATGCAGACCTTGGGGCACGAAAGCAATACAGACAAGTCAGCCCATTCCAGTGAGAGGTTGTGTGTCTGGGAACAAACAGTCAGGGGTCCACTGACTCCCCACCCACTTCTTGTTGGACATTGCCAGACAATGAGCTCTGCCTTTAGGGCCTACACCCTCAAAAGAGAATTTATTTATTTATTTCCTGTTTTAAAATGTATTATTGCATTTTGGT
>JANVCC010000018.1:33978454-34075743 GCA_025345505.1 Todiramphus chloris collaris | reverse complement strand
GGGGGGCTCCCGCCTTCCTTGGCAGACACCTGTCTTTCAAACCAAGAAAACAGTTGAGACCTTTTACTTTCTGCATCACGAACGTGTTATACAAGATTTAGCAGTGGCCTCAGTCTGCATACTAGTCTTTAGTAGTAACTCTAAATCTTGTGTGTTATTACTGCCAGAAGCAGACACTGTGAAAGTATGCTTTTAACTTCAGCAAGTGAAGTTAGTTACAAGGAAATTAATTGAAAAGTAAAATCACTGAACAGAATTAGTTCCATTCTAACTCAGAGCAGGAAATGGAGGTATATTTAATATGTTGTAGGGTATGAGTGCTGGAATTAATTTAAAATAATCACCAAATACTGAATAAAGTTGTAAAATTACTTATTGGAGCAACAGGGTGTTATATGTTAGATCTTATGCAGAAAATAAAATTTGTAAAATGTTAATGAAATAGACATTTAAAACTGGAGTAGTAGTGTACAATTTATTCTATTATTAAAGTATTAAATTAGTGTTGTGCAGTAAACCAGGATAAATGTAAGGCAAATGATTATGAATTAGTATTCATTGTCATGGTGTAGAATAAAATGGATACAAATGCAGCTGTGTAGTTACAAGACCAAAATTTTCTCTGTGATACCATATATAACAAATATCAAAAGAACAGAAATTGTATCTGCCACTGTGAAGATTTTTTAAATTAAAAAAAAAAAAAATCCTGTTGCAAACAACAATAAAAATCTGAACACCATAATGAAAACAATCTGGTTTTTCCAAATAATTTCAATAAGAATACTGTTTCAATATTTTATTTTTAACTGCTGTTGCTTTGAATTAATGCCAAGAATGTTCTTTTGAATCAAGAGATACTTTTCAACTAAACTATATTGAATTAGTGTGCTTTAAAGTGACAGAATCCTTTCTTTTTAACCAAAAAAAGTATTAAAGCTATGTGTCCTTCAGTCAAAAAAAATATCTGAAAAATTCCTGAACAGAACTGATTAAAACTTTGCTAAAAGCAGTAAGATATGGGTTTAAGAGTATTAAGAAATAGTTGCAGTTATAGCCTTTACTACTGGTTTATCTTACCAGCTGGATGAATTAGGCTACTCTTCAAAAAGCAAAAAGATAGAGGTGGTAACGTACAACAGAGTCATTGGAATGAAATATTTGTTATCTATCAATAATAAGTTTCCTCTTTAAAATGATAAATTGGCAAGATTGAGGAATAATAATTTTACAGAAGTTGGGAAATGCCGCAGTAAATAGTTCTCTGCCTTCACTATGTAAAATTGACTTACAGCAATTTTAGCCCTGGTTTGGGTTAGAACAGAAGTAATTCTGTTCAGTGATTTTACTTTTCAGGCCAGTCTCTTCTAAATAACTGCATTTTCTGAAGTTAGCAGTGTGTTTTCACAAGCAGTGTCTGCTTCTAGCAGTGATAATGCATGATGTTTAGAGTTACTGCCAAGGACTGGTGTGCAGACCAAGGCCACTGCTGGATCTTGTGTGCCACATTGGGGGGTGCAGAAAGTGAAAGGCTGCACCTGCAGTGAGGAGCAGGCAGTGCAGGTGATCCTAAACTGACCAGTGAGGTATTTCAGCCCAGGTATGTCATATTCGGTATACAGCTGAGGGATCATGAGAGTCAAGCTCTCTTCTTCAGTGCCGGCACCCAAGGAGGACTCTGGCCATTCTGCCTACGATCCCAATCTGTGCATTCCTGAATCCGGTACCAGAATTCAACTCCTGAATTTGGTTCTCATCTGCTGCTGAGTCCTGTCTCGGAGTTCCCCAGTGCCTGCTCCACAGCATCAGTGGTGATATAATTGCTGTCGGGGGTTTGGTTTGATACGGGGTTTGCATATATTTAAATGTATCTTATTTTCTAGTCCATAAGTCTCTCTCCCTTATTCCATTTATCTTCACTTTGGGAAGAGAGAGGAGTTAATAGAGAGAATCTGCCATACATTTAGTGGCCAGAGCAGCCTTAACCCAGGGTTGAAAAGGAAGGGGATGCTACTGCAGTGATGGTGGTGTGTGCCTTCAGTCTCCCAAAGCCTGAGCAACAGTCCCTTGACCATAATTCTGTCATTCACACTGATTCTTCTGAGTGATTTCAACTGAACAGAGTTTTGCAACTTTCCAAACTAGCTTCCAGCCAGGAGGCATCTCATCCCAGAGGATTTCAGAGTCAAACACCTAAGACCATGGTTCAAGTCCTGTCACTAAGCTGAGTCTGAAAACACAACCTCTCAGGCAAAAGAAAAAAAAGACTTGAAGGGGGGGGGGGGGGGAAAAACTTACTCAGCGAAAGAAATGGGTAGGAGACATGATTATAACCAGAGGTGTTAGAAAGCGTGTGATAAAGAAGAGTCAGATGAGAGAGATGGGAGTGACCAGAGGTGAAATAAAATGAAATAACTTAGAACTTAATTAGTCAGTGTTCTTAGTAATGTCTTAAAACTTTCTGGAGAGAAACACCCAACACCTAAATGGTGGAAAAAACCCTAACATAGCTGTAAAATGACTTCTTTCTCAGAAGTGCAGGTTTTTCTGCAAAGAAACAAAAAAACCCCAACTAACTTAAGAAGTGAGAGATGACAGAAGAGAAAGGAACTAAAAAATGAAGGGAAACTGAAGGTAGAAAAAGCAAAATACACCCAGCTTTAGGACAGAAGCATTCAATGTAATTTATTCATATTCACTTCAGCCTGTGATTTAGGGGTTGTCAGGAGGTGACTTATTACAAGCAAGGCCTCTCACAGCCAAGGGATTTGCTGTCAAATTCACATCCTCAAGCAAACTGCACTGTCAAATCTATATTTTCATTTTAAAAAGAACATTACATTACACTCCTTTCACAGTGCATTACAGAACTAACATGAACTCAATTACCAAAATAGAGTTGTCTTGTTACGTTGGCAAAATAGCCTGATATGATTGTTCTGAAATTTAAGTTGCTTCACTCAACATTGCACAGAAAGTAAATTCTAAAATTCAGTGCTCTATCTATCCGTATTTGTAACTGCATTAGCATGCAATATATTTACTGATTTTCCAGTGTAAACATCTAATTGTCCTTCAACTACTTCCAGATAAAACTTCCTTCTGATACAATAGTTCTGAAGCAACCTGAAACTGTTATAAGTAAACCTAAAATACATAGAATTTCACAAGTAGCATGGGAAAATATCAACATATTTTCTTGATGTTTCATTTAATTAAAAATTCCCATACTACAAAATGAAGCAACTGTTAATCAACTTTCTTAAATTATCTGACCTAGACACAACATTTCTGTTGTTCTTTAATATGATGTTGCAGAGGACTGGACCTTCTCTGGACATTTTAACATGCAGGAATCATTTCACAGACATTTACTTTTGATATTAGACACCTCATCTAACCACTCAGAGCTCCTTTAATGGTTGAGAGCAAAATAGACTCTTCAGAAGACTTTTTTTAGTTCCATGGCAATCCAGTGGAATTTTTCTGCGAATGAATTGAGTGTACTGGTGAGATGTACTGAGAATATTAGCATTGTAGGATTGGACATCGTCCAAAAAAGACCCACAAGTGTAATCCATACCTTGAAGAAAAGCTTTTCCTTATTCTTCTTCTGTTATTGAAAAAGCAGTTAAAGAGCAACATCAAACAGCTGTGTGTTAATGGCCTTTTAAGCTGACAAGGGGAACACTTAGTGGCAACCAGAGGTTGGAAGTGGAAGTCAGACAAAATTGAACTAGAAATAAGGAACAACTGTAACAAGAGCTCACAGTCAGAGCAAACTCCCCAAAAGTGAAGCACTGAGTTGTTTGGGTATCTGTACATATCCAAGGTCAAAGAAACTGGAGTATAATGTTTAAACATCTAAATCTTCTGGGGTTTGGTTTGATGGTATCTGGGTGAAATGTCATTTGAGATACAGAAGGTCAGACTTTATGATCCAACAGTCTCTTCAGAAACACAAAAATTATTTAAAAAGTTTAATTATCATGACATAGAGAGGGAAGGGAAAATCCCCACCGCTCTGCTTTTTTTGAAAAAAAGTTTGTATCTTTTAGAGTTTATATTCCTTTGAAATGTACATGTGA
Source organism: Todiramphus chloris collaris (assembly GCA_025345505.1). NCBI lineage: Eukaryota > Metazoa > Chordata > Aves > Coraciiformes > Alcedinidae > Todiramphus > Todiramphus chloris. The sequence continues at coordinate 34,071,655 of JANVCC010000018.1, read as the reverse complement.
ACATTTAGGACACTAGGGTATGAGAATCTGAGATTCTAAGAAATAATGTTATATTTCTGCACTTAAGAGTCAGAAGCACATTAGCCAGTTTTGATTTCCTTAGAAAACTTCTCAGATATTGGAGAATTTTCTGAGTGTGAAGACTGTCTGCAAGGTTGATGAAATGACACAGGGAGCTTTGAACTCCTGTGCATACTTTATACCTAACAGCTTTTAGATGTGAGAAGTTTGGTAATAGTAGCTTCTGCAAGAATGTTAAGATAGCTGAAAAAAGGTATCTGAAAATGATCTCAAAACATATGATGTGAAAGTAAGGCTTTTTCCTCTCTTACTGTTTGACATAGCTCAATAAAATAGTTGCTTTATGACTGACCAGTGTGTGCGCTGTTTTTGAAAGAGCAAACTACATTATAGTAATGCAGTTACCCTGAAGAATGTTAGTATTTGGGAGTCTAATTCACACTCACTCAAATGAAATGCATTTTTATTTTATAAAGGTCATATTCAAGATCTGTGGAATTTAAGCCTTACTAGTTTTTTCCTACCAGCACCACCCACCTTTCTTCATGTTGGCCAGAACACTTCCAGCAACAAAATGATGTACTGTGCTTCTAAAACTCTTCAAATTTGTGCAGTTGCCTCTGTTTTATGATAATAAACCAGACAGCATACTTTAAAAAGGAAAGAAAAACACCCACCACTTTGTACCTTAAAATATGAAACATAAAAATCTGAACTACATTGCCTATTTTTATTAAATTCAGGTGGAAACTTTCACTATTGGGCAGGCAGGTTCCTAGTGAGCTTATAAAGGTTTTGTTGGTGTGCTTAAAATTAGAGTAGGACCGAAGCGAACCCTTTCTTCTGTGATTGGCAGGTGCTCTATCATAGGAATGATAGGTTCAAGTGACTGACCGAGGAGATGACCATAACAGAGCTGAACTGTCAATTAATGGTGATAATAAATGGCAAATAAAAAGGCAACACTGAATTTTGGTGTAGCTCACTCATAAGAAATTCATCAAGCAAGCTGAACTTCATTCAGCTTCTTAGTGCAAGGAACCTGACAACATTGAATATTGACATATCTTTTACAATACCAGCATGAAAGCAAAGTGAAGTAATCTTCACAGACTACATAGCACTATGCACAGCCTTCACTTATGATGAACATCTATTTGATATTATTATCATCTCCCTCCTTCTTGTGCTGGTCTTCCTCTTGTCCCTTTTTAGATTTTCTCATGGATCTCCTTTTCAATTGCAAATTTCTGAGGGAAGAATCTGTGGGATTTATTGCCTCTTACCACCTGCATCTTATTTCTGGGAGGTTTTGGGGAAAACTGTTTCTCTCTTCATTTTCAGCCACCATTCCAATCTTACCATAGAATATTCCCTTATGAAATGCAATCATGGTATTCATGGTCTTTATTTGGAATGAAATTAGACATAAACAGCCCCCATCAGAGAGCAGACAAGTTGCCTTTTACCAGCCCTTTGTATACTCTGGGACTTACAGGACAATCTTTAGCATAACATGCTGGCTTGAGGTAATGGATTCCTTGAAAATAGCCGTTGAGCCACCCACAACATTAGGACAACACTTTCAGTGGGATGTTTTGAAATAATTCACCTTAGCAGTAACTATGCTATCTAACTGAGGGGCTGCCTACTCTGCAGTGAACTCTGTTGGTGTCTCCTCCATTGTATTGCCTCTTTCTCTGAGCATACAAAATACAGTGCCCTGTGGCGGCTGCTCTTTCATAAGAGCTTCAGAGGAGAATTATTCTGTAATGTACACTTGAACTGCTTGTGGGTTAGAGGAGGGTTAATGTATTCTCTTCTGAGCTTATTTTCACATGGTTTTGAGAAGGTCAGTGTCCTACCTTACCTAATGGCAAAGCCATCAGTGTACTTGTCAAAGCAAATCACACAGTCACTACAATCTAAAATACATGTGAAACAGTGACTTTACGTAAAAGGCCACATACTGATTTGAATGGAATGTCAGTGGAGGGTAGATGATACTACTTAAAAATTACATCTACCTCCTCTGAAAATCTGATTTGCTAAAAGAGTGTTTCTAAGTGCTGCCCTATGGGAGCAGAATTCACACAGAGCTTTGCAGCATGGTTAATGTTGAGTTACAACACCTTTATCACTCATCAGTTATTTGCTTAAAGGTCCATTTTTCACAGGAGAAGCTTAATTTGAAATGTGCAGCCACCTTTTCACTCAGATTTTATGGCTTATGAGATAGCTACTTAAAGACAGTGTCTGAGGTGCAAGGAGAACTTTCCTTATGGTAGAAGAAAAGTTTGTGGTAAATTCTCGACCATATGTATAGGAGATACAGGGCAAGTAATTTCAGTGCCGCTTACAATCTGAGGTCTTGCAAGTGTCTGGTTAAAAGAACTGCATTTGTCCTCTGGACCACAAACTAGCTTTCTTGAGCTTGAGGGTAAGGAAATGTTGAATCTTGACTTTCAGGCCACAGACAAGTGATCAGTGAGTCGGATCTGTTGTCTTTCCTTAGCTTTCTGACATTCCTTCCAGAGGACTCTTTTATTTGCCTATTATTTCCCACCAGAAACAACAGACCTGTGGCTGAGACACAAGGTAGAGCTGGTTGCAATTTTTAAAAAATAAATTAAATTGAGTTTTGGTAATTTTTTTTTTAAAGTTTCTGTTTGGTTGGTTGGTTGGTTTTGTGTTTTGGTTTGGCTTTTTTTTTTTGGTTTGCTTGTTTGGTTGATTTGTTTGCTTGTCTGTTTTTGTCAGGAATGAAACATTTGGGAAGTACTTGCTTTGAAAAGAATTTTTCTGTCCAGGGAAGGGATTTTGGCAAATGGAGAATCTAGGACTGAGAAATTCAAGTTTCCCACACTGTCTTTATAAGACAGTGAGGGCCACAAGGCAGAACCTCTCTGGTGTCTCAGTCTCTGAGAGTGATTAAGATACTGCTTGGGGATAAGAGGATGTCACATTTTTTTTCTACAGGGGGAAATCTGTTCCCTTCCAGCTTGAAAGTAAAATGCACCCTTTCATGTTATTTTCCTGTGTTGACTGTTTTTAGTGTATGAGTGAGTACTTACAAACCATTTACTTGTCGAGGCTTTTCTCCCTTTAGTATTTAAGATATTTTTTTTTAAAAGTAATATCCAGTTTTCAATACTCATGTGTGTATATATATATATGTTTCTGGTTTGAGATTTTCTGCTGCAGATAAAAATTACAATGCTTTCATGTACATGAGGCTAAAAGGAAAAAAAAAAAACCCAGAAGTTTTCATCATATTATCATTCTTTTTATTGCTTGGTAATTTCTTGACTTTCCAATTGTCATTATTTCTCTCCTTGATAATTCATTCATTCATTCATTGCTGCCTTGTTGGGAATCTTTTGCTCCTACTTTTACTCATGTTGTGTCCACATCCTTACAACCTTGCATATCTTCATTTGAAAGAATTCTCTAAGTAATGTAAGGACTGGGACTTCTCACTGCATAAACAACTAAAACTTGCTCTCCAAGGTGATACAGCCAGCAAACCTGTTGTTTAGCTTGGGATATGACAACCATAACTATGTTTTCAAGGCTGATCTTGAAAGGTTACTTTCTCAAGAGAAAATAATGTAAACCCACATCTGGAATTTAAAACAAATTCCACATTTGCTGTGAGAAAATGTTTGCAACAGTTTCCCTATGACTTTAAAATCTATTTCTATGTTTGTTAGATTTAAAAAAACTCTTACACTTCCTCCATTATGCTACATCTAATACAGCATCACAAACTTGTGCCAAATGCATGGATACAAGCAGTTGCAGGAACACACATGTCATGGTGTGTATTTCAGCTCACACTCAGACATTGCCGATGTCTGTTATTGTCTCAGGAATTTCTACAATAAACCATTTCCAGGATAAAAAAGTAGTGCATTTAAGCTGTTATAAATTTCCAGGAAATGAAAAAAAGACAAAGGATGTTTATTTTTATGTTATCTAGACCTATATTACCATTGCCTAATGAAAAAAAACCAAAACTAATAAATTCTCAGTTTCTCAGAAATAAATATAGACTTTTGAAATGATAAATTATAATTCAGTGTGCAGATAGATATTCCTGTCTGTTTTAAATTTTCTTTTAATTTAATACAGTTTAAGCCTCCTCTTTTAACAGAAAAGTTTAAAACTGAAATACAAAGATTAATGGGAGATTTACATGTTCACAGATTTTAAATCAGAATATAAAAGATTCTTCTTTTTAAAGATATTCAGTTCTATTGATATGAACAGCTTATTTTCCCACAAGACAGTAACAGACACAAGTTTATATTGAAAACTGGATTAAAGCTCTGGATGAAATAAATATGAAACATTGCTATAGGGAGAACGATTAGTTTAGTTAACTCATGGAAACAGCCAGTGAATCAACAACAGCATGTAATAGTCATTTTAAATGGTGAGAAATATGTCTTTTTCAAGGACTGTTCTTCATTATAATAATTAATCATTAAAATTTATATTAAAAATGCTTTTTTATGGTATGATTCGAAAAGATACCTTCCATGGTGATCACTTTTAAATCTTGTTATGAATAATAATTTATATAATAATAATAACTGATAATCATAACCGAACACGCAGTGAAATTTGACATATTAAAATTAAATGTCAATTAAAATTTATTATGGAACTTTCCCTGTGGTTATTTGCAAGCCTTTCTAAGGTCCTGCAATAAGAAGAAAAATAAGTAGCACAAAAACATGATGTTGGAAATACCGAATTTGGGAGTAGGGAGAGCAAGGTGACATATTTTCCTATTTAAATCAACTGTAATATTGGCCTCAGCACCCATGAATTTGCACTAAAATTATCGACCTCTCTGGTATTCTCTGAAGATCTGGGTGATGAAATCTGAAATCCCAGACTTGGTGTGAAGAAAAAAATCTATTAAACCTGCATCACAGTTTGCTTAATTTGCACATGACATCTTTTCCCATATGGTTTCAGAGGGGTCCATGTAATGCTGAAGACACAAATGCAGCTTTATTAACACAGCTATTTCAGCAAAAAAGCAGCAGACAGAGTCTGGCTGTAACTTTTGCAAACAGACTGCTGCACAAGGGTGTCTCCACTTAGTGTTAGCATGACAACATAAAACTGAGTGCACACCGGTTGAATGCCTGATAAAACTGGCTACAGTCATATTCGTTCTGTGGTTATAAAGAAAGCCAGCTATTCTGAAATACAGAAAGAAAGTCTATTTTCATACTGAAAAGAAATTTAATTTCTAATATAAACCTGAAAAAAGATTGGAAGGTGAAAATTACACTGACCACTTTTCCAGTTTCCTATTCCTTAAAAGAATGAGAAACATAATACTTTGGCGTTCAGGGCAACCCATCACATACACGGAGTCCTATATAGCAAATAATCATGTGATATCTTACAAAGGCTAGATATAGATAACATAAGTAATTAAGGAGAGGGAGAGGCTAATTCATCTCACCTAACTTTGGGCACTTGAAAAGAAAACTGCCAGTCTGGAGCTGCCATCTAGGCAGGTCGTAAAGATTGTTGAGACAATATGAGCAAAAAATTTACTTTTGATGGTTAGAATTCGGTGCAAAGAATTCTATGATAAATTATTATATATTGCATGTTTTTTCAGGTATGTGTTGAAAAAAGAGATCCACTAAAGCCATTAGGAATAAATTGATTGACTCTGTTTATTGCATGGCAGTGGGTATTAGAGACTGGTTTAATGACCTAAAATTGCAGGCAATTGTCAAATGCCTGAGTTGAGATATATATATATATATATAATGTTTGGGGTTTTTTTTTAACTAAATAGAGCAAGGGACATGGGCCAGTGCAATCATCCCTGTAGTTAGTTTCTTAATGTAGTTCTCAGCACAAATCTGGTGTGGTACAGCTGCTGCTCACCTGGATAATGCCAAGGCAGAATGTTTGAGCTTGTGTACATGGGGAGCATTATGCAGCTCCAAGAGGTGAGGCCTCTCAGCTTTGGAGGATAAGAGAGTTTAGTTGTTTGGATCTGAGCCCTTCTACACCAGTTGGCCTCAGGGCTAGAAAGTTGCCCTGCTTAGCCCAAAGACAGAGGGAGCACCTGCTTGGCTGGGTTTCCTGACCCACAATATGGACTGTGTTCATAGTATCCATTCTTCCATGTGCCAGGTGTTTAGCATGGTTAGGATGGGCTTTATTGCAAAAAACCCTCACATGAACTTCTGTGTCTTTGCTTCTCTGTAGCTCATCCATGAGACAACACATTGTCTTCACACTCATCAGTCATAGTGTTTTAATAGGTGGATATGACAATGAATGACTTGCTGCCAGACCCAAGCCTGTATTGCTATGTGTGAAAATGTACTGCACAAAAGATCATCTCTTGTGGTTTACACATCTTCTAACCACTTTTTGTCAAGAAAGGCTTTGAAGAACATGACACAGAAACATTATCATGCTTTCAGAGCAGCTCTGGCACCAGAAGTACACTGTGCCTTATTATCAAGTAACTGTTAAACTCTAGGTTATCCAAACCACTATGCCACATTTAGAAACATTATTAAAAAAATCTAATTAGAGCTTGTATGCAAATGATAAAGGCTACACTTTAAATTAAGGGGCATTTTAAAAAGCTCTAGTTATTTTCATGATTACTAGACACATCAACATTTTTAATAGCATGTTTAACAGATATTGTATAGTTTAAGGCCAGAAGGGACCATTAGATCATCTAAACTGACCTCCTGTATTTCACAGGCAATTAAATTTCACCCAGATACTCTATACCAGCTTCATCAGATTGAGTTGAAGTAAAGCATTTCAGTCTTCATCAGAATATAGTGTGTAGTAGAGACAGAAAAAGAGAGAGTAGAGCCTGAAGACTCTTAAATGTCAGGAGCTAATATATTAAAATAATCTTAGAATGCATCCTTCATGCTACAAGGGAAATATTAGGTCAGACTGAATTTCAGGAAAGGATCCAAAACTGTCAATCAGTTTGAACTTGAACTACAACATTTAATCTAAATTATGCTGGCTGTGATAAATCGATGGAGATGTCCTTAAGTGTATTTTAGATTTATTTTTTATTATTTTATTTTTCACTAAGCAGTGAGTAAAAAAGTATCAAAATTATGTTTGGTTTTTTTTTTTTCTTCCTCTCTTATTTACTTTCTCCCTTCTTTCTTTCTCTCCTGCTTTCCCAAATGTGAAAAGTAGAAACTTATGTAAAAACACTGAAACATCCCCAACCATGTAACCGCGTGCTGTGGCTTTGGAGCAGGTCTACAGAACTTGTGCACTTCTGCTTTGTTGGCACAAGGAACATGTCAAACACACTGTGAGCACACTGTATGGATAGCCATTACACATTGGGTTCCTAGATGGAGCTGGGCACTTGGACTGTGGTCATTTGTTGAGTACTTCTGGGCATCCTGAGGGATTTGGAGGTACTGGTCTGATCAGGTCACTGGGAATCCAGCTGTCCTGGACAGGTGTGCAGCCTTGATGGTGTGAGACACTTTCTGCATATTCCATCTCTTAAGACTACTACTCTTGGCAAAACAAAACACTAGGACCTGACAATGCAATCCTTGCATCCATTCACAGAATATGACAGGTGAAGTCCTGTGTTATAGGAAAGTATAAAACCATTTGTAAAGGTTTAAAACAGTAGAATTACATTTGGGCTAAAGGACCTAGCCAGGAGCACATGAAACATCAGAATGACCTCTGAGGCACAGTGCTATAAACTGCCAGTAAGAAATGTAGAAACTGGTCAAGTGAGAAATATATTATTCTGGTCCAGTCAACTGTGAGAGTAAGTTTTTTAATGCTAAGACAGTGCCAGAAAGCAACAGAGATGATCGTGTAGGCTAACAGAAATTTGGTAAGTTAAATTTATATCACCTCTAAGATTGCTGAAGTCTTGAAGCTGCAGATTTGATGTAACAGGTTCAGGAGGTACGATCTATTCATTAATAAGCCCCTACAATTGGCCAATAAAGCTAGGAACTGTCCTCAAATGCTGGGGTGCCATGAGTGCTCTTTAGGTGAAAAAACAGTAGATATAAAGATTACTCATCACATGCAGTGTTCTGGGTTTGATCAGCCAGACACTGTCAAACAAAGGATATTTGACCATTTTCTTACAACTGTAATTTATCAACTTGATTCTTTTCAGTTCAGGCTTTCAAATTCTTGATGCTTGTTAGGATACATACTCAAAAAACATTACAATTTATCCATTGGTTTCTTGCTTTAAAATGCAATTTGCAATGCTTATATAATGTTTTATACAGAAACTCAACTATTTTCCTCAGTTTTTTTTTTTTTGTTTTTTGTTTTGTTTTGTTTTGTTTTGTTTTGTTTTTTTCCCCAAGGGAAAACAAATCAAAGATAGAAGTAGCCTGAAACCAATTGAAACATTGTCCCTGGATGTTATTTCTTGTGAAGGACATGGAAACATGATGTCAAGAAAAGCAAGATCTTCCTCCACAGGCTGATGTGCAACTACTTTGCAGTGGCTAATCCAGTCTTTATGCTTGATAAAGATAAGCACTGTAAAAACTTCCCAACCAGTGAAGGGTTGGGAAGCATCCAGGGTGTTGCCAGCTTCAGGTCCACAGGGCACATGGACCAACTGGGACAAATAGGCTTAACAGTTGTCATGTAAAAAGGTAATTTCTTCAATAACTCTGCAGTATTCATTATTTAACATTGCAACTTTGTTTGCAGCTGACTTTGTTGAAATCCTTGCTTCTGCTGTTGTTGCTTCAAAGATTTTTCTATATACTATAGTTAGTTTATAGATTTAAAAACTCTTTGTATAAACAGAGGACAAAAAAAAATTTTTGTTGTACTGTTTTCTTTAACTTAATGATGGGAAACACCCCATTTTCTAAGCTACTGTTGTGGTTTAACCCCAGACAGCAACAAGTACCATGCAGCCACTTGTGCATTTCTCCCCCCCTCCAAGGATAGGGAGGAGAATTGGAAAAATAAATTAAAACTTGTGGGTGGAGGTAAGATCAGTTCAATAACTAAACTAACCTAAAATGTAATAATAATAAATATGATGAAAATAATAATAATAATAGTAGTAACAACACAATAAAAAGAGATACCAAGACCCCAAGAAAGGCAAGTGATGCACAATGCAATTGCTTACCACCCACTGACTAACATTTGAGTAGCAATCAGCTTCTCAGGGCCAGCTGCCCCCAGTATATATACTGAGAATGATGTCCTATGACATGGAATATCCCATTGGCTATTTGCGTCAGCTGTCATGTCTGTGCTCCCTCCCAGTTTCTTGTGCACACTGGCAAACCATGGGAAGTCTAAAAGTCCTTGATTTCCTAGCAACAACTGAAAACATCTATATGTTATCAATATTCTTATATAAATTCCCATAGTGAATCCAAAACATGGCACTACTCTAGCTGCTAAGAAGGAAAATTATCTCTATCCCACATGAAACCAGGACAGTTACCCTGTTTTCTAAGCTATCCTGTTTTTAAGCTATCACTTTTGACTCTCTGGGGGCTTTCTTATTTTAAAGAGAAAAATTAATCCATTGCTAATCTAGCTCAGTGATTTACTTCTCCATTGAATCAGTTTTCCTCTTTCATCTCTTTCTTCTCTTAACTAGACAATTTATTTCAGACATTGTATTGTCAAGCCCATCAAATAAGACAAGGATTATTTTCCCATCTCTTGCATCATTTGAGCTCTCTTAGAGTCAGGTGAACTTCATTGTCCTCCCCTGACTGTTATCTACTTTTTAAAGATGAGTTTGGAGCAGGATACATTTTGTACTTCTACTCTTAAACTGTCTGCATGTAGGTATCATCTGCTGTCTTATGCTGCTCATTTGCTGAGAAAGCAGAGATTCCACTCAAGAGAGCTGAGAGCTGTAGTTTTCTTCCCTCTGCAGTGGTATTGGTTTTACTTCTCACAGGCAAAAAATTCCTCTCAGAACTGGGAGATGTATCACTCATTAAAATCTCATTTGCTTCTTTCTGTTCTCCTTACCAACTAACCTCAGCTGTCTGCAAGTAAAAATCCCGTGATATATTTATGCTCCCTTCTTGGACAATGTTTCATGACACTGACTGCGTTTATGCAAAGCAGACTGCTTTACAGAGATGAGTTCTTGAGGTAAGGGATGAAAAGCCTTATTATAGCACACAGTAAATGGTGCAGGTCTTTGTCTTGATTCCTCCAGTCTGTAGTTGCCATACTGAAGCCCACTCACAAGGGTAAGAGTTCGGGCAGTGTAGGAATTCAACCTCACAACACAGACGTAAATATAGCTAGGACTGATGATCCATTGACTCTTACAGTGTTTCCACCTCTCAGCACCCAGCAGCCAGTCTCTATCTACTCTGGTTCCCCGGGAGCAGAATTTCTAATGGATGCATACAGAGAGAATAACAGGTATTTTAGACCTTGCTCATCCTCAGCCATGATATGGACAAAACTCGGTGTTGACAGAAGAGACAAAGATGGTACATAAGACTGTTTTCTTTTTTTTTTTTTTCATTTTCATTATTTCTTTCTTCTTTAAAATGGTGCCATGTAGGTAAATGATGATTGCTTATTGTTTCTGAGGTGGACTCTGCATCATGACTTATGATGAATTTTTATAGATGGACTTTCATAGGTTGTATCACTTGAGGAAGCTCAGATAATTCATCTCTTTCCTCTGTGCACTGTCTAGAAGAGATATCTTGATACTTGGGATTGCGTGTGTGAGAACTGGACAGTACAAAGAGCCTGGTGATCTTTGCAATTAAAGAAACCTTTGTAGATAGTGTGAGTGTTGCTCTCCATTGCTCTAGAGTATGAATTTCTTCATTAGCTCCTGTATTTGGGACATGTATTTGGCAGTTTTTGTGTTTTGTTGCAGAAATGAAAAATACTTCAAGTAAGGCTTTAGAGATAGATGAGCAGCATTTTAGCTTTGTGAAGCACAATGAGAAGTCTCCTGTGGCAGCAGAAGTCACCCATGTACACAGACAAAGCTTTGCCTTCCAGGAAGGCAGTTTTAGTAGATAGGTAAAACCACAACAAATTTTGACTAAACTGAGATCACTGACAGAAACAGATCTTTTACAGGTGTCTGTATCTTGAAAATCCCCTTAATAGTTTCTTGATTGTACCAAGTTTGAAGAGAGATTTAATATCACTGGTGCTCAGGAGTTGTCAGATAGACTTTAACAATGTGGGCAGAGAGCTCTGAATATTTTAATTGTCAGTCACCTAGCATGAACTGAATAGGTACTAACAATTTCACTTCATCATGCATCAGTTTATCAAATCTGGCTAATTTGACGTCACTGCACTCTGTGTTTGACTCTTCTGTTGAATTACTGTTTTACTGCATTAAGTAATACTAGTTACATCTCCAGAGCGCAGTAACTCTGAGTGGCCTATTAGAGTCTTAGAGCTCATATAGTCAGGTCCAGCAGGAACAGCCTGGTTGGCAAATCTCATCTGCTGTTTGGTACAGCAAATAGGGCAACACTTCATCTGTAAAGCTGAATGAAGGGAAAGGGGAAGAGGAAAAGGGAAAAGTTAATAATATGTCCTGGCCTGAAGGAAGAAAATTTTACTACTCACATCTCCCATCACTCTGGAATAAAGTGAAATACTCTGACATTATATGACTTTATCTGATCAGAGATATCTTGGCAAACTCAAGCCATAGAAAGGTCAAGCTGAGGCCATCACTATCCATCCTGGCTTCAGTGAAGTCCTGGGTATGACACTGGGACTCCTGTTACTGCTTTCTCCCTTCTGTGTTCTTTTGCTTCCCTATATGATTCCTTCTTCCCCTATCTTTCCTTTTTTTTTTTTTTTGTCTTCTGTGTAAAAAGTTTGGTTTAACTAATCAAAGCTGCACCTTTTTAAACACAGTCATGAACCTGAGAGCAGAGACACTAATAAAACTCTGTCTTAACCTGACTTGGGTACCAATATGTTAGGTTCTGAGGCTGCTGCTAAGATTCTCTGCAGGAATGAGCCACTCTGCACCATGGCAAAGCTGCAGATTTTGCTGTGCTGTTCTGTCCTTCCCTCCCTCCTCTTTTCCCTTTCCCTTTCCCTTTCCCTTTCCCTTTCCCTTTCCCTTTCCTCTTTCCTCTTTCCTTTCTCACTTTTTGTCTGTTTGTATCATCTTATGAGAGGCAGACTGGATTTTGAAAGCAGCAGCAATTTCCACAGCACATTCAGATTATTAGTTTCCCTAAACAGAGGGTAGCTAAAGACCATTTTGGCCTAAAAGAGATTGTCACTCGAAGGGTTTCTGTTCTTATATGGAAAGTTAAAAATAAGGTTAAAATAAACTATTTTATACTTTATATTTACTATGCTTTAACTGGTATTTTTCATTTGTTTGGTTTTGGTTTTTTTAAGACTATAAAGGCTTTTAATTTTATTGTAACCATTAGATGATGAATGCTGAAATCTCAGAACATGCAACCTGACAAACCTGAACAGTGACAAAATAATTTACGTAATGAACTCTTTACAATCATGTAGTCCATCAAAACCTGTGTCTGACATCACACTTAGTTGCTCTGCTAGGAAGAATAAGAGCCTTCCTGCCCTCTCACTCTCCCTCTACTTTGGATGTACCACTGTACCAAAATAACATGACTGTTTTAATCTCTATGATGTTGTGGCTGGGAGACAGCAAACACTCAAGATCCAGAAGGAAGACTGAGCTCTGATTTATATGCAGTTTCTTTTCCTGCTGTGACCTTGGACTGTGATAGTGCTGAGATGTGACCCCTGCTCCTGGCTGGAAGCATCTGATATGTAAATGTCAGCCTCTGCCTCTTTCATTTAACAAGAACTGAGATCTTAGAAAGGTAGTTTGCAGGAGCTTTTTTTTCTTCTCCTTCTCTTTAGCTGAAGAGTCTTATGATTCTGTTGCACAGCCTGGCTGTGGGCCCACATCTAAAGAGGCTGCAAAACTGCCAGATCTAGAGGTGTTCCTAGAACATTACTTCTCTTTAAGTGAAATACTGGAGACTGGCATTATTTGAAATATTTTAATCCTACTATGTATCATGTACAATTACTATGCCTTATATGAAAAAATTCATAACACAAAGGGGAAAATAAATGCAACTACTGGACTAAAATTCCTGAAGGAAGATCTAGCCGTTTGTTCTACACCCAGGTGGCTCCCCAGAAATGTGTGACCAATATCCCCACTCTGGTAAGTTCATCATTACTCTGATTTTGTCTCCTGACTCTTCATAAGGCATCTAGTCAACTTCCACAGAGCAGGGTTTTGCCAACACTGAGGGCTGATTGGAAATCCCACTCTCTCTCATTTAAGACATTAGGAATTTGTGAAAAATATTTCACGCTAAACAAAAGCAGTCAACGTAGAGTCACTGTTGTGAGCAGAGAAAAATGAATCAGAGAGGCCATTACATGGCTGTCAAAGCAGAGTGATTCCATGAGTCAGTCTAATAACCTGCCTCCACATCTGTAGCTCTTTCAGATTTATTTGTGTTACTCTTACAGGCTCACTGAACATTTATTTTTTAATTAATTTCTAGTATACAAATACCAACAGTCCCTTTATCACTGATGAAGAGGGGAAATTAAAAATGAGATTTGCAGTATTTTTATTTTAGAGCATCATTTAAAGAGAAATATGCATTGTGGATATTTTTTTAAGGGTCCAGGGAAAACTGAGGCATTTTTAGCCTTTCCTCACTTACACAGACCCCTTCTGCTGAGCTGTAGCCTTGTTTTCTTTATTTGTGATAACACTCCTGTTACTTTGGTGGGTGTCATGCTCAGGCAAAACAAAATCTGAAGGGTTGCTTTAATATAACTTTCAGTGAAAGCTGCAGGAGAACAATGGCAACTCTTTACAATATTTGGATAAAGCTCTAGGCTAAATTTATCCTCAAAACACTGGAAAACATCAGAACTATGGCAATCCAGTCCGTGTCCGCATGATATATTTTAAGTAGGTAAAATGCTTGTTGGTGTGAGCAGACTGGGAAATCTGGCAGACACTTGTTATGTGAAAAGCTAATGAAAGGGAAATGTGTGAAATTTGATTTATTACTAGATAACCAAACAGGATATCAGGCTTCTCATCCTAAGCACCCTCTTATTAGATTCTAAAAATAACTCCTCGGAAGTTAATCTCTTGTACATCTTTAAGTGAGTGGCTGTGTACTTTAGGAAACCACAGGATTTTTTTCTCTCCTTTGCTGATCAATGCATGTACTCCACCTGTATCCTTCACTATTGTGCTGCCACGAAATATGACTTGATTTCTTGACAGTTCTTTAGTGTTTCTGATACATGCAGCCACTCTGCAAAGTAACTTTAGCAGCAGCTGCTACTCTAATAAATAAATGCTTGTGTTTATTTTTTTGTTCAGCTTTGAAAACACTCCTAATTAGCATTAAGAATTATTGTATTGTTACATAAATAGTTAATCAGTGGCCTTTGAAAATAATATGAACTGATTTATGAGTTCTGAGAGTGTTCACTCAAGAGTCCTGAGGGATTCTGTGTATATAACTGCCAATTAACTGTGACTTGCTAATTATTTAAATAATCCAAGATATCAGAGAAATGTCAATTAACAAATAAAACATCCATTAAAAAAAACAAACTGTGGTGAGATATAGGAAAAAACAGTAAGCTTGTCTCCTATATAGATCAAACTATGATAAAGAACAGAATTAGGAGACGTGGTGAAAACGATACAATAGGGGGAAAAAGAGAATTTTCTTGCAGTAGACAGTCTTGCCTCTCATGTCTGTATTGCTCTTTAAGCGAGTCAGTGAACATGTCGGTAATAGTGAACTGTTTGATACACTGTACATGGAATTTCCAAAAGAGTTTGAATAGGCCTGTTACAAAAGACAGAAAATGAGCTATCATAACATAAGAAGAAAGTTCTGCGCATGGATTAACATCAATGAAAAGACAGAGAAGAAAAGATAGGAATAATAAGGTATTTTACAATGGAGGCTGGATGGTTTTGCTGTTCAGCACATTCATTTGTGGTCTGGAAGGGGAGTGGACAGGGATGTTTTCTGATTTTACATGACTAGAGTATTCAAAAACAGAGCTACCAAAAAGTGCTGCATAAAATTGTCTCAGCGCAGGCTGCTGGGATAATCTGAGATCTGATGCAGTTCAGTGTTGATAAACACAGAGTAGGGACAACAGCAAAAATAATTCCTGCTGTAGCAACACAAAGCAGTGAGTTCAAAAGAAATTATTACCCCTCAGGAAGTCACCACTATTTCATAGTAGTGTGAAAACTGTGAGGATGAGCCTGTTACTCAATGGCAGTCAAAAGACAAATGCAATTCAGAATAAGATGGAGAACAAACAAAAAAAGTATCCTGACAGTAGTGGCCAAAGTCAAAATCCGTAACTCCTGCCACTTGTGTATTGCACACATCTGTCCTTTTAAAGGAAGTTTTAGAAATAGAAAATATGTTGAGAATAAAAAGTATATGAAGGACAGAGATGTGAAGTCATTCCCATATGAGGAAAGACTAGAGAGGTTTAGGATTCTTGAGCTTGAAAAAAAAAGTTCTGAATGGTGTTTAACAGAAATTAATAAAATCAAAACAAGTACAAAGAGGGATGAATACAGAAAAATGCTATCACATGCCGCTCCTGCCCAGAGTCTCAGCTGACAGGACACAAGCTAGGTCTTATATGGAAGTCTGACGGACAAGATAGTCTGATAAATCCAGCTTGTGTCCTCTGTCATTTTTTGTAGACAACATCCTTACTGTGGGATATCATTACAGTCCCTATGTTTATGTTTCCATTGTATATTCACACAGTGTCCCCTCTCTGCTCTTAGTAGAAATGCAACAACCTTGAAACTGGAGTGTCACTCCCTAACTCATCTGTGAAACACTGGTACCTATTCTGAGAGTTAGTCTGAAACTTGTTCTAGGCTCTTCACACTAGAATGTGGGATTGTCAGTTCCTCTTTGACTCAGCTCTCAGCTGTGGAAACACCCTCATGATCTTATCACCTACAGGACAGGAGGTGCAAAAGCCTGAGCCTGGGCATTGGGCAGGTACCTCCATCCACTTGGGATCAAGAGTTCAGTATCTTCCCATGATCAGGGAAAGTGCTTAAAGTACCTCTTTGACAGAACTAAATGAGCTTCACAGCTGCCTTTTAAAATGAAGCTAGAATTGGGGAAAGTACTGCTTGTCCCCAACAATGAACTAACTTTCTAGCTTTCTTTCAAACTTGAGCCTCAATCAGTCACTGGGTAGAAAAAGAGCAAGGAGCAGAGGTTTCTTGTCTCTGCAGAGCTCATGGTAAGGTTACGCCTTGATATGAGACTTTAATTCCCTCAATCTGCAGAGATCATTTAACTCAGACCTCTCATTTTCTGGGTGAGTCCAAGCAACTACTGAAACACCTGAGTTTTCAAAAGAAGTCATCCCATATTTGTCATAAGGGCTTGCTTGATCCAACACTCTCCATGACTGAGGTAGAAAGCCACCTTGTGTCTGTTATCCTGTCAGTTACAGATATGGAGTAAGTGCTCAGAGTGGAAGGTCTAAAAAGAAGAACTCTGGAGAACATATAAAGAAAAAGTGTATACTTAAGGGTCTAGGCATTGCCAAGATTAGATGAACACTATTCATATTTGCTATAAACATCTAAGGGCATGCTGGGTCTTTTTAGAATTTTTACTTGTATTTAATCCTTTGGTTTGTCTTGTGTGTCTTTTACATTTCAAACATTTAGAAGAAAATAAATAAATGCTAGAACCTTACTTTTTCTCTCCATTGCACGCTGCACTTTCTTTGGTTTCAACTGAGCACTTCTCAGTTTTCCTTACAGCAAATATTAAGTTCAGCCAATGCCTTTGCCAGCAGTATCACTACTTTCAGCAGTGGCTTTGTCACTGCTTCTGGGATTGTTCCTTCTTATTTCTCAGAAAAATGTGAGCAAGTCATTTAGGGCTTGGTTCATACAGTATACTCAATAAAGCAAAGTGAATGGAATGCCTGTATGTTAAATGCCTCTATCTTTGGAAGGGATGTTGCTTTGAGTGTAACATAAGCCAGTCACCGTGTGCCAGTTTCCATACAAACAACTGTTACAGAAATAAATTGTTGCAGGACTCCAAACCACATTTTTCTAGCATCCTTTTAATTGCTGAATTTGTCAATTGTAAAAGACTAAGATATTAAATATATGAAACTATTTGATACTTTACCATAGAAATAATGTTAGAATTGAGACTTTACCATAGCATTAATGTTAGAATTAACAACAAATAAAAAATGTATGCCCTGCAGACGCAGGATGCACATCATCTCTCTGTGGGTAAAGAAAGAAATCCTTATTAGATGCATTTAGAGTAACAGGATGGAACATGTAAATCAGCACAATGACATTCACATATCTTGCATGAAAACCATCTGTTATGATTTTGAGGACAGTTCTGTCATTCCTCATAGCCTGATGAGTGTGACGGAGCCTCTCCTGCATGTGCCACTTGGGGAACTCCCATCCCAC
Organism: Todiramphus chloris collaris; assembly: GCA_025345505.1. Lineage (NCBI taxonomy): Eukaryota > Metazoa > Chordata > Aves > Coraciiformes > Alcedinidae > Todiramphus > Todiramphus chloris. The sequence continues at coordinate 34,054,065 of JANVCC010000018.1, read as the reverse complement.
TTACATAGGAGGAGCGGTCATGCAGAGGCACTTGTACAGTTTGAGGGAAGAGTGGCCCATGATGAGATCTTGGATACATGAGACAGCATCTCTGCTTTGCTTTGGATCACCAGTCCCTAGAAACTCACATGCTTCTCTCCTACTGAAATCAGTCTTAACACTTATCAGAGATTAAATGAACAGGCAAAGACATTACACACATGTGATTATATTTAAAAACAGATGATCACAGTTTTGCTTCTAGACTTGCAGACAGCAGACTCTCAGACTATTTACCCTGGAATTTTAAACAGTTCCCCACATCTGAAATACAGTCATTAGAAGTCCTGTCTTCAAGCTTGCCACTAAAAAACTGGGAATTCATCTGAAGTGAAATCACATCTTAATTTCCTGAATTCAGATGTATTTGCTTGTGAAGGCAGCTCTGGAAGCAATGTGAGTTTAAAGAATTTTGCCCATCTCTTCACCCAGACAGTCTGCTCACACTTAGCCCTTCACAGCAACATGATATCCCTGCCAACCTCCATTGCTTTTAGGGTTGGGCTAAAATAGATCACTGAACTGTCTAAAAAATGTAACTGCCTAAAACCTAAGAAATACTCTGGTAAAAAAGCAAGAATTGGTGGCTGGGGACAGAAAGAAAAATTTCTTAAACAAATATGGTCACCAGAAATGGTTTCACAAAACTATGGTTTCAGATAGCTCATGAGTATAAATCCACAAATGGGGCTTCTTCTATCCTAAAAAATGACTTACAAACCTGCTTCCTGCCTTATGTGAAGTTTTAGTTAACTCAGCTTCTTTTTAGTCACATAATATTGCTTTTTCAGTGTCCTACCAGACAGTGCCAGTCTTAATGCTTTGTCAGCAGTAAACAGATTATTTACACCAGGCAATGGTATCTTTTCTTGTCAGACAAACAGGACATGCTGAGCCATCCCAACTTTGTTGCCATGCATTGTTTGAGTACAACACCTTTTTAGATCTCTTTCACTGCTCCAATGTACAAATAAAGAAAATAAATGAGAGACATTATCAGCTTGTGGTAAAGCCAGTCGTTATTACACATTAAGAAAATTGAGCTGGCATAGTATCTGTTGATGCCCTTCCTGACTTCTTATCAATTTCATCTCTGTTTTCTCTTCAGCATTGTCCATATTCAGGCGATACTAGGAGCAGACAGAGAATTTTCCTGGTAATCACACAAGAAAGTGCCTAATAGATTACTGAGACTCTAGACACAGATCCTTTGCTACTTGCGCAGCAGTTTTAAATCTAGACAAAGAGCTGCTCCTTATGAAGTCAAAATTAATGTTCACCTCTCTTGAAGAAATCAGCATTTCAATTCTTATCTGCTGAAGTAACAGCTGACATCAGAATTTTTAAAAAGGGAAATTATATTATAATAGGGAGACCAGGAAGATTTCTGAAAGTTGCAGAAGCTTCAGATTACTTTTACATTAACTCTCTGTGGGCTGCAGCCAATGCCCATTTTGACTACTTAGAGATGGCACATAAGAATAGGAATGTTACAGAAGAGCAGTAATATAGATTTTCTTGACAGTAAGTGATAGAGAACGCTTCTGCACCACTGCTTTAAAACAACTGTGAATACCATCCATGTGCATCAAATATAAATTGCGGTTGTTACAAGACAGGAAAAAAAATTATTTGTACTGTAGTGGCTATGAAAGAGCTTTGATACCCTGTAATAACCTCATCCTACATTATCCATATAATTAAATTACAGTAATCAAACCAAAATAACAAATTTTTCTTAAACAGGGACAACTAACCCTAACCATGAGGTTTTCTTTGATCCAAAGAACAGTCGTGCAGGTCTAAATCTATACTCTCTCAGCAACTCACCTGATACTAACAATGCAGCTGTTCCATGGCACCACAGAAAACATACTTAAACAAGTACACAAGAGCTGGTAAACAATTTTAGCTTGTCTGAAGCAAAACTGTATGTTGTTAAAGTACAAAGGAAGCTTTGCTCTCTCCAGTGTACAGAGATAATGGGGCCCATGTGGACTGTAGTTTGAAAAGAGTCCAGGGATTTGATTGGTGGTTGTCTAGAATATTTCAGGTTTGTGATTGTGAAAACAATTCCAGCTTAGCTTGTGGTATTTTTAAAAAACAGTTTTTATAATCCTACTGAGAGAACACTCAAAATTAGTCTGAGCTCCATGTTAAAATTGTGATGCTGTAAGTAGTATTAAAATATTTTACTAGATTCACCAGGTCTGAGTGTGTTCTCAGGAATCTATTAAACCTGGCAAAAGAATAGAAAACAGTGGATATGCCTTGCATTTCAGGACATTGTTCATCTGTTTCTACTCAGAGTAGCTATTTCCAAATTCTCAAAGAGGAAGAAACAACTCATCTCTAGGATCAGAGGCTCACCCAGCTGACTTGCATCAAGAATTTAAACCTGATGGATCTGGCTACACTGATACCCCTAAATATGTCAGGCATCATTCTGGCCATGGGCTCCTCTTGGACAGTGCCCGTACTTTGTCTGGCGACCTGGCAGCCCAGGCTGTCCCAGAAATAGCATCGTTTGGATCATTGCATGCGGGTGCTTGTATCTCTGCCTTGGCTCATTTAGTGTTTTCATACAGATTATTGGCCTTGGGGTTCAAGCATGCTGCTTCCTTCATATACTGAACCATTCCAGGGAATGGAAAATAGTTCTCCCTCTCCAACCATATTAATTCTCTATTCAGCTTAGACAGCTTTCACAGATGCTCCTCTGCTGCCCACTGGGTATGACAAAGGACAGATGAGGAGAAGTTGAGATACTTGGTAGGAATCCTGGAACCAGTTTTTTAGATTTGCATCACCATCAATATTCCTAGTGGCCTCATCATTAACTAGCTACCTCAAAATCACTCCTTTCTCAAGCCAAGTTTAAGAATTGTTTTTTGCATTTCACACCACTCAACATACACAATAGTTATGAATGTTTGAAAAAGACACAGATGAAGAAATGGCAGAAAAGCCTGCCTTAATCTATTTATAGCAATACTAAATCAGAAAGGTGTTTCTATCTTCCTTATTCATCTGACCTGCTGTAGGCTGTCCGGTGAGATGTCTGTCAGAAGCTCATCTTTTTGCTCTTGCATCATGTTTCAAATTGTATTAATTAGTGAGGACACCATACTTGTCAAACCCCCTTGAAGTCCTTTGTCAGTTTTGGACAGACTTCATCTTTCTTAATTTCCCCTTTATCTGGCAATAATCTTGAGTTTCCTCTGAAGCAAAAGAAACATTTTTCCCCTTTCTTGAGATGCAATTATCTCTTTACTAAACTGGATGTGACCTTCTGGGCTTGGTAATTAATAACTATTTACATCAACAGTGTATAAAAGTATTCTGAGTGATTTGTTTGAAACTTTTTCTGCTGGTAAATTTTATATTAGAGCTCAATTGAATGTGAACATTAAAATTGTCTAAAACCATATGAGCCATAAGTGCCTCTTCATTGAGATGAAGGTCTTTGGTGTCATACAGGGTCTGAGGCAACTAACCTCAAACACCTTCCCTCCTTCTTCATGGCACAGAGCCATGTGGGTAATTCTGGTGCGGTCACTGCAGTGAACAAGCACAGCCTGTCTTTAATGAACCGCTCTGTCTTCATGCTCATAAATTGATGCCTGTAACCAAGTCATGGTAGTATGGGTAGGCAATCATCCCCTCTGCAGTTCAGGCTGTGAAAAAAGTGGTCTTCCAACTCTGTTTTACTTTATACAAAACAGGTATGTGATTCAGAAGAAGTATCTCACAATCAAGGTGATAGCTGAGTGTTAAGCACCTGTGTGTATTCAATCTTTTCTTCCTTCTTTCGTGGTGATGTACAGACATTAATTTTGCTAAAACTCTAGTGAAACCTCAGGGGGACAATGATATACTTGATATTATATGAAAGAAAACATAGGGTGAAATCCTAACATGGACAAAGTTCGTGTGAAAATGTGCTGGTAGTTCAGTCACTCTTTTATATAATGTAAGAAATGAATGTTTTTTCCTGTATGAACCCTTTAGTCTCAAGATGTGAATCCCACAGGCAAGAGGTGAGTAACAGGATTTGTGATTGCCAGAAGCCTCATTTCTGGCCATTATACAAATGCATTTGCGTGAGCCTGGATGAATGCTCTGTTCTACTGAGTATCCCCCATACAGATTTTATAAATCTGGTAACACTTACCCTTTTCTGGACACTAAGACACAGAACAATAAACCTGATGATGTAAGTTTGGAGAAAGACAAAAATTCACAGATAATGTTGCTTTTCTCACGCTAAATCTTGCATTGACTAAGAACAAAAACACCAAAAATGAATCCCCCTCCCCAAAGCACCTCACTAGATGTCTCTTCAGAATTTAAAAATAGTCATTAAAAAGCAAAAAATTTCCACTTTCATTAAAAGAAAGTCTTTGCTGTTTACTAGAGTAATCATGATAAACTAGGATTTTTGTAGGGTAATGTGTATTTAGACTTCTAGACATGTGTCTTATATCTTCATGGCTGGGTCAAAGAAAGATTGGTTGACAGTGATTTCTTCTGATATTTAGTCACATGTTGAGCAGTAAACACTAGAGAATGATTAACGGTTAGTTGCATGAGGTATCATCTCTGGCTATGAAATGCTATAGAGGAACTATCATTGGGCTTCTCTCCAGTGAGCAGAATAGCACAACTGTTGAACATAGCTCCTAGGACATGATCTGTTCATAAAGGAATACATTGATGACATGGAAGAGGTACTGGTTAGGTTCCAGTCTTCCTCTACTATGTCTATTAGCTCTTTGCCCTTCTTATTCACTCAGGAATTAGGGGCTTAATGCATTATCTTCATAGTTTCATATTTTCCCATCACTAATGTTGCAGTGGAATAGTTTTATGTATTGAACAGTGTAAGGGACATGGGACCAGAAGAGAAAAAGAACATGCAGTCACAAGTTAGACACTGTCTTGCTGTATTTTTAGATGTTGTAAGCATGGATAATGAACACACTACCCAGTAGAGAGTGCAAATCCTGTGCATATATATTAAATTTGATCCCTCAAATAAGTCATCAGAAAACACTTCCTGCAGTACAGATCCCTCTCCTAATTTCTGGTGCCTGCAGACTTTCCTTCCAGACAGGAGCAAGATAACTTGGAAAAGATAATGTAACTAGAGGTTAGAGCACTGACCTGGGAAGTAGAAAAAAGCATATTTGAAGGACCTGTTTTTTGTTGGGATCTTGGGTTTTCAGGCATCCGTCAAAACTGCTTGCTGAATCAAGGCAACAAAGGCAAGTGATGGCTACACTCTGGATTTGGGCAATCTCAGCTGTCCCCAGAATGGGACAGTTCTGTGTATGCTCAACAGCTGGACTCTCTGGTGCACAGGGAATTCTGGTGTCTGAGGCTGCATGAACAACTGAAAGTTGCCATGTGTAAATTTGGCAACCCAGTCCTACATACGTGCTGTCGCCCTTGGATCTAGTTCTGAGTCAAAAAAGATGTACCACTGGACTAGTCCAGGGAATAGACCTTTTAGAAGGTGAGAAAAGTCTATTGTGGAAATGGACTTCATAGAGCAGCCCAGTAAACACTCTGACCCCATCTATTCTGGGATTAAGGAGCTCATGCACAATTAGGCAGGACTTAAACACTTGAATCCACTAGTGTCTTGTGCTCAATGTTAACAGCACAATTACAATAATTACTTACTCTCTTTCCTTTCCATAGGGGAAACATTAAAAGAAGAACTACTTGGTATTTTCTTCACATGCAACTGGCTGCTTCTACCTCTTTCCTCATCTGCCATTTCAAGGAGCAGGACAACAGCCTCCTACAAATGTAGGAAATTCTTCAAGATACAACAAATGCAACTTTTATACTCCACTTAGGGTATATTAAGAAGGTGTTGGGTATAAGCATAGATCTATCACTTCTTGGCAGCTTTAGGCCAGTGAATTAGTCTTTCTGTCACTCAGAAGTAGGGTTGCAGAGTACTGGTACACTGGCCCTCAATCTCATGCTCCTTATCTAGATTCACTGCAGTTGAAGATTCACTGCAGTCATTTCTTGACTCAGTCATAAACTGTTACTTGTTCAGACTTTATTGTCTTTCAAACAAAGAAATCTTTTACAGAGAAATAAAGGGAGGGTCATGCAAATATGGGCGAAACTATTGTGGGTGTCTACTACAGACCACCAAACCAGGAAGAAGATGTTGATCAGGCATTCTACAGACAGCTGGAAGTAGCCTCAAGATCATGTGCCCTGATGCTCATGGGTGAATTCAATCACCCTGATATTTGTTGGAAAGGCTACACAGCCTTTCATACTCAGTCTAGAAGGCTCTTGCAGTGAGTTGATGATAACTTTTTGACGCAGGTGGTGGAAGAATTTGCATTAATGAACAAAGAAGGTCTGGTTGGGAATGTGAAGGTTGAGGGCAGCCTTGGTGCTAGTGATCATGGCATGGTACAGTTTAGTATTAGTTAAGCAGAAGAAGCAGGGCAATAAGTAGGATTGCAACCCAGGACTTCAGGAGGGATAACTTTGTCTTCTTCAAAGACCTACTTGGGGGAATCCCTTAAGACTCTGGTTAATATTCAGACATCAGTACCTCCAAGCTCAAGACAGGTGTATTCCTTTGAGTGAAAAAACCAAGTAGAAGAGGCAGGAGACCAGCATGGATGAGCAAGGAGCTGCTGGAAAAACTCAAGTGAAAGAATGAAGTTAGTAGCATGTGGAAAAAGAGACTGGTCTCTTGGGAGAATTATAGGAATGCTGTCAGGGTTTGTAGGGATGCAACAAGGAAGGCCAAGGCCCTCTTGGAATTAGCTCTGTCCAAGGAAGCAAAAGAGAACAAGGTGGTCTTCTTCAAATACCTCAGTGGTAAAAGAAAGACTAGAGAAAATGTGGGCCCACTGCTGAATGATAAGGGAAACCTGGTGACAGAAGATGCCGAGAAGGCAGAGTTACTAAATGCATTTGTTGCTTCGGTCTGCTAAGACAAGCCCTCAGGAATCCCAGATCCTGGAAGTTAGAAAGTAAGCCCGGATGGAGGAATACTCTCGATGAGGATTGGGTTAGAAATCACTTGTGTAAACTGAACACACAGAAATCCATGGGTCCTGATGGGCTATGCCCATGAGTGCTGAGGGAGCTGGCTAATGCTGTTGCTCTACCACTCTCCATCATTTTTGAAAGATCATGGAGAACAGGTGAGGTGCCTGAAGGAGTGGAGGAAAGCCAGTGTCACTCCAGCCTTCAAAAAGCGCAAGAAGGAAGACTCTGGAAATTACAAATCAGTCAGCTTTACCTCTGTCCCTGGAAAAGTGATGGAGTAGCTCATTCTGGAGATCATATCTAAGCACATGGAAGAAAAGAAGGTTATCAAGAGTAACTAGCATGGAATTACTAAAGGAAAGTTGTGTTTAACTAATATGGTAGCCTTCTGTGATGGTGTGACTGAACGGGTAGATGCAGAGAGAGCAGTAGATGTTGTCTACCTTGACTTCAGCAAGGCTTTTGATACTGTCTCCCGTAACATCCTTGTAGGTAAGCTTGGGAAGTGTGCATTTGAAGAGGGGATGGTGAGATGGATTGAGAACTAGCTAAACATTAGAGCTCAGAGGGCTCTGATCAAGTGGCACAGAGTCCAGCTGGTGACCTGTAAGTAGTGGTGTTCCCCAAGTGTCAGTACTGGGTCCAGTCTTATTCAACATCTTCATCAATGACCTGGATGAAGGGATAGAGTGTACCCTCAGCAAGTCTGCTGATGACACAAAACTGGGAGGAGTGGATGGCTGTGCTGCCGTCCAGTGAGATCTGGACAGACTGGAGAGCTGGGCAAAGGCAAACCTGATGAAAATCAACAAGGATAAGTGTAGAGTCCTGCACCTGGGGAGAAATAACAATATATCCTTTACTCCATCTTTTTAATGTTATTTTGCATGGGGCTTTTTTTTTGTTTGCGTTTTCCCTACATCAATTACTTTTTAAAAATAAAATCCTGTGTCTTATATGTGGTCCTGTTTCCTTCTTTCTATTCTCTTTTGCTTTCTTTCCCTCTGACTTTTCCCGTATTCTCTCCTTTATCTGGGCTGTATTAAGATTAGCATCAAACAACCAAGTTCTCACAGCTTTATTCTCCCTGCTCCCTGTACACAGTTCAATCCTTTCCCCCGGATTTTCATATTCCCTTAAAAGAGAATAAGCAAAAAAGCTCTCTGTTTTCCTGTCCTCTGTTTTTCTGGGGCATGGAGGTGAAGGCTTCAGGAGGTGTTCTGATAGTGTCTTTGTTATAATTTACAGAAAAGAAAGGACCAGGTGTTTTCTATGGTATCACTGAAGGCAAAGTGGAGATGTGCCTAGCCAGGAGCAGTTGTTCCAGAACAGTGCCTGACACAGATCTCAGACCACTGGGTTTCTGGCCATTGAGACCACTTGTTCAATGCCCCAATGATCTGTTAGGCAGAAGAAAGGAGGGAGGCATGGATGACAGAGAAACCACCCATGATGGAGTGCCTCTAAAGCCAAATGCAGATGTAGGAGCAACTACACTGAATGATAACAAATTAGCATTGTCTGGTTATCCTACACCTGCTTGCCTCTCCGAAATATGGGAATCCTTCTCTCCATAAAAGTTCCCATTTATCTGCATACCCTGGACACCAGGTGTGGTTATTTGCATTCAGCCCAAGCCAGAAGAAGCCTATGGGCTTCCTGTGTGGGATCCTTTCCTGACAGGTCTCTCTGGGGTCCAATTACTCCGAGTTGAAAGTTGACAAACATTTTACTGCTTTGCCAAAGGGACCAGCTGTTTTTTGGAAATATTTTCTTCTGCCTTTCTGCACCCAAAGGAGCATCTGGTTTCCTGGATTTTAAAATAAATAACCCAGAAAAGTAAACCAGGCTGAATTACAGATACTGTTAGTGGAAATAGGCATTTTTATAGGAAAATACTTAATTCTATCTACGTTAAGAGCTGTACTGAGAAAGTTAAAGACCTTATTCAAACACAAGCATCACAAATAACAGGAAGGAAAGTTAAAAGATTACTGCCGAAGGAAATTGCTTTTTCATACAACAGTAGTCACCCCTCTCCCTTCCCCTACATTTTTCAGGATAAGAAAGCTTATATTTATCTAGTTAAAATGTAGATGGTTTAGAATGTTGCAGATTCCCAAATCTGCTGACCCAGAAGAATACCTGCAGAGCATACAGTGTATTGCATGTTTTAAAGATAGGGATTTTTATGAATGTAATGGAATAAATATGGCAATGACATGATTTCTCAGAAGAGGTGTTCCTCAGTTATTCTGCTTTACAATTTGCAAAACTCTTCTCAGACTCTTACAGCTCTGAAAAATGCAGCTTTCACAGAAAGGAGACAAGGCCATAATGAAGCTGTTATTCATTAAAACTATGTATAATCCTATTCCTTTCCAGCAAACTTTACATGGAGGCACCAGTTCAATTTGGTTATTAGAATGGACTTGACCTTTTCTTCAAGTTAATTATTGTAAACCCTCACATTTTATGAGTTAAAGCATCCATCTGAAGCACACACAAGACTACACGATACACTGACAGTAGGGAGTTAACTTTTCCCACAGTTTCTCCTGGATAGATAGTCATGTAACTGCTATTTAATACTTTTGCTTGGCATTCCTGAACAGGTAGAACAAAAATCCCTGTCCTAATGAGTCATTGTAGAAAGCTGTGTCTCTCTACAATGTCACAGAGTTTTTGTGTTACGTCTAAAACATGCAGTTTGGACCCAAGCTACCATTCTCTTGGTCTCTTCTATCAGCTGTAGGACCCTCAGTTGGGTCTCAGCTGACCTATGGAGAAACAGTACTCTTTCATTAAAGTGCCATTTAATTTGTCATGGAATACAATTATTGAATCATTTTGTTTGGTAGAGACCTTTAAGAGCACTGAGTCCAATCCTTAATCCAGCACTGCCAGGGTTAACTGGTTAACCACTAAATCACGCCCCTAAGCACCACATCTACACATCCTCTGGGGATGGTGAGTCCATCACTTCCCTGGACAGCCTGTTTCAGTGCTTTACAGCCGTTCCAGTGAATATATTTTTCCTAATGTCCAACCTAAACCTTCCCTGGTGTAACTTGAAGCCATTTCCTCTTGTGCTATGGCTTGTTACTTGGGAGAAGAGACTGAGCCCCACCTTGCTACAACCTCCTTTCAGGTAGCCTTAGAGAGAGATAAGGTCTCCCCTGAACCTCCTTTTCTCCAGGCTAAACAACCCCAGTTCACTCAGCTGCTTCTCATAAGACTTGCTTTCTAGATCCCTCACCAGCTTTGTTGCCCTTCTTTGGACAATGTCCTTCTTGTAGTGAGGGGCCCAAAACTGAACAGTGTTCAGGGTGCAGCCTCACCAGTGCCAAGTGCAGGTGGAAGATCACATCCCTAGTCCTGCTGGCCACACTATCTCTGATACAAGCCAAGAAGCTGTTGTCCTTCTTGGCTACCTGGACACACCGCTGACTCATATTTAGACAGTTATTGCCCAACATCCTAGATCCCTTTTCTGCTTGGCAGCTTTCCAGCCACTCTTCCCCAAGCCTGTAGCATTACATGGGGTTGTCGTGACCTAAATGCAGGACCCTGCACTTGACCTTGCTGAACGTCATACCACTGGCCTTGGACCATCCATCCAACCTTCCCAGATCCCTCTGTAGAGCCTTTCTACCCTAAAGTAGGTCAATACTCCCATTTAACTTTGTGTTGTCTGCAAATTTACTGAGGCTGCCCTCAATCCCCTCATTGAGATCATTGATAAAGACAGTAAAGACAAGAGGTTCTGGTACTAAGCCTTGCAGAACACCACTTGTGACCTCCTGCCAACTGGATTTAACTCTATTCACCACCACTCTCTGAGCCTGGCCATCCAGCCATTTTTTAAATGCAGTGAAGCATACATCCATCCAAATGATGATTGTCCAGTTTCTCCAGGAGAATGCTGTGGGAAACAGTGTCAAAGACTTTACTAAAGTCTTGGTAGACAACATCCACAGCCTTCCTCTCATCCACTAAGCGGCTCACTTTGTCCTAGAGGGACATCAGGTTAGTCCAGCAGGATTGATCTTTTCCTTTAATTCCCAAGATCGTCTTGCAAAATACCTGAAAGTGTAATACATTGTCTTCATGGCAAAATGTCCATAGCCCCACCCACAAAAAAGAAAAACCCCAAAGTGAATTTTTGCTCCCTCTTTGGGTAACTAAATTAATTAAAAATTTGTTACTTAAAAACAAATACAATTGTAGAATCATAGAATTGTCAGGGTTGGAAGGGACCTTAAAGATCATCTAGTGCTAACCCTCCTGCAAATGGCAGGGACACCTCCCACTAGATAGTGTTGCTCAGAGTCCCTTCCAATCTGGTCTTAAAAACTTCCAAGGATGGAGCCTCCACTACCTCTCTGGGCAACTTGTTTCAGTGTCTCAACACCCTCATGGTGAAGAAATTCTTCCTAATGTCTAACCTGAATCGACCTATCTCTAGTTTTAATCCATTCCTTCTAGTCCTATCACTGCCTGACAGCCTAAAAAGTCCCTCCCCAGCTTTCTTGTAGCCCCCTTCAGATACTGGAAGGTCACAATAAGGTCTTGCTGGAGCCTTCTCTTCTCCAGACTGAACAACCCCAACTCTCTCAGTTTGTCCTCATAGGAGAGGTACTCCAGCCCTCTGATCAACCTCATGGCCCTTCTCTGGACACGTTCCAGCACATCCATATCCTTCCTGTAATAGGGACTCCAGAACTGGACGCCGTACTCCAGGTGAGGTCTCACAAGAGTGGAGTAGAGGGGAATCACCTCCCTCGACCTGCTGGCCACTCTTCTCTTGATGCAGCCCAGGATACAATTGGCCCTCTGGGCTGCAAGAGCACACTGATGGCTCGTGTTGAGCTTCTCATCAAAAGTACTCGCAAGTCCTTTTCTTCAGGGCTGCTCTCAAGCCACTCACTGCCCAACCTATATTGGTGCTTGGGATTGGAGGACCTTGCATTTGGCCTTGTTGAACTTCATGAGCTTGGCATGGCCCACCTGTCCAGCCTGTCAAGGTCCCTCTGGATGGCATCCCTTCCCTCCAGCGTGTCATCCACTCCACACAGCTTGGTGTTGTCGGCAAACTTGCTGAGGGTGCACTCAATGCCACTGTCCATGTTGCTGATGAAGATGTTAAACAAGACTGGTCTCAGTACTGATCCTTGAGGGACTCCGCTTGTCACTCGTCTCCACTTGGATACCGACCCATTGACAACCACTCTTTGGGAGCAGCCATCAAGCCAGTTCTTTATCCACTGAATTGTCCATCCATCAAACCCATATTTCACCAGCTTGGAGACCAGAATGTCATGCGGGACAGTGTCAAAGGCTTTGCTCAGGTCCAGGTAAGTGATGTAGGTTGCTCTTCCCATCTATTCTGTCTATTGATGTTGTGACCTTCTTATAGAATGCCACCAGGTTAGAAGAAAATAGAAGAAAATACTTTTATTATTGTCCCAATGCCTTCCTGTTTTGATGCTTTGTCCAGCTATTGGAAAGGCATAACCTGAGTCTGTGATTTATCAGAGGAAGTGAAGTGGAGCTTGGACATTGCAGTTGCAGTTATGAAGCACATTGCATTTTACCCAGGGACATTAGACTTCCTATTAATTTATAAGTCCGCTTGACTTATGAGATTTTGTTTCAAGATATTGTATATCCTCTTTTCAGTGGTCAGAATCTCCGCTTTTTCTCACAATAATATTCTGAAGTTTTCTTTGGGTTAAATATTAGATGACATGTGGGCACACGTCACTGTAAAAAGGGAGATCTTTATGCTTCTTAGGCAAGGTTAGGGGAAGTTAAAATCAAATCACTGCTGCTATTCCTTATAGCCAGAGGCTGAAAAAAACACCTGTAATTCCATTTTCCCTATTGGAAGGCAGTTGTATGAATATTTGTAAGCTTTTTTTTTTTTTTTTTTCCCCTGTTTTGACATCAGGAGTGCTAACAGCAGCATTAAATTAGATACCACATTGAAATACATAATTATACTGTGAAAGCTGAATAGTTTTGATTATTTTTTCTCATGTATCATTTTATTTTGATTTTAATATATTTAAGCCTTTTCTTACTTTAAACATTTTCCGTTCTTTTACCCAGTTTTACTCAAGGCTTTTCAACTTCTTTTGGCAGAAAAAAACACATAATATATGGATCAACACAAAGACCAGGGATTTATTTTTTTTGCACTTAAAGCTCAGCAGCTTTACAAGCAGCACTTGTTTAAAGTTTACAATTACATATATCACAGTAAAGCAACCAAGTTTACCAATAACTTCAGTGAAATTTCAGGCATTTTTTGTTCAATTATATACAGCATGCTGAAAAAATCTAAAGTATCCAGATAAATCTCTAACAGTCCTACATAGTTTAGTGGGATAGGTTTGCTAGTGATATAACTAATATGCTTTGTTCCTTGAGAAACATGCCTGGTACAGCTAATTGGAAGAGACAAAAAGATGAAATTAGTACGACTGAGCAAGTTACAAGTTAATCTCCCAGGAGGAATTTTCTCTTGCAACCAGACCAAATTTTCCATCTATTAATTTCATTCCATTAAATCTACTTAATGCTTACTCTACTTCCATTACCGAAACATTACTTAGTTATGATACATATGCTTTCTTAATGTGGAGGCATTTACTAATGAAAAGCTTTTGTAGAGATGTCAAAAAAAGTTCTGCACAGTCTGAGTTACAGCTCAAATTTCTTATTTGCCATGCTTTGCTGGAATTTGCATTGCAGGGAGGTATTTGTAGGATAAATATCAACTGTAATTATAATTCTTATACTAGCAAACACATCTTTTTCTCTTTTCTTAATATTTAACTTCTCTTATCTTTGTAGAATATTCTATATCTTTTTTTTTTTAGACATATTTTCTTTCTCCTGTGGTTCTATAAATGGTTTCAGTTTTGTCACTCTTGGATTTCTCCAGTACACAAAAATTTATTTCCACATGGGACCTGTGTGTCTCTCCTAGATCTTGGGAAAGATCTGAATTCTCTGCATGGTCCATACACTCAGGTTGCTTATGATTCCCTCTAATACATTCCACATAATGAATAGTTTGCTAATCTTTATGAATCTGACAAAATTGACTTATTTTGTTTTCAAATGACATCTCATTTATTTGCTGTTAACAATAATGGACAAATTCACTTGTCATAACCTAACAAGTCCCTCATATTTTCTGACATTCCATACAGTGCTTCCTATAAAAGCCATAACATGGATCCAAATCAATTAATCTCATCTGTTACCACTTGTTATTAATTACCCAACACTCCAGCATTAGGATGACAGCAGGTGAAATTTCCACAGATTGAAAACTTTCACTGGATCCAGTGTAGCCATGAGCTCTTCAGGTTAGATGAAGTCAGGTCTCAGCACTGTTGAATCCAGATTCTGGACTACATCAAATCAGAATCTATGGTTTGGGTTTTTCTAGAGGAGTGCCTGAGGGGTGAGACAAAGGGGTTTGCGTGCAAATGTGATTACTGGGCAACATTGTTCGTTACGTTCTATGCTTTATTTATCAGAGGCCCTGCTTTTACTCTGTAGTATGGTAATGATGGTTGTTTACAATAACTAATCAAAAAAATGTGAGTGAAAACATATATCACAATGAAATCACAGTGAGAATTTCTATGAACAAATCACAAAAGAACTATACTATGTTTTGTGTTTTGTTTTTCTTTCAGAACTGATTTGTTACAAAAAAGGGATGTTGTTTCTGTCATGGAGTGTGAGCTCAGAGAATATAAGACTATATAGTCCTGAAGTTCTACACAGTTCTGTTCTCAAACTGTTAACTTCCAGCATCCATAAAGTTTATGCTATGAAACAAATATATTCTTCTTCCAACCCCACCCCCAGTCTAACATGAATAAAATTTGTCAGGAATTTAGAGTCACATCCATCATACTGGAATTGGTTTCAGGATATCAATGCATAATTACAGGGAGCTGACTTTATTGTAAATTGCTTATGCTACATTTGCTTTTACGTGTTTCAAACAGTTAATATGCAAAATCTCAAGACTGGCAGTTTACAGTAAGTTCTTTGCAGTACACAGTGACCCCTCAAATGGGCTAATTCAACAGGACAACCTTCTATGTCTATATTTCTTCCTTGTAAGAAAAAAACCCATCTCTTTTATCATGTCACAGTAGAGTTACGCTGTTAGGAATCCTTTCCCTAATGCTAAAATCTGTGATATCACTTAAAAAGTCACTGTTATTTAACATCACAATTATACCACAGGTAAAATGCAGGATTTGATGCACAAGTGTTATAACTATTCTAGTCTTCAATACAGTAGATGAAATTATTTCTATTACCTTCTTGTTACGAGGCAGTATTACTTGTGTGTGGCTGCTTGCATAACACTCACATGCAAAATTACACTGGCCACTGAGCAATAATGTCAGTAATGTCATAACATTGCTCTAAAAGTGACTAACTGCTTTTCAGGTAGTAAGCGTTGCTCAAGATCTGCTGCTGCACCTGTGTGCACATAAATAACGTAGAGAGAGATGCTGATCATTCTATTGCTACAGCTTCCCTGTCACTGCAGACAAAGAGGGCATGGCAACTGGCTCTTCTGAAGTAACTGAGTGAAAGGGTTTCAAGAAAGTTTCCTCTTTTTGTTGTCCCACACCAAAGCTATAGACTATGGTTTTAATTTAAAATAACAGTAATGCATTGAAACTGGTATGCTCAGAAAAGCTACCTGCAGAGGAAAAAAAACCAGTATGCATGCTGTAGCAGGGACTGGATCTACCTGTGAGCCTGTACAGGGCCTACCAGAGCCTTGACTGAGGTTTGTGTGCTCTCCTCTACTCCTGAATTGACACTCTGCACTGATACATCACCCTATTCAGCAGTACAGTGATTATGTTTCCATATGTGTGATAAACTCTACCAGAATTACTGAACACAAGTAAGGCTGCGTTACTCTTCCTAGAAAAAACATTTTCATGACATTTGCTCTCAGCATTGTACCTCAGCATGTTTCAATTACTTACTAAGGAATCTGCATTAGTTTAAAGGATCTCTCCTCACTGGAAACATGGCCCAAATCAAAACAAAAAACTTTTGTGTTAGGTTTGGCTCTAGAAGGCAATAATTGCTCTCTCCTACTTTAATTAAAATTTTTCTTTCTTAGGATTTGGTGCCCTGTCATATCAGGATAACGTAACAGCAATCAGTGATATGCCCTGTGGAATGACATTTCACATAATCATGGAATTACAGAATCACAGAATCATAGAATTTGTCATGGTTGGAAAAGACATCTGAGATCACTGTGTCCAACTATTAACACAAACAAAAAAATCCAAAAAAATCCCAAAACAAAACAAAACACCTCACCATGCCACTAGAGCATGTCCTGAAGTGCCTCATCTGCATGCTTTTGAATATCACTAGGGATGGTGTTGCCAGCACCTCCCTGGGCAGCCTGTTCCAGCACCTGACCACTCTTTCAGTAAAGAAATTTTTCCTAATACCTGATCTAAACCTCTCCTGGTGCAAGTTCAGGAAGTTTCCTCTAGTCCTATCATTATTCACTTGAGAGAAGAGGCTGCACCCACCTCACTACAACCTCCTTTCAGGTAGGTCTGGACAGTGATAAGGTCTCCCCTCATTTTTCTCTTCTCCAAACAATCCCAATTCCCTCAGTCTTTCCTCGTAGGATTTGTTCTCCAGAACCCTCACCAGCTTGGTTGCCACTCCCTGAACTTGCTCCACCAACTCAATGTCTTTCTTTTGGTGAGGGGCCCAGAACTAAAAACAGTATTTGAGGTGTGACCTCACCAGTGCTGAGTACAGGGGCATGATCACTTCCCTAGTCCTGCTGACCACACTATTTCTGATACAAGCAAGGATGCCATTGGCCTTTTTGGCCACCTGGGCACACTGCTGGCTCGTATTTAGCCAGTTATTGACCAGCATCCCCAGATCCCTTTTCTACTTGTCAGCTTTCGAGCCACTCTTCCCCAAGCCTGTAACACTGCCTAGGGTTGTGACCAAAATGCTGTTCATGACACTTGGCCTTGTTAAACCTCATACAATAGGCCTTGGCATATCAATTCTACTTGCCCAGATCCCTCTGCAGAGCCTTTCTACCCTCGAGCAGATCAACACTCCCACCCAATTTGGTGTTGTCTGTAAATTTACTGAGGGTGAACTCAATGCCCTCATCTAGACTGTTGATGCAGATATTGAACAAGACCGGCACCCAAAGTGAGCCCTGGGGGACACCACTGGTGACCATTTGCCAGACATATTTAGCTCTGTTCACTACAATTCTCTGGGCCTGGACAACCAGCTGGTTTTTAACCCAGTGAAGAGCATATGCCATAAGCCACCAGTTTCTCTAGGAGAATGCTATGGGAGACGGTGTCAAAGGCTTTACTAAAGTCCAGGTAGACAACATCCACAGCTTTTCCCTCATCCACTAGGCAGGTCAGCTGGTCATAGAATGAGATCAGGTTGGTCAAGCAGGACCTGCCTTTCCTGAACCCATTCTGCCTGGGCATGATCCACTGGATGTCCTGCACCTGCCGTGTGAGTATACTCAAGATTAATTTCTCCATAATTTTTCCAGGTATCGAGGTCAGACTGACAGGTCTGTCATTCCTCAGACCCTCCTTCTGTCCCTTCTTGTAGATGGGTGTTACACTGGTGAGCCTCCAGTCATCTGGGACCTCCCATTAGCCAAGACTGTCAATAAAAAATAGACAGATGTTTGTTGAGCTCCTCTGCCATCTCCCTCCATACCCTTCCGTGGATCCCATCTGGCCCCATAGACTTGTGAATGTCCAGGTGCCATAGCAGGTCATTAACTGCTTACTCCTGGATTATGAGGGGCTTGTTCTCTCTTCATCCTTATCTTCCAGCTCAGGAGGCTGAATACCCCGGGGGTAGCTGGTGTGACTAATAGAGACAAAGGAGGCATTAAGTATCTCAGTCTTTTCCTCATCCTCATTTCTTTGAACTATCCTGTATTTTATTCTGATAGAAAAGCAGGAAAAGAAATTTCCAGGTTAAGCACAAAAGTATTAAACTAATGATTAGCAATCTGAAGAAAATATTAGCTTTTCTTTGACTAAAACAAAGCCCTCATGTTTGCAGCACAATAGCAATTTTCATAACATAGTGAGCTCAGGTCAGATACTTTTTTATTTCTTCTGTTTTGGGTGGGGGGTTTTTTTGAGATTTTTTTTTCACTCCAGTATTAGTCATTGTTTTCTTAGAAAGCTGTGATGTAATGAGTGACTGGACCTTTGGAGTGATGGACCTGCTGGGATTACCTACTTGTAAGTACAAGCCTTGAATTCTTCTAATCAGACACTTTTTAAATCTGAGTTGAAAATGGATGGACAATGTATTTAAGTCATTACTCTGTCAGAGTGGTGAGGTAGTTGATCACCATGTGGACAAAGTTGGCTGTACATGGTCAAGTATCAGGTCATTGATTCATGCAGCATAAAAAGAAAAGCACTAGAACAATCCCCAGGGCTGCTGTTAATCAGACAAGTATAAACAGTATTAAATAAAAACATGCAATGGGGAGACACAGGTGTCATGTATCACAGTTCTTGGCAAAAAAAGATGGTGGGAAGTAAAACCAAGTCTTTGAAAGAATGTATGTCTTGGTTGGATCTAGCTGAAAAAATTTCTTGAGTCACCACCTATGCAGACTAATTCTGTTGTAAATATCTTCTGTGAGAGAAGGCAAGGCCTGATCAGGAGACTTTCACAGTTATGAGTTAGTGAAGGAGGACACCTGTAATGTATTGTCTGTGACACCAGCTCTTTCCAGAGCAGTAAGTGAGAGCTCTGCTGATGGACAGATTGACCCAACACATTGTTATTTAAAAGTATGTCTGGCTGTGGACCAACATGCTATAGTGCTTGCATAAAGAACTGTTTAAGTAATAAGTGATAAAAGCTGGGTGCCCATCAGTTTTTTAGTCCTTCAAAGGGATCTGTTTCACACATAGAAAGTCTGTTGTGATGTGAAAATTGAAAAGAAAGTTGTTTTTTTTTTTTTAATTCCGTTTCAAAACATGACTCCTTGTTTACATGTAGTGACAACCAACCATGTCAGCTTAACGTCTAGTGACTACACTTTTTAGAAGTGTTTGCTAACATTACTTGTAAAACTGTATAATAATATTGCATCATGTATCCTGGAACACAAAGTGGGTATGAAAAGTTGTTTCACTTTACAAATATCAGCACTATCTATAGGTGAATTTTTAAATTTATTTTGATGTACTGGTTTCTGGTACAAATGGAATTATATGAAAAAGATAATTCCCTGATAGAATATTTGAACAGTAGAATTTTAGCAGACAGTGGGTAGAGCTGATACTGATCTAAAAGTTCCAGGAAAAAATATACTGTGGAAGAAAAGAAAGGTCAAACAAAGGAAAATCTGTCTAAGAAAATCTTTGTTTAGTAGATTAGATGGCATAGGGGAAAGAACTGATGAACATCCTTGCTCTTGAGAAGCTAGAGTTAAAAAGAAGGGCCTGAAGACAGCAAGAAGGAAAAAAGAAGAAAACAGCATCAAATTGATTGTTAGGTCCTGCATTCTTCTTTCATGTTTTCCCCTTGCCTTGTGCTTCCTTGCCTCCACCTCCTTCCTTGTGTCCACTGTGTTGCAGCATCTTTCCTGATCTGTAGTTCCTGGTGCTGGGCCTTTCTGGATCATCATCTGTTCATGAGCAGGGATGATGTGAGCAGGCTGATGTGCCATGCTTTATCCCAACAACCCTGATGCCAAAGCTGAACTCAGGTGACAGCACTGTATATTCCTTCTACCACAGCATTTCCCCTTGCATAGGATCTAAGGCAGAGTGAGGTCCCCAAAGCATGACAAATCATGGCACTTATAAACAGTCTGGAAAAGAGGAATTTGGGCAAATAGAAACTGCAAATAAATCACTTTGATGAACTGTTTGATACCAAAATTTACTGTGCCCCCAGAAGATGAGTTGTAGATCCTTCAGTATTAAGAACTATAGAGACATCTTAAAACCATTTTTGAGCCATTATCATTTTCATCTTTCAATGCATCCAAGAATTTGCTGAAATGAGGCTATGTATAAGTATCTTATGCTTTCCAAAATCTATCTGTGACATGTATCTCTAACATTCCACAAAAGTTTAATTTCCATTCTATTGTTGAGATGCAGAGAAAGGAAAGAAATATATTCTCTGTACTGAATCTTAGTAACGGAAACACTTGAGTGAGCACCAAACTGTTCTACATCAATACCTACCACTTATATCATGCATTTTATTCATGATTTTATTGAATTTATTTTTCTTAGTTTTCATGGCCACGCTGAGCACACAAATAATTTATTTATATCATCCTGTAAATGTAATGTTCCCATGTACATTTCTGAATAGAATAGACCATATGGAGTCAGATTAGTTCAGTCTTTTGAAATGGATGTATGAATTTCTATTATTTTGATGAGTTTTTCTGTTCCTATCAAACTAGATTTTATCATCTTTAGGACTGGTGTGAAATCAGGCTCAGATTAAATCCTTAGGCCCTGGCTGTCTACTAAATAAGAAGAGATGAAGTAGAATGTCAGGCAGATCTGACAAAATTAGAGCTGCACTATTCCTGCAGAAAGAGACACTACATCCATATCTTCCACTTTCTATTTAATTTGAAAGATACAACTAATTTGTCTTGTTAATTATAAACAACAAACTTTTTCCCTTTAAGAGCTTTAATAGAGATGTTTTTAAATGCTTAAAAGTGGGAGTGAAGAAGTATGAATTGTATAGGTTTGGCAGGCAGCTCAGGAAGCCTAAGAAAAACAATGCATTTAACTGTCCTTTTTGTCTCTTATCTGTTGACTGATGTTAGAAGGAAGAAGAACATTTCTTCTTTGAAAAGATAATGTTATCTAATCATTAGTGTTTGTGGTGTGTTCCTTGGGCAGTGCAGATTATGGATGGGATTCAATCACCCAAATGTTGATACTCAGTGCCATTTAAGATGCCCTAGCGTATTCTACCTGCTCTCCATCTGCTGCTCTGAAAGGGTGTAGGTCTTCTACAGTTCCTTCATCTACCAGATCTATGTGTGCAGGCATGCTCAGGGCATCTCAAACAGCATTGAGCAATCTATGGTTGGGATATCTAGGACTGTTTAGACTGGAGAAGTGAAGGCTTAGGGGGAACTTTTCAATGTATATGAATACATGAATGGGGGGAGTAAAGAAGATGGAGCCAGGCTTTTCTCAGTGGTATCCAGCGACAGCCTGGGAGGCAATGGAAATTGATTAGAAAGACTAGAAATTCCATTTTAACTTAAGAAAGAAGTTTTTACTCGGAGGGTGGTTGAACAGTGGCAGAGGTTAGTCAGAGAAGTTGTGCACTTCCCATGCTTTGAGATATTTTAAATGGGCCTGGATGCAGCCCTGAACAACCTGCTGTAGCTAGCTCTGCTTCAAGAATTGATGCTGGACTGGGTGATCTCCAGAGGTTGCTTCCAATCTCAGTGATTCTGTGATTCTGTGTTGAAGGCTAATGTTGACAAATCCCTTGCAACCTACATGAGATGATAAAAACCATACATAGCTCAGGCTGAGGTTGTCCTCCTGACATCCCTCATAGCAGTATGTGGCTTTCAGTTGTACTAGTGGTTCTTCATCATTCAAATTTAGCAGCCTAAAACTAATGATGATGTTGCGGCCCTAACTGCAGAAGCCCAGTTTCATTCTTACATTTTATATTGTCTACAGACACGGTAAGGTAAAAACCAGAAAAAAGCACACAAAATGGGTGATATTTCTCTGTTATGTGAAGGCTGTAACATCCTGCTTGCTAGTGTTCAATGCAACAGTCTGAAAATTAAGCCTACAGGGAGTACTAAAGTCAGCTGAATTTTGAATATATATGGATATATATTTGTTTCAATACCAGGTGGATATAGAATGAGGGTTCTTGCTGGGCTGACTTTCAATGATGTAGACGAAATATTCTATAAGCACTTAGGAGAAATCTCAAGGTCACTTGCTATTTTTCTTATGGGGAACTTCAACTTCCCACATATCTGCTGGAAATACAACACAGCAGAGAGAAAACAATCCAGGAGGTTCCTAGAATGTGTAGGGGAAAACTTCCTCACACAGCTGGTAAGTGAACCAAACAGGAAAGGTGCCCTACTGGACCCCTTGTTTGAAAACAGGGAAGGACTGGTGGAGGATGTGGCAGTTGGAGGCTATCTAGGGAATAGTGACCATGAAATAATTAAGTTCTCTGTTATTAGAGACGTTGCAGGGGGGGGCAGCAATACTGACACTTTGGACTTTTGAAGGGCAGACTTTGACTTCTTTCGGAGGTCACTCGATAGAAACCCTTGGGAGTCAGTTTTGAAAGATGTAGGCATCCAGGAAGGCTGGACATCTTTTAAGAAGGAAATCTTAAAGGTGCAGGAGCATCCCCGCATGCCGTTAAGACAAGTCAGTGGCAAAGAAGACTGACCTGTCTGAATAGGGAGGTCTGTCTTAAAATCAGGGAAAAAAAGGAGCATTTGTGGCCTCTGGAAGAAGGGGCAGATGACTCATAATGAGTATAAGAATGTTGTCAGGTCATGCAGAGAAATAATTAGAAGTTTGAAAGCTGAACTAGAAGTTAATCTGGCTTTAGAGGTGAAGAGCAATAAGAAAAAATTTCTATAAATGCATTAATAATAAAAGAAAGGCCAGGGAGGGCCTCCATCCCCTACTAGATTCAGGATGAAATATGGTAATAAAAGTGAGGAGAAGGCTGAGATGCTTAATAACTTCTTTGCCTCAGTCTTTAGTAATGGAAACACTTGAACCAGGGAAAGTCACTCCCCGAAGCCAAGAGACAGGGGCCAGGAACACAGTGTCCCTCCTGCAATTCAGGAGGAGATGGTTCATGATCTGCTGCTCAATATCAATGTGCATAAATCTATGGGGCCGGATGGGTTACATCCTAGAATGCTGAGAGAACTGGCAGGGGTGCTCACCAGGCCACTGTCCATCAATTATCAGCAGTCCTGGCTGTCTGGGGAGGTACCAGAAGATTTGAGGTCAGCCAACATAACACCCATATATAAGAAGGGATGGAAGGATGATTTGGGGCACTACAGGCCTGTCAGTTTGATTTCAGTAACAGGGAAGCTGGTGGAACAGATTATCCTGGGTTCTATTATGCAGCACATGCAGAAAAACCAGGTGATCCAGCCCTGTCAGCATGGGGTTATGAAGGGCAGGTCTTATTTAACAAGCCTAATCTCCTTCTATGACAGGGTGACCTGCTTGATGGATGGAGACAAGGCTGTGGATATTGTCTGTCTTGACTTTAGTAAGGCATTTGACACGGTTTCCCATGGTGTTCTATTAGAGAAATTGACTGCTCTTGACTTGGATGGGCATACACTTTCCTGGGTGAAAAACTGGTTAGATGGACAAGTCCAAAGAGTTGTGGTCAATGGAGTTAAATCCAGTTGTCTGCCAGTCACGAGTGCTGTCCCCCAGGGCTCAGTACTGGGTCCACTCCTGTTTAACATCTTCATCAATGATTTGGATGAGGGGATAGAGTGCACCCTTGGTAAATTTGCAGATGACACCAAGCTAGGTGGAAGTGTTGATCTGCTCGAGGGTAGGGAAGCTCTGCAAAGAGATCTAGATAAGCTAGATTGCTGGTCCAAGGCCAATTTAATGAGCTTCAACAAGGCCAAATGCCAGGTCCTGTACTTGGGCCACACCAACCCCCAGCAGCACCACAGGGTTGGGGAGGAGTGGCTGGAGAGCTGCCAGGCAGAGAAGGACCTGGGGGTGTTGACTGACAGCTGCCTGAACACGAGCCAGCAGTGTGCCCAGGTGGCCAAGAAGGCCAATGGCATCCTGGCCTGGGTCAGGAACAGTGTGGTCAGCAGGAGCAGGGAGGTGATCATTCCTCTGGACTCGGCTTTGGTGAGGCTGCACCTCAAATACTGTGCCCATTTTTGGGCCCCTCTCTACAAGAAGGACACTGAGGTGCTGGAGAGGGTCCAGAGGTGGGATACAAAGCTAGTAAAGGGTTTGGAGAATGGCTCTTGTGAGGAAAGGCTGAGGGATCTGGGGCTGTTTAGCACTGAGAAAAGAAGGCTGAGGGCAGACCTTATTTCCCTCTACAGCTACCTGGAGGGAAGTTGTAGCAAGGTGGGAGTTGGTCTGTTCTCCCTGGTGACAAGTGACAGAACAAGAGGAGATGGCCTGAAGTTGAACCAGGGGAGGATATTAGGAAGGATTAGGATATTCAGGCTGGATGTTAGGAAGCATTTCTTTACAGCAAGGGTTGTCAGGCATTGGAACGGCCTGCCCAGGGAGGTGGTGGAGTCACCATCCCTGGAAGTGTTTAAGAGGTGGTTGGATGTTGTGCTTAGGGACATGGTTGAGAGTTTTTTGCTATGGCTAGGAGTAAGGTTGGACTTGATGATCTTGAAGGTCTCTTCCATCCAAGCCATGATGCTATGACTTTCTGTGCTAATGAAACTGTTGATAAAGGACTTGTGCTGGTTTTGTGACAACTTGTGCAGGAAGATTTAATAGCTTTAATTTGTTTTAGATTAAAGAAACATTCCTTCAGAATAAATATTTTCATTTAAACTATGTGGGAAAGGAGATTTTCTTTTATGAGATGTTTATTTAGTAATTTGCCTGCTGAGAATTTTCCTCTGAAAAATGCCAAATATACAGCAATGAAAGTTGCTGTCATCTCCTTGTACAGATCAGGAAGTGTGGAGACTTTGATGTCAGCTTAACAAGGTCACCCCCCTGCTGTGTAGTCTATCATATCACATTACCCCATTTATAATGCTGCATCTCCAGGGAAATAAGGCATCTTGTGCTGACAAACTCTCCCTAGTTGCTCATGTTCCCATCCTCTTCTCACCACTTACTGAGTTCAGGATTGAAATTCACTAGTGAAATATGCTGCATCACCCCTCTCCCTCCCAATTTACAAGTGCACCCACAGTCATGTATCCCTTGAATATTAGCACAGGCCTTAAATTTGCCTAATATACTTCCTATATACTCCCCCATAGTGGCTATACCCAGACACAGGTATATGGTTGCTTATAGGTGACTGGCATCTTCTCCCCTCTCTTCTACTTTTTATTGTGTTTGTTACTCCCTGGTACACCATGATCTTTCCTTTTCCCTTCCTTTGGCTATTTTGCTAAACACCCCACAATAACTTTTATATAATTGCAGAAGACCCTTCCAAAAGCCCATCAGAAGTTTCACAGAAGTCCCCTGAAATACCCCCCAATGTTCATGGTATGTTTCCATTAGTTACACAGTTAAGGTAACCCTGCTCAAGACTGTGCCTGTGCAGCTCCTTTAATGGCCATCAGTCAGTGGCCAAAGAGCACTGGCCTTTATTATGGTCGCTTTCCTTTTCCTTTCCATGTCTATCAATTTTTCTGTTATTTTTCATTTGTTTTGTACTGAATAGTCCTTAATTAAATAACTTAATAACCAGATGCTTGCTTCCACCTACCCTTAAAAAAATGTATTGTGTGTATAGGGCCATATCGATCCCCAGTACTCAAAGGAGAGCAGGGCAGAATACAAAGAGTTTCCAAAGCTCCACACTGTGATTAAAGGCACTTAAAGTGGATAGGTGGACAATAGGCACTCTTCTGAAGGAAGAAGTCCAGTGCTGAAGGTTGGATTCATTCATAAGGGGATGGATCCTTTCCACTGCCTCAGGATCTGTGCAACACCAGGATCTACACCACTGTTTCCCACAGCATTCTTCTGCAAAAACTGTCTGTTCATGGCTAGGATGACCATCCCACAAAGCGTGCTTTGCTCAGTTAGTTAACACATAGCTAGATTTTTGACCTTAAACTTTAGCCTCTTCAAACTTCTTAGGTATAGCACTAGCAACACTGGCTTTCTGACTAACTGGTGGGTAAAAATAATTTAAAATTCAGAATTAATTTACGATCACATTGTGGATTAATTCATTGGATTTAGAACTCAAGTGTACTACTAGATGTTAGTGCAAAGGTTATAAGTTATAATAAAAAGTTGACAGAATCCATTCAGGCATTAAATTACATAGCCTCTGTCTGAGGTTCTGGGATAAAGCAAGTTTTGTACCAGAAAGCTAATTGGTAGTGAGAAACAGATCACTCTTTCTTTGTGAATGTGATAAAGGTCATAGTGTTACTCTGTTTCCTGTAGGAAGTCTCTCCCAGGCAGACAAACCCGTGTTTTCCATATGTGAATTCATAAAATAGCGGCATTTAATGTTTTCGCATGTAAAGGCACACATTGAGCTGTATTGTTAGTATAAAAGCCTGTGAAACATAAAAGCTGTAACCATAGAGCTTATGACTGCCTAAAAAGTGATAAGCTCAGATCTAGCAGCTTCGTTGTGACATTCATGCAGGGAAACTTGAGACGTCACTCCTGGATTAACTGACATTTGAGGGAATTTCTTAACTTGTTCCTTGTGCCATCCTAGTTTCAATTTAATACCATCCTAGTTTCAATATAATAAACTTTGTAGGATGATATTTTTATTAAAATGTGCCACAAAAATAATTGTGTTTTCTGAAAGAAAAAACATGATCTTTCAAGAAAGCAAGGGGGTTCATTTATTTATTTATTTATTTTTAATAACTGAGTTTGCACTCCTGTAGTACAAAAAACATGTGTTTCTATTCATTGTGCAGGTCACCAAGAGATGACTTAGACCTCAATGCATGCTGCACTGCTGTGCTCTGACATTCTCACTGGAGATCTCCTTACTTTAGCTCATGCCTTTCAGTCCAGATTCAGGACTCAGAGTCGCAGGACTCATCCCATTTTTCTGACAATTGTTTGTTCATAGGATGAACAAATAAATCACAACAAAGCAAACAATTTTATAACTACAGTGTGGGATAATGAAATGATGGCTCATGGACTGTTAGATGAGAAGAAGTAAACACTGCTTTAATTAAAGATAATTCTTCTGCATCTATATGTGATGATTAAAAGTGCAGAGAATTATATAAATTTTCCCAAGAAAATTCTGGTGGAATTTGTTGAATAACCAAGTTCAGCTGACACATTTAAAAAGATTTTTGATTGATGTTGGAATGCTCTGGAATCATGCATTTTACAATGTCTGATGCCCACAGAGAGGTCCTTTTCAGGATCCAAACAGGTATTTTCACACTATTTGGAAATCCCACAGGATTCCCAGATCCGACTTAAATGTTGGCCTGAGATTTACTCAAGTAAATTACCAGTCAAGAAAAGACAAATCTGAGAGCTTGTGAGTATCAGCAGAAGAAATAGCATCAGGACAGCTCAAGCAAAAATATTAGGAATGTTTTCAGGTTTCTGTTTCTTTGTACACTTTTTTTTTTTTTAACAAAAAATGCTTTTATGCATGGTCTTGGTGTATCACTAAATGCATTCATTCTCAACAAAAGATAAAACTAGGCTTGTGTGCAAACTCACTGTTTCATTTGCCTATTAAATCTGTCCTTCAGGAGCAGATGGAGGGGAAGCAAACAGAACTGGTATCTTTTCATCCAGTTTCTCCTGCTCTCTCCACCAGACAGTTGCCTCACATTATGAACCGAGGATGTAAAAGCAGTGTTTAGTCACACACTGTTTAATGAAGGTCTGAGGCTCATTGTTTTCTCTGTTGGAGGCTACCTCATAGATGGATCATGGTATTTAATTTGGTGAGAACAGAGTGTAGGTAACTGGTAACCAGATCTGTATTGGTCACCTGCTGAGAACTCAGTGAGCTGCATTACAAAATAAAGTATGGGATTTTTTCCTTGATTTCCAGGCAAGAAAAGTTTACCAGTACTGTGGTTTAGAAGTACTTCATTTGTCTCCAGATGATCACATTAGAGAAGGTGCATGGTAGATTAAGTGGAAGAGTTTACAGCCTTTTCTGGAAAAAAAGGGTGGCTTGGAAAATACTAGTATGATGAAGGGACCAAAACACCTCTCTTATGAGGAAAGGCTGTGAGACTTGAGGCTGTTTAGTCTGGAGGAGACTGAGAGGAGATTTTATTAATGTTTACAGATCTCTGAAGGGTGGGTGTCAAGTAGAAGGGGCCAGTCTCTTTTCAGTGGTACACTGTGATAGGATGAGGTCTAAAAGTCACAAACTGGAACATGGGATGTTCCACCTCAACATGAAGAAAATCTTCTTTACCGTCAGAGTGATGGAGCACTGGAACAGGCTGCCCAGAGAGGTTGTGGAGTCTCCTTCTCTAGAGATTTTCAAGACCCACCTGGATGCCCATTCCTGTGTAGTCTGCCCTGGGAGATCCCACTGTGGCAGGAGGATTGGATTTGATGATCTCCAGAGGTCCTTTCCAACCCCTAACAGTCTATGATTCTGGGGAAGAAATATAATACATGACAGTTCTTTATAAACCCAGATGTCAGTTAAATAACAGTCCCATAAGGCAAGTTGCTACAGAGATCAGGTGATTTAGTCATTCTCAAAGAAAGGCTTTGTCACATATAAGTGTGACATCCTGAGTGCGGAGGTGGAAATGCAAACACAGAGCGACAGTCTAGAGAAAAAAGAGAAAAAAAAAATTCCTGGAGTACAACCTACTTGTCTGGTATTCAGAGGGAAAATAAGTGATGATGGACCCTTCTAATGTGGAGAAATACTGCTATAGCACATACATGTCCATTTGATTTTTTCCATGGTAGGAAAATAGTTTAAGAAGTGGAAAGACCTGCCTCTCCCCTGGCCCAGGAGCAGTAAAGCCTGATGGCTGTTGCTTCCTACTATCTCAGTGGTCTACAGCAGACCACTGCCCCATCCAGAGAGAAAAAGCCCAGCTTCTTTAACCAGAAGTGGCCACTCAAGGTCAAGGTGTATTTTTGTCTCTCTGCGGTAAGTGGGAAACCTCACAGAAGGGTCACTCTATTAACATAACATAAAAGAAGAAGGCAAAAGTACTGAAATATTGAGAACATGGAAGGTAGAGGAAGTGCCTCAGCATTAAAAGCTGAAAAGGGGAGGCAAAATCTTGTGAATGTCATCATGATCTGAAAATCAAAGAAGGCAGTCAATAGGAAATAGGCTTTTTTCGGGGAAAAAGTGGCAAAGGATTAATTCACTATCTTGAAAATTTCACAAGTCACTCAGCACAATTGTTCAAATTTTTGTGTGGTGTATGAGAAATCCTTACTTCATGGTATCACCAGATGTTTTCAGAAACAGCTATCCCTGAATTTCTGGAGCTCTTTGTAACAGAAATGGGTATTTCACTCATTTCTTTGAGTACTGAATTTATTATTGTTTCCTTGGGGTTTGAAATGGACTGCCCAACATATGTGCCCCTATATCGCTTCACAAAAGCATCTGCAGTGGAATCTCATAGGTAAGGGAAAGGAATGAAGAACTAAACTAATGAAGCAAATGAGAACTTAAAGCAGCTCCTTGCCTGACAGGCCTATTATTTTGAGTTATAGATGGAAACAAACCTAAAATATAATTTCTCTGTCTCCTTATGAAGGGAAACAATTTTTTAAAATTTGAAGTTTTGACAGCAGGCAACAGTGAAGATGGCATATCAGAGCAATGATTTCCTTAGCTCAAACTTCCTTGTCAAAGGCAGGATTTTATTTTTACTTATTTTCAATTTTTATTCTGTTGCAGATGAATTTCTCTTCCTTAACTTTTGTCCTTCTGCCTCCTTTTCTTCTCCATTTCTCCTGAGGTTCTTACATTTTTCCCTAGCACCAAGCTGAATTTCTTCAGCTGTGATAGAAGAGTACAATTCTCTATTCTGGCAGCATAATCTGCCTTGATGTTTGTTTGCAATAGTATGTGAGCAGGTGATGGAGCTTCATTGTTCTTTTGAGGCTGTGGAAGCAGCAGGATTTGGATGAATCTGTAAAGCCCTGTCACACGTCTAACAGAAGGATTACAATTAATTCCTATTCTAAACCTGAAAGTGACTTTGGGAGAGAGGAAATGGCAGAAGCTGGGAAATGTGGGACCACTAAAATACATGTCACTGCAGGGAACTGTAACTTTATTAAACTATTACTCACCAAAGCTCTTAGGAGCAGTGGTCAAGATTTCCATGTCAGGGCAAGAACTGTGCCCTGCTCTTTGCTGGGTTTGAGAAAGGTTCAACTCATTCACCCAGGCCACCTGGTAGATAGGAGAGATGATGGAAAGCAATTGCTGCACGCAAATATAGGCATGCCCTGAAGTGTAAGGACATAGAAGAGACTGGAGTGCAAGAAACCCTTTGATTTTCCCCTCCCAAACCATTCACACCTTGGAGGTTCCTCCTGGAGCTGGCATCAGGCATTAAAAGGGTGGACTAATCCTGCCATGCAGCTGGACACAGCTGCCCCTGATGCTTAAAGAAATGCCAGTGAAGTATAAAACCAAAAGGTGCAAAAGGCAAGAAGGTGCTTTCACCTCCAGACCTCTCCAGCATACTCCAATGCAAAGTATAGCTTTCTGTATCAGTTTTTATATTTTCACTATATAATCCTGAGAGTTTCTCTCCAGGTTCGGTTGATAAGTGAAGACTTTGTAAAAACTATGCTGAGGACAGCTCTGACTAGACCACCATAGTACTGGAGAGCAGTACAGAAGTTTCACTGATTCTAACTGTCTTTTTATGACATTTTTTGCACTACCTGCATCATTCACACAGGCAAAAACGTAGGACTGTGGAGAATGGGAACTATTGCATAAAGGTGTAGGAAGGCAGATTTAAAAATATGTCTTACAGCAATGGTTACATTTAAACCACCTTGCACGCTCAAAACAACTTCTTAAGCTTTGCAACAATTAGGAAAAAAATAACAAACAAACAAACAAAAAAAGGGGGGGACAAAAGGAAAATTACATTGGAAACTCCAATGCATCACATGCCCATTGAGGCTCAAATCCTCTCCTCTGGAAGCAATGAGAGAGCTTCAGTTGCATCAGGCAGTAGTAGCTTTATAGCTTTATAAAAAGAAATTGAAATATATTCTTAATTAGGAGGGGCTGTGATTCAGGCCACTTTAATGGCTTCAATAACCAGAAAGGGCTTGCTTTTTTCATGTCTAGCACTGCCTTGGTATTTGCAAGAATAGATTTGCCTGGTTTATGGTTCAGCTATGTCAGATAAAAATCCCTGAAACTGTATTCAGTGAACAACAGTGGATCCACGCAGTATTGGGAAGTGGCCTGTGGAATGATTGTAAAACAGAGTTTTCTACCAATGTAACAAAAATACCAAATGTCATGAAAAAAATATTCCAAATGTATCCTAATTTGTACCATGAATAGACATCAACCAAAGACACTGATAATTAAAATGCTATGAAACATTGCTTAGAATACAGTTTGCACTGCACATAAAGGACATAAACATTCAGTTCTTGGACTGAGAAACTGGAATGTTGTAATTCTGAAACTCAATCTTAAATAATGAACAGTGGCAGTAAAAACGAAGTTCAAAAAAACCCAAGGAGCTGCTGAAAGCCTCACAGCAAAAGGAAGTCTTGTGTGATTTTAGTGTCTGAGACTGGGCATAGCTGGATAAAAAGCTGGCTGGTTTTGTTAAGCTACAAGTGGCAAAGGAAGTGTTTCAATTGTTCCTTTAAAAGGCTGCAAGCATCCTTTAATGAAAGCAACCACAGCAAGGATTAGTAGAATTCAATTAGCCACAACAGGTGTATCCTAGAGATCTTTAAACCACAAAAGACAACATGGTCCTTCAGAGCAACCAGTAAATTACCTGCTAATGAATGCTGTCAGGAAAACACAGCCGGCAGGAATGCCCTGGAAGTGCTGGCATTGCCAAGGCTCTATCAGCAGGCAAATAAGGGCAAGTGTAAATGTTAAGATTGATGGAGGTTAATTAAGGAGCCAGCTGCAATGGACCAGATTGTCTTTTCCCCCAGGTAACCTCAGGGAATTCAGTGCAATTTATGAACAAGGTTCACTGTCAGCCTTGTTCTACAAGTGGGCCCAAATACTATTTCTTCCTGGAAAAAAAGCCTTGGAGATGGAAGTGATGATGTCCTATTGCGTCTCCCTCCAAGGGAGAGAATCACATCTATGATATTTATGGCAGTGGTTAAAGTAAGAGCTGGGTTCTGCATTTGGAAAAAAATTCTTCTCCAGGAGGGATAAAAAATTAGAACAGGATGTTGTTATCTTATGAAAACTCACAGTCTGCAACTTCTAATGTTTTCTCACCCAGAGGAAAGAAGAATGATAGAAGGCCACCAACATAGCAGATTAGAGAGGTTCTGGAAATTGTGTGATACCGTATTTCCCCTTCTTATTTTAATACAAGTTGTTATGGTATTTGTTGTTCTAAAATTTCAGGTTCTGGATTTTTGCACCAATATAAAGATGTCAGATTTTTACTTTTTTTTTTTTTTTATACAACCAATTTTTCAATTTGTGAGACAAATTCTTGGATGTGTCTATCCAAATAGTTCTTACATCAAAAGACAGGTACAAAGAATCTAAAATGTGTTTTAGAAAAGTGTCCTGATCTTTAAGCCACTCTCAAGGACTCCTTAACAGGCCTAAATAAATTAAATTTCTGGGGACTGTCCATTATGAACATACTTACTCTAGAGGTTAAAGGAACACCGTGATTTTAAGAGACAAAATT
This sequence comes from Todiramphus chloris collaris, assembly GCA_025345505.1. Taxonomy (NCBI): domain Eukaryota; kingdom Metazoa; phylum Chordata; class Aves; order Coraciiformes; family Alcedinidae; genus Todiramphus; species Todiramphus chloris. The sequence goes on along the minus strand of JANVCC010000018.1, from coordinate 34,021,289 downwards.
AAAAATGTCAAATGTGTTAAATACATAAAATATACCCATTTCTCATCTTTTCTGGTTCTCACATAATATTCATCTTGAAGACAGTGCTATGGCAGATTGAAAGTTTTAAGCCATAGCTGATGACAAAAGAGTTATCTAAATGCTTTGAGTTCTTTTCTGCAGAGATTTTTGCTTTTCTCAGTAGCAAGAAACAGAAATTGTTGAGGTATCAAAACTGCAGGCTGCTCAAAATATTGTTTAAATGGATAACTTAAGTGCTCATCGTGTCATATTTCACTGGATTCTGCAGTTCATGGAAAAAGATGGGAAATTATCTGAAGGCCTTTTGGGGAGGATATAAAAACTTCTGTATGAACCATAGAATAGCAGGTTGGAAAGAAAGGAAATGATTATAAGCTTTAGAGTTCTGGATATGGAAATGACCTAGGTCATCATATGATGATGCTCTTTAACTATTAACCTTGGCCATAAAACACAGAAACTGGGATTTCTAAAGTGGCTTGTTGAGCACATTGAAATCAGTGGCAGAAGCCAATAGGTTTCCATGAGAACATGAAGAGGACTGCTGCTGAGTGCTTTTAAAAATCTGGCTTCCACTCTTGTTTGAAGTAAATAAGTGTTGATTAATCTTAAACTTAACAGGTTGATGAGCTGCAGGCAGTTTCATTAAAGACCAGGTGACCCATTTCATTGCTGTTTAGAAAAGCTAATGTGAACTGAAAATTTTTCAGTTGAAACTGGTGCCAAATATGTCATACTTCTTTGCTGCCTGATTAAGAGTACACAGAGCAACGGTTTTAATGCAAAAGTAAAGAAAGAATAAAAGGGTGTCAAATGGTTGTAATGCAGAGATTAAAGATTCATACAGCTTTTTCATCCTGCTAGTTTTGAGCCACAGTAAGAGTGTTTGAGAAAGATGGCTGAAGTGACTTTATGTTCTGGATAACGGACTGATTAAATAATGTTGTAAAGACCACTGAAGAATGCAAAGAGATTTTACTGCATAATGGAGAGAAAAAGGCTTTCCTTGTGAAACAGCAATGAGCCTGGTCTTTGCAGGTCTTTACAAACACCACTAAGCAGCGGGGAAACTTCACAAGGAAGACATGAAGCTGTATGGATCAAACTAGAAAGGCATCATAAGTAAGAGGAAAACCAGAAGTGTGCTTGAGAGTGAAGATAACTAACATATCTCCATCTACAGGAGCACTAAAATGAGTTTAAGAACATAAAATTAATGTTCTGAAGACAAGGAAAAAAACCCCACAAACCAAAGTCCTTTATCCCTTCAAGTTAGAGATACCCTCAATGTTAAGACTTCTGTGCTGCAAACAAAATCTTCTTTGCCAAACATACTGATAACTACTGCAGAATGAAAACTAGATTTTCCCTCTAATAGAAAATGCTGGTATTTCTACAGGGAAGAAAAAGAAGATTAGAAAATGGTGAAACTTTCTGTTTGGTATTTTCTATCAAAGCAACACGCTTAAGACATTCATGAAACCAAAGAGTTCATGCTGTCATTTTAAGCATAATACTGTTCCAGCCATCTTCCTGGGGTTTCTTTGAAAATACTTCTTTTCCAGCAATTTCATCATTAATTTGCATCTCTGTTGCTGCCTTGTCTCCAAACAGATGTAATTCAGATGACCGTTGGAGACTGTCTCTGCTGGTGCATCTGCAGCTACATGACTCTCAGGATGCACAGTACTGCTACATCAGAGGCAAGACTGTGCTGCGTTTTCTAAGCCAGGGGCAGAGGGAATGCCAAAGTGCCTCAAGGAAACACAGCATCAAAAGCAAATGCAGATTCACAGCCAGATAGTTTAAAATTCATTATTTCATTTTATTTATTCTAGTGAAAATATCAGAAAGTTTGAGCAGCATCAATACTAAAAACAGGTCTGACAGAAAATTCCTGACCAACAATACTATTAAGACACAGTATGACTGTGACTTTTGAGGATACCAGATAGTTTTCCACTAGTTGTGATTTTAATTTTTCCTACAGGGTTGTAACTTCTATGTCAACTTCATTTTCAGGTCTTGAATGGTTTACTGTGCTGCTTTCCAATCACTGTGTTTATTGGTTTAAATGGAGGTTTAGATCAGAAGCTTTTTGGTGAAAATGTAGAGGTATTCGTGTGAGTCACTTCCACTAAAATGTCTCGATTTCTTCCAAAGTACAAAACCCCCCAGTTTAAGCTAGTGGTGCCCCAGTAGATGCATCATAAAAGCTCAGCTGTGTTGCTCCACTATAGATAGATTTTCTCTAGCAATTACATTGGCCCAATTTCTTTTCTATAAACTCAAATGGAAAGGAAATAATTAGATCTGATAGCTATCATATGAGAGAGTATGCTGAGGTTGAAGTAATTAAACTGTAATTGTGGTAAATTATGTTTTTCATTAAAATTGTAAGAAGTCTGTTAAATGATTAGCTAAAATGTTTAGGGTCTTTGAGGTCCATTCAGCTTTTTGATTCTGCAGTCAGATCAGGGAGATTTATAATCTGTAAATCTGTGCTTAGATACTACACTGTCTCATGTTATCAATACCAAATTGTTTCCCAGCTTGTTTGATTTTATCAAATATTTTTTGTTATTGATAGAGCTACAAAATGTGTAAGATACTTTTCCAAAGATGAAATAGAGCCGCTGTGAAGCATTCTGCAATCTAAAACTATCTGTATATTTACAAACAATCTGAGTAGCTCATTTACTGGGGGAGCAATTTTTAAACATAAAGTTAACCCGTTTATTTTATCTGTCCTGCTTTCAGAACCATCTCCTGCAGAAGTGCTGTTTCAAAGAGGTATTTTCTAGGGTAGCATATCTGTCTGCTTTGAGTGAGGATGATGCTATGCCTTCAGTTACTTTGCAAGTGAGCTGTGACTGTGCTCCAGCCGTACCAGTCACTGTAGAAGGTGCCTGAATACCCTGATTTTTTTTTTCTGCTTTCGTTCCCAAATTCACTGCATATTCAGGTAACAGGCAAATAGCCTAGGTTCTGTGTTTTTGACATTTCATTAATCTTCTAAAGGATGTTAAACCACAGACTTCCAGGTCACTGGAAGTTTTTGTCTATATGAGGTAAACATGTAGAAAGAAAAAAAAAAGACACTCTCCAGGGAGATACATGAATCAGCTAATTTTTGTGTAAATAATCAAAATTATTGATGATAGCAAAGGTTACAAGGAAAATGCTGAGAACATAAAAGCAAGTTCTCCACAGCTGTAAAACTGCTGGATACAGTCTCTGATTTTAAGTCCTCCTGCTCCAGTCTGCTATGGAGAGCTGCTAACCCATGTCAGTGCACAGACCACATGGAAAGAGAGATGGAAATGCTTTAGACAAGTATTAGCCTTGGAAAAGAAGTAAATATTGTCTCTGTCTCAAGGAAGACCTTCCAAACAAATTAAGAACAGATATATCTTAAGGGTAAACTGAAAACAGCCAAAAATTACTGCAGCTGCATGGTATGGACATCCATGTACATAATCACTTTCAGAACACCCTAGGCATCAATAAGAAGAGCTATTACACACACAAGTGCTGCTTAGGGTGGAGTTCAAGGATAATGTACTTAAAGGTTAGGTGTAGGTAAAAGAAATGGAGACTTTCTATTGTTCAGAGTTAAGGGGCTGCATTTCTGTCTGAGATCCTGTGGTGTGGACTGCTTTACTGGAAACAGTCAGTCATGTGTCTTCTCCAGTTAGCAAGAAAAAATGTCAAATAACTAATGGGGTGCTGAACACAGGGTACCCTACTGGCACATCTCTAGAGGTCCCTTATTTGACCTTTGAGCTGCAGGCCCCATACCACCTTCTCTATTCCTCCAGCAAGAAAGCTCTTTTATGCATCATGAACCAAATCACTGCCTAGGGAATGGTAAAAGTTCCAGATTAGTCTTTTAGAGACTATGTCTTTTAGAAACTATGTCTCTAAACCCACAATTTTAACACTAATTTGGCTTTTCTAAAGTAGGATAAAATGCATGGCATTGCAATCCTGTAAAAGCACAAGGCTTTAGATCATATGGAGCCTATTTTTCCCCCTAAGCTTTTCAGAAAGTGATTTTCTTTTTGTGCAATGCCCTAAAAGCTGAATAAGATGCTTTGCAGAAAGTTAAGCAGCATAGTACCCTGTCAGAAACAGGGTACCAAATTAGGTGGACTGTTGTTCCTGTCAGGAATGGTCATTCTGGGAGATGAGGAATCAGGACTGACATAGGCACAAATATTAATAAACACTGTAAATAACAGAAGAAGTAAGAGACCAGATACAGCTGTGAGAGCAGGTGAATAGAAAGGAAGAGACAATATAAAAACAGAGTTGAAGAATGAAGAGATTTCAGTGGAGAAGGAAGAGGAAATTTAGAAAGAAATAATAATAAAAAAAAATCACAGAAATGATTATCATAGAATCATATAATCATAGAATGGCTTAGGCTGGAAGGGACTTTAGAGATCATCTAATCCAACCTCCCCGCCATGGGCAGGGATGCCTCTCAACTAGACTAGATTGATCAAGGCCCCAGCTAACCTGGCCTTGAACACCTCCAGAGAGGAGGCATCCACAGCCCCTCTGGGCAATCTATTCCAAAGCCTCACCACCCTTGTACTGAAAATTTTTTTCCTAAGATACAATCTAAACCTGTTTTCCTTCAGTTTAAAGCCATTTCCCCTCATCCTATCTCTGGACACCCTTGTGAAGAGTCTCCCTCCATCCTTCCTGTAGAATCCCTTCAGGTATTAGAAGGCAGTTACAAGGTCCACCCGGAGTCTTCTCTCTCCAGGCTGAACAATCCCAGCTCCCTCAGCCTATCCTTGTAGCAGAGGTGTTCCAGCCCCTGGATCATTTTTGTGGCCCTCCTCTGGACTCATTCCAATAGATCTATGTCCCTTTTATGGTGGGGACACCAGAACTGAATGTAAAGGGGGAGAATCTCCTCTCTTGAGCCACTTGCCACACTCCTCTTGATGCATCCTAGGATACGGTTGGCCCAAGGACAGAAGAAGTAATATATAGGAGAGTACAAAAGATAACAGAGGTAAAATTATCTGCCAGTAGATGGACAAGCAGAAGAGAGGGACTGAAGTCATATCAACAGTGGAAATTCTAGCAAAATCTGCATGTGACAAATTTTATTGTCATATTGCTGCTGGAATGGCACAGGGATGACATGACCAGCCTGGAAGAAGAGCAGATCTAGATATTCAGTTAAAATTATCAAAATGAACACAAGTTTGAACATAGGAAATTCCATCTAAACATGAGGAGGGACTTCTTTCCTGTGAGGGTGACGGAGCACTGGAACAGGCTGCCCAGAGAAGTGGTGGAGTCTCCATCTCTGGAGACACTCAAAACCTGCCTGGATGCACATTCTTGTGTGACCTCCTCTAGGTGAAGCTGCCTTCACCTAGATGATCTCCAACGGTCCCTTCCAGCCAGTATCATTCTGCAGTTCTGTGAAAACTGGAGAGAAAAAGGATCAAACCCTTACAAGTCCAGATGGTTGGACTAGGTGATCGTTGTAGGTCCCTTGAAACTGTTCTGTTCTATTATATTCTGTATGAAGGGTTAGTGTTATGAATGAGTCACAGAAAATCTAGATAACCTGGGAGATGTTATAAAATGAAGGAAGCTGATGTTGGATTCTGCCCAGTTAGTGGATCTTTTCAGAATGGTCAGGCTCAGGGATTACCTGGGTTAATGTTTGTGTTAGTGAGTGTAGTTACTGAGTGTAAATGTAAAGCAAACAGTCAGCTGTGACTAAGCTATCAGAGTGTGAAGTTAATGAATCAGCTTGATTATGTTTAGAAATACTTGTAATGGAAGTTACGTATATATATGTATGAATAATAGTGACTGCAACAATTGTGATAATGAATGAATTAAAACTAGAGTCAATACAAAATGGGGAAAGCTGTTTATGGAATGCAAGATCTAGTGTTATTTAGGAAAAAACTGAGTCTGCCCCGTCAAGAGAGTATTTTTTCAGGCAAAGATAGCAGTTTACTTCAAGCTTCTAAAAGTTTCTTAATGCATTTGTACATATTCATTTATCCTAAAACAGTAGAAAGTTATTCTCATTGTTAAACAAAACCAAAAGCATTAGATGATGATATCAACATTTCTCTTGACGGGCAAAAGAAAACATTTCCTAGCAGAGCTGGGCCCAATTATGGCAGAGAGAGATGAAAGAGTAGAAGTAGAACACAGGATGTCTGATATTTACGGTGACAGCCTTTGCCCTTTGGGCCTGGCATCATTCTGCAGAAAGTTTAGAGCTGTGTTTCTCCCAGCTTTTTAAACTCTATTTTGCTGTGATCAAAGACTTTTCAAATTACTAGCCCTCCTAATTCAAAATACACCATAGGTGGGAGACAGAGAAATGGCAGTCTCACATTTTTATAGTTCCCTCTGTCATTGTGCCTTGGTAAAAAAGAAAAATCTTTTTTGATAAATAAGTTTAAGCAGTTGAAATTAAATCAAGCTTATTGAATCAGTATCTCACTCTGTGGTAACTTAGTCACAAATGCATTCCTGTTGAACGAACAGTAATTTAAATATTACCAGGTATTATTTTATTGGGGTTTGAATGTAGTATGTTACTGTCTAAAAAATGAATTCTAATAATCTTCCCCCCCCCCGAAAAACATATCTGTAAAGCAGAACTAAAGTTTTAAGAAATCTCAGAAAATTGGAGGCATTGAGCAATGGAAAATTGGATTTTTTAAAGTTTTCCCTGTACAGTAACTAGGATTTCATGCTTGATCTGATGAATAATTCCATGACTTTTAAACACATTTTGGGAAGATTTGCCACTCTGGAGAGACAGATACTGTGGAAAGGAGGTCTTAAATTGATTTAAATAATGAGTTGAATCTTATAAGTGGATTTAAAGAAATGCTAACACAAAGTTTTCACATTTATCATGTTGATGAAATGTTTAATAAGATGTCGTGCTTCTCAATTTTTTTTCTCAATTTAAATTTGCATTTAAAAAATGTTTTTATATGACATTTCATTGACAAAACAACCCGATGTTATTCATTCAAAAATGCTTCTAATCTTGTACAAGCAACAGAAATGGTCTTTCTGTGAATAGTAAGGAAATAATATTTGCTTTTATGTTAGTCTCAAAATTCACCCTGACTTCAGTATTTCTAGGATTTTACTGAATTAATGTAACTACCTATTTGCTACATAGTTGATGTATTTAATGTTTCTATTTTAATTTTAATAAACTTAATTATTTTAATTTTTCAAAAGGAGTTATTGCATTAAGATGGAATGATCTGAATGTCTTCCTTTCTTATTTGTGTTTATATTTCTACAGCTGGTAGACAAAACTTTACTGCCAAGAAGTACTACAGTAGGTGTTCATTAGTTCTAGAGTAATTTTTATTAAATTGCGTGTTACTAATATTGCCATTGTATGTTGCTAGTCCTTAGTTCATCTATTCAAATTTCTAACTGCCAAAGCATTTTACATTAGAAGATTGCTTTCCATATTCCAATTTTCTGAATCAAAAGACTGAAAGAGTCAGAAATGTGATATGAATTCAAAATGGCCATTCAAAGTGGTTTGTAGTACACAGAACCAATGTTTCTGAGTTCAAAACACTGTCAGTCCAAGGCTACACACAAAATACACTTTTAACACATTTGAAAGTTCAAGGGATTTTAGTACATAGCAGGGGAAGACAAGATTTTATGCAATGATTGTCACTGAATGACACCTTTTATTCTCAGAATCCAATCCTGCAGTCTTAAGTGATGGTGAAAGACACTTTCTCAAGTAACCTTAACAACTTCTCGTCTGCAGTCTTTGGGCTGAGAAAGGATAATTGATTCAGGTGATCAGGTTTACAAATATCCTGCACTGGAAACAGAAGATTTTGATGGAGAAAAAGCACTTTTCATATATGCTTTTTTCCTGGAAGAGGTGTCCATGTCCTGTTCGTGTATTTACTTAAAGATCAAGAGATTTTCTAAGCATGTGGGATAAAAGCATCACTGTTCCATTTTCAAACTCTTTTCAAAACAAAAATTTTGATCACCTTTGAGATACTTCAACTTCTAGAGACCACATCAAGTTCTTTCCTATCATACCAGAGTGTCCTTGCTGTCGTAAGAATGTGTGTTTCTTTCCTCAGTTGCTTTGACACAAGATTTTACTGTCTGTGAGTAGCCTGAGTCTATGACTCCTGGCAATCCCCTTCACTAGGCTTGGGAATGGCCTTAATTGACTCAAAACCAGGGCTTCAATGAGCATTTCATAATTGGAAACCACCTTCCTGAAAGGCTTAGGGAGGAGAGGGGAGAGGAAATACCAAAGCTTACTATTCTCTGGAGTGCATTTTGTTTCACAAAGCTGCAGAAGTCAGGAGCTCTGTCTATGTAAACTATCATGGGTAAACATCTGTCTTACGCATGAATATTGCCATGCTGGTTTATGTGACAGAACCAATAAAATGCCCCCAACGCTCTGAAGTGATTATTTACAACACTTATTTAACAATAAGCTAATTCTTAAGACAAGAGTGTAGTGAATGTAGTGAGCAGCTGGTGCTTATGGTATTTACTGAAGAACTTCAGAATAACATGTTCTGTCAAGAGCAATCTGATATATATATACATACATAGAAAGGGATTCATTTATGTGTCAGGTTACAAGATAGACAACCACCCAGAGAGCACTGTTCACCTCTCAGTCGGCTTACAGCTGTCAGTAAATAGTCTTTGTGGTAGAAATGTGAAAGGATAGCTGTGGAAGAGCCCTGGATTATTTAGGGCTTGGAACCTAAACAGATCTCATTAAATCAGGAGCTTTAATAAAGTAGACAAGTAAAATGCACAGGAAGCAGTCTGCTCAGATCTCCAAAGTGCTATGGGCAGTGGCCTGATGTGCTTTTGAGACCTAATGCTTTAAGGCAGACATCTGAAAAGACTCCCACTCCAGATTTGCAGGGTGACCTGACACCTTCCCCTCATCACCTGGTGGTTGTGAGCCATGTACCTGGCAGCCTGGTTACCACAAGGTGTCACGGCAGTATCAGCAGTCAAGGCTGAGCCCTCAGACAGTCTCTGAACATGACATTATCTTCCCTTACCTTGCACTGGAAGACTCTTTGCAAAGACTTTGTTTGTATCCATGCAGTAATGTCAACTGTAGAATTGTTGCCTGGATTCACCTCCACAAAACTGGCTGACCAAATTACAATTAACTGACTCCCCAAATTGGCTGGCAGCCTTTCACCGTCTAGCAGCTCCTGAAGTCCAAGGACTGATTCCCATATTTGTGAATGGCTGGTAGGAAGAAGGCTTGGGTTTTTAGGCTGTTAGGCTGTTTTCTTTTAGCATGACCTGGGCAGCTAGAAAATATCTCTTCTGTAAGACACAATCAGACCACATTCAGTACGTTTTAGTCTCTCCAACAACCTTGACACTATTTTTTGATGTCTGCACAATACATTATTCTTTCTTCATGGTGATTATAACTTCACCTTGTAAGGAAATCATGGGTGTGCAGTGTCTGTCCTTGTGTCTGACAACACCCATATACTACATGGCCTAGAAAACAAGTGGGTCACTAAGAAGAGGCAAAATAGAAAAAGCCAAGATATAGCTTATTACTGCCAAAATGCTTCATCAAAACACCTGGACATGTCAGGCTGATTCCTCTTATCTCCAGCTTGTCTCTGTAGATGTGGCACTGGAGAGTGCAGGTGTTTTAGTATTTGTACTCAGATGTGTCATGGGGCAGGAAACTTCAAATAAACCAGGATATACAGTTGTCTCCTTCTTACACAGCTGGCTCCTCACATCTTGTGCATTGGGCAGAAGAGCCAGAACAAAACTGACATTACACTGGACTGGTTTTCCATGCTGTGACATGAGAACAAGACACCAGTGCCCTACCCTCCATTTATGTTTTCCACACCATTACTCCTTAAAAAAACTCACCATATACTGAATAGAATGGTTTGAAAACACAGAGTTGTTTAATTTCTGGCTAAATACCATCTAGGCAATTTCTCACTGGGTACTGATGATCTTGGTTCCTTTAAATGAAGCTCTGGGGAATGGGAAAGGTGTTCTCAATGAAGAAGCTTCAGACTAATTTCTCATCTAGAGCCAAAACTGAGTGACCGAAAGGCCCATTTTCCAGTTCAGATGTCTTTAATCCCTAGTGAGCAATTCTGGCTTTAAGTAAATCAAAAGACATATTAGTAGGATAAGTAAAAGCAGAACTCTCTATATAACCAGAGGCATAATATTACAAATGATGCCATTTTAAAGAATTAAATATTCTTTATTCTTTAACTGACAGTAAAATCTTATTTATCTGTCTTAATAGAACAGAATTAAAGCAACTGTCTCCTATTGCAGAAATGAAGCCACTCAGAAGAAATGACAACATTTACAGGTTCTTTAATAGTATTGATGCTTTAATACCATATAATACTGCTGCAGCTGAAGTAGGTTTTCTGGGAAGGACCTGGGGGTCCTGGTGGACAAAGAGTTGGTCATGAGCCAGCAATGCATCCTTGTAATGAAAGTGACCAACAGCATCCTGGGGAGAAGGAGGCGGATCATTTCTAGCAAGTCAAAGGAGATGATGATCCCCTCCCTCTATTCAGCATTGCTGAGATACACCTGAAGTGCTGGATCCACCTCTGGACTCCACAGTACAAGGGGGACATGGATATATAAGAGTCTGTCCAGCAAAGGGCCATAAGAAAATGAAGAGCTTGGAGTATATGACATATGGAGAGACATTGAAAGAGTTAGGACAGTTCAGCCTGGAGAAGACAAGGCTCATGGGTGTCATATCAATGTATATAAATACCTCATGTGAGGAGTGAAGAAAATGGAGACAAGCTCCTCTCAGTCATATCCAGTTACAGGATGAGAGGAAATGGGTACAAACTGAAACACAGTAATTTTTGCCTGAATGCACCAAACCATATTTTTACTATGAGGGTGGTTGAAGACCCAATCAAGTTGCCCAGAGAGGTTGTGGATTCCCCATCCATGGAGAGATTCAAAACCCAACTGGACACAGTGACGGGCAACCTGCTGTAGTTGATCCCACATAAGCTGGGGGAGTGAACTAGATAGCCTCCAGATGTCCCTTCCAACCACAATGATTCTGTGATTCTGTGATTTATTTTGTACAGGAGAAATCATTTTAGAATGAGATATGAAGATAACTAGGAATGCTGTATTGGGTCTGCCTGAGCTGGAGTTAAATTTCCCCACAGCAGCCCTCTCAGTGCTGTCCTTGGCATGGAAAGCTGGAAAGGTGCTGATAACACACCAGTGTGGTGGCTGCTGCTGGGCAGGGCTCACACAGCACCAAGGCTGCTTTTCCAACATTACCCACCCCAGTGGGACGGGGTGGGCAAGATATTGGGAGGGGACACAACTGGGACAGCTGACCCAAACTAATCAAAGGGATATTCCATACCATATGACATCAGCTTAACAATAAAAGCTGGAAAAACAGAAGGAGTGGGGGATGGAGGCAGGAAAGGGGCATTGGCTTGTTCTCCAGAGCAACCGTTACACATTTGGAGCCCTGCTTCCTGAAAAAGAGTCAGACATCACCTGCTGATGGGAATTAGAGAATAAATCTTTGTTTTCTTTTGCTTCTGTGTGCAGCCTTGCTTTGCTTTTCACTAAACTACCTTTGTTTTAGCCAATGAGTTTCATCTTATTTTCTTTCCCCTGGTACAGCTGAGAGGAGGGCAGGGAGAAGTGATAGAGCATCTTGGTTGGCACCTGGCATCCAGCCAAGGTCAAACCATCACATATGCCCAGGATCCAAATAAATATCATAGATCTTTTCTTATTAACTCATGAAATATATCACAATTGTATCACTAAGTGCTAAAACATTTACAGGCTTTTTTGTGGGGCTTTTTGGTTTTGTTTTGGTTTTTTTGTTGGGTTTTTGGTTTTTTTTGGTCATTATTTATTTTTTTTCTTGTGAATACTTAGGAAGGTACACTACTGGAAACTATATATCATGGCTTGGCTTGGACAGGTTGTTAAGTAGCTTTAATGTAACAGTTCTGTGAACAACATCCCTTTGGAGTGATGGAAAACATTTCAGGAAGGGAAAGTCCAGCAGAGTAACATTACTTTTAGAAGTCCCATATCCTTTAGTCTTCTAAGGCCACCTGAAGGATTTAGAGCTCAATATATCAGCACACACTGGAAAGGAACCAGGCAACTTAAAAAAACAAAAACTGGAGATGGAAGAATAAGAGGCATCTGGTTTGCTCAGACCTTTCTCTTAACAAGAGGCATATCAATTCCATTTAGATATGCTTTTACGCTGAAAAACATTGTCAGTTTTCTTCTTGAAAGTTTCTGTACCTGTAGCTTCTACCAGTCAAATCTTATTTGTCTTGATTAACTCCAGAGCCATCTCCAGCTGACATCAGTGAGTGCTTTTTTTTAGAGAATGTTAAAACACAGACATGTTTATTGGACAGATGAGATACCAGCTACATAGAATAGATTATATCCAGTGATAACAGTGCAGCATTTCAGACCCATATGAACATTCTGAGAAGTGCTGCAGTAGACCACAAGCACAATCAGGAAAGCCTTCCAATGCTTCGGTCACTTCCATTTTTCTTGATCTCCAATCATAGCACTCAAACTTGCCTACATATCATGAGGACTGAAAAAAAGAACTTGCTAGGTTACTTGTCAACATCAAGCATATTATTTAGTAACTAGTCTAATCAGACAGACAGGGTCTAAATGTCTTAAATGTCCGGTGTAATGGACACCTAAATATCTTTAAATTGGAAAGATATTTATTCTAATTCTGAAGCTATCAGATCCTGTGTAGAAATTGAGTTATGCAATTTACAGGCTGCTGCCAATGATGAAAAATTATGAAAAATAACAACAATAGGTCAGTTATAATCTATCAGCATGATCAATCTGTTATGAAGCCTTGCCATGCTTCTACTTCATTATTCATCTGCTCCTTTCAGCTCAGGTACCATAGAGCTTTCACCAAGCTGCTGTAATCAATATGTTGATGAGGATAAATAAAGAATAAGGTGTAACAATAACATGCAATACCAGTCCTTGCAAATTCTTTTAAAGTTACTGAATTCCATTACAATATCTTTTATTTTCAGATAAGAGTGCTTCTAGAGTAAATGGTGAATGTCTTGACTCAATAATTTCAAATAAAGTATTCTGTTAACATAAGTCCATGCAGAAACTCCTTTCCTGGCCCTGTATAGTAGGTAAATTACATTTTGACTACTTCAGGTTTGCTTCCCAAATGGGGAGAAAGCCTACAAAACAACAGTCACTCTTCTTTGCTTCTAAACTTCCAATAAAGCTCATTAGAAAACAAAGATCATTATAAAGCTTGTCTACTTAAGTTATATTTGCAAGGATTCCTAAGATCACATGCTCACATCAACATATTTTCAAAGGTTTTGGCCAGGGGACTCAAACTGACTCCATAAGAATCACAGAATCACAGCATGTCAGGGGCTGGAAGGGACCTCAAAAGATCATCTAGTCCAACCCCTCTGCCAGAGCAGGATCACCTAGACCAGAACACACAGGAACATGTCCAGGTGGGTCTTGAATGTCTCCAGAGGAGACTCCACAGCCTCCGTGGGCAGCCTGTCCAGTGCTCTGTCACCCTCACAGTGAAAAAATCGCTCCTCATGTTTGCATGAAACTTCCTATGCCTCAGCTTCCACCCATTGCCCCATGTCCTATCATCGTGCATCATCAAGAAGAGCCTGGCTCCATCCTCCTGGCACTCATCTTTTATATATTTATAAACACTGACGAGGTCACCCCTCAGTCTTCTTTTCTTCAAGCTAAAGAGCCCCAGCTCCCTAAGTCTTCCCTTATAAGAGAGATGCTCCACTCCTTTAATCATCTTTGTGGCTCTGTGAATCATCTTTGTGGCTCTGCGTAAGGTTCTAAATCTTCAGAAGAAGATCATTAAATCATTTTCCTTTACTCAAAGGGGAGCACTACAACAAAGCCTTCAATACTTACAGCTTCTTAATGATGCAACCAGGACAGGGGCATCCTCAGAGACAGAATTACTTAGCACAGAATGTCACTCCAGGGTCTGATCACTCAAACTGTCTTTCACATCACAAGTTTCTTTAGGTTAATTTACAGGGAAACATGTTCAACAGCACTGAGTTTTCTGTATGTCTTTCATAAAATAAATTTTGATTACCAAGTTGTAATTTTGTATAAGAAAGACCTCTTTGGAGCCATCTGCTGAAAATGTGTCCCTATTACAAACATAATGCTTGGAAACAGAACACTGAGGAAGGTGTTTTTCACATACCATTATTAACTGAAAGTACAATTACATGACTGACTTGTTTTCTCTGGAAATAATAATAAGTATTGAGTCCTGGAAAACTGCTGACTGTGAATTCACCTCATTAAATCTGCCTGTTATTTTACTGTCTAGCAGATTTAGTGTGAACTACCTTGACCATGTTAAAAACATTTTGCTGTAACTTACTGATATGCTTGGTGCTACAGAAGTGACTTTCATTAATTCACTCTTTTATAGAACACTGTTATTTGTGGAGAAAATCAGGTGGCCATGATAAACTCACTATTTATGTCAATGGGAAAATCCTTATTCTTTTCAGAAGGGTCAGCATTTTTCCAAAGGACTGTATGGGATCACTCTCAGCATAAGATTTTCATTTGCTCTCAAACTGTGTTCTTCCCTTCTTCCTTGCACCTGGTATTTTGCAAGTGAATGAGGCATTTCTCTTCTCATATAGATTCTACATATGTTCCTTCCAGCGTCATTCCTCTGACGTGAGCTGGAGCAGGATTTGTCCCAGAAGTTTATGAAGCCTTTTAAAATCCTTTTGTCTATGTACTGCCACACTAAAAATCAATGGTGTTGTCTTCTGTAACCATGTGAATTATTGACTGAAAACAAATGACAGCCACTGAAATCTAGGAAAACCTATTAAAAGGTCTTCAGTCACTTACAACCTTTTTTTCACAGTATATGGACTGCAGCAAGGTCTTGTGCATGTATATAATAGGAATTTTATTACTTATCTCTTCCTTTTGTTTCCACTGAACTGTAATATGGTCACAATACTTGAATGAAAAACAGAAGGTGCTTATAATAAACAGAAAAATATAGCTTTGGGGCCATTTGATACAGGAAGGTTGGTTCATCATACAAAATTAGAGCTATTATAGTGTCTTCATTGTCAGTGTTTATGGGATCCTGAAGTCCCTCTTTAATGTAATTGTTTAAGGAGCGGAAAAGAAAGATTATTTCACGTCATACTGGAAGGACAAAAAGCAATACTGCTTACTTTGCATAAAATGCATTTCCTGAGATTTCTATCTAAATGCAGATTTTCAGTTTTTAGCCCTGTACAATCTATATAAGAAATGCCTCAAGACAAAGATGCTGAGAAGAAATGAATATTTAAATTGAAAGGTTTTTTCCTAGAAGACAAATTTCTCAAGTATGTCTTGTGTCACTTAAGCAAGAAGTTGAGCTTTTTTATCTCCATGAAACAATGAAAATGTGCAAAAGATGAAACTGAGGGGAAAAAAAGACAGGCCTAGGACTGTATTTGATATGTGATCCTTCATCCTTGTTTGGTCTACTTCTGCAAGCACAAAAGCAAAGAGATCCTTCCAGCATTTAAACAAGACAGACTCACTTTCCATCCCTGAGGTTAGTATTTCTTCCACCTACTGGGTAGGCAGTATTAATAACTCTGTTTAAACTGCTCTCCATTTGTGTGAGGATTTTGGGGGTAATTTTACTTTCCTACAAGAGGAAAAATGAAATTCTCACTGAAGAAAGCAATCCATATCCCAATGAAAAGAAAAAAACAAAACAAAACAAACAATCTGGCAATTTAGATTGTAAGAGGAGATTTCTTATTGACTGTCAGTGCTGTCAAACTCTTGACAGTGATGTGTGAAAACAGTAATGGCAGCCCACTTCATTACAGGACTGTGAGGTGGACAAACTTGTTCTATTTCTTATAGAACTGTGTATGGGAGAAAACTGAAATTGCTCAAATCCTGTCAGGTGGTCAGTCAATGCTAACATTTTGATTTTGATTGCTCTCCTTTGAAGGTATTTATTTCTAGTCATCTAGCTGAGATAGGAGTTATTCTTTACTGTGACACCAAGGAGTTGAGAGTAGTAGAAGACCCTCAAGAAAGATTGGATAGCACAGGAAGGAGGCAGCTGCAAGCTCAGGGGCTAGAATGATACACAGAGATGGTTGAATTCCTTGGAATAAGCACATGACATGCTTAGGATCTTGAAAGTGAGACTAAAATCTCCATCATCAATGCCGACATCTCCAGTAATACTGTGTTCAGATACTGTAGGCAAATGTTGAATCATACAGTAGAAGGCAGGACTAGATGCAAGACAGGATCTGTGAACCTTCAGCATAAACTGAAATTTGAAGACACATGAATGGATATAGTAAGACACTTGTCGGGTTTAGGGGAACCAAGCAAAAAGAGTAAGTTTCCAAAGTAGGGAACTTGACACTGTGCAGGCTGTCTGGATTTGTGCTTTTTGTCAGACTTTGGTAAAAGGAGGCTTCTTTCAAGAAAAAAACCCAAAACCCCAAACTACTAGCTAAGTAGAGAATTGTTTTATTGCTGTGGTGGGTTGACCATGGTTGGATGCCAGGTATCCACCAAAGCTGCACTGTCACTGTCCTTCTCAGCTCGACAGGGAAAAGAAAAAATATTGCACCAGAGTGGAATAATGAGAAATCAAACTAAATCTTAAAAGCACCCTCCCCCCATGCCTCCCTTCTTCTTGCACTTCACTTCTGATTTATTCTACCTCCTCCTCCCCAGTGTCACAGTCGGACGGGGAATGGAGGTTGTGGTCAGTCCATCACACGTGTTTTCTGCCACGCCTTCCTTCTCATAGGGGAGGACTCCTCACATTCTTCCCCTGCTCCAAAGTGGAGTCCCTACCACAAGTGACAGTCCTCCACAAACTTCCTCAACACCTTTTCTGGGCTACAGTTCTTCATGAACTATTCCAGTGTGAGACCTTTCCACAGAATATAGACCCTCAGGAACAGACTGCTCCAGCATGGGTCCCCCCTGGGGTCACAAGTCCTGCCAGCAAAACTGTTCCAACATGGGCTTCTTTCTTCATGGTTTCACAGGTCCTGACATAAGCCTGTTCCATTCTGGGTTCCAGTCAGAGCCTCCTTTGAGCATCCACCTGCTCCATCATGGAGACCTCCATGGGCTGCAGAAGGATATCTGCTCCATCATTAACCTCCGTGAGTTGCAGAGGAACATCCCACCTCACCACGGTCTTCACCACAGACTGCAGGGAAATCTCTGCTCCAGCACCTGGAGTACCTCCTTCCCCTCCTTCACTAACCTTGGTTGTTTCTCTCATGCATTCTCACTCCTCTCTTTGGCTACAGTTGTACATCAACTTTTCCCCCTTTTTAAATATGTTATCACAGAGATGCTACCACCACAGCTAATGAGCTCAGCCTTGGCTGGTGGTTGGTCCATCTTGGAGCCAGCTAGCATTGACTTTATCAAACATGGGAGAAACTTCTACCAGCTTCTCACAGAAGTCACCTACTAACAAAACCTTGCCATGCAAGGTGAATTCCATTGCAGAGACAAAAAAAGAGATGGACAGTCTTCTGCGGAGGAATTAAGAAGACATAGTAAGAACAATACAAACATTTCTAAATTATTTTATTTCCTACAACAGTGCTGTAAAACAATTGCAGCTCGATGGAAGAGCTGCTCAGTTGGTTGTTGTGTGGTGCCAAGACCTGGTATCTGGTCAGCATGGCAGACATATCCCCTTGCAACAGCCAAGAGCTGCTCCAAATCCTACATGGATCCAGAGATTTAACCTGGAGAGAGGGACATCTGCCAATCAGGTATGGGAAGATGAATGTACCACGTAAGTTCTGCTTTTCTTGCAAAGGCAAAATGTTTTGTTTTTTTTTTTTTTATTGTAAAACCAGCATATTACTCAGGGGCAAAGTAATTCAGTGAGATGTGCAGTACTGAGTTTCGCAGATGGTGCAAAAAGACAGCTAAAGGTATTACTACTCTTTTGTAGTTTATTTCTTGTGTTTACAAGTCTAGTTTTTCCTCTCTGTATGTGAGAACCCAGAGAACCCAAACAATGAATATTAAAAGTTTAAGATGAGACACTGGGTTATTATTTCCTCCAAGCTTCTTAAATTTAATTTCAAAGCTAAAATCAGATTTGTTGTTTTGAAATGAAGGTAAGGGCTGCATAAGATAAATAAATAGACACATGATCAACAGGTGATCTTTTGCTCTTATCAAATAAACATTATGAGGACAGAATGTAGATTTTTGAAAGTTGTAATTCACTCGGGTAATATCATGTGAAATATCATAGGGCATAAAAGCTGGGAAAGAATTACTGAGCACTGAAAGCCTATTAGCATGTTTTCTGTATTTAAAAAGTGTTTAAAATAGTAGATAGCTGCCGAATTAAACGAAGTCACATTAATCAGGCCACTCTATTTCTCCTTTTAAACACAGACTTCTTTTAAAAATACTTTTTCTTTTCCAACAAAAAAGCTGTGCAATATATTGAGTAATAAGACATGCATCCCATGACTCAAGGCTCCAGCAGCCAACCTGATGTGTAGCTCACATTTCTCTAATGATGGGTGACTGACCTCCAATAAAATGTGTGTGGCTCAAGACTGTGAGTTGAATCCAAGTAGCTAAATGCCTAACATTTTGCTGCAGGGCTGATAATTTCACTACTTCCTTCTTTTTGATAGCTGTAGCCCCAAGTAATTTGTGGAACCATGATATTAAATAGCTATTGCCCACATAAGTTCATTGTAGTTACAAGTTTTAGGTGGCCAGTCACTTAAAGGTGATTACATCATTCAGCAAGTAGTGCCAGACTGCACTGAATTTCTGTAGCTTCTGTGACAGCAGAGCTCTGCAGAAGGCAGTTCATCAGCCTTGTGATGCAAACTATATATCTAAATATTTTGGATTTGAGATGAAATCAAGTCAAGCAGGTCTTTCATCAAATATCTTTAATTATTAGCCTTCATTTTCTTTTGAAGCAAGTATTCTATTTGTCTTGCAAAATAAAAATCTCTCTCAAAGTCACAAAAAAAAAAAAAAAAAAAAAAAAAAAAAAAAAAAAAAAAAAAAAAAACCCAAAAAAAACCAGAGGACAATGGTATCAAAGGTTGAAAATCTGTACTCATTTCTTGAATCTACAACTAACAGGAAAGAGCCCGAGCAGCAACATTGCCTATGGTCTTCAGATTGCTACATCACATCAGACACTCAGATTTCAATCTCAAAATTGGACATACTGGTTGTACATGTAAGATGATTTATTAGAGAATGGTTTTTCTATTACTGTTTTTTGCTGGTGTGATTTTTGAATAATGTGGTCATATGACTAGAAACCTGCTTGACTTGTTTTTTTTCCGTGAGGCCTTTCTTGGCCAAAATTAAGAGGGGAACAGTTAAAACGCAGAAAACAAAGCAATATTTTCATGGTGCAAATGTTAACAGTTCAATAGAGTACTTCAGTCTTTCCCTTCTTAAAGCATATTGTTGAAGCTTGGAATGTATACAGGTACATTGATCTTAAAATATGGGCTACAGAGAGGGGCACTTCTACCCTGTTATTTTTCAATGGATTAGCAGAAGTGGCATGCACTTAAAACAAGCTGCTTCTAAAAGTATCCATTTAATTATTAAAATAATGACAGAGTCAAAGTGATGTGTTGCCTAACTTGAGAAATCATTATACACTAGTTAAAAAATTATGCTGGAAGTTCCCACTTCGTAGCTCTCATATTAATACCTCAGGATGAATAGTTTATTACATATATGTGTATATATGAATAAGAATACAATGCAGGCTGCACCCCTGAACATTTAATTCATAATAACTCAATGCTTGCAGAGAGACAGGAGTACGATTTCTGTATACTTAAGGTGTGTATGTGCCACTGTTAGCTATCAGATGTTTCCAGGTCCATCTATAACTGTTTCACTAGGGTTTCTGTGGGGAAATTTAAAGCGATGATTTAGAAGCCTAATAAAAATGCAGTCTTCAAAAACCCTCTTCTGCTCTTCTTAATTACGGAGTTTCCCAGGCTGTGTAACCTTCTCGGTGTTTGACAGCTTAATGCCTGAGAACTTTCACACCTGCACATGCACAAATTATTATAAATTTTGGACAGCTTGAAATTGGCTTTCCACTTTAGCCAGCTGTGGATCTAAGAGAGGGGGTGGAGGGGCAGGCTTCTTTGTGTCCATCACCCAGCCTTCCAGCAGTCACCATGGCAGCCACGCTGTCCTGTGAAACAATGTCCCTGCTGCCTTTGTCACTCTTCCATGTGATAGCTCAGTGGGAGAGCTTAACATCTGTGCTGCACGGATTCGCACTCAATTTTCCTCCTTTTTGGGAATGCCTTTGCCTACTTCTGGGCTCTCTGCAGCAGACCCCTCTGTGTCCCTCATGCTCTCTCCCTCCTATCCATCAGCAAATAATGCCCAGAAGAAAGAAGATTTCATACTAGAAACATGAAGCAAGAATGGGACATGGATATAGTTAGTGCTTTCGATAACTGAGGTGGAGAGCAGACCTCTGAAGTCTTAGCAGAAGCCGTCTCTGCAAGCACCAAATAACACATTAAGATTCCAAAGCAGAGCACAATTTAAAACACAACATCGTGCTCAGAATTTCCCACTTACTTAACTGGGATTCTGCAGCACCTTCTACCAAGGTTGTGCTTTCTGTTGTGTGTGCCTCACCACACACAGGGAGAGCACAGGCAGCTTGCTTGGACCTTATGATGCCAGCATTTGAATGTGATATGGTAGCCAAAGACAACCACAGCAAGAATTCCATTGTTATCTGAGCCTAGTTTTGACCATGGACAGTATTAGTAATGATAAAAGTAAAACCAAGGTAGTATTTGTTTTGTTGTGTTTGGTGTTGCTTTTTTTTTTTTTAAAGAACACTGTTTTACTCATTATTTACCTAAGATTCAGCAATGAGTGACAGAACCATTCTCTAACAGATGGCAATATATAGTGTCAGAGAAAAATATGTGGGATATTGTCATGAGTATTTTACAGAGAAGTTTACATTGCTGTGTTAAAGTTCACGTTTCACATTAGGACATTCTCCAAAAGATGTTATCTTCTGCTAATAGAAAAAATAATATCATGTCCATTGCAAAGAGGCATTTTGATGTAATCTAAGACATCACAGGAGATAAGTCAGGAATTCTAAGCTACTACTTGGATTTCTGAAAGTGCAGGATAAGGATCATAGAAATTAGCTATAGAAGGAGTACCGATCACTACCATCACATAACTTAAGTGCTTACTTTGTTCTTCCTGGGTTCTTCAAAGGTTCCTTATACAAATGACTTTTCAGTGCCGTAAGACTAGCATGCAGCTGTCCTAAAATTAATGAACGTACTGATTCCAGTGTGCCTAAGGTGCAGAAACTGACTTTTATTTTATGACAGAGCATTTTAACTCTGCAGCAAAACAAATTAT
The DNA here is from genome assembly GCA_025345505.1 of Todiramphus chloris collaris. Classification (NCBI taxonomy): domain Eukaryota; kingdom Metazoa; phylum Chordata; class Aves; order Coraciiformes; family Alcedinidae; genus Todiramphus; species Todiramphus chloris. Next base: position 33,999,659 of record JANVCC010000018.1, on the reverse strand, counting down.
TTCTGCATGAGATTCCTTTTCAGAATTGGGTGTCAATCTGAAATATCAATAGAGCAATATGTGTGACCTTCGTAGCATATCGAGATTTATTTCATGAAAAAAAAAAAAAAAGACAACTAGCAGCAGATGGCATTTGGATATAAACAGATTTTGAAATAAAATGATTTTGCTTACTCTGATATACATAATACATGTAAAGCAATTTTTTTTGGAGGCAGCACAGCATAGTACAGAACAACTTGATACTTCAAAAATTTCCAAATGATAAGCCTCGGATAGCTCCCTCATGAATAAGAGGCAGGGTCTTCATAGAAACCTTGCAGACGTCCTGAATCATGTGATGCAAGGAGGGAGAGACAGGTGGAGGCCTGAACAAGTGGTGTCTGGATATTCCCAAGACGGGGAAAGCTAGAGATTTTTTGACTTCTGACAGCAGGAGTAATACTTCTTTTCTGCCTTCAAATGGGAATTTGTAGTATTAGTAAAGTACCCTAAAATAAAGAGTGGAGAGGACCAAGATCCATTAAGAGAAACTCCAGGAACCAGATGGGCCTGAACCAAAAGTCAGGACCAGGAAGGAGTAGTTGCTGAGGATGGATGCAGGGAGACACCATCAGCTCAGCAGGCATGTTGTCACTGGAGGTTTGATGCTTTCTGAAAGACAAGATCTTCAATGTCACAGAGATTGTCAAGGCTTGTCCAGTCTTGATGTCATGTTACTTGTCAATGTCGGCACCAACGACACTGCCAAGGAGCACACAGAGCAAATCAGGAGTGCTTACAGACATCTCTGGGGAAAAAAGTGAGATGTGGGGACTGAGCTGATGTCCTCCATAATCTTTCAAGCCAAGAGGAAAGGCTCAAATGGGAGTGGATGTACCTTGCAAGTTAATAGCTGGCAGCATGGTTAGTGCTGCAGAATGCTATGACTTGGTTTGTTTGACTATGGTGTCATGTTTATTTTTTTTAATTCAGGCAACTGGTAGATGGGATCCCATGGAGTGTAGCTCTGAAGCTCAAAGGACCTCAAGAGACCTGGCAATTTGGAATGCATCCTTTGCCAAAACACAAAATGACCCATCCTAATACTCGGGAAACTGAGTGTGTATATCAGGACACCAGCCTGGCTAAAGAAACAACTTACAACAGTGCTCTAAGGTAAAAAGGAAAAGTGAAAGGGAAAAAGAAAAGAAAAAAAAAAAAGAAAAAGAAAAAAAAAAAGTATGAAGGAAGTGAAAATGAGGACAGGCTACAAGAGAAGATTTTGATTTTGCCAAGGATAAGTCATGATGATCAATGTCACTGCTTTCTTTTTTTCTTGTATGGATCTGTGGTGCTATGAATCTATGAAAATACTTTATGGAAAAAAAAAAAAAAAATTCAATCTGTCTGTCTCAAAAGCTTATATTCTGAGATTATTGCATATACCAGAAGACAGACTTTTACAGGGCAACATGATGAAAACAGAGGCCAAAACTTCTTTATGTTGAATCAGAACCTACAAGAAAGAGATTTCTCTAGATATACTCATCAGCCTCAGATCAGACAGAAAAAGAGAAATGATGAACTGTCTGTTAGAGATTAAAGGAAGAATTGAAAGTGAAGGACAAGGTATTTAGCCATTAATATTTAGAGATAATCTGGGAAATACAGTATGATCTAATGGTAGATAGCAGGTTAACAATGCATACGGGTCCAAATCCCCTCTCTGATGACTGTTGCATTTGTCTGGGCTATCACCATTAAAATCAAAGAAGCAACAGAAGTACTTCAAATTACACAGCTGAAAAGTATCTAGCTGAAAAACAACATTTACAAACAGAACACTCAAAGCAGTAAAATCCCCCCCAAACTGTCAAAAACTCCACTTGGCCTACACTTCACTTTGAGTGAAAAGACACTCAACATTTTGATACTACCCTCAATTGCCCAAGCCTTCATTAAAAAGAAATATGACATGGTGTCAGGAAGAAGTTTATTGTTTTCTATCTAATTGGCTCATGATAGCTGAAACTGAAAGATACCATCAAATACTTTCTGAAGAGGAATTACTTTTAAATATGTTCTTTTTTACACTTCATATTTTTTGGAAAATCTTCCCCAGAGCAAAAATGATCCTTCGTAAGTACTTCACAGTTTTTGCCTGTGAAACTGTTCTAGGCCATATGGGCTAGTAGTAGTGAAATAATTAATGCTACTGAAACAAAGAAAAGTAAAATAATTTACTGATTTTGATCCAAGACTGAATATGACATCACTCCCTCCAACAATATCTTCATAAAAGGATAAGAGAAAGCATGTGGTGTATTTGAGACTGCTGTCACTGGGGGAAAGAGTAGCCAGGCAGAGCTGTTAGTGACATTGTTTGATGAGGTGATGGTAGTAAGTGTCAGATTTGTCCTAGGTTAGAAACACCATTGTTTGTTAGAAACAATTGTAAGGAAAACAATGTCAATATCACACTTAGGTTAATCAATTCTCCTTCATTGATCTCCTAAATATGGAAGGAAAGAAAAGGATCTTCCCGAGCATGAATTTTTGTGCTCTTAAGACTAGTATGCACTGCTCCATCTTTTGATTCTCAAATTCAAATAACATTATATTTAAGTCTGTAAGGGAAAAGGAGGAAGGAAACCTTGTAAATCATACATGCTCAGGACTCAGGATCTTCCTCTTGTCAGGAATGGCAAGCTTTACAAGCTATTTTAAAAGCATGTCAAATAAATCAAATAACTATTGGTTTTAATTATCACTCTTGCAAGCTGTAATGCTCTCTACCTGAAGCTGAATGACATCAAAGAGATATGAAATCCTTTCTTGTCTTTGATGTTTTCTCCACATAGAACACATCTCCCCTCATGCATACAATTTTTATGCCCATTTCATAAAGCAATTAAAGGACACCAGTGGGAATTAATCCTTGGCAATGATGTACCTAAATAGTCATGAACTAAATGACTGTTCGTTCAGGAGAATATCTGAATATAATAAGTAATAATATTGTCCATGAGGCTTTCATATGGTTAAGTCTCACATGATCTGTTATGATGAGAACACATTTTCACTGTACTTGCATTCAAAATGGTATACAGTTTAATACAAGCAAGGACATAAATATACACAATTACTTGCTGTAGTTTTTGGGGACACAACACAAAGTTGTGTCTTTCTTGTGTCTGAAGGGAGAATGAAATGCAAATTCATCCACACATCAGTGTAAAGCTATCATAAAAATCTCTGTAATGGAAATTTTCAATACTGTGTTTTTTTATAAGCATTTGATATCACAATACACATGTATTTGAAAAAAAGAGGAAGATTTAAAACTATATTTAGGCATTACTGATATACTGTATAACCAATACAGAATTAAATGAAATAACTTTCCACTCATTTTAAAATAAAAATAATGAACACAGACATCTCATTTTAGATTTTATGCCAGGGGAAGAAAAATAAAAAGAAAAGAAAGAAGGAAAGGAAAGGAGAAAAGAAAAGAAAAGAAAAGAAAAGAAAAGAAAAGAAAAGAAAAGAAAAGAAAAGAAAAGAAAAGAAGAAAACTCAAGGAGCTTACTTCTCATAACTTCTAAATGACACTTCCACAAAATTTATTGAGATTGTGAATGAAAAAAAATCAGAGTTCAGAATGCAACATATAGGACTGGTTTGGATTTTTTTTCCAGTTTTATGAGTGATGAATATCTGTCTTCAAAGATGATAATATAATATAAATATAAGCAAATAATATTTTATAAATGTAATAATCAAATGAAAAGTTCTTCCAGTCCTTTCTTGTGCCAAAGGCATGGGGTCTGTTTTGGAGAGCAGGATGTTAGAATTCATGTTGCATATTGACTAAGCCCATGTTTGACATACATTCCTTGTTTTCTTCTGCTACTCTCTTATTCATGTCCAGATTAAGTCCCAATGTATGAATTCTCACCCCAGAATCCACCTCATTTATATTTTACAGCACTGATCATCTCTAGACCAAGGACCATGGCTTGCTTTCTGCTGTGGCTATAGCTTTCCTGGGACTATCATTGTAATTTGTGACATTATTGCCCCATCTATGTCTTGTGACTTGCTCATGCTGTTCTTGACCATCCCACAGAACAGTGGTCAGCTTCACCTCAAAATTCAATGCAACAATGTGAACACCTGAAAGTTTATTTACTGGCTGTTCAATCAGTTAGATGATTGAAAGTTGGTCCATCATGTAACTGGGCAAGTATCATGTTTTGTTTTCTGTTACTTGTAGCAGATAAGGGTAGCTCTTGTCCTGCAATACTTGACCTAAGGCAGCATCCATCCAAAGACTATTTATTCTCTGGTTTAAAATTAGCTTAAATCAGTCAGAAAAATAGACAGTGCAGGTGTGTAGAGAGCAGCACAGCTGTGGATGTTGTCTATCTGGACTTCAGTGAAACCTTCAACACTGTTTCTCACAGTATTGTCATGAAAAAAACCTAGCTGCTAATGGCTTGGATGGGTGAACTCTCCGATGAGTATAACACTGGCTGGATGTCAGGGCCCAAAGAGTGGTGGTGGATGGAGTAATATCCAGCTGGTATCCAGTCACAGGTGGTGTCCCCCAGGACTCAGTATTGGAGCCACTTTTTGATATCTTTATGAATGATCATGATGAGGAGATAGAATGTACTCTCATCAAGTTTGCAAAAGACACCAGTCTGGGCAGGAGTGCTGATCTGCTTGAGGGTAGGGAAGCTATAAAGAAGACCCTGGACAGGCTGGATTGATGGGCTGAGGCTAATGGTATGGGGTTCAACAAGGCCAAGTGTTGGGTGATGCATTTGGGCCACAATAACCCCATGCAATGCTACAGGCTTGGGGAAAAATGGCTGGAAAGCTGCCTGGTTGAAAAGGACCTGGGGGTGCTGGCTGACAAGTGGCTGAATATGAACCAGCAGTGTGACCAGGTGGCCAAGAAGGCCAACATCCTGGCTTGTATCAGAAATAGTGTGATCCCCTGTACTTGGCACTGGTGAGGCTGCAGCTTGAGTACTGCGTTCCATTTCAGGCACCACAGTACAAAAAAGACACTGAGGTACTGCAGTATGTCCAAAGAAGGGCAATGAAGTTGGTGAAGGGTGTAGTGAACAAGTCTTATGAGGAGTGGCTAAGGCAACTGGGGCTACTCAGTCTGAAGAAAAGGAGTCTAAGGGAAGTCCTTATTGCTCTCTACAGCTATCTGAAAGAAGGTTGTAGTAAGCTAGGCGCTGGTCTCTTCTCCCAAGAAACAAGTGATAAGACAAGAGAAGATGGCTTGAAGTTGCTCCAGGGGAGGTTTAGGTTGGATATTAGGAAGAGTTTTTTCACCTAAAGGGTTGTCAAGCAGTGAAACAGGCTACTCAGGGAAGTGGTTGAACCACCATCCCTGGAGGTGCTTAAAAGTCATGTACATATTATGCTTAGGGGCACACGGTTTAGCAGTGGACATGTAAAGTAGGATTATTGATTAGACTTGATGATCTTGAAGGTCTTTTCCAACTCAGATGATTCTATAGTTCTATAAATGTCCCTCTGCTTTCCCTCTCCTCCCACAGCAAGCCAACATGCCCTCCTCTTCCTCCACAGGGCATTTACTGGGTGGTTGCTGCTCAGGAAGAGGCTGTGCCAGATGCCTGGGGGGGTGAGGGGGACAGCAGAGAAAGGGGGGAGGTTGGGGGATGCAGACACCTCCCTTCTCATAAGGAGCTTGTGGGGGTAATCTTTGCAATCTTTTGAGAGTCTTTTGAGCAGCTGATTTGTTTGAACCTCTCCCTTAAGTAAGTACAGTTACCCCTACTTAAGGTTTGTTTTTATATTATTTTTTAATCCATTATCTATCTTACTTTATGGGTTTATGAAGTTGAAGTCCTTCTTTATGCATTTAGTACAAAATGAACTTATGATCGTTGGATAAATGCAGAATTTTCTCAGAGAAGCCTAAAAAGATGTAAGGAGTTACTCTTTATCATAAATAAATTGTTACTTTTCTCTCTTTGCAAATGTGTATTGTATAGATAAATATAAATAACATATATTTTACTCATGAACAATTTCTGACAGTTCTGAAAGACATTATCTATTGCTCTAAGTTGTTCTAGAATTAATGATATGAACTACCATTCATTCAAGTTCAGCTGGGTTAATTACTTAACAACATACTTTTTTGCAGACAAGCTGCAATGCTTTGTTACTTGAGTAAAATAATTTAAACTATTAATCTAGTGATAAATGAAAGCATCCTAGTGTCCAGTTATTCATAATCTCCTTTGTTATTTAATGGATATTTTATAGCAATTATCTTGAAACTCAATGAGCTTGACTTTGCTTTCATTGAAATCAATAGCAAATCTCTCAAAGAGTTCAATGGATTATGACTAGCCTCAGTGTGTAATGAGTTATCATTAATGCCTTGTTTTCCTGCCTTAATTATGTCCTGACACTAAGCACATAGTTGCTTATTTAAAAAAAAAAACAAAAAAACCCAACAACAACAAAAAAAAAAAAATCAGGAGGAAAAAAAAAATGGCTAAAAATCAGGAATTTTACCTTTCTCATAAGTATTTTTCCTAGACTATTAATATTTATATGGCATACTTAATAAGATAGAACACACAGGCTACCAAACAGGTAACAGGATTAATTACTTTCCATGGATGATCTATATTTATGCAAACCCTTTAATGAACTCCATGAGTTTTGGAAACTATACCACAAGGGACAGGAAGACTTAATAACTTGCCACAAGCTGTTTAGGTATTTTCCCGTGAACAGAATTAATTCACATTCTCACTGGAATTTATGCATCATATTGACACCATTTACATTTGGACCTTGCATGTTTCCAGGGAAGGGGCACCTATCACCTCTCTGGCCAACCTGTTCTAGTTTTTCACCACTCTTATTGTAGAAAATTTCTTTCTTTTATCTAGTTTAAATCTACCTTCTTTTAGTTTAAAAATATTACCCCTTCTCCTACTGCTACAGACCCCATCTTTCTTATATGTGAAAGAACACATAAGCCTTTCATAGGCTGAACAATCCCAACTCTCTCAGTCTTTCTTCATGGAAGAGAGTTGTTCCATCCTTCTGATCATTTTTGTGTCCCTCCTCTGGACCTGCTCCAACAGATCCATGTTTTTCCTGTACCGAAAATGTTTTTTTTCCACCAAAGATCTATTGCTTTCACTATGGCTTTTGATTGATTAAATCCTTAAAAAAAAATAGCCTTAAATACTTGAACACTGAAGCCAAACATTAGATAAAACCAGAGCATTCCCTAGATGCTGTTGTCAGGTAGTTACGTTAATGAGTAATAGAATAGCAACTCCTCCATGATGTATTGAACTAATTCAACTCTCTGATGATGGATTGGAGCAACACATAATCCAAAAAGAGGCATTTTGAAGATCAATTACTCAAGAGACAGAAGAAGCTGGATGTAAAGGTTTCATTTAGAATTATTATAAATTGTAATTATAAAACCTAATGGAATTTTTGAGGAGTATTTTTGCTGATGATTAGGTGGAAGAAGGAGTCTATAAACAAATGACCTGGTAAATTGTTCATCAGCTATTCAAATTCTTCAGTGAGATGGTCTGTGAAGGTCTTAGATTCAATTATTTTGATCCTTGTTTTTCTGAAAATTGCACCAAAGGTCCTTAAAAGAAGTGGTCCCAGGACTAACTGAGTGGATGAACACTGAAATGTCTTGCTTTGTGCACTCCAACATAATCCTCCCTTATGTCACCAGAGAAGACAAACAACTTTCCATTATTTTGCCACATTTCTTTTCACTTGTTTTCTTGATAATCTTTTGTAGGCAGTGCAGCCTGGGATTTTAGAGATCTGGGTACTACCCCTTTCTTTGTCAATGACTGGACCCATAACTGAACTCATAACTTCTCCATGCTTTAGTTTTCTTTCTTGTACAACAAGATGAACAAGGGATGAAAATACCTTCTTGACCTTTGTTATGTCATATCTTGGAGACTTGTAGTATATATTAAGAGACCTACAGAAGTAGTAAATGTTGAGAATAATTTTTACAATAAAGTAGCTCTGTTCAGCAAGGTCAATAGGCGCTTGACTTTTAAACTTAGGAGCTGTAAAGAATTTTCTGCTAAGCATCATATGCAATAAGAATTGCAGAGTGAACAGATTTCATGCTGTTAAAAGAACATGAGCAAATGACAAATGATGCTGAAATAATACTAGTGCCATTTTAGCATGCTGTATTGTTAACTAAATGTTGTTCAATAAGTGGAATTGTGAACATGGCAGTCATTGCCAAAGCAATCAATCTCTTGTTCAACATGCTGCACCACTCAATCATGTTGGGTCACCTGCAGGCTTGTCAAGGCATAGGCAGGGATGAAAATTTTTGTGGGGACAAATACAGTTAAAAATCAGATGGGAATAGGTGCTAGATCAGGGCATGATTATTTCTTAGAGTTGATGCACAAAACTGGAGATTTTAATTCCATGTTGGCCTACCCTCTCTACAGCACCCTGTGCTTTCTGCCCACCTAGTGCTTCAGGCAGGACATCTGCACTTGAAGGGGTGGATTTTGGAGCATGATAAGGCCTACCCCCTTCTAAGTCAGTGTCCATAAGTCAGTGAAAAGAGCTATTTTAGATGGGCTTCTGGTGCCAACAAAACAAGCATAAAATAAAAACAACCATGTGAAAAACTGATGAAAGCCTCTGGGACATAAAGCAGCTCAGGTGAGTATTTCCCATACTTCTTTCAGCTCATAGTCAGAACAGATTAGTATTTAAATAATAGATCCATGTTCTGATTAACAGGACTGTTGAAAAGAAAAAGGTTATGGAAAACTAAGACCATTGTGAAGTCTTGACAGAGTTTCTCACAGGAAAGAATAAATAGCATGTTTACTGCTCTAACTTCGTGTGGAAAGAAAAAGAGGATCTTATTCCATAGTCTTACTTCTTATCCTTTGCCTTGTTTTGCAGCAGGACACATAGGCTGTCTCCTGGACATGAGCAAATGCACAGCTGAAAGCTCCCTTTGGGAGATAGTTTGGTTATACCCAGGGTTAAAAGCAGTATGTATTTTTGAACACAGATTTCTAAACTGGGACCTAGACAGAATGTAGAAGTCTGAAGAGATTCTGAATAAAGCTTAGATATGAGTCTGTCTCTGAGATACCTAAACACCCTAGCAAATAAAACTGAAAATAGGGAACAGTGTCCCAAACTTTCTGCTTTCACCCAAGTGCCCTAACTTCTAGGCTAGAGCCACCACATCTTTCAGGCATCCTCCCCTTGCACATCACCACTAGATCATTATTGCTTTCAACATACTGGCATGGATTCAATAGGAAAAAACAGAAGTTCACCCACAAGCTATCCATGGTGGTGAGTGTGCACTTCTGGGAGATGTGGGCTTGAACTTCTGCAGGTGGAAACTGCTTGTAACTGCCCAAGCCTTCACTACAAATGTACAATATTAAATATTAGAGAAAGAAAGCACATTTTTCCATCATTTGAAAACTAATGGTAAGTGATCCAGTAATCCTGGCTCTAAATGAGGCAAAATTGCCTGCTGTAGTTCTGCTTACATGTCCAAGCTTTGGAAAGAGTGGGATACCAAACAAATTCTTCCATCATAGTCTTCAGATCTGGGTGAACAATTGATGTTGCCCACACTCTTCCTTTCCCCCTGGAAATGGGACAGTCCTTGCTCAACAGCTTTAACAGCTCTCCCCATCCCTTTCTGGTGTCTTGAAATGATTGTGACAGAGCTCTCCCTAGGCCCCACAAGGTACCATGAGGGTGTTGTTTCCTCATGATGTCTGCATGCTTCACTTCTCAGAGCAGTCCCACTGCAGACATGGGTCCTGCGGTGCAGGAGTGAGATGTAATTTTAGGACAAGTGGGGCTGCAGCACCTTATCCCCATCTCAGTTCTTGCCACTCTTGGACACAAAGTCATAACAGCCTTGAGAATTACAGAGCCCATTTCCACCTCACCTCACTCTGAGTTCATAGCTCACCACTACAAGACAGGATGGAACATTTGGAGCTTGGGGACTGGGAACAAAGGGAAACAGAAAAAGATCTGTGTCCAAGATGTTAACTTGTAGAGAACAGGAGTGCAGACTGACAGTTTGGGACTCTACTTGGAAGGCAAAGCAAAATAAGCCAGGCTGACTTGTTTAACTTGTGCACCCAGGATGGCTCCATCACTTCCTAAGACTTCTCAGAGGGTTCCTCTTCACGACTCTTGGAGATACACTAGGAGTATTGTTCATAGTTACTACACTGAAAGAATTGCACTTTATTACGTGTGCATTCTGTGTCGTGTTTTTCCCAATTAATATTGTTTTCAGATAGTGCAAGTGGCGTGGTCTGCTTCAGAGAAGGAAGGTAGAGGTGGTTATATTATTAGTGGTATAAAATAACCTAAACTGGAATTGTAATTCTGCATTAGTTTTTGAAAAAGTTAAGAGATGTGTGTGCATGCTTATGAAACTTCCTATTCACATTGTAAAAGTATCTGAGAAGTATGGAAATGGCATTAATGAACCCTGCCAACCGTTTGAACTTCTTAATGAAGCAATAACAAGATTTTTGCAGTTCTATTTCTTTAGGAAAGTTCAAGCAAGATGCAAACTGTTCATATAAATGCCTCTGTTATGAAAGAAGCCAGTGTGTTTCTTAGGTTTCTAGGTCAATGGTGGATAAACACATATTTATCTCCTAAAGAGAAAAATAAACAATGTTTTAAAAGTAGCTAATAAAGTGAACTAATAAGGTGCTAAAAGTGACAAAATAAGCATGTGACTTTGCTAGTTTGGGAATTCCTAAACAATACTCAATAATTCTGCTTCCAGGTACATACACCTCATCAATAACATTATCTATTAAGAATGACATGGTGTAAATTGTATTCCTTTCACAATGTTGACTGCCTAATTACCAGCATCCATTGTGACAGTTCTGCCCTGTCAGCATGCTAAGTAATTGAAAAATTGTTGTGTGATGGAAGATCAATACAACTCTAACAAGAAACAAATATGATATAGTACTGAAAGCAAGCAAGTAAGCAAATTTAGCAATTGTGATTATCTCTTGAAGACACACAGGCATTGATTGGTGTTTCATGGGTTCATTTCTTTGGTATAGTAATGGCAATCAGTGAATTTTCAGTTGTTCATATTTTGAAAGTACTATTTCTTCTGGCAGGACCAGTCTGGAAAGATAAGTGAAGTTGTTGAATTATTTTTTACTTGAAAGACATCTATTGTCTATTTTTAATTAAAACAGCTAATGGTCTTTATTGATTCCCTAAATGTGCTATACTAGATAAACCTTTTGTACTTACCCTTAGTTCTTTACGTTTAAGCATTTTAGAGCTTCACTAAATTTTCACAGAGAATGGGCGGTGCAAGATCAACAGGGGTATAATAAATTACTTAGCTTCTCTGAATTTTTTAAATGTACATTCAAGTACAGAAAGAGGTAGTCTTAAGACCAGCCTTTCAGCATTTTTGCTTGCTAAACAGTGGAAGGCACCATCATCCAGATAATATAATTTTTCTCTGAAGTCACATTTGTATAAGAAAATGTAAATTCAAAAAGCTTTCAAGGTAATTTTATCTCCCCTAGGTTTTGAAGTTTATCTCAGATTCACTGTGTTATGAGTTTAAAAGAGCCTCGAACAGAGATTTTATTATATTTTTTTTCCATCTGTCATTTCCATTTACATTGTCTTATAATACAGAAACATCATAAATAACCTTGTGTGGTGCATTCAGATAGTGACCAACAACAACTACATTCCTTGGTGAGTTAAGGCTGAGGAGCTAAAAGTCATTCTGTCCCTCTGGAAGTAGAATGCTGACACATCTACAGGGAAAGTGGGATCACAAACCAGAGTTCATTTCTAGGGATATCACTTTTATATAAAATGCAGACTTCTATTTTATTTAATTCCAAGATACTTAACAATCATGTAAATTGTATTATAGCAGATGCAAGACCTGCTAGAAATTACTATAAATATTAACACTTTTCTGTGTGCTGTGTTTCCAAAAAGGTTTATTATATTGGTTTAATAGTCCTGTGAAGCTCTCTCTCATTAGTTTTTTTTTCCTTTGAGAATAGTCATACTAGTATATATATTACATTATAGTACTCACAGAGATTTCTGTGAAATCCACAGATGATTTCACAAAGAAAACACAATATATGAGAACAAATCCAACATGTGATTATTAAAAACAGTTAATGGAAAAAAGTCAGATCTGTAACTCAAGTATTTTTTCTCCACAACAGTATACCAAATCCTTTAATAGTTAAATTGTATCTATTTCTTCTTAATCCAGTAAGAAACACTAGCCTCTTCATTTAAACTTCCAGTTCTTCATAGTAATTGCTAGATACAAAATCTATTTTTCTTTTATGTCAAAACAAACCATTCATCTTTCTAATAGCAAAAACAAATGAGGGACAATGTAGGTACAAAGACCCTTGGAAGGATTTATTCTGGCACAGCACTTTTTTAGACTTTTATCCCTGAGGACACAGTGGAAAATAAAACCAGCAAAGTCAGCATAAATAGACTTGCTAAATAACAGGTCTGTGACTACTTGAGTAGAGTAAAGATTAAATCAGTAGAGTCAGAGCAGACATGAATTGTCCATATCTACCTAGGTCTGGGCCAGACATCACAGAATATGATGCTGCTGTTGTCTGAGCCTAAAACGTCTCTTACATTATCTCTTATTTCCTAGTCAAAAAGAGAACTCCAGGAATCTGAATGACTGTAAAGAACGGGTTCTTGTGGTCAGCCACTAAAATGATTATTTAAAACAGTTGTATCAATGTGTTTTTTTGTCTTCATCTATAAGGTAACCATGCTTCCATATTTCACAGAGAGTGAGCAACTGGACAGACTTACGAGCTACAAAGGAAGAAAAAGCCTATTCTTATACATCATCACTGTAATTGCATTGATATTTATTTTAGTTGTTGTAAAGCCAGATAGAGTCTTCTGCCTACAGCTGAAGAAGGCCTTGGTGTGGGAGAGGAGGTGAACTCAGAGAATCTCTGCCTTTTCTACCATGTAGCAAGGACTCCTTGTGGTGGGTAACTCACCATTTGTCCTATGTGAAAGTCCTTGCCATATTCTGCATTAACGATCAAGTCACTATCCATCCTGTTCTGCCTGTCTTGGCCTTGGTGCAACAGATGCTGCACCCATGGCAGGCACAGATTGTGGGTTTGATGCCTGTGACATGATCTGCATTTTCTGATGCCACCAGTACTGCAATCTAGCACAGGACTTCGTGAAGTTGGAGACCTTCACCTGGGGCTACGGCTGCAGTGTGGAGAGGAAGAAGTACAATGTAAAGGAAGGGAAGAAGAAAGAAAATGGGCCTGAACTAGGTATGCCTCCATCCATGAAGATGAAGCAGTACAGCTGACAAAAGGTAGCAGCAGTTGGCTTCTTGGGAGACCACTAACTTGTATTTGTGCTCCTACCATCATGATTTGAACAATGAATCATGAGGCAACAGTCATAAGATTTAAAGGTTGACAAAGGAGTGCAGTATCAAAAGTCTGGGATAATCTCAACATCCTACTTAGTGCAAAGTTTCTTCTGAGACCTGTCTTTCTTTCAGAAGTCACAATTTTTTCCCACTTTTCATAGCAGAGATCCTCACTCAGCTCCTCAGCAGTAGCAGGAACCTCACCAAAGATGCCAGAAAATCCAGGCTACAGCAGGACTTTTCCCAGGCGGGTTTAAGATGAAAAACTTTTGCTACACAGATGTGTCTTTTCTCTTGCAGGAGGCTGTGCTGAGGGTTAAGGAAGTGCCCAAAATTAAACTCTATTTGCAATATTTCTTCATCCAACCTCAGTAGCCACCCAGTGATATGACTCCCATTTTTTTACAGTCATTTATTTTTACAGCTTAATGATTGTCTTTCTTAGCCTTAATGTAATCTTTTCTCTGTGCTATCTCCCTTCCAGAGATATTTCTAGGTTTCACTAAGGATTGCAGTTTTTGCTGGCTGCACGTCTGGCGTACACAAATATGAAATGCCAAATGAGGTAGTATCTAGCAAGCCACACCCTTTCAAGTCAAAAGTGTGAGCAAATATCCCATGACTGGATTTAAAAACTACAGATATTACAGAACAGACCTAGGTCTGATAGGAAAGGAAGAACTTCTGCAAAGAGCTCCAAGCTTTTTTTCATCATACTGTTCATCAGAGACCACAGTGTTTTAGGTAGCTGAGAAAGCTGGAAAGAAGCATTGTGAGAGATGTCCCAGTCCCTGACAGAGACTGTTTTTTCCTGCTCTTGTCTGAGACTAGCTCCAGGAAAGTTCATGATGGCTACTGTGAAGTACATTGTCATTTTCTCTCCTTCAGAGATCTTCATCCAAAAAGCCTCTGTAAAGTACTCCACAAATTAGGGATTCAGGAATTTTCAGCAATAACTATTTAACTTTCCCAAACAAAGTATCCTATATGTGCATTAAATCCATAAACATCACTGAGGTAATAATGTTTGGCAACACTTCAAAAGTTCATCAATAATCCCTGTCATTTGAGATTTTCAAGTTCTATGTAACATATTCTCTATGATCACTTTTATCCTTTTATCTATCTACTCTTTTAACAGCTGGTATGAAGAACTAGTTTCAAATCATGTAACATTAATAACAGTGTCTTGACTACACAAATAGTAAAAGGAATTAGGTGAACTCGTCTGGTTAGTGAATGAGAACAAAAAAAGCTTAATAATTTTACATTTTCTTATTTATTAATGCATTAAAACATTGAAAGCACTAGTTCAGATGAGACCTCATTCCACTATGTTCTTCTGTGACTTTTTCATTTACATATAAAAATTATTTTCTCCACATGTTTCAACACTTACCATGGTCACTAAGATGATATTTAGTAAAGCTCTTACAGACCTTCACAGTAAAAGCTCTTTTTTACACACACTACCTGTCACTGTCATAGTAAAGCAGCAGGCAAAAGTGATGCTCCCACAAAGTACTTCCACATTAATTTCCAGCTTTTTTAGTGTTGATAGGAAAGGTAATCCAATTTATAATTAAAGCTGTTTCCCTCAACAAACCTGAGCTTTTCACAACTTCTTTCAGCTTCAGGAAAGCAGATGGTAAGACACCCTATAGACATTATTTCTGATGTAGGCATTGTTATTTGTTAATTCAGTTCAGAAAATAATTTTTCAACAATACCAGTTTCCAGTATTACCTCTCACAATTCTCTTGCGTGTATTTAATTTTAGACACCAGGTAAAGACTGTTCCTTCTGCAAAATATGGATGACTTAGAAGTCAGTGGGCAGAGCGACATGACACAGCAGTACAAAACAGGTGTACTGAAAGTAAACGAAGTACAATAGATTAAATAAAAATATTAAATTTAAATTAGTTTATTCTTCCTTGAAAGGGATGTTTGAGCAGAGGCATCTGTTGACAAATGTGTTCATGTTTGTGGACTTGTGCCAGACGAGTCTGGCAAAATCTGTTTGAGAAAAATTGGTGGGCCCATCTAATGGCATCAGAGCCTGATCCAGCTCCCACAGCATGACAATAATATTCAGGAGAAGATGAAATAATGATCCCCTAGACTGTACCAGGACAGAACATAATCCTAAAGCCGATAATGTTTAAAGATAATTATAGCACACCCCAGATTAAGGCAATGCAGTCTGATATAACAATTATTCAAAACCAGCTATGCTGTTATCTCTGACTATGATTTACATCTTTGTTACTCACTCAAACAAAAGCAATCTTTTTAATCAGAATCAAAAAGAACATGTTTCTCTCTACAACAATTCATCTATACAGATTTCAGAAAGATAACTTAGTCTAACACATTGGGATTATTCAGAGGAAAACTAGTGCAGTGGAGAAAGTGCATTTTTTGGTCCCTCTCTTAAAAGCAGATTGCCTTCTTTTAAAATCATTTTCCTCAAAATTCACCAGATAAAGTCAGTCTGTGAATGTTAAAGGCAGAGAAAAATTTTCTGCTCCTCACCTAACAGACTTCTCTTTGAAAAATAAATTTAGAAATGTTCCAGATTTTGAGTGCAGGGAACCAAGAAGCTGATATGAACACATGAAACAGAATACTTTTCCAAAAGATCAAGCACACATCATTGGGCTTGATGTGGGAAATACTGTATGAAGTTCTATAGCTTGTGTTCTGCCATAAGTCACACCAGATGATCACGAGGGGCCCTTTTATTCTTAAACAACTGTGGATTTATTGTCACTACAACAAGGCCTCTTTACACTCCTCAGGCAGTAAAAAGTGCCTTTTAAGTGTGCATAAATTATATTTACTCTCACTTAAAGGACGCTTCATCCTCCCACAACTGTGTTCAGGACCTATGATTTACATTAAAAACGGGCCCTTACATATTCTAGTTCTAGGTTCATAGACTTTAGGTCCAGGAGGGACACATAATGTTCCCAATCCAATTTCCAACACAATATAGACCATAGCATTTAATTCAAATAATTCCTTCTTCAGCTTTGATTAGGTAAATAATTTATACTTAAAAGACACATCCCAGGTTGAGCCTCATTGAGACCAAATGAGTTCATCATACTTCTCATGGAATTTTTGCAGCAGCTACCTGCCTACAAACCTGAACCTTAATTTTAAACTGCATTTATTGAACCTTAATTTTAAACTGCATTTATTCAACATCCACTCATAACCAGAGAATTTTATTATACTTGGCCTGATAGATAAAAGAGCTCTTTACCATCAAATACCTCTCAGTGCAGAAAACTACTGACTCCATTCTTAACCATGTCTTTGGTAAGTTAAATAGGTTGTACTGCTTTAGGGTCTTGATACAGTGCAAATTTTCAAGGCCTTGAATAGTTTTTTTTAAACACTTCCCAATTTTCTACATCTGCTTATAAGGTGAGCACAACAGAAATAACTACACAAAGTAATATGAAAATAATCTCTGCTACATAATATTACCTCACACTTTTTTCACCTAATTCCTTCAACTTTTGTGTTCCAGCACTGTTATAACCAGCATCTAACCAAAATTCAAGCTTTAATGCACAGAAATATGAAATAAAATGCATTATTCTCCTTTCTTTGTTATAATATCCATGTCAAGATGTGAAAAGATCATCCTGCAGAACATATTCTAAGTGTTTCATACCACTTCCAGGAGTCCCATCCGGTGCTCTTCAAGGAGCTTATTAAGTAAATACTCTTTATTGTTCTTTATTTTTTATTTTTAGTTTTGGTGATGTAAGTATTACCCAATATAATAGAAATATTGCCATAAAAACATTAAAAGACAACCTATATTTAGTGTATTGAACACAGACAAAATGCCTAGTAAGTAGGTGTGATTCCATGTTCTGGACAGGTGAGTGGTTTTAACACCTTGGCTCACATTTCAAAAATGCTGGAAAAATTCTTCTTCTCTGTACCACTGGGAGTGTTAGAAACATCCCTGAAGGATTCATTTTTACTGAGACTAAGTGAAAAAGACAGGGTGGCAATAAATAGGGCGATTGAGACAGCCAAGGTGAAAGAAGCAATTAACCAAGTAAAATTTCATAAATCCCCAGGCAAGGAAGCAAAATTCTACTGGCACAGCTGGGGTTTTTTAAAGAAATTTGCTCTCTGTTCCCATATCCTGCACATATCTGCAAGAACAATACCAGTATCACTTATCTCCAGTCTATGCTGGAGACGTCAGCCACTCTAACACACATCAGTGAAAGAAAGAGTCAGATGAATTACATCTCACAAAGACCAACTGTACTATTACAGCATAAATCTACATGTTTTTACCGGAGTGCTGGTGGCAAATCAGGCAGTAAAGATCCTCAATTACAAAATGTTTTTGGGAAATACTGATTTCACATTGTTCATCACCATCTGTCTGAGTTGCAATGGATATCATCAAAAGCAGCTGCTATCTTTTCCATTTCAGGCTCAGAGTATAATAGTAAGTCTAGAGATGTGCATTGTCTTGGCACTGAAAATGGAGAATTTAACTTGTGTGTTTGATACTTAACTTTTTGAACCATTCCATACACAAGACTAATGCACAAGTGTGGTCTACTCCCAAGTTACACCACCAATGAAATTTTATGATTACATACAGAGGAGCTCAGATAAAAAGGGAACATATTCAAATGAAATCATATGCCTTTATTTGCTGACACATTCTGATGATTTGAAATATTCTGAGTGGTGCTAGTAACTTGTTCTATTGTTCCTTACTGACATTTAAAGCTGTAAAGCAACATCTAGATATGGTTATACTCATCTACCCTATTTGTCCTCATTTTCATTACAATGTCAGTGTTTGTAGGAATGCTTTGTATTCCTCTAGGAATGTCTTTGCAGCCAGGAACTGTTTTATAGTTCTGAGGGAAGAACCATAGAAATCACAGAATTGTCAGGGTT
Organism: Todiramphus chloris collaris; assembly: GCA_025345505.1. Taxonomy (NCBI): domain Eukaryota; kingdom Metazoa; phylum Chordata; class Aves; order Coraciiformes; family Alcedinidae; genus Todiramphus; species Todiramphus chloris. Next base: position 33,981,176 of record JANVCC010000018.1, on the reverse strand, counting down.
GGAAGGGACCTTAAAGATCATCTAGTTCCAACCTCCCTGCCATGGGCAGGGACACCTCCAACTACAGCAGGTTGCTGAGAGACTCATTCAGCCTGTTCTTAAAACTTTCCAAGGATGGGGCTTCCACCACCTCTCTGGGCAACCTGGTCCAGTGTCTTACCACCCTCATGGGGAAGAAATTCTTCCTAATGTTCAACCTGAATCGACCTATCTCTAGTTTTAATCTATTCCCTCTAGTCCTGCCACTGCCCGACAGCCTAAAAAGTCCCTCCCCAGCTTTCCTGTAGGCCCCCTTCAGATACTGGAAGGACACAATAAGGTCTCCCTGGAGCCTTCTCTTCTCCAGACTGAACAACCCCGACTCTCTCAGTCTGTCCCCATAGGAGAGGTGCTCCAGCCCTTTGATCATCCTTGTGGCCTTTCTCTGGACACATTCCAGCACAAGGTGATTTTTCACTTCTGCTAGAGGAAGGCAAGAGGGAAAGAAAAGAATCGGTATTCATTAAGAACTGCTAAGGGATGTTGCAGTTGCAACTTTCCATCTAAGATTAACTCCATCTCCACATAGTGTTTCTAAACACGGTAAGTTGGGACACTGCCCCAAAGTAAAATTGTCAAAAATAAGGACAAGTCTCAGCAACACTGCATTTATTTAGGCCAGAAAACAAATGCAAAGAAAAAAATAGAAAGAAAAAGCTACTGAACAAAAGTAAAAACTTTATGGAGATTGTTAAGTCTAAAAGGCCCAAGCCTTTTCTGGTTATTTACTTGCATCGGTATTTCAACTAAACTAGTTTTAACAGTGTGCTAGGCCTCTCCAGAGCACAAACCCTGCTGAGACATAGTGCTCCTGGGTGGTTACAGATGTGCTGGTGCATGGTTAACATCCTGCATGAAGCCAAAGCCTGGGCTAGCTGTGGGGCAGGAGGCAGTACTACACAGACAGCCTGAACTGGTGTTATCAGGGTTTGAGAGGCATCTCCTCCCCCTTACTTAGTTATCAAGGAGATGCAAACGTGTGAAGACGTACACTCATCACAGATTCCTGAGTGATGGCACTGTTGTGAAAATAGCAGACACATTGAAAGGCAACATAAAAATCTTTATTTTGAAGAAGGAAGACACGAGTTAATGGTAAAAAGCAATGTGTTCAAGACTAGGTTGGATGGGGCTTTGAGTCATATGGTCTAGTGGAATGTGTCCCTGCCCATGTCAGGAGGGTTGGAAGCAGATGATTTTTATGGTCCCTCCAATACAAACCACTCTATGATTCTATAAAGGACAAAGAAGGACACATTAAAGAGCTGCCATAAAAGTAAGAATATGCCAACCATACTGCCTTTGAAATCAAAATTATAATGGAAGCTTTTTTATTCCTCCTTTATATACCCATCTTCAGAGTAAGGGAAACATGATCATGGTAGTTTTGTTTGCTGAGTTGGAGAGGGTTTCTAGCAAACATTTTTCAATCTCAATTTTGTTGTTTTTTTATAAAAAAATATTATCTATAGAAAGTTATCTCAATTTCTTAGAGATCTTAAGGAGCTCTAACGAAAGATGAGTGGAATTGAGTTATACTTTCACCTTTCAGGTAAACCAATATGTGATCTATGCACTGTGGATATTCACAAAAAGAAACATGCAATAATTTTAAAAGAGGTATTTCTGTCCTGTGTGAAATAGGCATTTACTTGATTATTGTACTTCACAGGGTCCAAAAATGTTTTGGTGATGCAGACAAAACACAAGATATGTTTTTAAGTTTGCGCTAAAAAATAACTTGAACTTCATTGGTCCCCATAGGCATATCTTACTTCACCTGCACAGCTAGCCAAAACTGTTATCAGTAGGAATCAATGGGGAGAAGCAAAACATAATTGGAATTTAATTGTTTTTTAATTTCAGCAATATAATGGATTTTTTTTTTTTTTTTTTTTTGCATAAAGAAACTCTTCTAAAGACAGCTGCACAAGTCTTACTTCATGCTTCAGGTTAAAGTAAGTGGAGTATATCTTAAAAAAAAAAAAATATCTACACATTTATGAAATATATTACATTGTATTAAAGATGATGCCAAAAATAACTAGGAGGGTAACAGCTAAAATATTCAAGGTGGTTCCAGGTGTTTATATCTCATACCTAGCTGCATGAGGTGCAAACTTCAAATTGTCCTCTGTGGAGGTCATGGCATCAACTGAGCTCCTGAAACTGGTACCACAGTTTGGTCTTCTTTAGGTGTTACAAAATGAGGAAAATTCACAGAGTGGTTGAAAGAATAATAAGGTGCCCAGCTTGGAAGGTGATGGAGTACACCAAATATATTGTACTGTTATTTTTTAAGACTGGAATATGTCTGTCTTTTTTGAGTTGCAATTAAGATGCATTTGTTAGGGCTGTAAAACCAGCTTAACTCTCCCTACAACTCAGTAATGGACATTTTAGAGATCCCCTGCAGTCCATTTTCTGATTGACAACATCACCAACACATGGAATACGGATCAGGCCTCACTGGTTTTGAAGCCACAAAGGGTTGCAGCTCAGTGTATGTTATAAAGACCACCCTTTGAAAACATGGCTTAGTTTTTAAAAAATGTATTTTTATTAAATAGAAGAGCCAGGATTGAAGCAGTTTGGTCCTGTGCAGTTGAAACCCACCCCCAGTAAGAGTTTTGCATCCTAGTACTGTGGTCCAGTTGTGACCCATGTCAGGGGATGACCTTTC
>JANVCC010000018.1:33847526-33978354 GCA_025345505.1 Todiramphus chloris collaris | reverse complement strand
TTTTTTTTTTTTTTTTTTTTCTTTCTTTCTTTCTTTTTTTTTTTTTTGGAAATTTCCTGTGATTTGTAGTACTACCTGAGCTTCCTTCTGCTGGAGTTGAGATACTGCTGATGATGAGAGGAAGTTTTATTTATCTCAGCTCACAAATGTTAGTGATGACCAATTTATTCTTGCACGTGATTAGAGACCTCTGGATCTCTTCTGTCAGTACAGAATTGATGTGCAGCTGTCAAGAAAATCTTAGAGGAGTTCCCAAATTATTTAATGGAGGATTATATAGTTTCACTTCTGCGCTCAATGCATTAGAAGTGCTCAGTGTTGGCAAAATCTTCTCTAAAACCCAAACTTTGAAGCAAGACTGTAGGCATTGGTTTTGTGCCAGCTAATGCATGCCTACCTTGCAAATAAGAATCTGGCACACAGAACAGTTCCTTACAAAATTTGAACTCCATAATCCAGTAATTAGGTAGTCTCAGAGATTAATAAACAATAATTATCATGCAATATATGGAGTATTGTATACAGCAGAGGACACATCACAGATCCAGAGCAACACAGATATAGCAGGGAATTAGAGGTGCTAGCAAATTCTATCTCCTCCATCCCAAACCAGGACTAACCATAGCTCCGCTAATACTGATGGGAGATGTTTATTCACCTTGGTCCTTAAGAACTTCATTGGTAGATTCAATAAGAAACTGCCAATAACCTCAGGTAGGGAGAAAACTACATATCTGCACTGATATCTATTTCACAGCTAGGCAAAAACCAATCTATGGATATCCTTTCTTTAAACTGTGTAAAAAACTGATTGAACTAACTGAAGGTATTGGCAAGGGAACTGAAGTACTTTAAAGATAAGCATTGTATGTATTTTAAAGAAAGACTATCCAGCACAAAAAAGTGCTGTACCCCAGCAGAAAGTCTGTGAGGGGAAAAAGGAAACTTTTACCCCCTATTCCAACATGGTTGATAAACACTTCAAACTTACATCTACCTCATGCTGGAATAGATTCTTCAAATATAAAAGTTGTCTTTATATATATATATTTATGTAACTTCTATTGCCATGCCTTGGCACTGAATTTTTGAGAATTTGAGTTCTGAGAATTATTCTAACCTACTGCAGAGCGTCTTTAGCTACTTCTAACTTTTATGGATATTGTTATGGTTCTAATTGTTACTTCATAAATGCTTATAAGAGGAGAGGAGGAGAGAGTCTTCTCTTGAGAACACTCTGACTAATAATTTGAGATTCAATAATTTTTTTTAATTACAAACTTGGTCACTAGGGCAGATTAAATAAACCCTAGAGTCAGAATAAAATCAAGAAATAAATAATAAAATATCTTGGAGGCTCTTAAACAGTAAATATTATCACAAGTGTTTAAAAGTTGTTTACATGAAAGTATCTTTGACAGTAAATGATAGGAAAGACTGAATCTCAAGTATAAATCAAAAGTCCTGCAATCAGAAAGCAACACAGGCTACTACTGAAAGAACAAAGAATGAATTTATGCACCATTTATGTTAACTGGAACCTTTATCACTTTGTCTACTGAGTTTTTTGAAGATCTTTACTTGAACAAGTACATATTAATACCAGTGATTCTTAAAAACATATGAATTAACATATAAAATAAAACCTGATGCCTTCTAAATCCGGAATCTTGTAACACCTGAAATAAGTACCAAAGAAATATATCTGGCGGATGGAGAGCTAACTAGAGAGTTTATGATTCTAAAACAATTCTAGTTGCTCTCTACAACTACCTAAAAGGAGGTTGTAGTGAAGCTGGTGTTGGCCTCTTCTTCTTCCAAATTACTAATGATAGGACAGGAGGAAATGGCCTCAAGTTGTGTCAGGAGAGGTTTATATTGGATATCAGAAAGAAATTCTTTACTGAAAGAGTAAAGAACAGTGGAACAGGCTGCCCAGTGATGTGGTGGAGTCACCATCCCTGGGGATGTAGCACTTGAGACTATGGTCTAGTGGTTAGGGAGATACTGGGATGAAGGTTGGACTTGATGATCCTAGAGGTCCTTTCCAACTCAGACTTTCTGCTGGGGTACAGCACTGATCTAAATTACATGATTCTATTCTATGATTCTAAAAAGTCTGTAAAAATGTTTTAATTCTATAGATTAAATTTAGTCATGAAAATTCCTCCATGAGTTGCACTTGTTTCTATATAGGTTAACTACTGGCAAAACAAATTTATGCAGGTGGAATTTAATTTTATTGCCAGTTTAACTGTGACCAGAACATGACCTTTGAATATCTATAAATAAAAAAAAAGCAACAAACAACCCTTTAATATAACAGCTGCTCAGCACCAATAAAGAGCAAAATCTACGTGGAAACCAATCTTTTACCTAAGTACAAATCACTAACTGAACTTCATGTTTAACAAAAAAACCCAGTTTCCTTTATTGCAGCAAATTGATTCAATATTGTCAGCCCTCTGGTTGCTAGATGCTATCAGACTTATATTTTCTATTCCCCTCACCAAGGTTTGAATTTTCAATCAATCTTTCCTAAGCTCTCAGAATTTTCTGATATTTCTGTGTTGGCAATGCTGAGGTTGAGAAGGGACAAGCTTTTATCTCTATACCAAGAATCATGGCTGCACTTGTTTTGACATTTCTCATTGTAAACAGTCGATAAGTTAAGTTTAATAAGTGTAATAATTTGAGTTTTAAAGACACCAGGATTTTTTTTTTTTTTTTAATTCTTTTTTAATTTGCTGCTCCATACAGAAGAATTCACTTTGCATCTTCTTGACTCTTGGAAAGAGATGAAGTTTGGGATCACCTTCTCCTGTACCCTGTTTGGGTTACCTTCTCCTGTACCTCATGATTTTCTTGCTCCTATATGTGACTTGCTCTAGGAGAAGGAACCCAAGTTGTATCCTGTTCAGCTTTGACCTTTAGTCTCTTACTATTTTTGATCACCCCATCCTTTTGCTGTAGAAAAAGGGAATTGTTTTACCAGACTGAAGGATGGACAGTTTGGCTTTTTACTTCCTGCAACTGACTTGTGAAAAATGACAGGGGAGGGGCCACTTTAAAAATAGAAAGGCCGGGTTATGCTTGGAGTTCACGTAGACTGAAATGTGTACCACTGTCCCCACTGGAGAAGTCTGGTACATTGCTAGTACCAAAGAGGACAATAGCAGTTGATGGCTTTCAAGGGTTTATCAATGATCAAACAAGAACATTAAACTTCTTGAAAAATTATTCGTTACTGGTGTGTGGTGATCCCTGTGGCAACCTGAGGAAACTTCAGGCTGTAGAAATGTTCTGACAAATATTGTTTCTCATTGCTTGTTTACATCCTGGATTTTGTTAAGTTATCATTCCCTTAAAATACAGGGTGTGTGTTCCTAAAGTAACATATGTTCACCTTTTTCTGTGCCTGAATCTTTACCTTCACTTGAAAAATATTCAGAAGAGAAGGTTGAAAAACCAAATTTGTTCATCACAGAAACTTTCCTAAGGCTTTTTGTGCAGTATAACAAATTGTTCCAGTTTTAACCAGCATTATCTTGCAGTCAATTTGTGAATAAAACTATGAATGTTCTCAGTCAATTCAAGCATTTAAATCAATTACAGTAATTACTAACACACTGCAGTAAATCTGCCTTATTGAAATGTGATTTCTATTATCTGTACTGAATAAGCAGGACGATGACACTACACCCCCCCACCACCTTTACTGCCCAAAGAAGAGGAAAAAACCAAGCAAAACAATCACATGTATGACAAATTGATTAGTTCCATTACATTTCTCTTATTATGAAGTGTTTTCAAACAAGCATCTTATGCTTCATTAGATTGTTTGCACTGAGGTCCACTGCCTGAAAGAAATAATTATAAGAAAACACTTTTGAACTGTAATTAAAATGGAATATAGCACAGTATTTCCATAGGTTCCTCTAAAGATGTGTGGGAAAGAAGATTAATAGATGAACTTGAGAAAAAAATATGGACAATTATTTTGGTAGCCATAATAAAATATCTAACATTCAAGACTTGCCTAAAATAAATTGTGCCTGTATTGCTTTTCGAATGATACCATCAACTTTGCATATAGATTAAAATATGTATGCTATGAGGGTATTGATCTAAGGGGGAAATCAATGTATTTCAAATTAATATTCTGTGAATGAGTCATACAACCATATCCCTCCTTCAGATTGCAGTCAACATAGATACCAATTGAAAAAGAACAGTAAGTTATCTTTATAACCATTCACCCAAGGAAATATTTTAGGCCATAATTGGATCTTTTTTTTTTTTTAAGAGGTGAATTTGGTACAATATTTTTAGATCTTATTGGAAGAAGTAAAAGCTCATCACAACAGTGTATTAAGGAACACTAGCACAATCTGTGTAGAGGTTTCTACCAAAGAACTTAGGAGAAAAAAAAGGTTCTTTAATCTACACAGTAAAAATCTCCCTCAAAAAAAAATCTGATTTACAAATGTTCAGAAATGAAAAGAAGAAACTAATGAATGAATTTGACATAACAGAACAGTGTAGACTAGAAAATGTTGGGGGGAAATCACGTATTTCCTGAAAGATAATGGGATATGCTTAGAGCTTTACAAGATGGCATTTTAGGAGGGTTATGAGCAATTTTCTTTAAAAATAATATATTGCTCTGGTTTTATATTAATGCATAATACACTGGAGCTTCTTGATACTCCTGTGATTTCTGACACACATCTTTGTCATTTACAGAGGACAAGTCATTTGGAATATGAACTATGTGTGCATTTAGTTCTATAACATCCAGAATGTAAGTCTATTTTTTTGCTGGGTTTGGAGTTTATTATTAAACAAAATAAAACAAAACAAAACAACCCACCCCCCCCCCCCCCAAAAAAAAAAAACAAACCCACAACAAAGAAATTCCTGTAGGAATTAATAGTAATTGATTTAACACTTTCTTCTTAGGCAGTAAAACATATGTACAGAAGAATCAGAGTAAGTCTAAGCTAAAAAGTCTTTCTCTTAAAGTTTTTTACGTTGTTTAAATTATCCTTTGGTTACAAGTACATTATTGCAAAAGTCTATTCCCAGTGTTTTGTTCTAATGTGCCGTGGTATTGAAATGTATCAGGTGCATGGAGAGTGATTTTCTCATACAAGTCTTAGCTATGTGATGGCAGATTCAGATGTTGTTGCAAGACAGTTTCATATATGAGCATCTCACTGCTGTCATGCTGCTATAAAAGTTATACTAATGTACAGTCCTTTTTGAAATGAGGAAGAATCTGAAAATCTACATGCAGAGTTTGATATAGCCAGCCATGGTTATACGTTCATTGCACTATGTAGAGCCTACAGCCTTTGAAGCCAATAGCAGAGGTTACTTAGGCTAGCTCTGATGTGTGAATGGAAGTAACCTATAAAGGTGTCTTTTATTTCTCTCTTTGAGCTGCCAGAGTCTTAAGGGGGTGGAATACTCTGCTCTCCAGAGGAAGGAACTCACTCACATATGTAAGTGTTGGACTCTCAGATGTACAGAAAAAGGAGCTCAAGCTTCAGTTAAGTACTTTTCTTAGGAGTGATTTATAATCTTAAAATAGAGGATTCGTTATGCCATAGGTGTAATAGAAACAGTAAAAAGCATTTTGAATGAAGACTGATGAAAATACTTAATTCAAATAATGAAACCGATGTTATTTTTGAAGCTTCTGTTGGTTCATGGATCAGCTTTAGCTCAGAGTCATTGCTAGACTTCTAATGTTGAGATTTCTAATTTAAAACAGACTGTGCTTGTACTCCTTCTCAGTAAGAATAAAACTCAGCTGCCAGCCTGGAACAAAAAGATAAGAACTTTCACTTTTCTCAGCACTTTGTCAAAACACTCATGTAGTTTTGTGCTGACCATTTGGTATTTTTGATAGGCAGCTTAAGGAGGCTCTTTCTCAGTCTTTTGAGCAATGCTAGCAAATACCAGTAGCTAAAGCATACTTAAAAATGGCTTACAGACATTCAGAGACTCTAAATGATTTGATTTTAATACTCAGAGAATGCAGCTTCATTTCTTTGACTTCTGACATGAACAAGAACTCTAGGAGTCCCTGCTCCATTAGTCCCCTGTTTCGTCAAACTGTTGGGTTTTGTTTCTATTATAACTGCATCCAAGGGAAGTAATCAGGCCTGTGCTCCTGTGTGAAGAACACTGTCAACAGGTAGGAAAAAATGGTGTGTGAATAATTAGTTTAGTCTAATCTAGTTACAATGAAGCTCTGTACTATATCTTATGCCATAGGTGCAGTGTAGGTGTAGTTTTCTGGCTGTGGTATACAAACACAAGTGAAGGACTAGTGATGTGCTTAAACTGAATGAATTGACTCCCAGTGCAGGTTTCTGATGTATCTTATTTAAAAGTAATGCATTCATATGCCTTAATGAACCACAGTTTATTTCATTTTTACATTGAAGTAAGATTTTCTGTCCACATGGAATTAATACATCACAGCTGGTGCACTGTGAATCTACACTGCTGTGTCAAAGTACTTATTACTGCCCAATAACACAAATCCTTCTGGTACCAAAGAACAGGAATGAAGAAAAGGGAAATATAATTAAGTTTACTGCCTCCATTTGCAGGATAGCACAGCTTCGGAGAGTAAGATTCAGTTCAAGATTGACACATCCAACTACTCCTCTAGGTGCTTGCAGGCCCATTGGGGGGGCTTAACTCTTTGGTGAATGGAGATCCACCCCAATACAAGAGTTCTGCTAGCTGCAAAGCAGAACGCTTGGCCAGCTGAATACCTACCTAGGCTCGGCAAACTCCCACTGAGTGTTCAATTCCAGTGCTGTAGTTCTGAATTGAATTCTAAATGGAGGATGATCATGTTACTGACAAAAGTGTTCGGGCAAAATCTTCAATATAGGTTCTTGGAGGTCCCTGAATCTTTCAGATGCACACTTGTGCCTGGAATTGCCTGAATGATTAAAAAAAATAATCAGGACAGTAGTTGTCAGTATTTGAGCTTTTCTACCTGCATCTTCCTCACACTGTTAAAAGATGAGAGGCTGACTTTCTCTTTGCTGCCAGAACCACACCTGCCCCATTTTCCAGTTTTCTTTGTAGGGACATATTCGTGTAATCATAATAGACGCACAAAAATTGAGAAACTGATAATTCTCTTTCCTATCATGAATGAACCCTAAAGGAGTAACTTGTCTGCTATTAGAAATATTAAGTACAACAGAAGCAGCTGCCCAGTCACTGGAAGTGGAGAGGATATGGGTCCTTTCATATTATATCTATGTATTTATGACATTAATTAAAAATGCTTTGTGTGAGAAAAATTTTCCCAGTGAGAGTAGACCTTCTTTCTTTTTTTTCTTTTTTTTTCTTTTTTTTTTTTTTAACTTCCATTGATCTAGGAAACAGCAATTATAGGACCTGCATGACAAAGGATGCTAAGAATAGTTCCCTCCTTTGCCTTGGAGGGCTTGGAGAGAAACCTAGAAGTAGGACCATATTCAGTGTCCCAGCCACATGATGTAAGGATATCCACATCCTCACTTATTTAAACTGAAGTATCTGCTGGAGTAAAAGCCTGCTTCCAGTTCTACTTTCCAAAGACCTTTTTTCATCAGACATTCAGACATTCTTCAGTTAGCAAGTTTTGTGGTTGGGGAAGTAGAGGGAAAGGAAAAGGAGAAAACAGTCTTCTCACTATAAAGACAAAATTGTTCTAGTGTGTGATATTAAAGTAATTTTAAGTTTCAAAATGTCACTTCTTTGGAGACACATTTTTATCTAGTCATATCTGTTAGTTCTGTTTCAAATGTTAAAATAAGACACTTTGTCCTCACATCTGACTAGGTACTGCAGTGTTTTTGTGCTGTAAAGTGTCTGAAATATTCCATGCGATGCAGTCAGTATAAGCTGAAAACTGCTAGTTAGAACTACTTTTTACTAACAGCTTTTCCAATACTAATTGACCCTGAACAATTTTCAAATACACAGATGTTTGTAGAGGAAGACCATATCATTCTCAGGGTAGCACAATTCAAGAAGGCCTGAGAAAAGGAACAGAATTTTCTATACAACAGTAATTCCAAAAATTTAGTTTCTACTATTTCCCTTTCAGTTGATTTCTTACCTTTGAATTTTGAACCTGGGACTGTTATCCAGAGTTATGTTTGCACTTTTCTGGAGATCTGTCTTCCAACAAAGATCCTTGACTTTCGGATAAACTTAGGTGTTTTATGTCACTTTGATGCTGTTCCTGTCTGCTATTCACACTCCTAATGCATACTAGTTTGAGAACTGGGGCATATAATCAAGTTGAAAAATTCCTAGATAGCCATATACTTAGGACTCAGTGATGGGTTTCATAGAGTAAGCACACGTAAATGGAGTTTACTGACTTCTAATTCAGGCAATATAGAATTCATCTGTTTCTAATAGCTTGCCATAGGAATATCAAAAAGTCATGTTTCCCAACCATTTTACCTGCCTCTGTCAGAAATTTATCCTGAAATGCAAGGAATAAATCAGCACCTATTTTATTTAGCTGGCAGCAGATTTTATTTTTTTTACTAATTTTTATTTTATTTAATAATTTTTTTAATTTATTCTTTAAAAGTAAATAGATTTTTCCAAACTTCCTATTTTGCAGGCATCTTTTTACTTACCAGTTTCAACCTGTATTTACCAACCACTTCCCATGGTGTCTACATTCTTTTTTTTTTTCCCCACAACTTTTGTGTTCTATAGTGTCAGCTCTATTTGATTTTCTGCACCGTTCTTCTCATAAAAATCTTTTTATTTGCTTCAGTAATCACTACATCTCATATATATCCTCTTACATTCCCAAATTACTTTGAATTTCTTATGCCTTTCCAAGGGGCTTTCCTCCATTTATACTCCCTTCATTTATGCGGACTACACTGAAACAATGCTCAGACTAACATCCAGGAGCTTTCATTCTCTGGCAATGCAATGGGTGGGGGACTCTCTAGTCCAAAGCAAAAATCAGGTAAGAAGCTTTCCTCCTAAGAGACTGTTTAAGTAGTGAACAATACCAGTAGAAATGAATTTACAGTACATTTTCTACTTTGACTAACACCCACCTCTGTCAGATACTTATCATTGGAGAGGATGAATCATTCCCTGAAGAGTCTCTTTGCTCTCTGCTTTCTGTAGGAGGGAACCATATGATTAGTTTAGAATAGCTGTCTTGCAGAAGAAAAGATAAAAACCATCAGGAAAACCCCAACCAACACCAGAGGTTAGAAGTTCCTTGCCCAAGTTGAAGTTCACCGCTCCCAACTTCATTCTTAGGGAAAACAGTCAACTCCAGAACCACCATTTGTCTCACCTTTCAAAACCATCATAAAAGGACGAGAGGAATTGCCTTCTGAAGGAGTGTTGTATTTGGTGACAGAAGGAAGTTGTCACTGGGTCTGTAGAAGAACACTTCTCCTTTAAATTGCTAAAAACACTTGTTGCAGAATCCTAATTAAGATTCTGCTTGCTGTAGAATGAGTGAAATGAGATGAAAGCAATGATACAGTTTATTAGGAAAGATAAATTGTATAATAAAATTTGGTAAATTTGGTGACTCAAGGAATCAACAAAGATTACCTGGGGCTCGATTTGATTGCAAGATCACTCCACTACTTACTACAAGGCAAATTTATTAAAGCAATAGCATTACAATATTTACATGAGTAAATACAAGTAAATATATATGCAGCTAAAGAAAGCAATATGGTGACAATTTTTCTGTGAGTAAATGTATGTACACAGCAAGATTGATTTTGAATTGGGTTAGGGTGATTTTCACAGGGACTAGGAGTGTAAGGAGGTAAGGGAGACCCTCCCGCTGAGTTACCAGGGTTTCAGGATGGACACCCTTGCTTTCTAAACTCCTTCTCGGAGAGGAGCCTAGGTGTGGCCAAATCCAGTGTTAAAACCAAACAATGGTTTATGATTAGGATATCAGGGATGTTGGGGAACTTAGAAGTAAAGGGAGACCCTCCTGTTCAGTCACAAGGTTCAGAATAGACTCCCTTGCCCTCTGAACTACTTCAGAGAACAAGGTTAGATCCACCTCTAGTCCCAGACCTGGTCAAAGGTTTATGTCTAAGGGATTTGGGGGTACTGGAATTTAAGTGAAGTGCCTAGTGCAACATTGTGCTTTTAATGTAAGTGATAGCAGCGATTCTAGTATATTAACACTGATACAGTAGTTTGTGAACTAGCAGAGCTTAATCGATCAAACTCAACCATTGATTATAGTAAATACAGTGATTCACCTAAGATTTGGCAGAAGTTGCTAAGCAGAAGCAAATCACACATAGACACACATAGAGCTACACACAGTTGCAGAGGTTAACTTATACAGTAAGTAATTTATACAGTAAGTAACTTATACCTTCTGCACATTAAATTAGGGTACCGTGGGATTTCCTGGACTTTAAAAAAAATCTTGGGGATCACAAATACTCAATATACACAAATAGCTTATTACAAGTGTGTGGTGGTCTCCTTTGTCAGTCTTTGAAGACAGACAGTGTTTCCCTTTGTTGGCTTTACCAGCAGATGATCAGAGTCTGGCCTGAGAGGTGTCCCAGCTCAGGGGGAGATACAGAGACTCAGCCCACTGAGATCCTGGAGAGCTCCCATGGGCCTCAGGATCAAAATTTATAGGGTATCAAGATGATTGACTTTGGTGAGTACTAGGCTAGTGGTTTTGCACTGTGGCCATTAACCTTGTCAAGCCAGCTTGGCTCTTTATGATGGGGCTGTGGTCTTTCTTTGGCCCCTGTCCAAGGTATTCAGGAGTTAGGGATACAGCTGTGGGGTGCCCAGCTATTACATCTCACTGACTCTGTCTTCAGGTGGTGTGGGGAAATTGTTTGGTTCCAGGTGGAGCCACAATGTCAGAATGTATCAGGTACCAGGATCTACCAAAGCTTTCCCAGGATTCTGCATTGCAAAACTAGGTAACAATGGCACCAGTTTTGTAACATGGCCTGGGAGGCAGCCTCATTGCCAAGTGACCCAGGGTAGAGAGGCGTGTGGGGAGTGGTATCTGTACCACCACAGAGATTCTGGTGCTTAGCTTAAGTCCATAAGACTAACTTTTAAACACCTGGACTGGTCAGGGTAAAAATGTTGAAACAGATATGTTACCACACAGTAACTGCAAGGGTGAAAGTACAAGTGAATAGAAACTCTGCATTATATCATTATATACCATTATTTATATATACATATCATTACATACACCATTATTTTTATATATATCATTATATATTATATATATACCAATTTGAGTACTGCAGGTTCTGCTGTACATTTGAGTGACAGCACAGTGATTTCGTTTTGGGACTAGCATCTGGCCAGTCTTCATCACAGGCAGCTCCAGAGTCAGGATGATCTCCTTAGAGCTCTCAGTCAGTTCAGTACTGCTTGTATTATTTACATGCAAGACCCGGGAGCTATCAAAATTCAGACAATGATGACACACAACCAATCCATTAATGAAGTTTATTCCTTTTTTCAAATACATAATTCTAAGAATAAGAATTATTTATGACTAGCATGCATGCAAATCAGTAAGGAAAGATTTGTTTTCCTCGTAAGTGACTGAAGTGACAAAGATTGACTTTGAAATGTTTGAAACATTGCATGCTGCTACTTCACATTTTCACTGTGCTCAAAATAAGAGGTTAATTGCAGACAGGCTGGAAAATAATGAGATAGCATCATCATTTACAAACATAGCGTACAACATGAACTTCTGACTAGCTCTCACTGACAGCTGTAATATGGTAAATGAGTATGACAACTGAATCAGTAATACGGTATTTCACTCTGAATCCTGTACAAGGTCTTTCTTTTACAGTTTATGATAATTTTCTATTCTCTGTAAGAGAATATGGAACCTTCATCCAAAGGAAGTATTATAATATATGCCAATAAAAAGAAATCAGTATTAGAATATCAGAAAGCAGACTTCTGTTTTCTTTGAACACTAAGGTAAGTTTGAGACTCAGGGGAAGAAACTGCCCATGTACATGCCATTATTATCTCAAAAGCAATGACATTCTGCTGGAGGGACCGATGAAGAAAGGCACAAGATAGTTGTCTACAGTTATTTATTTTTTGTGTAATGTGAATGTTTAATTCTTCCCCTTGAGGGTGGTGAGATACTAGAATATGTTGCCCAGGGAAGCTGTGGATGTTCCATAACTGGATGTGTTCACATCCAGGTTGGATGGGGCTTTGAGCAACCTGATCTAATGGGAGGTGTCCCTGCCATGGCAGAGGTGGTTGGAACTAGATGATCTTTAAGGTTCCTTCCAACCCAAGCCATTCTATGATTCCATGATTGTAGCAACAGCATGAACAACCAAACCTTCTTGATTTAAAAGTCAATTCCAGGTGTTTTTCAAATCAAACATATTATGAAGAAAGCTAGAAGTTAAAAAAGAGAACTGGTCTTATATCTAACATACATTTGAATGACAAAAATCTTTCAAGCAGAAAATCTGTTATCAGAGGTTCTTTACTATCTGCATTAGCATAACCTTGATTAAATGAGCCTAGAATGATACGTATCATGTGAGGTGTTAAAACACAAGGCGTATATTTAGTAGAGTGCTTAATGTTGCTAAAATTTTGGCAAAGACAACCTCTTTGAATTTGTTCAAAGAATGAGACAGTGAGACAAATCCTAACAGCAAAAAGGGTACAATATTTCTCCTTTATTCAAGTATATGAAGAGCTTGGTTTTGGCACATGACCCATAATAAAAACAACACAGCTTTTTGATGAATATCTATTAGTATTACAATAGCACTGAGCTTCCTTCATTGTGGACTCTCCAAACAAAAAATGCTTAGTAATAATACAGTGATTTTTATATAAAGGGATAAAAGCCCCCAGAAGGAATTCAAGGCATATTTTCTCTTGTTCTGAATAGGATAAGTGAGGGAAAGAGGAACTAAGTTACTCAGTTGAGTCAGTAGCTATTGTAAATGCAACTCATGAATGGAAGAGTCATCTCTTCCTAACTTTGACGCAGAACCAAGCTCCAGGAGAGCAAACATCCCCATGGAGGCCTTCAAAACTGTTAACCACATTTCACTGACTGTTTAAGGAGGCAGCATTCAGATCAAAGAAGACGGCTTCACCAGAAAACCAAAAATACAGCTCTAAGGTAGGTGTCTCAGCAGACTAAATCTACCTCATGGTATCTTAATGAAAAGACTGATGATATGCCCCATTGCTAGACATGGGCAGGAGGGATGTGAGTGACTCTCTTGCTAGGAAGATGATCTAGGCCATCCTGTCAAGGCAATATGCATCCTTTCCCACTGTAGGTCATATTGCAGTACACACATCCTCCCTTTACCTCTTGCTGGGCATGTACACACAGGCAGCTCAGTAGACAAGTGTGCTTGTGCCACTGGGGACACCTGTCCCAGAGTCAGGGCTTGTTGCTCTCAGCTTATAGCTGCCCTGGGCACCCTGCCTTATATTCTGCAGAATAATCCATTCTGCAGTATGGTTTAAAATACTTCCTGAAATACAGATACATTATGACTTTCACCCATGCTGTTCTCTTTTGTAATATATACCAAAACATTCAAGTGAATTTCTGAAGCTTGAGTTCCTAGTGATGTATATATATATAACTAGTTGTATATATAGATGTACATATAACTATATATAACTATATATATATAAAACTAGTTTTGATTAAATTATGCAATTTTTGAGCTCTCCTATCTACCAGATGACTGAAATCAGACTTGCAGCTTTATAATCAGTGGTAGTTTGGGAATTTTTGTTGTTCTTCTCTTCTGTCTTACTCTTGGGAATTTCATTGGAAGTTTTCTTCCCCGTTGTTTAATAAGGTATCAAAATTCTCCTCAATGGTATTTATATTTCCTCAGTGCTTCTTGCTACATAACTACTGAGATTCACAATCCTGTGAAAGTAAATTGTTCTCTACTATTTGATAGTGATGTTTTTGGACTTCAGTGTTTATTCAATATTAAATTGCAGAGCTATGTTTTGCTGCAAGATAGGAAAACTGAATTTAGGTTGCGATAGAGTAGCTCATTTGTGTTTTGTTGTGCTCAGTTACTAAGTAAAGGAAAAGAACAGTACTCCCGAACTAGGAAACTGAGTCATGAATTGCAAAACATAAAATGCAAAAACCATTTCACTGTATAAAGAAGCTGAGGCTATGGAATTTCATACTGTTTAGTGACTTCATGCCTTTCCTACTTGTGGTCCCTAAAAATGCTTTTCATGTCACAAGGCCCTGTGCTCCTTCCTCTCTTACTACTGTCAAAAAAATAAGCATAACAGGATTAACGTGAAACAACCACTTTAGAGGATATATGTTAATCTGAAATGTGACCTTTACCTACCATCACTTTTACCAGGCTGGAGAGAGTGGAAGTGGAAAGACAAATTGTTCCAGAAGTGAAGCATATGTAACTGAGCTCCAGACACAGGTGCTGGGGCATTGCATGTGACAATTCACAAGGTCTCAACTTGCTTTCTCTGCTTGGTGAGATTCTTCCCTTGAAGCTCAGCCCCCCTGCCTTGCCCATTAGCAGGACTGCGCCAACCCTGATTTGGTGCAAAGCCCAGCACACGACAATGGGAAGAGTTCAAGCTGTAACAGCTCATACCATGGTAGTCTGGGTAGGATGTAAAAAAAAATGTTTACTTTTAATTTATAAGGATGTGGTATTAATTGTAAGATCAATATCCTTTTAGGGCAGCTAAGCAGACTGTTATCTCTTATCTCAATGACTCTGCCCAAGTAAAAATGATTTATGAGTTTTACACAGGAATTTTTATTTTTCTTCTCCTTGCTCTAGTATTCTCCTATTTTCTGTCATCTATCTTTTTGTTCAACTAAATGGCATGGAATTATTTGCACTTACTATCTGAACAAAGAATGAGTTCTCTGTACAAAGAAAAAGCCTATAACGTTTCCTTTGAACAGCACTAGCTTTTTATCATGCCCAAGTGGATACAGAAAGTTTCTCTGGTCAATTACTCACTCACCAGCAGCAACCACCACAATTGTGCTCTTTCAGAAACACATGAAGCTAACATCTTCTGGGTAATAGAAAATGTATTTCTTTGTTCTAAAAAAATGACCATAATGAATTTGAAATCTTAGTAGAATGGATAGCCTGTGGACAGCACTTTAAACTAACCACTGGAAGAGGATTTATAAAAACAGTAATAATGAAAGAACATTCCTACAGGAACCAAACAAACCTGTCAGTTAAGGACATATGTGCCAGGCTATCCAATGCACAAGACAATAAATTACTTTTCCAGACTGTGCATTTATACACCACTGAAAGTCATTTTATGACCTCTTTCTAGTGAACCACCTTTGCTTCAGTATTTATTTCAATATTTTTTCTGCTATTGTATTCATTATGATACCCTGGAGGACACAGTGTATCAGGGTGATTCAAGAGGTCAATCACATAAGGAAAATCCACTGCTTGGAGCTCCTAAAGTCCATATACTGCTTGAAGAGTTGCTGACAATTAGTAGTGAGCACCAAAGACTACGATTCCGTTAGGATACATCAGTGGCATCTTTTATCTCTGCTTCTTGAGTTGTCTCTTAAGACTACAAAAAAAAAAAAACAAACCATTTTTCTTTTCACATATGTGAGTAGCAAGACATGGATCTATGTGTCAAATTTGGATTAGGAGAGAGAGTGCAAGGGCATCTACTTTAGTGCTTTGGCAATAAATGACCTGCTTTAACATTTGATTGTTCTTGCCTCTGTGATGTGTTTAGCATCTGTAAATTAATATATGCTACTAACACAAAGTAGAGATACAAAGATAATATTTCTGGGAAAACTTTACTATAGCTTTTGTGGAAAGAGTAAAGGGAGTTCAAGGTCTTATAACTAGTATAAGTTAGAAATATAGGTGTGACTTTAGTTAGAAATGGCTATACTAGAATAGCTTTTTCAAATGAGTGTTCCTTTTAAAAGGTATTAATGTTTCTTTAAACACTGCTCACACTGCAACAATTGCCAGCCATGTTCACATACCATAGTGTCATTCTTTAAGCATGGCAGAGTGTAGGAATGCTTAACAGAATATGATAAAGATAATGATTCAGGAAGCCTTGACATAATCTAAAAAAAAAAGAAATTAGACATCTGAACTGATGTGAATCACTTGAGTGAGCTGTTTTGATAAGACAGTAGATGAGCTAGCTGTTGGATTTGCAAGCTAATAAGCTTCATAACAAATACAATATACAGAATCATAGACAGAATATTTATATCAAAACTTGAATTACCAGACGCTAGAAATGCATGTGAAGAGTGACATACATCAAAAAGTACTCTCATGTTAATATGTAATGCTAGTAAACTCATATATGTACACACTCTGAAATTATTTGCAAAATAAAAATAAATCTGGATGCTCACTGTAGAAAAAGTGTTTCATCACTAATGTCAATGCCCCACCCCAAAAATCATGCACTTTGGATAGAGGTACAGCTCGGAAAAATACAGCTTTGCTCTTGGAAAATAATAAAGAAGTGGTTAAGGGAGAAAATTTAAAGGGAGAATGAAAATAGATGAACTTATAAAGTGCTCAAAAAGAGGTTTTGAAAGACGTCTCTGTTCAGTAGATGACTATAACAAAGGGATTTGGCAGGTTGGTCAGCTTGCAGGGCTGGTCAGCCTGCCAAGAGCTGGCAGTATATGTTAGTCTTTGCTGTTCTCTCATTCGGTAGAAATTACACTTCAGAATAAATAATCAAATAAATTATTTCATAGCTCCCTCTGCATGCTTAGTGTCATAAAGGACGCATACAATACACTGAGGGCCATGACAAATGGTTTATAAAGCAGTGACCGTGCTGACCAAGCTTCTTATATTTACAGCTAGGTACATGGCAGCTACCATAACAGGAAAAGCTGTCTAGCAGGCAGACCAGCTGCAGGCTTTACACACAGAAAGGTAAGGGCTCGAGTGTGATACCTGAGGGGATGAAGGAAAACATAGCTTTGTGTTCTCTCCTAGAAACTGACTGCAGCAAGAATGCGGAGACAAGCTGAAAGAAATGCAAGGGGCAGGAAACACTGTAAGCCTAGTTAAGTCTCAAGACTCTTAACAAGTAGGTGTGAAACCCAGCAGTCCACAGTGTCCCTTTGTGCTGTAACAAAATGCATCAAAGACGAAGGAAAAAATCAATTGGTTTTACTTACAATATAAATGATGAATCTCTTCACGGCACAGCATGGGCTGACCTCCCAGTGCACCTCCCAAGGGAGAGGTCTGCTTCAAGATATCTGACCTTATACAGACAAACGAGAGTGCTTTGGCTCATCTGTTTAATTGAGTGATACTAATTACTGCTTTGTCTAGGCCTATAATATAACACACTTAGGCTTTAAACACACACACACACAAAAAAAGCCTTTTTCTTACCATTCAAGTCATGTGTGATAGCATCATGATGGAAATCAATTAAAAGAAGTGTGATATGGATATGAAAAGCAGCAAAACCAATTATAAGAGGAAGTCTTAGAGACATGAAACACCATCTTATAACCATGGTGATACAATTTATCAATATTTGTTGTTCATGCATTTTATTTCCAAAACAACTGGGAACGCAGCTGATGAGTAACAACACAAAAGGACTGGGCACTGCTGCTGGCATTGAGGAAAGTGTAAACAGCAGAAAATCATGAGGTCAGTTGTTACTAAGCCATCATTTTGTCATGCTTACATCTAGCTTGATCATGTTCATACATCAGAGATAAAACTCAGTTTAATCTCAACTTCAGAGGAAAACAGAGAAGTAATAAAATCAATACACAGTACTAGAGCTGCATATGCAGCCTCTGGTTGCTTATGCAACCTCTGGTTGTCATCTTCCAGGTTCAACATTATCTCGGGTTGCTTGGGGAATTGTCCAGATAGAAACTCCACAGCCTCACTGAGAAACCTGTTTCAGTGCTTAGCAGGAACAGTAGCTGTGATTTTTTTTTTTTTTCCTTATATCTAGCTGCAACCTGTGTCCATTGCCTCTTGTCTCATTGCTGTGCACCTCTGAAGAGTCTCTTTTTTCCCTGCTTCTCCTCTCTCAGTTGCTGAAGACAGCATATAATCTGCCCCCAATTTAACTCCCTCTTCTCCAGGATAAAGAAAACTAGCTCAATCAGCCTTTCCTTGCACATCAATTGTTCCAGCCCCTGATCATCCATTAAGAGATCAGTCCTCCACTGATCTCACCCCTGTGCCAGTCTTTCTCTTATTCTCATAGGCAGCATTCAGACAGGTTTTCAACCACCTCACTGTTGCCCTGTCCAGTCCGTATCTCCCTATTCTGGCTAAAAGGAAGCTTTGGGACTGTCAAAAGTCAAGATAAAAAATGTCTGCTACTTTTGCTCAAGAAGAATTCAGGTTCATCAAGTGTGATCTACCATTGATAAATATGAGCTAGCAGTTCTCAGTCACTTTCATGTGATGGACAGGTCTTCCTGAAGGATCTCCTCCACAGTCTTCCCACAGACCAAGTTAGGGTGACCATCTAAAGTTCCATGGACCTCGCCTTGTTGGCCTTCTTGAAGACAGACATAAATTTGTCTTTTACCTACTGCAATTAGTTTCATGAGCCCACAGAACTGCTTCACAGTGACACTGGCCAGCTCTCTGAGTTTACCCACAAGTGTCCTATCCAGTCATTTTGACTTCTGCAAGTCCAGCTTACCCTGTCTGGTCTCTAACTGAATCCTTCCCTGCTCTGGTTAGTACTGCTCTCCCCAACAGGTCATGGAGACCTGCAAACATGAGAGTTGACCTTGTCAGAAAAGACTGTGGCAAAGGCAGCACTGAATACCTCAGTCTTTTCCAAATCCTCTGTCAGTGGGTTTCTCACACATTCAGCAGCAATCTAGCATTTTCCTTTTCCTGATAACATACCTAGATAAGATGGTTTTGTTGCTCAAGAACAAACTTGACTAGTTTCAACTCCAACAGGCTTTCATTTTTGCAGTTTCATTCCCACATGTCTTTTGGGCAGCATATTCCTGCTTCCACCTCCTATACACTTTCCTGTGTTTGATTTCAGACAGGAGTTCTTTGTTCACCCATGTTGGTCTCTTCTCACCCTACCTGTTCTTCCGCACATCAAAAGGGATCATTCATGTTCTTTGAGGAAGCTGTTCTTTAAGATTGACCAGCTCTCCTGAGTCCATCTCCCCTCAGGGAAGCATCTCACAACACATGAAAATGTAATGGCATTGCACCTGAATAAAATGTTCTAGGTACAGAAAATGTATTTAAGATTTTTCTGTAAAAATCTCTGGGATAAAAAAAAAAGAAGAAAAAAAACAAAAAAAAAATAAACAAAACAAACAACAACCGAACAAAAGAAGCTTTGAAATGTGAGTCCTTCTTTTCAATCTTTCCCTCTTTTGTTCTTGACTTGTACAGAGATCATCCCTAATTTTCATACCACTATTGCATGCCTTCCACTCAATTTTTACACCCTCATGTTTAAACTGGCTCCTCACATCTGGATGATCACTTGCTTTTGCTGATTGTTTTGCATGGCTTTTGTGTCAACACAAATACAATTCTCATCTCAGTTCTCAGCGTATCAGACTTGATTACTACAGCACTAAATAAATATGATTACTTTCTGTCTTGAGAAATCAACCTTGCCTTGATCATGTATTTTCAGTGTGTTCATATTACGACTGAGAGAAATTCTCAGCATTGTTCTGTTTGTGTTATTCTTTTCTTTTCATCCACATTGATTTTTTTGGTTTCCAAAGCAATAACTGTTACCTAATAGTATTTCTCCTTTTAAGCCTTTTCTCTTTTCTACCACCAACTGCTCTGATTTCGCATTGACAGCTACTACCATCAGTCAGCTTATGTTGTGATGCTCCAGCCTTTACTTTTAATTTTTAATGGAATCTTTATGTCTATCATATGTCTCTCTCTCACCCTTGGGAGTAGCACTCCATGTGAATTCACTGTTCTATTCAGTTCAAATCCTTGTTTCAGAACTCCTCCATGGCATGCGTAAATATCTCAGTAGTTTAGGCTGCTGATGTACTGACATTACTTCCTATCATTTGCAAGGATATTTTTCCTTGTTGTTCTTCTCTGTCTGTACATAGCTATTTTTGTATATTCAAATTGCAATTTAGTTGTGTCAAGAGATGTATTCTTCCAATAAGGTTCTCTGGTAGTGGTGTTCTCATATATCATTGGCACACCTGGACTTCAGAGAAACACATATGGTTTTATTGTTAGCATAGTCAGTAGTAGGTGGAACAGACTGGTGAGTCACTCACCTGCTATCTATTCCTGGGTACTGCAGCTTCAGGTATGCCCACACTTGATCAGGTATTAAAATATAGATGCATCTGTGTTAGCTTCAAATTATCTAGATGAAAAATTGCCAGAGAACAGATAAACAAAAGCAACAAATATGCTGCACCACTTCTGTAGGGGCAAATCTGTAGCAGCCTAACCTGCTGGGGGTTCATTACTGAATCTAGCCAAGACGTAGTTCTTGAAATATGTATAATTTAATACATATACATTTGTCAGTAGAAACTGTAGACCTGAAAACAAAGTCACACTGCTATGACAAAAATTAAGCTGGTGATGGAGAGTGCCCAGTTTTCATAAAGGCACTCTTCACAAATCTTTACACCTACACAGAACATTACAAAAACAACAACAACAAAACCAACAAAAAAATTAAACCCCGGACAAAACAACGACAAAACTTTTATGTGATTCATTTCTTTGTTTAATACTTTCTCTGTAACACATCTGTAATTCATCTGAGAGAAAGGCTGAATTTTTAAGCTTATGTTTACTGAAAGATACCAATAGATAAGTTAGATTTTAGTTTCTTTTAATGTAAAATTAAAAGTCATATTCCCCATTATAATAGAACAGTTCCCTGGAAACTGTATAATGGATTTCAGGAAGACAGATTTTGTTAGACTCAAAGAACTCTTAGACAAAAACTCATGGGAAGCACCATAAGAGGGAAATAAAAAAAAAAAAAAAAAAAAAAGAAGAGACTTAAGGTTAAGGGCTTACAATTCCTTGAAGTAATGACATGAAGGATGCAAGAACAAATTATTGCAGGATACCATATATCATAAGAAGCTGATTTATCTAAGCTGTGAGCGCTATTACATTAGTAGCAAGGGGCTTGGAAGGGAGTAAGGTATGAAGGGGGAAATCTAGAAAAAGGGTGCTGAGAAGACTGAAGTGGTTAATGCCTTCTTTGCATTTGCCTTGACTAAAAAGGTCATTTTCAACACAGAGCCATCATAATAAATACTAGCAAGTAAAATCTCCACCTACTTTAGAGATCTACATAAGCTATACTTTTGAAAATTGTCTAAGACTGATGAGCTTCATTGTAAAGCATTTAGAGAACTGACTGAAAAGATCTCAAAAAAAAACTACCATTGATTTTCAGAGTTCATGAAGAACAGATATGGTCCAAAAGACTGAAAATAAACAAACATATTGCAAGTTTTAAAGAAAGAGTAGGTGCTGAGGAGTTAGACATCAGAAAGATGGAGCTTCTTGAAAAATATAGTAACAAATAATCAAACTGTAATTTATAGACATCTGGATGATGACAGGAAGATACAAACCAGCCAGTTTAGAATTTGTAAATTTTATTTAAGGGCTCCATGGGAGAATAATAGGCTTTGTGGATAAAGGAAAAGCAGAAGACGTCGTATTGTCATTTAAGCAAATTTTGACACTTTCATATGATATTCCTGAAAACAAGTTAGGAAAAAAATCTGACAGATTTTGATAAGAGAGTATAAAGCTGGAGTATTTGGAAACCACTAAAAGTATTAATGGCTCTTTGTCAAAATGGAAAATGTACCAGTGGAATTTTGTAGAGGTCTCTCTTGAGATGAGTACAACCCAATATTTCTTTAAGAACTTGTACAGCACAATATAACTATGAAGCCTGCAGATGACACTGAACTGGGAGGGGATGAAAGAATACAGAAGAATAGGGTTCGAATTGCAAATGATCTTGTGAACTTAAGAAATAGTGCACTGTGTGCTCTTCAATAAAAACATACGAAAGGTACTATAGATAAGTAGGCTGCATATGCAGGAGAAGCCTGGGTAGTAGTTCTGAAGTTTGAGAAGAAGATTGAATCTTAAGTTGAAAATTAATGACTCTAGTCATGCTGCTGGGAAAACTAGAGAAGCACTCTACTAGAAATATACACACACATACATATATATATGCATATGCATGCACACAAGAATACAACCTACCAAGTACAGCAGGCTGTTCTCTGTTATTTTTTTCCTGCCTCAGTCTTCATTGAGTAGTGCACCCAATTTCAGGCAATAATAAATATGCTCAAACTGTGGATCAACTGTGAAGAGTTCAAAGTAAAAAAATGCAACCTGTGGAGAAAGACTGAATAATTTAAGATAGCTTAGTCTAGAGCAAAAGAATCTAGAGAACATATAACAAACTATAACAACAAAAATAATAATCAGTTCCCCATATCTTTGACTGGATATGATATGAAGTAATAAGCTCAAGCTGAAGTGCTATGAGGAAAATCTCATAGGATGGTTATCAAAGCATAGGAATAGGTGTGGAAAGGCTATGAGACATATCTCTGAAAGTCTTCAAGAATAACATGTTAGACAAATAACAATAACATAGGCATGACAAACACCCTAGGGGAGGAGATGAACAAGGTAACGTTCAAAGGTATCATGCTACATAGTTTTGTCTTAACCAAGGAAACAAAAAATAATGAGACATCTATCATGTCAATAGTGTTTTGGACTACTATGTATTACTTTTCTGAGGGTTTTCCTTGTGTTACTGCTCAATATTTACTGCAATGAAATAGCATTTAGTGCTAATAAGGTACTAGTAAATAAGGACCTGAGTCTGATTTCATCCTGCTCAGACACAGAGCACAGAGAGGCAGGGCTCTGTAATGAGGTAGCTTGAACTTTTCCTTACAGGCAAATGACCTAATATCTAATAATGAGTAACTTACTATAAAAGGTCTAGCTATTTATTGAGTATAGTAGCTATTACGTAATATTCAGGGCATATGCTATCACCTGGTATCTGAGAATATACAGTTCTAGTTCCTGCTCCAGCTGACGCCTTTTTAGGAATAGGAATGGATGACCAGATCACAGAAGAAGTGGATAGAGAGGGAAGGGTCTTGAATTTCTCTCTGCATCATGGATGGCAGTTCTTGGTAAAATAGACTATTGGTCAAAATGGGACTAGAAGGCATCTTCTGTTTTCCATTGTATCTCCCTTTGTGGTGCTTTTGGGTAGCTTGGGAACACCAGCCAGAACAAAACAGCATGTCTGGAAGAGTCCCTGGTTTCCATACTCCTTTAATGGTGTATATAAGCCAGATGTCAGGCCACAGTGAACACCAGCTGGGCAGAGGTGCTACTGAGTGTGTTGAGACAGACCTGGAACAATTCAGTTTTCACTTGAGATTTCAGGAACATTCAGAGCCCAAACGAACAGCTCAGCAGCTGTACTTATTACTTAAATACGTAGAACTATATCTGCTGAAATACTTTGGTGGTTCTAGTCCTGATTTTTCCAACTGCATTTGTACCATGTTATATTTTATTCTTCCTTAAGTAACTATCCTGCAAGGATATTTCAATATCAATAATTCAGTGCAGGTTCTGAGAAATACCATAAATAACAGGTAATACCAAAAAAAAAAAACAAAAAAACAAAAAAAAAGAAGAATATTTTATAATCTGCACAGTTTTATTAGTTCATATTAGTTGACCTTTAGGTACAACCTCATTTGAGCTTCTTTAAATAACTGCACTTTAGATAATATTAAATGTGAAAAAAAAAACCCCAAAACTCTTAAAATGAAAATAATGGTACAGAGTATTCAATAGATAGAAAACACTAAAATTAAGGCTGCCTTTAGGTGTATATTATGATATAGGCAATAAACATGAGGTTATGTTTTCTTTACACGGGACTCCTTCCCACTTCAACCCAAGATACGATTTGTGTTTGCTTCATATACAGAATTTCAGTATTCTTATAGTGTCTTCTCATCATGAAGTCCATAAAGTATTCAAATCTTTCCCTGAAGGCAGAGTTATTATTTTCCTTATGAGCTTTTCTGTGGTGCTTGTTTCAGTGTCTGAGGGCTTCACAAATTGTAGTCGGACTTCTCAGCAATCTCTGTCATGATCACAGCCTAGCATAAAGACCAGGAACGAGGCACAAAGACTTAAAATTAACAGTGCATCCTCCTGCTTCCTCTGCCTTTGGGGATGTTTCTCTCCAACTCTGCATGGCCATGATAACACATTCTGGGCAATGACTACTGCAGAAAAGGTCTGGGGTTCCTGGAGCTGTACGTGAGCCAGCAGCAATATGCCCTTGCAGCAGCGAACATCAACCACATACTGGGCTGCATTAACAACAGCGGAGAAAGTGGGTTGAGGGAAAAGATTACTTCCATCTATTCAGTAGTTGTGAAGCCACATCTGGAGTATTGTGTCCTGGCCTGGGCCTTCCAGAACAAGAGGGAGATTGGCAAACAGAGTAAGGCCAGTGAAGGGCTACTAAAACTAATAGAGATTGGAGCACAGGACATGCTAAGAGAGGCTGAGGTAGTCTGAGGAAGAGAAAGCTAACACAGAAGCAGATCTAATTACTGTCTTCATTCAGGAAGAGTCTGTCTTGCATTAGGAAAAGTGTCACCAGCAGGTCAAGGGAGGTCTTTATTCCTCTCTGTGCTAGGCAGAAAACCAGAGAAGAAAATTTCAATCCAAGTATTTGTCATTAGTCGGAAATAGCTGAAAGCAGGTGATTCTAATCAAACTGGCAACGTAAAAAGGAATTTTTGCCTCACTCCAAGCTCAAGTGTCTTTTTTACAAGTGTTTTCCTCTCCCCCTACATTCTTTCTGGTCTTTGCATGGTCTTGAATACAAGGTCAAAGCTACCAGTCACAGGTTACTGAAACAGG
Organism: Todiramphus chloris collaris; assembly: GCA_025345505.1. Taxonomy (NCBI): domain Eukaryota; kingdom Metazoa; phylum Chordata; class Aves; order Coraciiformes; family Alcedinidae; genus Todiramphus; species Todiramphus chloris. Next base: position 33,953,263 of record JANVCC010000018.1, on the reverse strand, counting down.
GACAGAGACAACATGCGATGCTTACATTTGCTCCCCAGGCAACTGCTGCCGGGTACTCCCAAAAGGCAAACTAGTTGATGGAACAGATCTTTGCTCTGTCACAATCTATACCTGTTACACTGATATAAATAGTGATTATGCTTTGCCTCAGCTTCCTGTTATGTCTTTAAAAAAAGAGAAAAAACAAAAGACAAACAAACCCTGAATATTCTCCAGACTTTCAATCTCAATGAGTCCTTAAACATCCTTTTATCTTCACTGATGGAATTTTATCAGCAAATAATTATGGAAAAAAATACTACTCAGTCCTTGGGAATTTGGAAAACCCTCAGCATACTGTGTTCACTGGCATAGAAACCTCTAAATTTCATGTGGGGAAAGTTTGAATGCTACTCGTGTTTTCTGCTCATGAACAAACCAAAACATTGCTGCCTATTTTTGTCTGCCAATGTCTATTTTTCTTCCATCAACAACAAATGAACTTAAGCCAGTGCTGTCAATGAGAGAAGAACATGAATTTTGTGCCATCTCTTCCAAAATTTCTGGTCCATGCTCCATTCTGTTGTATTCAGATGTTTTCTTTTCCCTCTTACAGCCTTGTGCTGTGCAATTGTGCAGTAAATCTTGAGCAGGATATTTGCAGCTGCGCCTCAGGCAAAATTCCTGGAGTACTGAGATGACTTAATCTGGACTCCTGAATAGAACAGTGTCTCATTGACAATACTTCAGTATTAGCACTTTATATGGATTAATGAGATCCAGATTTATTTAGACTCCTCACAGTGGGTTGTTTATACACATCATCAGTAACGTTTGATGCACTCTTGCAAGACAGTTCTCACAATTCCATGGACTAGAAAACAATGGGATTTTGCAAATCTGGATGTCACATAAATCAAATGAATATTGCAGTGCACAGGGTCCATGCCTGTATATATGATTTCTTTGTATAAGTGAAAAACTGATGCTTCAACATTTCTGAAATTTCTATCCAAGGAAGAGTACTTATAATGAGGAAAGGGTGAAGCCTCTGCAAAGCAAATACCTCCTAAAAGTAAAAGGTACAGTCCCACTAGGGACTGTGAAAAAGAAGCCTACAATACAGACAAAGCCACTAGCAAATATAATGTTATCTATCCTCAGTGGTCTATTTTGCTTAAAGCTAGACTCCTAAGTCTAGCATAGCCATTGTACTCCAGTCACAAAGACGTGATCAAAAATATTTCACTTGCCTTTGTTTGTCTTGTCTTCCCAGATCAAAGTCAATATACCTTGCACTATTTCTACCCTTGTGCATTGTTCCTTCCAGGATGACAAACACTGCACTGGCAAGGCATGGATATTGATACTTTGCTTGTTAGGAATTTGCAAGGCAGGTGATGGGTCTCGTGGTAAAACCTATACAGAGAGCTAGAGTCAATGGATCTACGAAAAATATCTAGAGATAGCCTATAATATCTCTATTATTTTGTCTTTAACCTATTATCCTGAACTGAAAATATTGCAAAAATGCAAGAAGAACACAGAGCTTTAAATTCAATGATCAAAACAGCAAATTATTATATAGCACATAGTAACAAGTTGGAACTAAATGCTAACAGAAGATTTTCCATTAAGTTCCAGCACACTAAAAGGGGAATTCCTCAGGGTGCTATCATAGAAAAAGTTCTTCTTATCATTCCAATGCATAAGGATTTCTCATTTTAGAAAATTCTTCCTTATACACTGGCAGTAAATATACATATGTAACAGCATTACTGCAGCCTCTAAAGCATGCTTATTGGAAATGAATTATCTAACAGGGAGATGTCAAGACTTTTATTAGAATTACCTCAACAGAAAAATAGTGTCAACAGAGTAAAACCATCAATATTTAAGCAGATTGTGCAGTGTTTGAACTACACAGTTAGCAATCTGGTTATTAAACTTATATTCAGGAGAACAAGAAATTCACTGTGCATTGTTTCTGCTATTCAATTTCTCTTTGTCTGTCATATATGGAATTTGGCTCATGCAGTAAAAAAACCAGACACAAATTAGTCTACAAGTGGCAGGTGTAAATAAAAGGTTCAAGAATATCAATGTAAAATGAATTCCCAGACAAGGAGTATGTTACAAAATTGTAAAAAAAAAAAAAGAAGTACTGTTGAAAGATACGTTTTACATATTCACAGACACAGAGAAGTAAAAATATAAAACCCAGTATCATTTCAGAGCTCTTTCATGCTTTCAGATTTCTTCTTTCTTCCCCACACATTATACTAACAGGAATACAGATAAGTTTAAACTTGGTCTTGAGAGGTCATACTATCATATTTTCCACTTTGTTTTAAATTTAAGCCTAACTCTAAATTTCCTAGGTTTAGAATACTTTCTCTGAGGACAACGGTGTTGTGACCATGTAGCTATCTGCCCTGAATTAAACTAATGCTGCACTTGGCAATAAAGTTCTTTAAAATTAAGCATAGTTTACCTATGCAAAAATCAAGCTAATCAATAAAAAATATTACTCCTTAAATGAAAAGTAACTAATAAAACAAAAGGAACCATTACTGTGGGATTGTTTCATTCTTTGAACTTAATTTTGATTATGAGTTTTCTTGCACTGTCTTTTTCCTACTTCTACTTTTTTTTCAATTCTGTGGACAGAAGTTCTGGCTTCTGCCTGAAACAATGACCAGAATAAGTCAGAACAATCATATTGCTCAGGAAAGCAGAACTTACTACCTGACAATATATACTGGATTCTCCTTGCCACCCATATTTCCCAACATTTTCCAGGATATATAACTCAAGCCCTTTTCTTCCACACATTTAATTTCCTCTACTTATAAATAAAAGTACAGATGACTTACATGTCCTGATCTCAGGCCCTCTATTCCCTGTGCCTTATAGAATAAATAGTTTTCGTTTCTTTTCTTTTTTTTTCCCCTAATAGATTTATACTAAAGCTCATGACACATATGTCCATATTACAGAAAGACAAAGTGAAGTGCTTATAATTTGTTCTCTACAGACCCTTAACTGAGAGAAAACAGATGGTTCTAGAGAAAGGGAGCTGGGAACTGAGTAAGCAACTCCTTTGGGAAACACAAGACATGGAATGAGATCCATCTATTTCTACAAGTATATCCATGCCTCTGTCTCTACAAATACCAACATAGGACTTGCTACAAAAGGATAAAGGATTAAATCAGGACATCTGCAGATAAGACAGAAAAGTATGTACAAGTAGGTGCAGGGAACTAGAGTTTGTTTTTGTTGTTGGTTTTGTTGCTTTTTCTTGTAGGTCCAGAAAGTTGTTTTTTGTCCCCTTTTGTTCTCCACAGGCACAGTTCCTAGGGCTAAAGTACATACCCTGTTCAGCAGGCAGAGGCTCTTACTCTGGTCTGATTCACACACTGTGGACTGAAATCAGCATACCCTTCCTAGCACCGTCCATGAAGTTGTGGCATCCATCTTTCTCATTTTCTTGCATTTGGTCACTGTTTCCTTTGGTAAAACAAGAGGTGCTGACAACTCTTCCCAATCCTTATCGTCCTGCAGTTAGGACTGGTCTCTCTACACCAAGCCACATGCATTTCCAGGCATAGAAAGGACCTGAAAAAGGATCACATAAAAGAAAAAGACTGGTGGTTAATGCCCCTCGAGACTCTGGTTTGGGTGTGGGAGGGTTGACACTTCCACGATAGGAGACTCTGGGCCTTCGTATCCTTGACCTTTTCCATAAGTGAGACTAATTAGACTTTTCAGGAGGGAAAAGCTTTAAAAAGAAAACCAAATGGCTCAAATAATTTTTGTTTGTAATTTCAGCTTGAAGTGTTTGCTAAATTCAGGATAGATTTGAAACTGGTTTTAGCAGCTGTGAAATTAGGGAAGAACAAAATATTCCCCAGTACATATCATGTCATGCAGCTCCACCATCTCTTCAGCTTTGTGAGACAAGTGTGGGCTTATTTCTGGGGTTTGTCAATGCCCATGATACAGAATGACAAGCTTTAGCAGTCTCAAAATTGCTGCTTGCAGAGCGTGAACCTGGGACCAGATAGACAGAGGCAGTGACCGCAGACCTATCTTGCCAGGGGATCACTCCCAGTATGGGGCAGCTGGGGACGACTGATCACATCCCAGCTGGTGGTCCTGCAGCAAGGCTTGTTGTTACTCTGTCATCAGCCCTGGCATGCAGTTCTGGGATATGTATGAAATAGCCTACACACAGACCTTTTCTACTTTACATACCTATTTTCCCTGTGTTACTTACATCATGCAAATGGGAAGGGCTTGCTCTTCACCTTTAAACTCACAGGCTGCCAGACAGAGCTGTTGTGGAGCACAGCTGGGCTAAAATCTAGAAAACTATTCTAAGCGTGTGGTAAATTCTCACATAATACTTACAATGCTGACTTTGCCTCCTGGAAAAAGAGGATGAGGCATAGGATGGAGAAAAGATGTCAGATGGCACATTTTTCTAGAAGAGTCTGGACTGAAGTCTTCAGAAGTAAAAAAAAGGAAAACTACCCATCCAAACAAGTGTTTTCTTATTAAACAGCTGAGGGATCTATACATCTAAACAGTTATTATCCACTTATTTTCATCTAGAAAGCATAAATTTGTTCATAGCTGCTTCTTGTTCAAAAGAAAAATGTGTATTTACTCTCATTATAAAATAACATGTTTTAAGCTCTGTCAGTTTTCTGAAGTGGTCCAAAATTTTTAAGGAACAGCTCTTCTTTTCTTCAGGAGTACCTGGAAGTGCATTAAAGCATCGCAAAAAGTACTTTTAACAAAAAATAAAGTGGGTGTTTAGATTGCGTGAAATGGAATAACAGTCGTCCTTATGAATTCATAGAAAACAATTATCTGAGACTGTCTCGCATGCAATAAAAATTCTTTTCATCACACTTTCACCTGTATTGGCACTGCTGAGATTTTTATATACACAGTAGTCTGTCTTTATGAGAGGCCTCAATTATCCAGTGCCTATTGGCTCATATATATTATTTTGCTTCCTGAAACACTGACAAAGATAATCACCTGGGAAGTTGAAAATAAATTTCAAATGCAAGATGATTTGTTTAAAGAGGGAGACATTTTTAAAATTTTGCCTCTAGCTGAGTAACTGCAATTTTGAATGCAATTATTTTTCCCTGAGATTACACTTGCTGATATGAGCTACAAGAAGCCTGTTTTAAAAGTCTTGGTTTGCATATGGATGAGTGAGAACCATTTATACAATGTGTATCAGAAGGTCATTTAATATTTTTCAGAATTAACTCATAAATCCTAGGAAATGACACTGCAGTCTAAATTAACGTCAAACATCCTAGAGTGCTACTGAGAGAAGATTCAGCTCTGGCCATAGAAGCTGCATGGAATTACATTTCAGAAACCATTTTCTGTTATAGCACAGGAAGATGTCAGGAAGAAATACTAGCAGAGTAGCTATAAGTATGTAAATATATATGGGAATGATGCCAGTTAAAACTGAAACACTCTGAATATTTTTTTACTAACCAGATTTTAATATTACTAAACTACTGAGTCTACTCAATTTGTTTAACTCACAGACCCTTGAAATATTGAGTGAATTTTTCTTTATGTATCAACATTATATTTACGCAAAATTTCCTAAGGAGCCAGGCTGCAGCTTGTGCTCTTTTAGTTCTGTTTGGATAGCTAAACGTGTATCAGTTATGTACTGCATTTTTTTCTGGCAGAGAAAACTTAGAGAAAACTATATTAAACTCTGTTTCAAAATCAACAACAAGAGCAAGCATCTTTAAAAACACTGTAGAGCTGCATCCATCTGCTTGGGGTAAGAATAATCATGGAAAATATCACATCAAAGTTATTTTGTAGAATCACTGTAACATGCAACAGAACAAAGATGAAAATGATGTAGTTCATTGAACCTGGATGTTTTCTGCTTCTTCTCACTATATATATTCATTGCAGGTTAATATTTTTCCTGAGGTATTCTTCATTTCAAATTGTTAACCACTTGAATTATTTTGCAAAGGCATATGCTGAATGATACATCCTGAATTATTAGGAATAGCAAGGGCAGGTAAGATTGGATCTGAGCTTTCATTTCACAACGTAATGATGCTGGGTAGCAGCAGTGAGGACATGGGTTACTGAAGAGCTTTGTTGAGTGTTTTAGAGAACTTAAACAGAAACATTAAGATTGGCGTGAACAGAGACTGTATGGGGAGGTCTGGATCTGGGAGCACCAGAAGGAACAGAAGAAGGACCTTAATAACTCCATGTGTTGGTGGCACCCACAGGTCATGGACATCCCAGTACAGCTATTAGCATTTTATCAGGACAAACAGAAATCCAGGTACAGCTGACACCCAAACTAAAATACTCACACCAGTAAGGGTAAGAAGAGAAAGAGCATTCTGAAGCTCCTGGCTGCCCAGAAAAAGTGAGAGAGGACAGTGAGGGAATCCTATGCACTCACAGAGGTGGGATTTGATGAAGAGGCAAAAACCATCACCAGCTCTTAAAGGGCACAAAGGACACTCCTAAGCTCTGCCACCCTCCCTAGCCCTGTCAGCATGGTGAGGACTTGGAGTTGGTGTCCACCTGGAGACACCTATCCTGCTGCTTATGAGAAAGGGAGGAAGATAGAAAATGTGAGTGCAGTAAGACTGCTTTTTAAATAAGATGACATTTTCCTCCTATAAGGGTTCGCATGGAGTTTGTGGCAACAGCGTAGCAGCATTATTTCCTGCAGCATAGACAAGGTAATCCTCCAGGTTCCTACATCAGTAATATGAGCTCCCTCATGGAAACAACATCAATAACAGCTGTCTTTAAAGTTGCTCGATTAACTTAATTTCAGATGCTGGAGAAATACTTTGCTGGTGTCGCCTGTCAGCCTGTCACAGTAGCAGCAAGACATGGTGCCATCACCACTGCATTGAGGTGACACATCCGCATTGCTGCCTTTCCCCTGCCACCCTCCATGGCACCTCCTCCCCTCCTATCACCTGCCCTGTCCACCATCCTCTTCTGCCTGGGTGGCCACTGCCTGCTGGGGCAGCATGGACACATCACAGCATCCCTACAAATCAATTTAAGAGCCAACTGGTTGTTAATGGGCATGACTGCACTGTGTGAAGGCCTCATTTCTTTTCAGTCAAAACATTTTATTCCTTTGGGGATTTCGCATTTAACATGATAGGGAATACAGTTACTGTGCACCTAATAAATGCATGCTACTACTCACTGTTGTACTGAAGAAATATACTTTGGTTATTTTACATTTCAAGGCACACAGTTTGCTTAAATTCACCAGTACCTATTTTCCCAAGCCTGTTCTATATTCATTACATACTTACATGTCCCCTATTTCTCTGCATGATAGGGATGTTTGCCATAAAATATATTTCCTTGGATTCCGGTATCTTCAAAACACCTCAGGTATTTTCACAGAATCCATTTTATTTTCTTCCTAGTGAAGTTTATTAAAATATCCATTGCCAGAGGCTGTAGTACATGGAATGGAGCCACAACTTGTGCTTAACTACCTTTTTCCAGTCTGTGAACTGAATAAATTTAAACTCTTTTTTTGACTCTGTGGATTTTTGGACATGATGTTTCTCTTACTAACCAGGGTCATTTCTTTAATGGCCATTAGTGTTTTTACAGGAAGGGTGATTAAGGATCACTTTTAGATTCTCACAATCACATAATTACTAGCGCCTCTTAGGTGGCAGCAACTGTGCTTTTCAAATAAATGGTTCTTTTCTATTAAATTCTCCAACACCTATCTTAGTTACTCCCATTTTGTCTGTTCTGTTTTCCCATTACTTATCAATGTAGCAAAGCAAGACCTAAGGTACTTGACAACTACCATAAGGATTTCAGTCCAGGGTTCATTAATCTGTAACTCTGGACATCATCTCTGAGCTACACTTCTTGACACTCCTGCAGTGAAAAGGCTGCGAACCAAACACCACACATGTGCCTTGCAGGGACATAGTCTGTTGATTTTCTGTTTCTTAAAGCCTATGATTAACCAGTCCGGGTTTTGTGACATGGTATACAGCACCCATGCAGGATGCAATGAGGCTGTCAGAGGGCAGTCTGTTCAGTCTGTAACAGAGAAGGGTGAGAAACAACTTGATTACCATTACAGAAAGAAAATGATATTATATTAAGGATGCTAATCTCCTACTAGGAGAAGACAGACAAAAAACAATACTCAAGATAGAAAAACTTCAACTGAAATTCTGTGTACATTTCAGAACAGAAAGGGTAACTCACAGAACAACTAGTTTCTCCATCTCTTGATGCCTCCATGTCAGAACTGGATGCCTTCTGAAAGTCTGCTTTAAATGCGACTAAAAGTGTGTGGGTCAGTATGAGACAAAGCGTATGAAATGCTCTGACTTCTGCAGTGAGGAAGGTAAACCAGACTTTCTTAAAAATCTTGAATCTATATGAATTTTCTACATTCCTGGCCTTTTTTTTTTCAGAATCCTTGATTATATTTCTGGTTATTACAAATGTCCTCTATCCTGCACATCTCTTGGTCAAGCAAATTAATGTTGTTTAAATGAAATAGTTGCTGACAATAACAAAGAAACAAAATTGCCAGTTTCTTACCGGATTGTAAGGTTCTGTCAAGAAGAAACTGAAGCACCTCAATGACAGGAAAGGCTGAACAATGCCTTTCCTTTGCTATATTTGAAAATATTACCAGTGTCATTTTGAAGACAGTGTTAAAATAAGTAAGGAACAGAGGGAGATGAGGGACATAGTTTAAGCATCACAAATTGTACTTTTCCTTTGTTTCTTTTTTTGTGTTAATTTGTATTGACTACAATTTTAATTAATGTGAGATAACAGTAGCTAGGACACTTCTTGAAGGCTGTTCAGGGGATCTTCTCATTTCTGTTTCCAAGGACAGAAACCTGAAGCAGAAGAAATAGGATTTGTATGAGTGAGAGGATGGAAATAAATATATATTGTATTTCCACTACCTATGTGACTTGGTTACATTATAAGATACAGAGAAAAGAGATTCATAATGCAAGGAAATAATCAACAGAAGCCAAAGGGGGGGAAAGAAAAGAAATAAGCTCAAAATCTGATATTGTTCCATGCCTACTGTAAGTTTATTTAGCTTTGCAAATTACAATTTTGACCTGATTGTTAACCTTAGTGAACAATTTGAAATGTATGTCATCTTTCTTCTGTACTTGTATAAACTGCCAATGAATCAAGAAAATATGTCAAGGCAAATCACTGCATCTGTATTAGGCAGTTTATTTCACTTGCTTTAGTCCAAATAACTTCAGAGTATCCTGACATCCAATATTCAAACATGCAATATAAATTTAATTTACACTCTCCTGCATTTCTAATGCATAGGAAATTTTAAACAGAGTGCAATGGTTTTAAATATTTATAAAAACACATAGGATTGTAAAGTTATAGAATATTATAATTTCCTTTATACATAAATATGACTTAGTAAAAAGGGGGAAAAAGTAAGAGAGTTCTACCTCATGGCTTTACTATTAAAGGTTATCTGAAAGTAGCTTTAATATCAAACAAAAAAGAGTTTATCAGAAAGGCACCTGGAAATTCTCAGAAGGAGAGATGTGCAAGCAGTAAAGGACTTGCAAATACAGGCTGTCTGCAGGGACTCCATGTTACAGATCAGACTCATATCTAACATCTGCCTGGCTGAGGGTCTCCTGTTGAGGAGAAGTGAGCTCAGGGCATCCTTTCTTCAGAAAGTGGTGATTTGGAACATAATGTTGAACTTCAAGGGCTGTTCATTGCCAAAAGCACATCAACTAAAGAGGCCATGATTTGTTCATGCTTTGCAAACCAGACCACTCCCAACTGTCCACCTCAAACTCTGTTAGAGATTTCCTTAGAGAGAGACAGGATGATAGATGGATGACCATAGTTACCCTCCTTGGCTTTCATAAACTTCTCTTTGAGCTTTGCCAAGAAACATTAAAAAGGTCAAGCTGATAGAGTTTTATATCATCTGTGCTGTATATATAGTTTCTAGTTGTAACCACAGCTCTGGAGTGGATATGCCTGGTGAAGATGTGCTTCTGCTAAGGTGGGCTCTTTGGAAAACGATGATGGCTTTTGATATCAGCAGACTGCTGGGATGCTCTTCATCAGTATTCAAAGCTTGTGCCCTCTGAAGCTCTATATCCCAGTTCCCATCTTACCCAGGAAGTCTTTAAGGAAATTGTTAAGCTTTTGCTAACTTAAAATACAATGCCCAGAAAAATAAAGACAACTATACATTTTATTTTGTTGAAGAAGTTGTATGGCAACTGACTTGGCAGTTCCCTAAAAAGCTAAATAAACTGAAATGCTGCTGCCAGTCTAACATGGTCAGAGATTTTAATTGCAAGTGAAAAAATACAATACAAATCCTTACATGAGCAGTGAAGAAATAAAAGGAAAACATCACCTGGCATAATATTCAAAGAAGGACACAGATAACAGTGTGTCTTCCTTCATATCCTTTACCACCACTTTGTTGATCTCTTCTAAAAATGCAGATCAATTTGAATCTTTTACAAAATCATTGATGTGGTTTCTTGCTTAGTGGTAATTCACCATGAAGTCTGTGAAAAGAAGACAATATGTGACCTGAAGCAGTCCTGCCCTTTGCCATTTTTATCTGTCTTCACAAACAGAACTTTTAAATTTCAGCAGTAGGAACTATCACTCAGATACTCAGTTTATTACTCTGCAAATGTAAATGATACAGAGGAACACAAAAAATACTCAGAAAGTCTACATCTTCAAATGGCATCATTATAGTCCCCCATAATATAAAATTCTTCTAGAATTATCCAAAATAAAGAGAAAAATTAACATTCTCTGGAAAGCAGGGGCAGAAACTGTACTAATTCACATTCGACCTTGGAAGGCATATGATAGATTATACTCCACATGATAAGATTTACAATATATCCAAGAAGTACAGAAGCACTTCCATAGACTCATCTTTTTCGATATAATCCTCTCACATTTAATTCAAAAATACATAACATTTAATCTAAAAATATATGATAAAGAAGTAAAAAATGTGTGATGGTTTGACCTTGGCTGGATGCCAGGTGCACGCCAAGATGCTCTGTCACTCCCCCTCCTCTCAGCTGGACCAGGGGGAAGAAAATAAGATGAAACTCGTGGGCTAAGACAAATGCAGTGAATCAAGGACATGCATGCAGAAGCAAAAGAAAGTAAGATTTATTCTCTATTTCCCATCATCAGGTGATGTCTGGCCCCTTGTTGGGAAACAGGGCTCCAAACGTGTAGCAGTAGCTCTGGAGGACAAGCCAATGACCCTTCCCCCCACCCCACCCCCCCCCCCCCCCCCCTCCCCCCCCCCCCACCCCCCCTCCTTTTCCTCACTTTTATTGTTAAGCTGATGTCATATGGTATGGAATATCCCTTTGATTAGTTTGGGTCAGCTTTTCCAGTTGTGTCCCCTCCCAATATCTTGCCCACCCCATCCCACTGGGGTGGGTAATGTTGGAAAAGCAGCCTTGGTGCTGTGTGAGCCCTGCCCAGCAGCAGCCAAAACACGGGTGTGTTATCAGCACTTTTCCAGCTCCCAACGCAAAGCACAGCACTGGGAGGGCTGCTATGGGGAAAAAAAACTCCAGCTCAGTCAGACCCAATACAAAAAGAAATAGGAGTCCACTGCCTTATGATAAAAGCTATCACATATGAGAGAAAGACATGTCAACACCCTGCTCCATCTGTCTATGGGACAGAATTTTTGGCTTGTCCATATGGAGTATAACACTGAGATACTTGTTAAAAAATAATTGGAAACCATCAGTTTGGGTTAATAAAATAAAACCTTTGCATTTATAAAGTTTACTTCTAGTTAAATGAAAACTATCTACCACAGTGTTTGGTCTCTAAAGTTGCTGCAAGGCCTGGCCTATTTCTGCATGGGGTTACAGCTGTTCAGCCCAATTTAAACTGATGCAGTGAGTGCAGCAGTCCTCAGTTTATCTTGCCAAGCACCCCTGTGTTTTCCTGCCAAGAAAAAGCTCACTTGTGAGGACCATGTAGTTTGGCACTGTAAAAGTTTGAGTAGCTGATGATGTGGAGCAGGATGAAGCTGGAAACATGTTTGTCTTGGAAAAGAAACGTGTTTCCCAGCACATGTGAATGCAGAAAACACATTGTTATGAGCCCTGGCTTTTCATTACTTGCAATGAGGAGCATTGCATTGCCAAGGGAAATGTGACTTTTAAGCATTTTTGTGCCTTGTAGAGTTTTTATGGTGTTTGGGTGCCTTGCATTCTGCAAGACCTGGATAGATTTCTTGCAATGTGAGATCATTTTGGCTGCAAAGTAGTTAAAGCTGCTTTCTCTTCACACTGACACACTCCCTTTTTAAAACATGAGGCTCTGGGAGATGTGCAAGCTTGTATTTGGAGTTTTGTCCATACTTCCTCCAGCAGAATGGATTATTTTCAGTTCCTTTTGAATTTTTCATTCTCATCTGTCTCCAACTTTTCACTCTGAAGCTTTTGTAGGCATATGTAACTACAGAAGGAGAAATCAGAAGCTGATTTTTTCAGTAGGGCTGAAGCCATCCATAAGCCAATACTGATGAAGTATAGGATTTTTCATTTATTTCCTTTAGCAGTGTTTCCATTGGAAACATGTGCTTGGCTGTGGCCTGATGGAAGTCTCCTGGGCTTATAAGGTACTGTGGTGCCTCTGTCATTGACAGAAGTCTCCTTCAGTGTTTCCTCACCAGGTTTCTTCCCCATCCTTTGTTGCAAATCAACACCATTCAATTCAATTTTAAACAGAGCAACTGGTTAACATGAGAGAAGAATCTGATGAGCTCCATTTTAACATCCTGGAAAACAGCTAGTAATTCAAGTCTTTCCTGCCTAGCAATCAGCAGAGGTGGTCATATAAGCACTTCTTCAATTAGATGCAAGCACACGATCAAAAGTTAAAAGTCCACCAAAAAAAAAAAATTACTATGAAAGCAGACTGAAATTATAGTCGTTATGCTATAGTGCATAATGCTGCTGAAATATGTATTCAAAGACTATTCTTGCATAAGAACAACAGCTACTCAAACTCCCAGGGTAGCAAATGAATTGGGCAAGATTTAGGTATCAGGCAGTATGACATCTTTTTTTTTTTTTTTTTTTTTTTATCTCTTAAATAGCATATACCGGCTATCACCGTCATTAAAAGCATGCACTTAAAAAACCCCTTAAGCAACTGTTTCTATTTACTCTCCTTGAAGATGGACTAGCTGGTAACATAGGAACTTTCATCACATATCAATTAGTTAGCGAAAGAGAACTACTGCACATGCTAATTTACTGTTTTCATTAAATGGAGCTGAACAGCATTAACACTGATGAACCTAATGAAATGAATATTACATCTCAGTGGATACTCTGACTCAGAGGCAGAAAAGTACCTGCAGCTACAGGAATATTCCACACTGGATTTTGAAAGATAAAGTAGTTCATACAGCTCAGGCACTCACACACACAAATCCACAGAAAATATTCTTTAAAAAGAAATATTTGATTTCTTAAAAGAATTTATGTTTGGAAGGGATACAATTTGCTTTACTGAACAGAATAAAAATTCTGCATTTCTGCTAATTTTTTTCATGGACTGCCTTGTATCCCTTGTCCCAGACTCTTGAAGTCACGGGGTTTTAAGTGTCTCTGTTCTGACTGCCCCTGGCTGTCAGGCTGTTGGTTATACAGCCATTCTCTGGAACACAAAATAATGTCATGGGACATGAAAACTCTGTGAACTTCCCAGCAAAGAGAAACAGGAGGGACAAATACATTTGGTTATCATCACTTTTGCTTACAGCTGGTGTGAATTAAACATCAATATCTGCAGAAGCATTTGAGAACTTCAGCTGATAATAAGTGGGACTTACATACTTGTGACCCAAATGGAGAATCTCCTGTGATGTGGACTCACCTTGTGGGCTCCTAAATGACAATGGCTCTGTTTTCAGAAAAACACAACAATAAAGACCCCTCCAACCTTTATTACTTACTCAAAATTCAAATTATTGAAATTCATTTTCTTTTGTCACTTTAAAAGGCAGAATGGTATCAGTTGCAAATATATGCAGATAAGGTTAATGATACACAACTCCTTCTTAGCACATGGTCTTATAAGAAAATTTGAGTCAAGTGAGTAAGGTAGGGAGGGAAAGAGTGTTAAAAGAGTTAAAAAAGCTAAAAAATACCTCCTCTCTGCCTAACAATAAAGAAGCAAGAGAAGACAGGGAAGAAGTAAATACCAGAAAGGATGGAGTGGGTCCCCAGCTAGATGTGGAGTGATTCTTAATTGCATGTGAGAAATTCCATGCAGTCATGAAAAAATGCAAACCTCTCATCCTAAAAGCAAAGGTAAGATGGAGCAGGTTTGCCTAAGAGTACCAAAAGCCAGTCCAGGGAAAAGTATAAGAATTCAACCTTTTACTTACAGTTAATTCTTGCCTATCAATGATCTTCAGTGGAAGCATGATTCAGACTGTTTCTGACCTATCTGAGGCATGTGCTGGAAGCTGTCAGGGCTGCAAGTCATCACCAGTATCTCTCCTTATCTGCATGAAGGAGATCTGCAGAGGAGTCTGTATGAAAGAGAGCATCTCTGCTTCTTAACTAATGTAAATTAGTAGAGCTTCATTATCTTTATAGAGCTGTGACAAATGTATATCAGCTGAAGATCTGGCTTATTCCGCCTTGTTCTGCTTCAAGCAAATACACTGTTTATCTCCATTTTAATGCAAAACACCCTATTAAGGCCTTCATTTTGACACAAGTGGGCTGCCTCAGTGAGAGAGAAAGCTGATAAGGTTCCCAACAGTTGGCAACAAGATCCTTAACTAATGAGTAAAAAATCTGAATCATGGTCCCACTCTTCTGATGATGAATATTTCTAGTCATTGATGTCGATAACACAGGTCTCAGAGAGGGGCTGGTTTGAGTAGGAGGTGTTAATCTGCAGGAAGTAGTTACAGGCTGTGAACCCATCTCTGTATGTCCATATAAAGAGTCCCAAGAGTTTCTGTCAACGCTTTGACCTGGACTGATATGAGCCGCACAGCTCTGCCAGTTTAACATGGTGCTGTTCATTGCTGCATAGCCACAGTATCAATCCATCCTCTTCTTGGCCTGCACTCCTTTTCCCAAGAAGCAGGATGCTTTGTCACAGGCTAAGCTAAGAGGGTGGTCTTGGGCAATATAGTCCCAAGTGAGGCCCATGTGGCCTCATGGCAACCATCAGAAAGCTTCAAACTGACAATACAGCATATCAAGCTGAGACCCTTGGGAATCCAGTGAGAACAGCTGTGCAGTAAGGGGTGCCCCCAAGACAGTTCATTTCCCTGTGAGCCATATACAACATGCAGATATCCCATGCACATTCAATACTTCATTCTAGGGGTCAGACTGGGATGCTAGACACTGAACTAACACCCCAGGTTCTCTGGGTAAACCACCATATGTTTCCTCAGATTATTAAATAACTCAAAGTTGGATTCCAAATCCTCTTTGCTTTTGGAGGAAAGACTTCCTAAGTTCTCTTCCTAGAATCCCAGCTCTCATCTCTTTCTCCTTGGGAGAGGCAAACTGTCACGCTGAAAGTTCATTTTGCAGTTCATTCTGGGCAGGAATAAATATTTACTGAGCCTAGAGCACCATCACACTAATTGCCACCATGGGCATGGCAAAAACAAAGCAGATCTAAGAGGCAGTCAAACATTTGTTGCCCAGTGTGCTGTTTGGTATTAAAAAAAAATCAGAAATACCTTATAACCAAAGTCACTTCAGCTTTACATTTTCCTCTGGAATAGTGTCAGGGACAGTATTCCCGATGTAGCACAAGTAAATATTCATCTGGTTCAGGTGGTCCTAAAAGCCCAGTACAATCCCTCTTCTTGGGTCTGCCCTAAATCATAGCATGAGGCAAAGCATGGGAGGCAAACAGCAATTCCCCCAACACAGAAAGCCAGGCAGGAATTGCTAATGCAGTGCTGACACTGACTGAAGGCTGACTAAAGTTTTAGATAAGTAAAGTCTATGTTAGGATTTCAAGTATCCCACACCACAGAAAGATCCAGGAATACTGCAAAAAACCACACCACCCAGTTGATTTCTTTCAGCTATTTTTGAACTCCCTTCCTTTCCTTATCACCATTTTAAAGGCCAATTTCTCTGTTAACATATAAAAGTATTTGCAAAGGTCTCATATCTGTGTCCTGTATGAGAAAACATCTAATGATTTGCATGACTGATTCAGAGGTTGCTGTCATCTGCAGTATTCTAAATACCATGTCTCATTTCAGAAGAGGTATATGAAGAGTCATAAATATGTGACTGAATGACATGAGAATTTTTACATCTAATGAGTAGCATTTTCTACATTATCTTAACCTCAATAGAAATATAGCATATACAAGAAATTAATTTCAGCATTCTACACAAATGGGGCCCACTGAAATTTACCTGGGAGCATATTACAAACAAATTTCATATATGGACAAAATAGGTACATATTCACCTCAGGCATTAACAATGATCTAAAATTAGGCTGGAACCTAACTGAATTGGAATTGGAACCAGAAAATACTTCCAGTAAAACTGAAATATATTTCAGTTAGACAATGTATGCAGTAGTTTTCCTAACAAGAAAGTTAGATTAGTAGAAAAAAAATGCTGGAGAAATTTTCACAACAAATCTTTGTAAACAGAATAAAACAATAACTTGATGTACCATGGCAAAAGGGAGTCCTACCAAATAGAGGATTATCCTCAATTCTGTTGGAATCTAGAATTCTCTGGTTTGACCCCTTAAAATGGATGACAGTATCTCACTAAGAATATACCTGCATTTACTGAAGAAACCACCACCACAAGAACAACAAAGTAGAAATAACAGTGAGTGTAGCCAATATACATATATATTTGATTTACTTGTTCACAAACAGGATCTGGAAAAGGCTCATCCACAAAAATTGAAAGAATGGGGAGAAAAGTTTTTCTTTCCCTGTACTGTGTTAATATCTGAACTTTGCAAGAAGATGGGTTAAACTGAATGGCAGGTTAAATTTTAAAGCAGTAACACAAAGCATAAACGCACACATAAAACTAATCATGTGTGCATATATTATATTATCTCATGTGCTTTGGTCCTATTCGGAAGAGCTTGGAGAAGTATGGCTGGATGGGAACTCAAATGGGCATCTGCCTGCCCTATGGTTACTCTGGGGAGATGTTTTTTCAGCCTGTTCAGAAACATTTCCACTTGGTGAGACCTGCAGCTCTTCAGGCAGCTTGTTCCAGTGGTTAACTACATCTGTAGCCTGTTCACCAAGTTGGGCTCAAACAACATATTATTCTTTTTCTTGAAGCAGCCTCACATGCTTGAAGGCCATTATTGCACATCCTGCAGTACTTCCCTCCTTGGACTAACCAGTCTTTGGTTCTTCTGGTCTGACCTTACAAATTATGTGCTAAATTTCTTACTGTTCCTACTGCTCTTCTTTGAACGTTGTTCAGGCCAGATCTTTCATGGAAATGCTGTTGAAAACCTGACTGAAGACTGCAGCAGGGGCTTTGGTGTTACTAAGTAGAAACAAGAGATTGTTTTGCATACTGGATTTACTTGCAGACCTATAAATCCCAGAATGGCATTTCCCTTTTTTCAGTACCATGGGCAGCTCAAAATCCATTACAATGCCTGGATACACCTGGGAGAACTACTCTGTAGAAGACAATAGAATATTTCAGTTCGAAGGGACATACAATGACCATCTAGACCAACTGCCTGACCACTTCAGGGCTGATCAAAAGTTAAAACATGTTATTGAGGGCATTGCCCAAATGCGCCTTAAACACAGATTTGCAGCATCAAACACCTCTTTAGGAAGTGTGAGCCAGAGCTTGACCACCCTCTCGGTAAAGAAAGTCTAACATGTAGCTTTGAATCATTCCCATGGACCTTATCACTGAATACCAGGAAGAAGAGATTGGCACTTCCGTCTCCACTTTCCCTCCTCAGGAAGCTGTAGAGAGCAATGAGGTCACCCCTCAGCCTCCTTTTCTCCAAAATAGACAAGCTCAAATCCTCATCTGCTCCTTATGGGACATTCCTTACAGCCATTTCACTAGCTCTGTTACCCTCCTCTGGATACACTCAAGGACCTTCACTTCCTTCTTAACTTGTGGGGCTCAAAAATGTGCACAGTACTGCAGTTGAGGCCACACCAGTGCTGAACACAGCAGGACAATCATCTCTCTTGACCAGCTGGTTACACCATGTCTGATGCACCCCAGGGTTCAATGTGCCCTCTTGGCTGCCAGGGCACACACTGCTGACTCGTATTGAACCTGCTGTTGACCAGCACCTCCAGATCCCTTTCTGCAGGGCTGCTCTCCAGCCACTTCTCTCCATTTTATACTTATGCCTGGCATTACTCCATCCCAGGTGCATTCAGATGTGTTAAATTTCATGCCACTGATGATTGACCAATGCTCACATCTATCATGACTGGAGTCCAGTGCTCCCCATTCCCTATTAGTTCACTTAATTATTCCTGCCTATGTGTAGTACTTTGCAGTTGTCCTTATTGAATGTGCAGATATTTTACAATTATTTCCCCACTGTCTAGTCTTTTCTCACTTGCAGTATAAATGCAGTACTTCTGTCTTTTTTAGTATAAGCACCCAATCTGTTCCTTCACCCAGACTGCTAGTTAAAACAGATGAGAATAGAGTGAAGACAAAATCCTGCAGAGCTGCATAAATATATCTTCCCTGTTTTGTTCAGAAACAGAAAAGTATTTCCTGAGCATGATTTTACTTGCAGGTTAAGGGTTCTTTCATCTAAACTATGATTCTATAGCTAGCTTGTGAATATCATGTTAAACATTGTGAAAACCCTTGCTAAGAACCAAGGTATAAAATATTCATGGCCCCCATTCTATCCAGAAATGCCATTATCCCACTGTAAAGAGAGTTACTTAGATTTGTTAAGAACAAGTTACATGAGAAGAGAAATGGTGACAACACATCTCATTATAATTTTCCACTTACTTATGAATAGGCTGCTGAATTGTTTGTTCCAGGGTTTTCCTGTGTACTACAGTTACGCTGAGTGGTACATAGTTCCCTTGCTTCTCTTCTTTGCCTCGTTCCCTCTAAAGAAACTAGGGAAAGCAACAATGATTTTGTCAATTTATGGCACTTCATACATCCTTCATGAATTACCAGAGGTGGGTGCTGCTGCCTCTGAGACCCTTATAGCCAGTGCTGTTTCTATCAAAGAACAGGTCTGGAAGAGATAAAAATATTTATCAAAGTATCTTATTTACCTCTGAAGCAGAGGGTTTATTGCTGGTATTAACTTTTCTAATGTCTTCTTGATGACTTTTCTACTGCAAATTGAAATGTAACACTGTCTATCTTGTTCAATAATTAATTAAAAAAAAAAAAACATTGAACCTTACATATGACTTTTTATCTTTTATAAAATGTAGTAATGGCAAATATTTCCTGAAGTTCAATTAGACATTCAGTTTACAATATTTCAATGCCACTCATAATTGCAAGTGGTTCAGGCATGAAATGGAAGCTAAAATTGTCTATTGTATTTCCTTTAAATCCTAGTTAACCTCTCACTGCTGCTAAATTAGCATAAAAGCAGAGACATGTAGAATGAGAGTAACCTCAGAATATCAATATATATTGACTGAAATATGTTGCTGAGGATGCAACTTGCATGTTAAAGTCAACACTTCAGTTGTGATATAGAACTTGAAAGCAGGAGATTAATTCAAAAATGGTCATGAACTTCCATCTTCTTAAACTGTGATTAAATATACTGTTATTAAATGTTATGCAAATCATTATTAATTATATCCAGGACTGAAAATACTGCTATGTTGATACTACTTTAGTGGCAATGAACAAAAAGTCAGAAAGAAAAAGACATGGCTTTTTTTGCCGAGTTGCATTGGAAAAGGGGAACTTTGTCACCTTTCAGTGAGTAGAAAGTTATTGAACCTTAGTGGAAAAGTCATCCCTAGACAAAAAAAGCTTTTTGATCCATCAGCTTCTAAAAGGCAATTTGTACTTGGTCTGACTCACATATTAAATAAATACAGTAAATGATTAACTGAAACAGTAATTGCTTTTTTAAGTCTTATTTTTGAAGGAACTAACACTCTAACATAGCTAACACTCATAACAGAGATAACTAATACACTAACAGAACTAAATTAAAATGCACCTTGAAGACTATGCATGTTGAATCTGTCATTATCTTTAATATTTTGGGCCATGGTGTCTACCTTTCCTGTTTTTAACAAGATTTGCAGGTCCAGAGGAAAATTTTAACTCAATTGCTGGAACATTATTTTAGCCTTAATTCACAAGGCATTTAATCACATGCTCAATTTTCTTTTAAATCAATGAGGGCTGAGTATTTTGGTTCAGGATAGGTCTGTGTTAGCCTCCTTCCGAGTTATTCTCAGCCTTCACTATATCATAACTATATCATATTTAACAGAAATCGGGAAAACAGGTTACAGCTGTATATAAACATTTCATCTTTTTCTCTGAATATTTGGGGTGATTAGAGTTAGAAATAGACAAAAATGGAGTAGAACAGTTGAAAGGAAGGTAGAAAGAGAGTGTCTCGTCTGCCTTGCTGTTTGAGGTGTGATACAAACCAGTGCTGGATGATTTGCTGCAGATACGTGCTTTATAAGATATTAGGTGTGAGAAATGTGAGGATGCACAGTGTTTTGTTGAAACTTCTGCATCCATCTGGATGGGAATCAGCAACCAAACAAATACTGTGCCTAGAAAACAAAATGCTATCCTGCAACATTATGTTAGTCCTTCACTTAATACATCAAGAGGCAAAACCAAATAAAACATCACAAAATACAGTACTTAAAGGAGAGCTGCAGTAGGAGGAGATATTGACAGTCAAGGTTAGGAAAGTAGAATAAAATTTTTAAGAACACTTCACATATTCATTGAAGCTGGAAGGCTGGGGCTGCTCTACTTTCAGCTCTTGTCAAAGCTTATATTGACTGCAGTGAACTCAGAATTGGAGTTGAAGGCCCCAGTTGAGGAGAGCACTCAGCCAAATCCTTAAGTGTTTTGTTGACGAGGGCTAGACTGAAGGATGTGCTTAATGTGCAGGTGGCAGTGCTCATAGAAACCAAATTGAAAATGCATATCCCACAAGGACTGCAATGCAAAGTTTCACATTTGCTTTCTGACAGCAGTTCTGCTGGTAGAACCTTCCTGCACGCAGTTCGCAGAAAGGCAACACAAGCAGCAGTGTGATGGTGACAGGAACAATAGTGTATCATTTAAATAAATACAGAAAACTACTTATCATTTGCTGTGCCTGCAAGCCCAATCAAGAGATATTCAATGGAATACTGGCATCATGTGGCAAGATGAAAATGCTATAAGTTGACTCATTTTATTTTTTTTATCCTTGGACTAATACAGAGCATTCTGTAGGGCAAGAAAATAATCCTTGTCCTCGATTTATAATCAGACTTTGAACATGAGGAACAGATCGTTATAAAAGATCCTGCTGGACAAAAGAGACCTAGAAGGAAAGCTAACATTAACTATGCCTTAGAAGCAGAAAAGCACGTGGGCTACTTTAGCATATGTAAGGCTGTTTCAGATGTTTTACCTTCTATATGACACAAGTTGACCCAAAGGCAAAACCAAGGAGATGTGCCCTTAGGATGCTTAATATGCTCAGGCAACAAGAATAAGCAGTGCCTGTCTTCTTAATAACGTAACATTTAAACTAGGGATTCTAACTAGGCACTTCTGAGTAGATATTGGCTAAAATACAGAAAAGGTCCATGAGGGTGCAGCCACAGGAATGTCCTCACTGCTGTTTGAACACCTACATCACTGCACTGCAGTCAGCAACCATACAGTCTCCTCACTTCTCTTCTCTCTCTCTCTTACACACACACACACACACACACACACACACACACACACACACACACACAGAGTAAATATTGCTTTCTGCATTGGCATAATTTCAACAACAGATGCCTCACCCAAGAGCTGGTGCCGCTCAGGGTGTTAAGCCACACTCCTGGAAAGAAGGGACTTGTCTAGGACTGAAAAAGTCAAATCAAATGGAGTCTAGTCTTTTTCATGGTGAGGTGTCCAGCCATTAGTTTGTTATATAAAATATTGGCATCACGCTACACTTCTTCCAGCACCATGTATGGGAAGACTGACAAGGACTTTTGTAATGGAAATGTGAGATTAAGAGGCAGTTTTCAGCCTCTCCATTTGCAATACGAAGCTTTTCCAACTAAGTACCAGGATTATCAAGTTCCTTGACGGAATTACTTTCAAGAAAACAACTGCCAGTAGAAGAAATGTAATAGGATAGTGCCTTAGCTTGGAAGATACATGATGCTTTTTTACACCTTAAGGGCAGTACAAGTGTTTTGAATTCATATATTTGTACCCATTAATTTATCTTAGATCAAAGAAGTCAGCTAGTAATATGCCCTTTGGTGCTATGTAATCACTTCTGTATCTTTCTACTATTAGATATGATGCTATACTTAGAGTAAATACATTATATACCCTACTGATGCTATAAACCTGGTGAGCCCTGATAAGAAGTATTATTGCTTCCCTTTTTGTCTTGGAAGGAACGAAAACCCATTTCACATTCCTTTCTCAAAGGAATGTATTTACTTCAAACCCTGAAAATATCTACCAGTTCAGAAAGAAATACATTCACTTCTGGCTACATCCTTTAGATCTGTGATGCGGTAATACAGCAGAGTTAACAAGTTAACATATTATTTGATTGTAACTAAGACAGCATTAATTTTCCAGCACTCTTGCTTGGTGAGAGTATAGCTTCAACCTTCAGAGAATGATGACAGGAAGGCAGTGATATAAACTCCCAGCAACTTACCTTTTGAGGATTACCTATAAGCAACTAAGCTGAGGCAAAAGATCAGTACATAGTTCCAAATTTAAACTCTAAGCTTTCAGGTTTGGGTTGGGTATGGTTCTATTATTTCAACAACTCAGCAGCAACCTCCAAAAAGCAAGCATGTCAAATTACACGGTATTACATGGCGGTGCTGCTGAGCTAAGATACACAACTAATAAGAGTGGAAAAATAAAGTTGCCAAAGAGGTGTGGACTTGTTAGTTGTCACCATGGTACCAGTCTCCTACATAACAAATATAAATAGACCTCAAAAAAAGTATGCCTTAGTGCCCCTTATGAGGTGGGAGTATTTTTCATTCTCCCCCTCCATTTTGTGATCTGATGAGTTAAATTCGAGTCATCTGAGTTAGAATTAAAGCAGACATTGCTCTGTCAAGGGCTGACAGCCTCTTTCTTATATTCCCAGGAAATGCATCAACACAGTGTCCAACCTTCTTTCAAACAAAAGGATTTTTGAACTTTGCTTTTTAATGTGGAGAGAATTCCAGTTTCATGCAAAAGTTTTAAAAGCCTTAACTGGAACAAAACCCATGTGTGAAACTTCATTATTGGTACAAAATGGAACTGCTCTGAGATGAACTGTTGGCTGCAGTTACTATATTGAATCAAGTTAGTCTCTTCTGAGAAAATTAGGACAAATACTGCCAAGAAAAAGGAAATGTGAACTGTGCTTTAGCTGTTTGGTCCATGTTTGAAAGTGATCAACATGGTTGAGAGGTTAGGTACAATAGACAAGTGGTAAGGGTGGCTATAAAACACAGTTCAAAAAGGTACCATCTTCAACAACTTCAAGCACCTTCAAAAGAAGATATAAAAGACAAAAACAAAATAAAAAATTAAATTAGATGCTGATTTTTGTATTTGTCTAGGTGTTCACAAGCCTGCCTGAGTGACCCTCACTGGGGTACTTCTGCAGTTGGTTCAGGTTTGCCTCAGCTGCTGCTGTCACCAGCACTAATTACAGGGATGTTCATTCTGCTCCTACTCAGCAAAATCACAGCAAATTGTAGTCTAAGATATGTCTCTGCAACTGTGGTTGCTCATGTTTTGCTACAGTGAGATTAACAGTGTGCTTCATCTGCTGTAAGATTTAAGATGCCTTTACCATAATAAGTTTCTGTTATGACTGTCATGCATGATTAGCAAGGGTAAAATCTGAAATATCAGACAGGGAAGGCAGAACAGACACCTCCTTGGCAGGTATGCTTATGTCTCTTTGCGTTAATAATTATATCCTCAGTATTTGCACACTTTCCAGCCTAACCCATACTTCTTACTCTCTGGAAAGTGCATGAGGACAAGAATGCTGCAGGGTAGCTACTTAATTTCCTTATGGCAGTGTCGTAAAAGCCATCATTTGAAAAACAGCGTGGTTCTTTATGTGCCCTTTGTACTTTTTTGCCCCTTTGTTTTTGAGAATCTGGAGATGGGCCAAAGATTTGTAGATATTCTGCTATAAGGTGGCATGGCCCTGTGGGCAGTTATCATAAGAGCAGCTTCCTGCAGATTCTAAAACACCCATCTGTAACAAAAAATGTCTTGACCTTCAGCTAAACCATACAGCATTGTACACTGGCAGTTAAGACAAGACTGATGGACTTGTGTAGAAGAAGAAAAGCAAGAAGAAAAAATGGAAGGAGTATTTATAGAGGGTGATTAAACTCGTTTTTCTTCCAAACACAAGAAAATAGGACAAGCTTATCTTTTTGGTAGAGCTACATCAGGGAACAACCTAGACACTGCTTCCTACCCAGCTTGCACCAGCATACTGAGCTCTGGGCTGAGTTAACCAGGGCTTCAGGCAGATGCTTAGGAATGCAGGGATGGAGCTTGACTGCTGCTCATGCAGTGGGATGCAGCTGCTTGTACTGCTAAACCCACTGCATGAATCTTCACTGAGAACTGCGATTCTCCCATGTGGCCAATTTCAACCTGTTTATACCCAAAGCTAACTGAAGCAATAATGGGGGAGGCATCACTACAGATCATAAACTAGTCAGTGGGAATCAGGAAACACAGAAGGAACAAGTGTACAGCATTCAGTGTGGTGAAGGTCGGGAGTGAGCTGAAGAGGTACGTACTGCTGCTGAGTAGTCATGTTCCCTGAAATCACCAAATTAACAGGGTACCTAAGACTGGTAGAGCAGATGTGTTTTTCAGACATTAAAACCTCTAGTGAAACTGTAGTGGTAAGTTTTCCCTTTTCCTACAAGGCTGAAATTTTAGACAATGTAGCCAGAATATAAAATTACACACAGTTCAGCTACAGAGAAATTTTTTTTATCAGTTTCAGGTCTAGCAGAAACATTTCAAAACACACTCACAAGGAAATGCTCTGAGTGGTAAGAACTGAGGTTGTCATTCAAAAAATGTCTCACTGCCAACTCTGACAAGTATCTTTATGAGACAGGGGAAAAAAAACACCACAGGAGATGCTATGGATAGAGCATTATGAAAGACAAAGACCTTCATGAGAAGGTAGAGAAGATGGATGGACTTTAAAACATGCCTCCTTTCCCAGTGCTGAGAAATATGACAACTCGAAAATCACTTCTGCCCTGCCCAAGGTTTTCCTTTTTTTTTTTTTTTTTTTTGTACAAAATAAATAAATCTTACTGACTTCTGCAGTTACTTTTCTTTTTTATTTTCTGCAGTAGGTTAAAGGGATATCCCAACTTAACTTCTCCCTGTCACATCTGTCTGTCATAATTTGAGGAGTCTGTGAAGTCTAACACCTGTTTTGAACCACAGCTACAACAGATATGCCAAGTCATCGCTGTTCCCACATCACCTGGTTATACTGCACACCAGGTCTCCAAGGGTAGTCTGCACATCTGCCTTGCCATCCAGAAAAGGAAATTATTGTCACAAATATTTTTGTTGAAGACAAAAAGATTGGTAGAAGCGCCTTTGTGAAAAGGAGTTTAGGGGGGATATTCTCAATCCTGATGGCTCTCAGGTAAATCAAAAACTGCCAGCTCCTTTTGGACAAATTATAAAAATCAGCTTCAGGTTGGAAGGGACCCTCAGAGGCATCTAGTATAGCCCCCAAATGAAACCAAGGCTACGTTTGTGTTAGGTCAGTCTGTTCAAGGCCTGTTCAAGTTTGGAAATTTTCTGGGGATGAAGGCACCACAGTATTCATGAGCAACGTACTCCTGGGTTTAGCCCACCTCTCTGTAAATTTTCTTCCTTATATTTAGTTGGAATTTGGCTGTCTTTTGTACTTTCTTTGTTAATCTCCAAATAAGGAAGACCATGATCCCCAGGTCCTTTGGAGCTGGTCCTCAACAGGCTAGTTCCCAGCCTGTACTGTTGCACGGGTTGTTCAGTCCCAAGAGGAGGACTTTGTATTTGTCTTTTCTGAGCATCATGATGCTCCCATTGACCAGTTCCTTTCTTTTGTTCAGATCTCTCTGAATCACAGCTCTGTCTTTCAGCATGTTGAACTCTTCTAAGTTGCACACTTTAGTGGCATGCATCAAATGGATGACAGTGTGCTTGTTGCTCTTGTTCAGGTCACTAACAAAGATGTTAACAGTGCAACCTCCAGGACTGACTCTTAAGGAATACCACTCCTATCAGCTATCCATTAGGTTTCAATCCCTTGACCACTACTCTTTGAGCCCAATGATCCAAGAATTTTTTCACACAACTTGTAGTCCAGATGTCCATTCCATATCTCCTCAGTTTGTCTGCAAAGAAGCTCTGGGAGACTATACAAGTCTTGCTAAAGTAGAGTAAAATTACATCAATTGATCTTTCCTCATCCACTGTACTGGTCATTTCATTGATAGCATGTCATCCATGATGTCAACAAGGTTGGTTACGTATAAACTGCCCTCGGTAGACCTGATCTGGCTATTCCTAGTTGTCTTGTCTTTCACTTTCCTGGAAACACTTTTCAGAAGTATTTGGTCCATAATCTTCCCATGAACAAACATGAGACTGAATGTTCTGTGGTTCCCTGGATTCCCAGTTTCCCTTTTTGAAGGTGTCCCTTTCTGAGGCAGTGGGGACATCTTCTGATTGCTGTGATAGAAAGTGGTCTCACAGCCACGGATGCATCTTAACTGGTCATCATCTCTTGACTAAGAGAAGCAATCTGGCTAAAAGTGCTGTTGCCACACTCACTACAGTTTTTCCTGACTCCACTGAACTTTCATAATAATTTTCAGGAACTTGTAGAGAAGCTTGCAAAATCTATCACTATAGGAATGAGAAAAATGCCTGACTGGAATGTCAGATGCTGAATTAACCATTATTTCAGGCATTCAGAGCAAGCTCAAGTATCAATTGCTCCTGAAGAAATCTGAATCTCAGTCTTTAGGCTGTTGTTTTCCTTTCATATGTCATAAATATCAAATTTAGGAAACCTGGTTCATAGAAGTGGGACACAAATGACAGTAAGACTTGCTTTACAGACATACAGCAGAGACAACAGCTTGAAACATGAGTCAAAAACCAAAGGTTGCAGGAAAAGCTATTTAATCATCTACTGAGACTTTATACTGAGAAAGAAGCATGCAGTGGTGAAAAATGAACAAAAAGCAGCAATGTAAGAGGCCAACTATTGGTAAAGTTAACAACTTGGAAAGAGATGATCTGCTTCTACATACCCAGAAATGAGTGAAAGGTCAAGTGAGAGGTCTATCCTGACCATACTTTATGCCTTTGTTTTAAAGAACACATTTAATCTCTTCAACATTACAGTTACAAAATTATTCCAGTAAGCACACATGAATTCTGAAGGAAGTAACAATCAAAATGAAGAACAAACACTCTTATTTTGTCAAGTGGCATTGAATTTTATTTTTTTTTTGATTGGTTGGTTGTGGTTTTGTTTTTTTTTTCCTATTTAAAAACCGAGGGAGTCATCTAGAGACTAATTTAACATTGCCATAGGTGACAGCTTAAGACCTAATTAGTAAAGTATTTTTCCTCATTGCACACTGAAAGAATTAAATTCCTCGAGGGTGACTGTGGAAGGGTTATGGAGGATTATACCTCTTGTTAGCTAGGGGAAAATCTCCCCTTTGTGCTGGGGATTTCCAAACACACTACAGTCTTCCAGGTCAAGAAAAGGCATCCTCAGTCCTGACCACATGTCAGCGAGGCTGCTGCCAGCATGTACAAGCTTTCTGAGCAAACATTTGGGAAAAGTCCATCTTAGCAGACTAGGCTGATGGGAAAAGTCCATCTTAGCAGACAAGCCTGATGCACAAAGAGACACAAACTCTGCTCAGGCACAAGGTCTGAAGGGGCATCTGTCAGGCATTGAAGAGCAATCTCGGACTTTCTGTTTTGTGTTAGCCAGAGATCCTGAGTCATCCAAATTCTCTTTTCTTTTGAAGCAGGATGATGTCAGCACAATCACTTATTAAAATATTCCAAAAACAGAATCACAGAATGTTAGGGGTTGGAAGGGACCTCTGGAGATCATCTGGTCCAAACTGCCTGCTAAAGCAGGTTCACCTAGAACAGGTTGCACAAGGACACATCTAAGTGGGTTTTGAATTATCTGCATAAAAGGAGACTCCAGAACCTCTCTTGTCAGCCTGTTCCAGTGCTCTGGCACTGTCACAGTAAAGATTTTTTTTCCATGTGTTCTGATGGAACTTCCTGTGTTCTGGGTACCACTGAAAAGAGACTGACCCCTCCTCTTGACACCTGACTCTTAGATATTTATATTGATAAGATCCCTTCTCAGCTTTTTCTTCTCTGGGATAAACAGAGCCTTCCCTTGTAAGAGAAATATTCCAGTCCCTTGTAGCCCTCCACTGGACTCTCTCCAGTAATTCCTTGCCTTTCTTGAATTGGGGAACCCAGAACTGGACACAATACTCCAGATGTGGCCTCACTAGGACAGAGTAAAGGGGAAAGAGAATCTCTCTCAACCTGCTGGTCACACTCTCCTTAATGAATCCCAGGATACCATTGGCCTTTCTGGCCACAAGAGCACATTGCTGGCTCACGGTTAACTCATCCACCAGGACTCCCAGGTCCTTTTCCACAGAGCTGCTTTCCAGAAGGTCAGCCCCTAACCTGTATCGGTGCATGAGGTTATACCTCCATAGGGTCAGAACCCTACACTTGTACTTGTTGAACTTCATTAGGTTCCCATCCGCCCAGCTCTCCAGCCTGTCAAGTCTTGCTGAGTGGCAGCACAGCCTTCTGGCATGTCAGACATTCCTCCCAGCAAAAATGCTGAGGGTACACTCCATCCCTTCATTGAGGTCATTGATGAATATGTTGAGCAAGACTGGACCCCATACTGGGGAACAGAAGAGGAATTCAGCTATTGTGGAAACCATGACTCATAAATTAGAGAAGGTAAAGAGCTTGGTGGGAGGGAAGCCCAAATGAAATCAATACTCAGTTCAGTCTTGTGAAAAGACAAATATATCATTGAGCTAAGCAGACCGAGGGTTAACAGGTGTCAGTCTTCTGCCTGTGCTAGGAATTCCATACTTATAGGTCTGACTTGGGTCCGAAGTGTCTGTCAAACATGGGTGCAACAAACATAGTGGGTATTGAATAACTGAGTTGTAGAGCAGACAGCTCGAAACACCTCAGTTTACCTCAGCACTTTGATGTCATGCATAAAAGGCCATTCAGTACTTTTTCTTTTTATGGTGTGCTACAGAATAGCAAGTATTGCTATATATAGCAATAACAAAACCAAAATACTATATCTAATTAACAATAACAAAACATAGCACCCTAAATCATTTTGAAGGCTGATTAAGTGCTTTATTACTGTGTCAGCTATGAATTTTTTTCAGGGTTACTACCCATGGCTTTATATGTTTCAAATAGAGATTACCTCTTAAATAACCTTTAAGGCGATAAGTAAGCAATGTGGCACTTGACTGAATGGTGTACATAAACCTCTCAGAAAACAGTTTTATCCCTTATTAACCTAGCAAAATCAGGACACGCTTTCAAGGTATGCAGGAGGAACTTTTTAAATCAGAAGGGGAGTGTTGACTGTCTGAGGGCCTTTTATTATGAGCAACACAGTGATAGATAGCTAACACCACTCCAGTAACTTCAAGAAAGGACACAAGAACAGAACTTCACAAAAGCAAAGGCATCTAGAAAGGTACCCTTCTCTCTTCACTCTCACCAACCAACATTTGCTCTTTGTGTAGAGACTTTTATGCAAAAGCAGACACAGAGGCCAGTCGTGGAGGTTTGTTGAAAGAAAAGGGACAGAGAACAGTAGCTTCTGGACTGGATCCACTCAGGATAAGGAAAGTTTTTCAAGGAAATGGAAAAGAAGAAGAATTTGCAAGGATCTTTTCCAGTCTGTAAACTTTGTAGTGACTAGACAGGACATCTGAAACTCTTGCTCAGGTAAAGAAAGTGTCTTGCAAGATCAATCAACTAAGACACAACCATCACACTTCCTTCCCCCCAAAACTGTGTAGCTGTGTCTGTTTAAAAAATGTAATTCCAAGGAGAAAATAAGCCAGATTAATTTTTATAGTTTTATAATGGTACATAATATGTACTGTTCCAAATTTTTCTGGACTTCTGTTGTGCTCCCATGATGTTGGTGCTGCACAGTTTTACAAGAGAGTTGCAGATGGGCAGTTATTTTAATGCAATAATGTGTAAGACAACCTGTCTTTTCATCTTCTTCATGCTTTTCCACTTAGTGCCTTTCTTGGCTTCTCACTCTCTACTCTAAATTGCCATGAGGTCTATATAAACCCAGAGAATAATAGCCACAAGTTCTGATTTTTGGAAGGAAGTAACAAAAAAACTCCAAAACCTACAAAACTCACAACAAGTGGTCTTGACCAACTGTCAAAAAGGGCTGTGAAAAATGGGTAAAAGTTCACAAGAATAATCTATTTAGATGAAAAAATCAACTATATGAACATGACTGGCAAGGAAAATATACACGAAGACCCAAAGGTTGTTTTACTACTGGAAAGAAGATCAAGGAAGGACATTTTTCAAAGGTTATGCAAAGTACAAAGGAACAATTTGATCCCTTTATCCATGGTGGTGAGATGAGAAGTACTGGCTTAATGGGCAGCAATAACGATTGGAGTTAAATATTAGGATGAACTTTAAATTGCTAAGGAGAATGAAATATTGAAGCAGACAACCTGAGGGGCTGGTGCAGCTTCCATCTCTGGGTTGTTTTAAAAGCAGAAATAAGACAGGAACTGCTTTGGGCAGTAGCATAGTATCCTGGTTTTAGTGAGAATAGAACTGATTCTGTTCAGTGATTTTACTTCTCAGCTCAGTTCTTCTAACTAACGGCACTGTCTGAAGTCAGCAGCCTGTTCTCACAGACAGTGTCTGCTTCTGGCAGTGATAACACCCCATGGTTAGAGTTACTACCAAGGATTGGTGTGCAGACCAGGGCCACTGCTGGATCTTGTGTGTCACACTGCGGGGTGCAGAAAGAAAAAGGCTGCACCTGCAGGGAGGAGCAGACAGGACAGGTGACCCCAAACTGACCAGTGAGGGATTCCAGCCCATATATATCATATTAGTATAAAGCTGAGGGATCAGGAGTGTCTCACCCTGCTTTTGCCCAGCTTTTGCCCGTCTTGGCTTAGGTCCTCTTCCCGTTTCTTCCTCAGAGCATCTGAGGAAGACTCTGTCCGTTCTGCCTTTGATCCCAGTCTGTGTGCTCCTGAACCCAGTACCAGAATCCAGCTCCTGAACACAGCTCCCATCTGCTGCTGGGCCCAGTCTGGGACTCCCCCAGTGCCTGCTCTACAGCGTCAGTGGTGACGGTGATGTAATTACCATCAGGGGGCTTGGGTTCAATACTGGTTTTGTATATATTTGTCTATATTCCATTTTTATTATTATGTTTCATTTTAATTCAAGCTGTTCTAGTTTCCTTTTCTAATCTCTAAGTCTCTCTCCCTTATTCCCTTTTTCTTCCCCTTTGGGGAGGCAGGGGGGTTAACAGAGAGGTCTAGCAGGATGCCCTGACCCTAAACCATGGCACATAGGCTGGGTAATCTCCCCCTCCTGCCCTGGCCCATTCCAGACTATTTTCTTTGTCACTTCAGAGACATACTAACTACCTGAAAGGACAAATTTCTCCTTAGTAGTACATTGCAGAAATGGAAACTATTCCAAGTGGAATATGAAAAAAGGTCCTCAAAAGATGAATATTCTGAGAGGATCAGTGTAGTGATTGAATCAGAGATAGAAGAGTGAACTTTAAAAAATAATAAAAAAAGGAGCTTTTATATTTTTATCAAAATGATTGCCAGGTTTGAGGGGGTACTGCTTCCAGAATCAGTATTTCCAAAAGAGGTGAAGAAGCACATCTGTCGTTAACTGTGATTATGTTCACTGCTTCTGTGGGCAGTAGTAAAGGCCTTAACAAAAAAACCCTAATAATTTTTCAGCTTTCAAAATTTCAATACCTTTTTATACCCAGTTTGCATAAAAAGCTATGTTAGTAGAAAGAGCATGAGAGAAGGAGCAGCCTGAATAAAGAAAGTATGTACAAAAACCATGGGAGTGACAATTTAGGAGTGTTCAATGAGAAGTATCTTGGTGTGCAAGACTTAATATGCCATGTCCTCTGTGCATGCAAGTATGCGCATGGACATGAGGCCTGGGGTGTGCAGGGAAAGGTCTTCTTCTAACAATTTCTTTTTTGTTGTGGGTTAATATAATAGATAAGACACTTAGCAGCCTGTGAATGACTCACAGACTCACAGAATCAGAGAATCACAGAATGTTAGGAGTTGGAAGGGACCTCAAAAGATCATCTAGTCCAACTCCCCCGCCAGAGCAGGATCACCTAGACTATGTCACACAGGAACATGCCCAGGTGGGTTCTGAATGTATCCAGAGAAGGAGACTCCACAACCTCCCTGGCCAGCCCATTCCAGTGCTCTGTCACCCTCACTGTGAAAAAGTTTCTCCTTGTGTTTACATGGAACCTCCTACATTCCAGCTTACACCCGTTGCCCCTTGTCCTATCATTGAATGTCACTGAGAAGAGTCTGGGTCCATCCTCCTGACAGTTGCCCTTTACATATTTATAAACATTAATGAGGTCACCCCTCAGTCTCCTCTTCTCCAAGCTCAAGAGACCCAGCTCCCTCAGCCTTTCCTCATAAGGGAGATGCTCCACTCCCTTCATCATCTTTGTGGCTCTGCACTGGGCCCTTTCAAGCAGTTCCCTGTCCTTGAACGGAGGGCCCCAGAACTGGACACAATATTCCAGATGTGGACTCACCAGGGCAGAGTAGAGGGGGAGGAGAACCTCTCTCAACCTACTGACCACACCCCTTCAAGATGCCATTGGCCTTCTTGGCCACAAGGGCACATTGCAGGCTCATGGTCATCCTGCTGTCTCAGGAGGTCAGTCCACAACCTATACTGGTACTTGGGGTTCTTCTTTCCAAAATGTAAGACTCTTCACTTGCCCTTGTTAAAGTTCATTAATTTTTTCCCCACCCAACTGTCCAGCCTGTCTAGGTCTTGCTGAATAGATTAATCTTGTTTATAATTATTGACAATTTCAATCAAATATTTTGCTGTTACTTAACATAATATTTGCTAATACTTAGTGCCTATCTTTTGTTTTGTTTTCTGATCACAGGCAACATGACGTACTTCAGCTCCTCAGCACACTAGAGCAGTCAGCCTAATGTTTTTTACCTCTGGTCCCCTATGAGTACACCCGAAATACCAATACCTTATTGCAAATACTCATTCTTAATTAGAAGGATAGAGAATGTCAAGTTCAAAAGCACTAGATGAAGACAGGATGATTTAGACACACACCCCCTTCTTTATTAGGAACCACTTCAAGGAAAAAGGACTCTCCATGTGCTCAGAGTTAACTACATCTGTATAAGCAGAGCTTAAAGAGAGACAGAAGCCACAGGATGACTGCTAGGTTTCTTCAAGGCCACAGATTGTTTCCTCGAAGTATTTGATCTGATCAGGTGTTTTTTATGAGTGGGACATTTACTTTTTGTCGATCTGAATAGTTTTACTTGAGTCAAAATATCCTTTTGAAAGGAAGCTTTACATAATGGTAGCAGTAGATGACCTTCAGCTGAACACCTTTCCTTCCTACACCACTTAGTCATTCTCTCCAGGCACGGAGGTATTAACAGATATGCTCAATTGCACTGCCCCACATGATGTTAATGCTTCAAGGCAAGAACTGAAGACAATGTGCCTGGGAAAGAGATGGCTGCCGTGACTGTTAAGGACTTCTGAAAAGGGAATTTGCTGCACAGGCTTTCTCTAATATGAAGCAGTGTCTTGCACTGACATTGGGTTGTTTGCTGGTTGTGCAGGAAGCAATTGCATATGTTCTAAGGTATTAAAACAGATATTCATGACATTTTTTATACTAGTGACCACAATTTGCTGAATTTTGTATAGATACAGATGGATAACAAAATACAAGATCTTACATATATCTGAGCCACTTTCTACAGTCACACTATATAGACAACATATCCCAAGAAAGATATATTTTCTTCTCATACAACTATTACACTAAGGCTAAGAAACTGTCAGCTTAAGGTCTTGATCAAACTGTTCAGGAGTGTCTGCTCTTACATTCCCTGGATGTGGGCACAGAAGACAGTGAAATGAATCTACTGAATGCCTTACTACCGTGTGCCAAAGCAGTAATGTGAAAAGTGCAACTGTAGGACTTCAGTGCAAACCGCAACAGTAGTAAAGACAGAATGGCAATGGACTTTGACATAGACATTAATATACTGGAGGTATTAAATAAGGCACTGGTCAGTCCTCTGGGCTGGCTGGTACTCACTCCACAGCTCTGGAGGGTTTCAAACGTGGGGGGCCAGTTTGTAACCTGTCATGCAAATGGTGATGATGCCAGAGGGCTGATGATACAACTCACATATATGGAATGGACTTCACAGGGGAGCCCGGGCATCACAGACTCTTGAGAATGACTTTCAGTTCTGATGAGACAATAGAGTCTGTAATGAAGAATAAGAACAAGAAAGACAAGGATAGACACAGTCTGCTGGGAATGTGTCAGTGTGGTGTCTGTACCTGCTGCACTAACAAGCTGGTGCTTGACTGGGGTAACAAGTGTGTAGATAAAAATCCTATGTGCAGAAGGAACTATTCTGATTTTCCTTATTTATCCAAGAAACAAGTTTTAGGAGTCCACTACTGTTCCAGCATGAGAACTCTGTCAACCTTCAATACTTTAAGATGATTGTTTGGCAGTATGACCAACTTTGACTTTCTTCTGCCTTTCACAAGCAAATACATTCTATTTTCCACTTTTACTCTCTACATTACTCTTCAGCTATGCTAAAATCTATTTTCAAATAAAAATATGTCTTTTTTTTTCTTACTGAATTAAGAACTCAAACAAGCAAGTTACTTCAGCAAAAAGAAATCTACCACAAAAATCTTATTTGCATGGGTTATAGTTCTGAGATACTAATAGTGAATGTTGCCACATCAAATTTTTATGAGAAGTCAATGTTTAGTTATCACAAAGCCATTGTGGTGTGCCAGAAATCTACCAACAAAGCCTGAGTTCCCATCCACACAGGTATAAATCCCTGAACAAATAACAGAAACTAGGAAAGCACCTCAGGTGAAATCCATTTTACCTAATTTAGACAGTCAATTTATTAGTTATGTAAGACTATGCCAGCTGTTCCATCCTTTGCTGTCAGTTGAAAGAAATAACAAGTGAAAACTCATGTAAAACACATTAGACAAATTGCCCTCCAGAGATTCTCATTATCTAGTCATCTAGAAACCCAGGCTGACCAGAAAATTAAATGCTGTTGTCTCTAGATATATAGGCATTCCTTATACTGAGAGATGGCAGTGACCTCTCCAGGGCAGCACCACGACCAAGCTCAGCCCTGCTAGAAATGTGGAGGGGACTTTTCTCATGGGTACAACTTCTGACACAGGAGAGAAGATATTTGCCAGGGAGAAGACACTTTCTAAACTACCTCATTCCTCATCTTCAAAAAGATTTGGTGAAGACAATAAACAAGATCATCCTCTGAAGTAAGCCAGCCTCTGAAATCCATGGGCTTCCAACTCACTCAAAGCTAGTGAGGGCTGACATTTAAGAACAATTGCTTCCACAAACTAGAAAGACTCAGAGGGTCAAAATATTCCTCAGGCTGAATCTTGAATGAGAGCTATTTACTGTCCCACAGGGAGACACAAGCTGGTCTTTTACACTGTAACTTAAACACAGATAAGCACTGACAGTTTTGTGCATTTAACTTCTTATCTAGAACCCACTGACAGCTAAGCTGCATCCCATCCCCATAATTAACACACAAAAGGCAGACTACGCTTGATCCCAGGGATGCCTCTAGAGATACTACACAAAGTAACCCTCCAGTCACACAACAGCTTTAGCAACTGCTATTACAGCACTCACTTTCCTGCGCTCCGCATTTTCCTCCTGCCTCTCCTCACTCTCAGTTTGCCCTGGTCATTGTTTCCCTCTGCAGAAGGCTGACAAGCAGAGTGTAACTGTAGAGACAAAGCATCATTTTACTTGCCAGTGGGATGCAATTTAGAAACAAAGTTAGTAATATGCTTCATACCAAAAAAACAGCCCCAGAACAAACAATGCTCAACAGACAGTGCTAACATATTCTTTTCATATACTCTTTTGTTATTAAACATATTAATCTATTATAAAATTACCATTTAAAAGGTGGGCTTTCCCACTGATCAAATTTCAAGTTAAATAAATTAGCCCAGGAAAAAGACACCACACACATTTATATCCAAATTACTGGTATGACTTTTATGGCATCCAAGATACAAAATTTGTACAAAAAGGATAAGAATTTTTTTTTTTTATTTTTTAAGCCTCTAAGTATATACTTAGGCTCTACACAAAGCTACAAAGCTAGTAAAGGGCTTGGACCATGTGTCTTATGAGGAAAGGCTGAAGGATCTGGGGGTGTTTAGCCTTGAGAAAAGAAGGCTGAGGGCAGACCTTATTTCCCTCTACAACTACCTGGAGGGAGGTTGTAGCGAGGTGGGAGTTGGTCTGTTCTCCTTGGTGAGAACTGACAGAACAAGAGGAAATGACCTGAAGTTGAACACCATCCCTGGAAGTGTTTAAGAGCGGTTGGATGTTGTGCTTAGGGACATGGTTGAGTGGTTTTTGATAGGGCTAGGAATAAGATTGGACTTGATGATCTTGAAGGTCTCTTCCAGACGAAACTATTCTATGATTCTATGATTCTACAATTCTACAGATACTATTTTATGAGTACAGATCCTATTTTTAAATTTTGAATTTCAACAAGTGCCACTTCCATGTCTGGATGACACCAGCAAGATGTTTACAATGCTTGCTTTCAAGAAAATGTTTTAACTGATATTTGGAATAGACAAAAAATGTCCTAAAATTTGAGATTAAGTTTCCATCAGAACTTATAAGGCTTGATTGTTTTACTTTGTTTTGCAGAAATCACATTCTCTCCTAATCTCTTTCTTCTATTTTTTTTTTTTTTTACATAGAGTATTTACAGATTGTTATTCATTTGTTTTTTAGTAAATTGTGATGAAATCCAGTAGCACAACCAAAACAAAACAGCAGGAAAGGAATTTCCCTGGTTGTTACAGCCAATGAACCCTTGGTTGAGATGCCAAAGTCTAAAACAAAACTCTAAAGCATTTTGAATCGTAAAAATACCAAACTGCTGCAGTTCTACTCCAACATACGAATTATATTGGCCATTTAACAGAGCCCTGCCTCTGACGCAGAAGCTCAGCTACAATACCAGTTGGTTATAAAACCCAACTGCAATGCAATTTCAGGAAATGCAATTTCAGGAAATATCAGGCAATTTCTCTCCAGCCAAGAAGGCCACCTCAAGCTGTGCTTATGAGATCCCTGCAAACAGAATTAAGCCCGGGGCATTCCTTCACCCAAAGGGCCATCCACGCAGATACCTGAAGCTTAGTGGTCCAGGCCATGCTGTCCCAGTGGGGTTAAGCTGTCATGCAGAACTAAAATGGGGCGTATAAATCCATCTGTCATGTGCAGTGAAATAGCTTCAGTACAACATAGGTATGTGTTGTGTGCCAAAATTGTGAGCAAGAAATGACTTATATTGCTTATTCTCAAGGATAGAGAATAGTTGTAAGTTATTCAGCTCAAAATAGTTGCTGTCATCTAGGAAGTCATTCATTGCCAACAAGATCAAATAATTTCCTGAATATCTGCTAAAAATTCCTCTTTTTATTTTCCAGGGATTTCATCCATTTGATTTATTAAGTCATTATACAGAAGTAAGCACTTGTTTATGGGGAAAAAAGATGACAGAATACAATTTTTATCTAATAATGCTAAAGTGAAAGGACTTAAACATGCTTTTGAAGCTGAAATGTCTACTAAAAAATTTATAGTGGAAAACATTCTCATTAGTTCAATATAGCTTTTTTGTACAGCTTTTTTTTTTTTTTAAATACTTCCACATGGTAAAGCTCAGAAGATTTTCAGGAGCAGATTAGAGGAATACTTGTTATAAGGTATATGCTGAACTTCCATCAGTGGACTCAGATGACTTTTGGGGAATCTTTTCAATGCTATATGTTTTTATGACTGTACTTCAGAATTTGGCACATTGTAAGAAATTCTTCTAGCCCTTACAAAGGATGCAGTAAGATGACTATAAACAATAAGACTATATTAAAGCACTGTAGGACTGAATATTACAAGAGAATGAAACTGAGAAACATGGACTATTGAAAAAGGTAGAATTGGACTAATAGTGCAGGGAAACATTTGAATTAATAAAATGATTTTACTTTTCCTTCCAGGAAGTGTG
The DNA here is from genome assembly GCA_025345505.1 of Todiramphus chloris collaris. Lineage (NCBI taxonomy): Eukaryota > Metazoa > Chordata > Aves > Coraciiformes > Alcedinidae > Todiramphus > Todiramphus chloris. Next base: position 33,914,376 of record JANVCC010000018.1, on the reverse strand, counting down.
GAATGATTGAAATGGTGTAAATTCCTTAAATATGTCAGAAAGATGAATGACTGAGGCTCTCTGTGAACCCCTCTTCCTTTCCAAAAGAGGAAGAGCAAGCAAATGAGGGAGAGAGTCTTATGGACCGGAAAACTAAAACAGCTTTAATGAAAATAATAGCAATAAAATAAAAAATACACAATTACATACAAAACCAATATCAAACCCAACCCCTGTTGGAAACGATGTCACCATCACCACCGGTTCTGTGGGCAGACACTGGGGAAGTCTCAGGCTGAACTCAGCAGCAGATGGGAACTGTATTCAGGAGCTGGACTCTGGAACCAGATTTGGGGACATGTGGATTGTGATTGAAAGGAGAACAGCCAGAGTCCTCCACAGATGCTGGCCACTGAAGAAGAGAGCTTGACCCTCATGATCCCTCAGCTTTATACTGAATATGATGTATATGGAAGGGAATCCCTCATTGGTCAGTTTAGGGACATGTCTGCTTCTCCTTGCAGGTGTGACTTTTTACTTTATGGCACACTCAGTGTGGTACACAACATTTAACGGTGACCTTGGTTTCTATAGGAGTAAGTATAAGAGCCTTTCTGTGTGCTGATACTTATATGTAAGTGGAAACATTGAGTGTTATCACTTCTAGAAGTAGATATTGCCTGAAAAAATATGTTGGTAACTTCAGAAAGTGCAGTTACTTAGAAGAAACTTTAGTTAGAACTTCTTCACGAACAGTGTTAAATCTGATGCACTAATCACTAATAACATAAAAAATCTCCATGTTTAGGTATCACTAGAAAATATATGTTCCCTGTATGATACTTTCAGTGACATCGTACAATAGTTGAGCACAACTTACAACAAGAAGACACCACTATATTGCCATTTATTCCCTCTTGCATGTGTCAACAGTAACATGATTTAAAATAGTTCCCTATTAACCAGTTGACAGGGACTTAGTGGAAAAGTCTGATCGTCCCTTTTGATCAAGATCAGAATGCAACACCTCTACCTGTAAGTTCTCAGATAAGAAAATTGGGATCAGAATGAGTAATTGACAATCATTAATAAAACAATAAATAGGCTAACCAAGCTGACAGAAACAGATTATGGGAGAAGGACAGTGGAAACGTGTTTCAGTGACAGTCCTTCACATAAACACTAGTTGGTTTGACTGAGACACTCAGGGATGCTATCTACCATGGGTCAGGCCAATTATTCTTACATCTCCCCAATCATTACTTCATTTCTCTTCATGTTAGAGCACTAAATATTTGTGTAAGCCTCATGTTTTTAAAGTCCTGTTAGATGATTTTTGGTCCAAGGGATCCTTTGTAGGCTGTATAAACTCTGTGTGAAAGAAAGTTACTGATAACACTAGTGGGAACTGGACTCTACCTGCTACTATATAATATATGCTCATCTTCTGCCTCACAAACACACAGTCAGAATTATCTGCACTTTGTACTATAGCTCCTTTGATGAATCTGGATGACAAACACTACCAAAGGATGCATTGCAATATTACATTGATTGCCCCATTTGATACCGAATAGCTTCCTCACCTAGTGCAAGTCACAGTACCATCTGGACCATGGATAACAAGTCCTACAACACAATGTAGAAATCTCCACAACAATATAAATCAATAGCACATTTGTGTGTATAAATTGTACACGAGTAACTTTTTAATGTACTATTTCTAATAAGCTGCATTCTTGTTTACTGGGTTACTCCAGCTGAAAGCCTTAACAATGAGAAAGCACTTCTAACACTTTTGTATGAATCTATGACAAAGGCTAACATTCAATATTAAACGCATTCCTTGCTGCAATTCTATTTTATCCTCTTTTTGCTCTTGATAATGTACATGCTAGGTTACAGGGAAAATGAGATTTAAGGTAAAAAAGTAATGTATGTCTCTGCTGCCCAGAAGTCTTCACTTCTAACCATGTTTCCTTTTATAAAATATACTTTCATTCCTCTTTTAAAAGATTTTAACTGCTGATATCATTCTACCTGGATTATAATGTGTTTGAAAACACTGATTTGTATGTCAGAGATTGAACTGTCAAAGACAGGGTGTAGCTGGGGTTTGATTACTTAATCAAGGAGGTACCTGCTCCATTTCAAAAGCAAAGACTTATGTCCCAAAAAAATGGAGCATTTGAATTTTTAATTAGTGCTAAGTAACGCTTATAGCAGTATTCACAACATGACCCTTCTGAATTCATCCAGTAAATTAGTCTTTTTTGCTAGTGTCCATTGCTACCATATAAATATTGACTTGCCTGTTATCTGATCTTATTTTTCAGAGAAATGGTATTGTACAAAGAATGTAATAATTTTCTTCCATCAACCCATCTCTACTAATGTGAATAACCAATGACAACTGATTATACTTAGTACAGGAAACATGAATTGTATTTCATTTGCCTGGCTCCTTGTAGCAGCACAGTGCAGGTGCTCCTTTAGTTACCCAGCTGTGGCTGTTACATTGTTTGGTATCATCAGTATTAATACACACAGCTGGTATTCCTCTTGTTCCGCAATGCATTTTTTTTTATGTACACCATATGCCAACTAACATATCATAAATTATCTTGTCATCATCAATCTGTATTCACCATTTTGACTTAAATTTTTAACATTATAAATTCCCAGCGAAGAGGGTCTGGGTCAGCAGAGCTGCTCTGCTGTGATTGCAGCTGATGGTACTGCAAAATGGTACAGATCCCAGAAAAGGGTGACTGCCTTGGTTACTGAGATAACCACTGCAGTGTCAGGAAATGGATTTCCTACTCTTTTCAGTTTTAAGAAGTTTAAAACATGCCCCTCTGCCTTGTCTTCTGTAACCTCTAAGTTGGTGGTTAAGATAAACTTCTGAAGTATTACAGCCAGGAATAAGGGGACTAGGAAGAATGCTGATCTCACGACTTCTTTCTTTCAATATTCAACTTGTTGAATCTACATAATAAGTAGGCAATACCACCAAATAGCTACCCTTTAAAAGAAAAGGCTAGGCCTTGCCATGCTCTTAATGAATAATCATAAACATATGCCCTGGGGAAATGGCTACACAGAGAGTAACCAGACCAGAGAGAAGGGCCTTCTCACAGATATTCATTAGAAGCCTGCTTTGGAACATCAAGGCAGGACTTCAGCATGTAGCTCTCTTCACAACCCTTCTGGATAGCCAGTTTTAAATAACCTCTTGCTCAGTGTTTGAGCCATCTGGATCTCTTTCTAACATGCCAGACGGTCCCCACACAATGATTATTACAACTGTGTACCTAACTGTGCTTTGGGTTCCTTTGTCAGGAACAAAATCCAAATTACAGCATTACAGTATCTCAATATAGCACATCAATATTTAAGTCCTTTATGGTGTCTGTTCCTAATTTAGAGACATCTGTCTTAAAGGGATCTGATTCTACTTCTGGTATAATACCATTGGCTTCCACAGAGAGCAGCTGTTCCATTTTATTCCAGTCATCTCCAAATTTTTCCTAAATAGCTGTCTAATTTCTAGATCCTTTTGTCATCTCATCTCAGATGTTGGTGAATGAAGAAACAGCTGTGATAGCTGTGTGCCTTTGCATTTAGCACCTACTCCAGACACGTGGAGAGTGTTTAACATGCAAGGCAAAAGATAATACAAATTACTAGTGCTGCTGAGGCTGCAAAAACTCTTAGTGACTGGTACACTGGAGAGTGGTGGTAAAAGGAGTTGGGCAAAAAAAACCATCCTGAGGGAAAATCTGGATTCCTGTTCTGTTCCAATTACTCTGCGTGAAACCTCAAAGAGAAGAAAAAGGAACCCTCAAACTCTACAATCAGTTGAGACAGAGTTATCTAAGTATGGCAAAAGGTTGCCTGGTGTCTCGCAAGTGCTGATGTAGCAGCACTGTCATACATCTGAGGGATCTCGTCTCAATTCTTTAAAAAATGGGAATGTAGGTTCAAGACAGTGTTCAAGCTGTGGATTCCAAAGCAATTCATGTGTCAGAAGGGCTGGGCTTTCAGATTTTTTTTTTCTGCACCATTTAGCTGTTCTTTTTATGCAGCTGTGCTCTCTGCCAACTCTTGGTGACTCCACACCCCACCTGCATCAATTTTAAACTTATGTTCCCCTTGCACTGTGTATGAGATCTAGCTATCCAAATCTAGGTCTATTTTGAGTGTCAGGAACTGAAAGAAACAACAGTGGTTTAGTTTTATCTTTTATAAGCTGATGTACTCGGTCATATCTCCTTCCCAATCAAGCTTTGCTCTTGTTAATGCATCTCAGCTGGATAAACTAGAGGACTAGTCAATAACAGGATACTATTATTATTTTCTGCTGAGCACCTTGATTAGGTTCTGACTTTGTTCTTAGAGACCAATTATTAGGAATACCTTGAGAGACTTTCACAGCTAACAAATGCTTTTGCTTCATAACATTTTTACTATGACAAAGCCTAGCCCCATCCTTGAAACCTTACCACAATTCAGTCCTGCATTCCCATTGTCTGCTTTAACTGTCTCCTTGAACAGCTTCAGACTTAAAGTCCTTCTCATTTCAACTGTTCTTCATCCTCTCTTAAAGCCTTCCTAGTAAGTACACCACATGTCAGATGGCATATATTCTATAATTCAGAAGCTGCACCTTAGCCTTTGTGGTATTTTTAAATCAAATTAAAACTTTTCCTCCTTCTCTTAAGAATCCCCAGTTGACTCTCTGACCTCTCTTCTACAGTCTCCTCCATGCTTATTCTACATCTCTGATCTTGTCCTCCCCTCTATTTGTACTATACTGTACATCCTGATGACTTTCTCCCTATCTGAACCTCAGGTTTATATTAGAAACCTGCTTTATAATTTAGCCTTTGACTCTGAAAGACATTTTACTTTCCCCTCTCACTAGCTCATTCCTGAAAGTTTCCACTGTTAACTTGGAAGATGTTATCTCCCATCCTACCATTCTGATCCTTGCTGTATCCATATACTGCCGGAACTTTTCTGCTGGCATAAGACTCCTATGCAGCACACTAATATATGTTGCTTTACTCATACCACAAAGGCATTATGTAAAGTATGCCCGTAACAGTCTTACTGCTCAGATAGTTTTGTCTGACTTCTCTTCCTCATTAGTCAGAGTGAAAATCACAGCACGGGATAGTAAATGCTCCTACTATAGCTACTGGAATGATGTGAATAAATCATCATGCTGGAACAGGTGACATTCACATAGCAAACTTGTATGAATTTTATATACTTATGCAGGAAATAAATATTTTTTTTTTAAAAGCTACAGTGTTTTTAGAGCAGGGAAATGTATTTCTCTGCAGCAACCCTTCAATTTTACAAAAATGCAAGCTCTGTTTATTATACTTCCATGATACACTACATGGCGTACCCAGTTTTATTTAAAAACTCACCAGAGAGACAATACAAAAGTCCTCTGGGTGCAATGGTTATTTCTTAACCCATGTGCCCCTTTATTGAGAGTTCCAGTGAGAGTTTGGGATATGCTATAAACATAAAGTGGACCTTTTACAGTACAGTAACTTTGCACCTTAAAAATGTGATAGTGAACTCTTAAACATAATTAGGTGAGTTCTTGTGCACGTACATTTCACTGTAACTTGCATGCATGCTTCATTATTGCATCTCAGTTTTCATTTCCACATAGGGCAATATTCTGTTACTGAACTATTTCTTTTTATGATTTAGAATACAAAATAAGCATTGTTTATATATCTATTGACTTTTATACAGGCATAATTTGAATAAAAAACAGAGAAAATATTATCCAAGGAAAATGAGTTATAAAATAATTCTGTTGGGGAAAGTATTTTAGTTTTAAGCTCTGTGTTTCAAAAGGACAAATAGATTTTAGTAGCATTCTTAAAAATACAGTTTAGCCTGTGGGAAAGGAAACTTACTTGTTTCTTCTTCCACTTTGCTTCAAGGATAAAACAGAAATTGTGACAGATAATCACTGACCATAGCTCTGCTTTTGTAAAATTATTACCTGACTGCAATTCTCTTGCTGGTGTTGATTACTAATGTGTTATGTAGGGACAAAATGCCCCAGCTTAGAGAAACATTGCACTCATTTAAGCCACGTATAATTGAACTACCTCCTGTGACTAACAGTGTGCTTTGAAGGTGCTTTCCAGAACGGTCTAGTCAGAGACCTTACAAAGCCTGTATAATCATGGATTAGAAAAATCAACATTCTCTCTTGCCAGTAACAGCAAATGCCATGTAGGGCAGGGCAGCTGAGTACAAGGGGCACCGGCAGATGAGCTCTTGCTGACTTAGCAGCAAGGGTTCAAGACCAAGCTGGCAGACTGAGCTGCCCACTGCCCTCCTCTGCCAGAGGCAACTCAGCTCATAGAAGTAGCAGCAGAAGGGTGTGTGCACAGCCTGTCAAATTAGTGCACAACAGACAGTGGCCTTTTTTTTTTTTGCTCCACCATCAAGAGCTGGTTCTTTACATTTTGTTCTTGACTCAGAAGATGGTAACTAGCTGTAGCTATTTCCTGCAGCTTCTGGTGCTTGACAAGGTATGGAAGAGGAGTTTGCAGTCAGATGTGAGAGCTGCTGCCTCCTCAGGTTCCACACAGGCCACAGCCACCTCCATTTTTCTTTTCCTACAGATTTACTGCAGCATTATCATCTTCACTACCTCCAAAACCATCCCTTTTTAATTTTAAAACCACAGCTTCCACAGAGGCTTCAATGATAACAGAAAAACAGAAAAGGAAATGTGTGCTGACACAATGGCACTAAGTCACAGACAAAGCACAGACTTGGCTAAAGGACAGTATTGAAAATCTGAGAATACACTCACTAGAAAACTTAGAAGCAGAGTTTCAATAATTATGAATTCTTCAAGAATCCTAATAAAAGTTTTGAAACAAAGACATAATGCTTATTTGCTTTCCTTTGTAAAGGCTGATCATATTTTATCTTTGCCATTCTATATTAGACATCTTACATCAAAAAGGCAGACTGATACAGTTTCCTGTGATGAGGCAGAAAGGGTATATGAAATTAAATGAATAAACGAATTTCCCCATTGAATATCCCATAATTAACTTGGAAATGGAAATAATGAAGTACATGGATTTTTTTTTTTCAGTTTTAGCACACTGTTGGAATGTAACAAAGGCAGAGATACAAAGGATTAAGGCTGAGATTCTGCATTGTATGGAAAAGTTTGGGGTTTGGTGGTTTTTTTGGGGTTTTTTTTTGGTTGGTTTTTTTTTTGGGGGGGGCTTTTGTTGTTTGTTTTTAATAATTCCCCCTCTTCCTATTCTATTCAACCTATTTTCTCAACAGCAACACAGTTTTCCAGGTGACAAGTGTACTAGGTACACATTTGCTATAAGAGTGCAGATGGTATTGTCATTAGTTCTGAATTCACTTCTGAAGTAATAGAACTTATTAAGCTACTCATCAGATATGAGTGTCCAATCCTGAACTCCTGGGTTACTGCACTTTATGGCATCAATCACAAAATTCACTTGTCTCTTGTAGGAGACATAAATAAAAGCTTTACCAATATTTTTGTTTTGCAATGTTTCCTAATGCTCACATTTACATGAAGTGTAATTTAAGGGTTTTGTGCTTTTTTTTTTTTGTCTCTTATTTCAATGCATTCATGAACAGAATGGTTTCCCTGTAAAATGCTAACACCATTTTGGCAACCATTCTAAAGCACTTCAGGCATAACATTGTATAGAACAATTAGAAAAGTCTATTCGTTCTACTACAAAACCTTTTTACTGCAGAAAGAAGGAAAATTGGTTAAGCTTTTGTGATTTCTGCCATTAAACTTCCTCCTATCAAAGTCTGCTAAATAAAATATGTCAGTCTTTCAATGCGAATGAGTGTTGCTCCAACAATCACAATACGTCCCAGGTGGCACAGGCTGGAAATACTTGGAACCAAAAATTACCCAAAGCTTTTGAAGATTACTATTTTCCCTAGGTTTACCGCATAGAAGATTAGAAGTAAGATGTTGATAGGTGCATTTTCTAAAACTAGGAAGAAAAAGTTTTTTAGAGAAAGACTTCTCTGACTTCAGACTGAATTTTCTGAACCTATTTCAATGTTATCAAGAAAAAAAACGCCCACTGCTCAGTGAGTGCAGGATCTATTCCCCAGCAATGACAAAGGGGAGTCTTAGCATTTAGAAACGAACGCATTGGTTGATTAACACTGCTACATCAATAACCTTTAAAATTTACATTTAGATCTTATTTTTAAATTCAGATGATAGTTTTGGGACCTGAAGTGAAAAAATCAAATTATCTGTTTGTGAGTTTAACCACATAAAGTTATTTCAAACTCAGTCTACTAGGAACAAATCTATGCAATTTAAATACAGTTTAAACCATATAATCTATTGCAAGCTTTTGAAGCAATATTGCATGTCTATGTAAAAATTATTCCAAATCCCTCAACTACTACACTATTAGAGAAACTTAATGCCTTACAATGTCTTCAGGGAACACTTCATTATTCCCAACAAATAAATAACCATACTTATTCTTGCAGAACACCCTGTACCAGAACACTTCTTTGTTCCCCAAAACATGATTTTTGGTCTCAGCTTACTGGAGATCTTTGTCTTCAGTCAGATGGGCATTTGTGGTCTCTACTATTATTTTTTTTATTTTTTATTTTCTGAGGCCCTTGAGGAGTTGCAGGTTGCATTTCCTCTGGATACAAATCCCAGTGACTGGTAGTGAGAAAGGCAGGGTTGCCCCTTCTTAACGTTCATGATCAGAGTTCTGCTTTAGATACATCATCACCAGATGATGTTAAGAAGAGACAAGATGTACTTCTTATTTCTTATTTCACACAGAACATGAAATATGTTGTTAATACATTTTTAATTGCATGCCCTCCTGTAACACATTTAGAACCCACCATATGTACCACCTACCAGAAGTCCTAGTACTTTAAATTAATAATTTTTTTCATAAATTCATTGGAGCATGATTGAAATATTAACAAGAAAATACCAGGGCTGAAAAAGACTATACAATTGATACAAGAGTAAAGGATCAAATCACACATTAAAATAAAATTAGAATTGTGATCTCCCACTTAGACCAAAATGTTATTGCATGCATAATTTCATGAAAATACAATTTAATTTCACTGCATTTTTATGTATTCAGCAAATCTACCATGGAAAGGCAATAAATCAGAATATTTTACCTGAATGTTTCCAATAAACTCATCATATAAAGTCAGGAATAATATGCCTGGAGAACATCACAGAATTGTTTCAATGTTCAATATCATGTCAGGCCAGGTCTCCAGATTTATTTGTTTTCTTACAGGGAAAAAAAAATATATACATTTCATGGTTTCTCAAAAAATATAAACAAGCAAATGTGCTTGCATAATAATAACAAAAATGTAGCTAGTGTATTAATCAATTTGGGTTCCCATGACATTTCTTTAAAGTAAAATCAAATCTATTGACACTTGCCCTTTCCAAATTAACACTGTTGTAATACGGTAATTAGTCATAGCGTTATCTTTTTTTAATCACGTATAGTAAATGAAGCATAGTTTTGTGCAATCCAAATAATTCATCAGGGTCTGGGTAGGAGAAAATTATAGCAGGTTAGACTAAAAGGACAGAGGAGGAATTTCATTGAAGCTTGCTTTTTGGACTGATCTTACTCAAAAATATAATTATTTTTTATAGATAATGGTAGATGATAATGAAATCAGTGGACACAAAGCTGGGAAGCATTGTCAAAATAGAAGGATATACCAAAAATGAGTAGAACAGAGGAGGTTATATGCTTGGGAATACTGTGTTAAAAATGTAGCTAAGCAGCTGAAAATCACAAAGTGGTATGTTAAGGGAGCTTGAATCCATCATAGGATAAAAGAATCACCAATGGGACACTGTTCTGAAAAAGCAAACATGCATCAGGGGAAGTATTGTTAAAAGAATATAGCAATATAAATTTCCAATGTAGTGAAGCCACTTTTGGACTGCTGTATACATATCAGACCATGTATGTTCAAGAAAGATGTGCTCCAGCTACATAAGTAAAAACAAGATGGTTAGGATGAAAGGAAGTGAGCTTTCCTGCAAGAGCTCCCCATCTGTGATATTCTAGGTTTATCTTCAGGTATTAAAAGAAATAAACAAACAAAAAAACAAAAACCAAACCAACATATTTTGCTCTTGGATCAAAGGGTAATGACATTTTTTGATGGTCACTAGCTCTGCTGAGAGAATTGATCTTGAATTAACCTCTGAGAAAGCCCTGTTTCTGACAGAAAGAGAGCTCCTTGATGGCCAAGCTAGGTCATGTGTTGCTCAGATGTTCAGGATGGTTATATAGGTTGATCCCAGGACATTCATAGGTCATGGCTTTCACACTAAATTGGGAGGACAGTCCAAATGTTGAGTATCTTACTTTCACAGATTCCTGAGGAATCCTACATGGTATCTCATGTCCCTCAGAAGGCACTGGAAGACCCTGACTGACATCAAGTCATGCTCTCTGTGTTTAACTGTGGTACATCTTCCTCTCAAAACACATGATTCTTCCTTATTTGCTTTTCAGTACTGACTTTATAGTTCATTTGGGGGGAATCAAAGTAGTAATTTAGAAGAATGGCCTAAATAACTGAAGTTGTTTGCTAAATTATTGACAATCTTGGAGTTAATGATGTAATTTGAAAGATCATTTCTCTTTATAGGGATTATGATTAAAGGAAGAGGTGAATAACAATTAACAATGACTGGAGCTAAATTAAACCATTCAGCTAATGAAAAATAAACAAAGAATATATCAAAACAAAGACTGAGCGAATCAACCAATGAATCAACAATAATCTGCTCCTGAATTTTGAAATTATGATGTCACTGAATACATACTGAGAATAAATCATGAGATTAACATAAAAAAAAAAAAAAAAAAAAATCTGTTTCAAAGAAAGCCCAACTCTCATGTGTGGAGATATTACCAGAAGATGTATTACAACCATTACTTCAGAAAACAGGAAAAATAAGCCTAAAACCTGTCCATCCATCTTCTTCTTACCCAATAATTAATGTCCTGTCTGCTACCATGGCCTTGATGTAACAGCTGAAAAATCTGAATGTCCAATGTAGCTCTTTGACTCACTTAGTTTGCTCAAAAGGGCAGTGAGGTAAGTTTTGCTAATTAATTGCAGAGAAATAATGATATTAAAGTAGTTTGACTTCACTCAAATCCTGAAATCTCACTGTGGCTAAAATGAGTTTTTCCTTATTATGCTCTCATGAAAATTAACAGATGACTTAAAAACAGAGGTAGCTATTGAAAAAATAACTCTAGCAACATTTCTTTAATTCTAACTGAACTACTTAGATCATAGACTAAATAAAAAAAAAGGTGCAGGGGTACATTCAGGACAAATAAATGTTAAAGGTCTGAGCCCCTGCTTGAACATGCTGTTCTTGATGAGAGTTGTTAGGCACAAATGGGAGGAACATTTTGAAGCCAATACAGGAGTGGAGCTAGAAGATGAAGGGAACACAGGAGATGCATGGTCAAGCACAAACCAAGGCCAAGAAAATAAGAAAAGAAGGCACCAGCCTAAGAACAAGACAGGAGTGGATTTAGAGGCTGAGATGAAGATTGGCCAACTTTCTGCAAGTCTACATGTTATTAGGAAAGAAGATATAGAATAAATATAGAAGATGTAGAACAAATAGACATAACTGCTGGAACAGGACCAAGGGATACACTATCTAAAATAGCATCAGACAGCTTCACAGATGTGGGTAGTAAAATTGCCTGAGAAATTTACTGTTATTATTGCTCAAGGATTAGCATTGTAAAATGTAAACTCATTCAGACCATGTTCTACCAGTCTACCAAAATTGTTGCTCCCTTAAATCAGACTCAAGAAATATGTTACTAAAGGCACAGTCCATTGCAATGTACTTGCCTGTGGCCTCACTGTGAGTGCACTAATACTCACTCAAAAGCAAGCTGGTTTTAATTTTATAGTACCTGTTAGTAAGAGCACAGAAGAGCAAGTGAGCATGAATGGGATGAATAACCTTTCTGTTTTACCTTTGAGTCATTGCCTGTGGATGACTTAAAACTTGTCCCTGATGCGTAGGGCTCAAGAGTCCAACCAAAAGAACAGGCACAAACTAGACAGTGGTTATTCATTACCTGAGGCACTGAGAGATTATAATGCCAGATCCATTGTACTTGGGTGGAGGTAGCATCTTGGGATGTGTTAGTAATGGAAACACTGCTGACACCTCCTGCATTATTTCCACCATCTCTTGATGTAGAAAAAGCTTTAATTGACTTCCTGGGAGTGCTGAGGATAGTCTCTATCCTGATAGTCTCATATTGGACCTTGGCAGAACTCATTTATCCAGTTTAAGAGTCTCTAGCAGGAGATGACCACACATTTAGCTTTCTGAATTACTAGTGGAAACAACATCGGAGACTGTTTCTTGTGATGAAAAGCAACACCTTTTTGACAAGAAAAGTGTTGAGGAATGAGTCCACTTTTGAGATATGAAGCTCTTGGTAGAACACAGGTAGACTAGCTCTCTGATAAATCTCAGGACCTGCAGGAACCCATACATACCGTGTCTTTGGAGAGAGAGTATGAAAAAAGAACTAAAATATTTTTTCCCTTCCTAGTGACACTATCAAAAGTCAAAAGACACTTAAAAAACAGATGCAATTTTGACATTGCAAAGGCCTGGAAAAATGGGCTCTTAGACTTGCTTATCTCTTCAAAAAAAAGCCCCAGAAAGGGTAAGGCTGTGAGACAGGAAAAGCAAAACATACATAATGCAGCCTCAAGTCATGGGATTCATTAACTGATGGGACCATGCATAAAAAAACATTGCTACCAGTCTACACAGAGAACATTAAGGAGCTGGGATCTCTTCATGCAAGGTCATTACAGGAATGACCTCTCAGGGGCTTTCAGTACTTGGAATCATAGAATCATAGAATGGTAGGGGTTGGAAGGGAACTCTGAAGATCATCAAATAGAACCCCACTGCCAGAGCAGGAACACCCAAGGCAGGCCACACAGGAACACATCCAGGTGGGCCTTGAAAGTCTCTAGAGAAGGAGACTCCACAACTTCCCTGGGCAGCCTGTTCCAGACTCTGTCACTCTCACAGTGAAGAAGTTTTTCCTCATGTTGAGGTGGAACTTCCTGTGTTTCACCTTGCTACCACTACCTCTTGTTCTATCACCACTGAAAAGAAACTGTCCCCTTCCACTTGACACCCACCCCACAGATATTTGTAAACATTCATAAGATTCCCTCTCAGTCTTCTCTTTTCCAGGCTAAACAGCCCCAGGGCTCTCAGCCTTTCCTCTTAAGAGAGATGTTCCAATCCCTTCATCATCATTGTAGCTCTCTGTTGGACTCTCTCTAGTATTTCCCTGTCCCTCTTGAACTGGGGAGACCAGAACGGAGCACAATACTCCAGGTATGGTCTCACTAGTGCAGAGGAGAACCTCCCTCGAACTGCTGGCCATAGTCTTTATGCACCCCAGGAGACCATTGGCCTTCCTGGTCACAAGGGCATGTTTCTGTTCCATGAATAACTTATTGTCCACCAGGACACCAAGGTCCCTCTCTGGGGGGGGCTGCTTTCCAGTGGGTCTACCACTAATCTGTACATGGTGTTGTTCCTCCCCAGGTGCAGGACTCTACACTTATCCTTGTTGATTTTCATTAGGTTTGCCTTTGCCCAGCTCTCCAGTCTGTCCAGAACTCGCTGGATGGCAGCACAGCCTTCTGGAGTGTCAGCCACTTCTCCCAGTTCTGTGTCATCAGCAGACTTGCTGAGGGTACACTCTATCCCTTCATCCAGCTCATTGATGAAGACGTCGAATAAGACTGGACCCAGAACTAACCCCTGGGGAACACCACTACTTACAGGTCGCCAGCTGGACTCTGCACCACTGATCACAACCCTCTGAGCTCTACTGTTCAGCCAGTTCTCAACCCATCTCACTGTCTGCTCTTCCAACCCACACTTTCTGAGCTTTCCCATGAGGATGTTATGGGAGACAGTATCAAAAGCCTTGCTCAAGTCAAGGTAGAAAACATCTACTGCTCTCCCTTTATTTACCCATTCAGTCACACCATCACAGAGGCTACCAGATTAGTCAGACATGACCTCCCTTCAGTGAATCCATGTTAACTACTGTTGATAACCTTCTTTTCTTCCATGTGCTGATATATGATCTCCAGAATGAGATGCTCCATTACCTTTCAAGGGATGGAGGCGAGGCTGACTGGTCTGTAATTTCCAGGGTCTTCCTTCTTGCCCTTTTTGAAGACTGGAGTGACACTGGCTTTCCTCCAGTCCTCAGACACCTCACCTGTTCTCCATGATCTTTCAAAAATTATGAAGAGTGGTAGAGCAACATCAGCCAGCTCCCTCAGCACTCATGGGTGCAGCCCATCAGGACCCATGGCTTTGTGTGTGTTCAGTTTACACAAGTGATTTCTAACCCAATCCTCATCGACCAGAGGAGAGACTTCTTCCTTCCAGGCTTTCACTCTTACTCCTAGGGCCAGGGATTCTTGAGGGCTGATCTTAGCAGTGAAGACTGAAGCAAAGAAGGCATTCAGTAACTCTGCCTTCTCTGCAGCCTCTGTCACCAGGGCTCTGCATCATTCATCAGGGGGCCCACATTTTCCCTTGTCTTCCTTTTACCATTGATGTATTTGAAGAAGACCACCTTGTCCTCCTTTACTTCCTTTGCCAGAGTTAATTCCAAGAAAGCCTTGGCCTTCCTTGTTGCATCCCTACAGACCCTGACAGCATTCCTATAATTCTCCCAAGAGACCAGTCCCTTTTTCCACATGCTACAAAATTCATTCTTCCACTTGAGTTTTTCCAGCAGCTCCTTGCTCATCCATGCTGGTCTCCTGGCTCCTCTACTTGATTTTTTACTCAGAGAAATGCACCCGTCCTGAGCTTGGAGGAAGTAATGTTTGAATATGAACCAGTTCTCTTGGGCCCCTTTACTTTCTAGAGTCTTAGCTCAAGGGATTCCCACAAGTAGGTCTTTGAAGAGCACAAAGTTAGCCCTCTTGAAGTCCAGGGTTGCAATTTTACTCATTGCCTTGCTTCTTCCTTGTATGATACTAAACCCTACCATGCCATGATCACTATCACCAAGGCTGCCCCCAACCTTCACATCCCCGACCAGACCTTCTTTGTTCATTAATACAAGGTCCAGCAGCGCTCCCTTCCTTGTCAGCACTTCCAACGTGTGCATCAGGAAGTTATTACTGATGCATTGTGAGAGCCTTCTGGACTGAGTATGTCTCGCTGTGTGGCCTTTCCAGCAAATATCAGGGTGATTGAAGTCACCCATGATCACCAAGGCATTTGATCTTGAGGCTACGTCCAGCTGCCTGTAGAAGGTCTCATCAACATCCTCTTCCTGGTTTAGTGATCTCTAGTAGACACCCACAACAATTTCACCTATATTTGGGTGACCCTTAATTCTCATCCGTAAGCTTTCAACACATACTTCTCCCCACCCCAGGAAATGCTCAGTGCATTCCAGTTGCTCATGCACATGAAGAATGACTCCACTGCCTCTCCTTGCTGTTCTTGTTAGTTAAAGGCTCAGGTGCTCAGGTGATGTTTTCATTGATCCCTCAAGTGGTAGGGAAAAACAGTGAAAGAGGGTGGAAAACACACCTGATTAACGTGTGGCTCAGAGACTGGTGCCGCCATTGGAATTTTGGGTTCTTTGATCATGGGGAAGTTTATATGGCACCTGGTCTGCTGGCAACAGGTGGGATGCACCTGTCCCAGAGGGGAAAAAGGATTTTTGGGCAGGAGTTAGCAGGGATTATTGACAGGATTTTAAACTAGATTCGAAGGGTGAAGGTGTTGTAGATGGGTTTGCACCAATGGGGTGATGCTCTAATATTAGAACTTCTCTGAAATGCCTGTACACTAATGCACGCAGTTTGGGAATAAACAGGATTAACTAGAGATCTGTGTGCTATCTCAGGACCATGACCTCATTGCAATTACTGAGACATGGTGGGATAGCTCGCACAACTGGAACACCGTCATGGATGGCCGTGTCCTTTTTAGGAAAGATAGGCCAGCAAGGCAAGGTGGTAGCGTTGCCCTTTATGTGAAGGAGCAACTAGAATCTATTGAGCTCTCCCTGGAGGGCAGTGGAGTGCGAGTTGAAAGCTTGTGGGTAAGGATTAAGGGGAAGGCTAGTATGGGAGACATTGTTGTGGATGTTTACTAAAGGTCACTGGATCAGGAAGTTGACGAGACCTTCTACAAGCAGCTGGAAGTTGCCTTACAATCACAGGCTCTGATTATCATGGGGGACTTCAATTACCCTGACATTTGTTGGGAAAGCTACACAGCCAGGCTGTGTAGGCACGTGCAGTCCAGTAGGTTCCTCCAGAGCACTGACAATAACTTCTTGATGCAGGTGGTGGAGGAGCTGACAAGGAGAGGAGTGCTGCTGGACCCTGTACTAATAAACAAAGAGGGACTGGTTGAGGATGTGAAAGTAGAAGGGGGCAAGGCTGGCTGCAGTGACCATGAGATGGTGGAGTTCATAATCACATGCAGCAGACACAGGGCCACAAGCAGGATTGCTACCCTGGACTTCAGAAGGGCTAAATTTGGCCTCTTCAGGGAACAGCTTGAAAAGTCCCATGGGACAGGGCTTTAGATGGTAAGGGGGCCCAAGCAAGCTGGCTAACATTCAAGTGCCTTTTCCTCCAGGCTCAAGATCAGAGCATCCCAAAGAGTAAGAAATCAAGTAAGAGAGCTAGGACACCTGCATGGTTGGGCAGGGAGAGAATGAATAAACTTAACGGAAGAAGGAAGTATATAGGATGTGGAAGGAGGGACTGACCACGTGGGAAGAGTACAGAGAGATTGTCAAAGGATGCAGGAATGCAACAAGAAAAGCTAAGGTCTCTTTAGAACTACACCTGGTGAGGGAGGTCAAGGACAAGAAAAGCTTTTTCAAATACATTGGAGGTAAAAGGAAGTCTAGAGGAAATGTGGGCCTGCTGCTGAATGAAGTGGGTGCCCTGGTGACTGAGGATAGGGAGAAGGTGGAGTTACTGAATGCCACCTTTGCCTTGGTCTTACTGCTAAGGCCAATTCCCAGGGGTTCCAGTCCTATAAGACCACAGAGGAAGTCTGGAAGAAGGAAGAGTTCATATCAGTTGAGGAGGATTGGGTTAGAAAGCAGTTAAGTAAACTGAACATGCACAAGTCTATGGGCCCTGATGGGATGCACCCACAAGTGCTGAAGGAAATGGTGGAGGTCATTGCTAGGCCACTCTCCATAATCTTTGAGAGGTCCTGGAGAAAAGGAGAGGTGCCTGAGGACTGGAGGAAGGCCAATGCCATCCCAGTCTTCAAAAAGGGCAAGAAGGAAAACCCAGGTAACTATAGGCTGGTCAGCCTCACCTCCATTCCTGGAAAGGTGATGTAACAGTTTCTTCTTGCCACCATCTCAAAGCATATTGAGGAAAGGAGGCTTATCACGAGTAGTCAACATGGATTCAACAAAAGGAAATCATGCTTGACTAATCTAATGATTTTATGATGACACAACTAGATAGATAGATGAGGGGAGGGCAGTGGATGTGGTATATCTCGACTTCAGCAAAGCTTTCAATACTGTCTCCCATGATATCCTCACAGCCAAGCTTAAGAAGCTTGGATGGTTGTGTGGTGAGATGGATTGGAAACTGGATGAAGGACAGGGCCCAGAGAGTTGTAGTCAATGGAGCAGAGTCTAGTTGGAGGCCTGTGGGTAGTGGTGTTCCCCAGGTCTTGGTCCTGGGTCCAGTGCTGTTCGATATATTCATCAATGACCTGGACGAAGGGATAGAGTGTACCCTCAGCAAGTTTGCTGATGATACAAAACTGGGAGGAGTGGCTGACACTCCAGAAGGCTGTGCTGCCATCCAGCGTGACCTGGACAGGCTGGAAAGCTGGGCGGGGAGAAACCTAATGAAGTTCGATAAGGGCAAGTGTAAAGTGCTGCATCTGGGGAAAAACAACCCCATGTATCAGTACAGGTTGTGGACTGATCTGTTGGAAAGCTGCTCTGGGGAAAAAGATATAGAAGTCATGGTGGACAAGAGGATGGCCATGAGCCAACAATGTGCCCATGTGTCTAAGAAGGCCAATGGCATCCTGGGCTGCATTAAGGAAAGCATGGGCAGCAGGTCAAGGGAGGTTCTCCTCCCCCTCTACTCTGTGCTGGTGAGGGCCCACCTGGAGTACTGTATCCAGTTCTGGGCACCCCGGTTAGAGAAAGACAGTGATGCAGTAAAAAACTCAATAACCAAAGTTATTAAGTAGACATTATTTTGCAGCGCTGGATGCACAGGGGATCACTCCTCCAGATGCGCGCACTGATGCAAGATGGGTACACAGTTTATATGCAGGCTAAACAGACATATTCATTCTATTTCTTAGAAAGGGCAGTCTTATGCTAATGGGTTCCTGGAATTCATTTACATAGTCCGAGTATGCGTAATAAAATAAGGGTTAGGGTGTCTTCTCCCCTCGGTGGTCTTTCGTGACCTCTGGTGGTCATTTACTTCATCTTCTCCATCACTGTGTTCTTTTAGTGACCTAAAGCCTAAAATCTTTATTCTTGTCACAAAACTGGTACTTGTCTGTTCCGCATGCTTGGTGCCTCGAGATGTCTTGTTGTCCTGTTCCTGGAGATAAACACTATCTACAAGGTAGGAATTTCACAGTATGACCCTACTATACAACTACCCATTATTGTTGTTGCTTGTTCAAAGATCAGTAAAACTCCACCAGATATCCCATCTCCTGCCTTCAACAGGGAGCTACTGAAGAGAGTCCAGTGTAGAGCCACTAAGATGATTAAGGGAGTGGAGCATCTCCCCTATAAGGCATGGCTGAGAGAGCTGGGTCTTTTTAGCCTCGAGAAAAGGAGACTGAGGGGTGACCTTGTTAATGTCTATAAATATGTAAAGGGCAAGTGTCAGGAGGATAGAGCCAGGCTCATCTCAGTGACATCCAGTGATAGGACAAGGGGTAATGGGTATAAGCTGGAGCATAGGAGGTTCCAGGTAAAACTTTTTCATGGTGAGGGTCATAGAGCACTGGAACAGGCTGCCCAGGGAGGTTGTGGAGTCTCCTTCTCTGGAGACATTCAAAACCCACCTGGATGTGTTCCTATGTGACCTGCTCTAGGTGATCCTGCTCTAGCAGGGGGGTTGGACTAGATGATCTTTAGAGGTCCCTTCCAACTCCTAACATTCTGCGATTCTGTCTATCTTTCCTAAGAAGTACATAACAGTCCATGACAACATTCCGGTCATGTGAGCTATCCCACCATGTCTCAGTAATTGCAATGGGATCATGGCCCTGTGACCAAAACAGATCTCCAGTTTCTCCTGCTCATTCCCCATGCTGTGTGCATTGGTGTATAAGCATTTCAGAGAGGAGTTTCAGTTTTATAGTTTTCTCCCTTGGGGGTGGAATACGTTCTGGTTCTCAAAAATGTCTGCATGCTGCCCCACAAGTGCTGGTATACGACACCCATGGCCATGTCTAGCTGGTCTGGATACATACCCCTTCCCTTCATATCTAGTTTAGAGCCCTGTCAATCAGCCCTGCGATCTCTCATGCTGTTGCTGTTGCCCAAAGGTATGACATACACCAGACAAGCAGCAGAAGACTTCCAGCCTGTAGCACTACACAGTCAGAGTACAACTCCAGGATCTGCTTGTGTAGCAATTTTTAAAGTTTAGTCAAATTTTCCTGAGATGTTCTTTGGCAGAACAGGCACCTAACATGTTAACTATGTTCATTCACTAGAGACAGAGATCGGTAGTTGATAACACCACATCACACACACAAAAAAATAAAATCAATGAAACTTTTAAGGCCAAAGCGAACCAGTAAGTGATTAAATACTGGCAAGAACAGAAGTGCTAGACCTAAAATGTTCCACCTATCTTGAGCCACAATTCACAAAATGAAATGAGAATCACCATACATTTTTGTATGACATTCATCCATTGAGCAATAGAGATGGGAATATTTGAGAAATAAACTGGGAAAATTATGAATGTGTCATGTCTGCGGTGCATAAAGAGTGTGACCAGCATGTTGAGGGAGGTTTTCCTCCCCCTCTACTCTGCACTAGTGAGACCACATCTGGAGTATTGTGCTCAGTTCTGGGCTCCCCAGTTCAAGAAGGACAGGGAAATACTAGAGAGAGTCCAACAGAGAGCTACAACGATGATTAAGGGACTGGAAATCTCTCTTACGAGGAAAGGCTGAGAGCCCTGGGGCTGTTTAGCCTGGAAAAGAGAAGACTGAGAGGGGATCTTATTAATGTTTGCAAATATCCGAAGGGTGGGTGTCAAGTAGAAGGGGACAGTTTCTTTTCAGTGGTGCCCCGTGAAAGAACAAGAGGTAATGGTAGCAAGATGAAACACAGGAAGTTCCACAGTTCTTCACTGTGAGAGTGACAGAGCCCTGGAACAGACTGCCCAGAAAGGTTGTGGAGTCTCCTTCTACGAAGACTTTCAAGGCCCACCTGGATGTGTTCCTGTGTGGCCTGCCCTAGGTGTTCCTCCATTACAGGGGGGTTGGACTCGATGATCTCCAGAGTTCCCTTCCAAAGTCTACCATTTTATGATTCTATTTACAGGAAAGACAGGTGATCATGACCAGTCAGCATGGGTACATGAAAGTCAGGTGCTGCTTGACTAGCATGATCCCTTTCTATGACAAAGTGACCAGTTTAGCGGATGAGGGAAAGGCTGTGGATGTTGTGTACCTGGACGTTAATAAAGCATCTGACACCATTTCCCACAGCATTCTTCGGGAAAAACTGCCTGCACAGGGTTTGGATGGGTCTGCTCTTCACCGAGTAAAAAAACTGGTTGGATGGTCAGGCCGGAAGAGTTGTGATGAATGGCATTAAACCAAGTGGGTAGTCATGAGTGGTGTGCCCCAGGGCTCAGTACTGCGGCCTGTTCTCTTTAATATCTTAACCAATGACCTGGATGAGGGGATCGAGTGCACCCTCACTAAATTAGCAGACATGACCAAATTAGTCAGGAGCATTGATCTGCTTGAGGGTAGAGAGCCTCTACAGGGGATCTGGATGGGCTGCATCAATGGGCTGAGGCCAGGGACAGGAGGTTCAACAAGGCCAAATGCTGGCTCCTGTACTGGGGTCACAACAACCCCAAGCAACGCTACAGGCTTGGGGAAGAGTGGCTGGAAAGCTGCCCAGCAGAAAAATCTCCTCGGAGTGTTGGTTGACAGGTGGCTGAACATGAGCAGTGTGCCCAGGTGGCCAAGAAGGCCAACAGCATCCTGGCTTGTATCAGAAACAGTGTGGCCAGCAGGACTAGGGAAGTGATTGTACCTCTGCACTCAGCACTGGTGAGGCCACACCCCTAATACTGCATTCAGTTTTGGACCCCTCGCTCCAAGAAGAACACTGAAGTTGTGGAGCATGTCCAAAGAAAGGCAATGAAGCTGGTGAAGAGAACAAGTCTTATGAGGGGTGGCTGAGGTAAGTGGGGTTGTTTAGTGTGGAGAAAATGAGTCTGAGAGGAGACCTTACTGTGCTCTACAGATACCTGAAAGAAGGCTGTAGTGAGGTGGGAGGGGGTGTTGGTCTCTTCCCCTATGTAACAACTGATAGAGCAAGAGGAAATAGCCTCAAGTTGCACCAGGAGAAGTTTAGATTAGGTATTAAAAATTTTTTTTCACTAAAAGCACTGCAACAGGCTGCCCAGGGAAGTCTTTGTGTCCCTGTCCCTGGAGGTATTTAAAAGATGCATAGATGTGGTGCTTAGGGACGTGGTTTAGTGGGGGACTTGACTGTACTGCATTAACAGATTGACATAATGATCTTAAAGGTCTCTTCCAACTTAAACATTTTTATGATTCTATGAATATGTTCAGTCTGGAACTGTTTTGCACACACATATAGAGAAATTCAATGAGTGTTGAGCGTCCACTCTACAGAACTTAAAACATCTCTTTATGTAATTGTAATATCTGAAAATTCCTGGATTTTTTTTTTTTATTCTGAAAACGGATTAATCCTTCATATTTGGCCTTTGGATGTTAACTCCTAAACTCAAAGCAGTTTTAAGTTTAAAATGCTACTACAATAAATATTTAACTATATATATAAATATTATATATATATAAAAATATATATAAACTATTTTATTATTCTGACAGCTGCTGTTAAAACTGGCCTTCTAACTCTGGCCTCTTGCTGTGTTAAATTTAATTTAAATTCAGAATTATTTAAGGCAGAAACTTATCTTTTTCTTATTGTAAATTCCATATTCACCTGTAATGCAGTCTAGTAAGAGATGATGACACAACTGAGGAGAAGAAATGGGTATTCTGAGTAAAGTTATATAGAAGTCTATTACTCAAATTATTAAGTATCTTCTGACCTATTTTTTCCTCTTCTATTTCTATCAGCAGAGGTTAAAGCAGAAGAGCTCTCTTTCACCCCAAAAGGAAAACAGTATCAGAGAAAATAGTAGACTTTTCAGCTGAAGCCTGAAATGAGAAATTAAGCACACCTTCAATGTGGACATCTGGGAATCAAGTACACTGCTGCAGAGATGAATTAATTCTGGTTTTCTCCAGAAGTGCTGTCAGGAAAAAAAAATAGAAAATAAAAAAAACCAGAAATGCTACCATTTTTGAACATTCTATCAAGCAAACAGAGAGGCCACCTCTTTCCTTCTTCACTTTCTTCCTAAAACACGAGGATTCCTTATATGAATAAAGCGTTTGGATGTTTTCTTTTTGCTAAACAGACCTTATTCAAATTTTGTCTTTTCTCACACCAATGGGTTAAACAGAATGAATAATTCAAACTAATTTGTGCTTTCTTTTTTATTTCAGCTGAAAGCTCAAGTGTCTGACTGAGAACAGAGCATGACTTAGTTCTGTATTTTAAGCAGTGGTTCAGGTAGAGGATGCTCCATCTGACTACTCTGTTCTTCCATGCTGATTCATGCACGTAACCTTATAAACTTCAAAATGTTCCATATGAACCAGAAATTCAGAGTAAGATGCTATATTTAAACAGACCTTTTCTGTACTTGAAAGCTGCTATTAATGGTTCCCCTACGTCTTCTTTTCATAAGCCTAAACAATTCTCATTTTCTCTCAAAAGTCATGATTAGATGTCTAATCATAAAGATTAAAACACAAAAAATACCCCACCACCAATTCTCTGCTATTTGTCCTTATTCTTCTTGTGTCCTTATAAGGATTTGAGGAAGAATAATTTCATGTTTTGAAAGTTCACTCCTCTTATGCATACCAGTCCAATGTTTATCAACTCTGCAACAGTGTAATATTATATTCAGCATATTTTTCTGAAAAAGTGATGAAGCTGCAAACAAATTCAGTTTTTATTTAGCACATACATTACCTTGAGTATACTTACACTTTTAAAACAAGGATTACTGTTGAATTGGGGAACAAATAGGCATATATACTTAATGTTATGCATGCATTTCTATGCTTTCTTGATGCACTTGCCAGAATATAATTTCAGTAAAGAAATAAAATGTGTAAGAAATGTCATCTCTCGTGACAGTTGATCACATGAACAGTCCACTATTCAGAGACCTACACAGACTGGAAGAATAGGCTAACAGAGACTTCATGAAATTCAGCAAGGGGAAAGACAATGTGCTCCACCTGGGAAGGAAGCACCCCTTGCAGCCATGCAGGCTGGACTACTGTCAGGTAAGATGAGCATGAGTCTGCAGTGGCCCTGGAAGCAAGGAGCACCAACATCATCCTGAGTTGTGTCAGCAAGAGCACAAATGTCTGAGCAAGGGAAGAGATTATTCTGCCCTGCCCCATACTCATTAGACTGTATCAAAGCCAGTGCAGCCTGTAATGGGCCTCTCAGTGAAAGAAAAACATTGATAAACTGTAATGAGTTATGAAGGCCACCCCAATAGTCAGGGCTGGAGCACCTGCCCTGTGAGGGGGAACTTGTTCAACCTGGAGAAGAAATGGCTTTGTGGGAAGACCTAACAGCATCCTCCAGTGCCTACAGGAAGATTATCAACAGGTTAGATATAGGCTTTTCACAGTAATACATAGAAAGAAGAAGAGAGATAACATGGATAAGTGGAAGAAAAGACGTTAAGACTGGGTAAGGACAACTGTTCTCGTCATGAGGCCAACCAAAAGAGCAGAATGTGCTGCCCAGAGAGGTCATGCAGTCACTGTCTTTGGGATTTTTCAAAACTCAACAACTAGATAAACCACTAAGCAACCTGGCTTGCCTTTTCAGTTGACCCTGCTTTGAGCTGGAGGTTGGACTAGACCTTTTGAGGTCCTTTCCAATCTGAATTTTCCTACTGTTCTAAAAACCATACAGGCACCTTTTAGAGACTGACTAAAACTCTGAAAAAAAGGGGAATGTCACAATGTAGTATTAAATACGCAAGTCCTGCACATACTGCTTTTTAATTTAACTATAACCTAGTATATTTACTACTGATGCATGAAGTTGCATTTAAAAGTGTCAGCCAACTATATGAGCTTCAATAGGTTTTCTGAGTTCTTATTCCAGGGAAGGCTAGAAAAACAAAAGCTGAGCACACAGAAAAGCTCAGCTCATAAAGAACTCTTTGGACATCTTATTTGTCCCTTAATCTGCCCTTTATTGCTTGCTAGTTGCATTTTTCTTTATATTTAACAAGCTCTACTTGCAAGGGCAAACAAGTTCCCTCCTAATGATGTTCTGATGGAAGAAACATAATTGCACACCATAAAATCTTAGTAACTACTTTAATTGCTCCACAAATTATCTTTAAGTGCTGTGCACGATTTATAGTAGCAAACTGTTCCCCCCTCCAGCAGCTAAATAGAGCTGACTGGGAACTTTCAAGAAAACACTGGGTTTTTTTGGTAGAAAAATATCCATCTGAAAGACAAGCCTTTTTCCAGGGAAGTTTTAATTAAAACAAAACAAAACAAAACAAAAAACAGTAAAATTTGCTGGGGGAGGTTTCTTAATTTTGTGTAGAAGTTTTTTTCAGATTTAAAATAGCAGGTTATTTAGATCTTAATCACAGTAAGAATGCCTGAGTTGTGAAAGGCAGAGAGATAGTCCATTTGTAAGCTAAGGCAGACAAGGTGACAGAAACAGGTTGAAGATCTTGCCTCACCCAGATTACACAAGAGCAAAAAGCTTGATCTCGGGTCTAGGTGAGAGATCTATCTTCATTGAAGCTTTATCTTTTCTACTATATTGGAAGGAATTCAATAAGACTTCAAATTCAGTAAATGAAATTCTTGTCTGATGATGAGCCCTGTCTTTAAATAATATTTAGACAGCTGGGAGACAATAAGTAAGCACATATACTTGCATAATTACAGCAATTTCCACACCCCTCATCACCTCAACATTTTATAACAGTAAATTAAGTGGCAACTTTGATGCAGAGCAGGATCGTTTTTTGACAGACTACTGCTGAAAGGAGGAATATGAAAAGATTTACATTTTAGAAAGTGAAAGCTGTTTTTCTGCAACAAAGCTCTACACTAATTAGGCCATAATTTATAGAGTAGGAAATAGAAATTAGTGAGGCATTAGGAAAAGCTTTTAGAAAGAGACAAACTTCATAGCTGTTCCATCAGAGGATTATATTCTGATATAATTACAGTTTATTTATTCAAAGAGTTGTATATTAATGGGTTCCAGCTCATTAATGAATAACACTTATTTCTATAGATTTAATTGTTAACATGTCTAAACAACTTTGAGCTGTACTTAGTTGAATCTGATCTGCTGAATGAAATCCTTAATCATTGTTACTTTATTGAGCCACTTGTAGTCTAAAGCTTTTTGAATACAAAATACAGAAACAATCTTGTGCTATATTTAAGTTG
This sequence comes from Todiramphus chloris collaris, assembly GCA_025345505.1. Classification (NCBI taxonomy): domain Eukaryota; kingdom Metazoa; phylum Chordata; class Aves; order Coraciiformes; family Alcedinidae; genus Todiramphus; species Todiramphus chloris. The sequence goes on along the minus strand of JANVCC010000018.1, from coordinate 33,888,380 downwards.
GATATAATTACTTTCTGTAAAACACACCAACAGAGTTTAAGATGGGAATATATACAAATGCTAAACCAACACATACCTGAGAGATAACAGAGAATAGAAGTCTAGTAATTCAAGTAAGCTATGACAATTTTGTGAGCATGAACTACATGTGAGAATAAAAGTTTATGAACATTAGATCATTAGTAAGTACTACTCAAAACTCACACTTATATACTTTTTTTGCTCTTTCATACCACAGACCTCACTTAGTAGACAGTGACTCTACAAAACCCTCAAGTTTAAGTTTCAAACTAGAGGTACTAAAGACAAGATGACAACACATTTCCAGTAGAACTGAACAACAGCTGCTTATAAGATTTAAACCTAAGATGAAGTAACAATTCAAATAATAGAAATTTCAGTTGCTATGGCACTATCAATAGCAAAGTATGTTTGCATAATTCTGGTACCAAAATATGGCATGTAAAAGAAATAAGTCTAAAATAAAAGTGAATATACCAAAAAAAAAAAAAATCAATAAAATTGCAAAGTATATGTATAAATATATGTGCATATATATTTACCACCAGAAACAAAACAAATACATTATATAAAAGTGAAATACTGAAGGAAGATTCCAATAGGGGAAAAAAAGAGAATCTGCAAAGTTGCAGAGATTATATTTCATACAAAATAAGTATTATCAGAATTTCATTACAATTGTGAATTAAATCAAATTTTTATTTGTCAGCACTTTCAATCCACTCTATATTCATGCTTTAGATATTTTCTTTTAAATTATTCACAAGTTAATGTGTTCATACTTTTTCCATTTGTAAGCTAGAGTTTCTGTGAAAGGGGAGAATTGTCCCTAAACTTCCAGGCAAACTGAAGCCTCCAGTGTGTAAAAGTTGATGTGGGGGTACAGCTGGCATTGATTTTTAGAAACTAAAACATAAGTATCAAAGTCTGCTTGCATCTAAGTGTTAAGAGTCTTCAGAACTTAGTGAGTTTTGACAAAAAAAATCTTATTAAAAATCAGATAAAACCAGAAATTGGATGACATATGGCTCTAATAAAAGGACAGAATACAATAGCTTCATTACAAGAAATATAAACTACTAACTCTAATGTACCAACCCTGCTCTCAACATTTGTAAATTAGTGTTTCTGTCTCCTGATTTCACGCTAGGATATCAGCACTATAAAGGTTAAAGTGCTGTGAACAGAAATCTCAAATAACATAAAATTCACAATAATCACAGTTTTAACATAATTACTGAACACCTTATTAAAGCTGAAGAAGTCACTATTACTACTTTTTTTTTTTTTTTAATTTGTATTACGTTCATTTACCTTCTGGATTTCTTGGACACTACTGAATGAATCCATCTGCACTTTCTGCTTTCCCATTCTTTAGTATTACTGACAGCTGCAGCTATCTCAGGAGATAGTCTTTCTTGAAAATTGGGTATCTTTTTAAATTATCACATATTTTTATAAAAGTTTCTTTTTCCATAGTATACTGTGAGGCCCTATTCCCACTATAGCTGTCCTTTTGAAGGTCAAAACAAGATTATCTTCTTTTTCTGAGTGATTTCCCCTCCCCTGAGTCTTAATTCCTTTACTGTCAGCTTCTCCCACTTACAGTTACTATTTCCTTCAGGATGATAAACACCAGAGTTGATGTAAGGATAAGATCAGTGGTGCTATCACAGATTTAAACAGGTGCTGGAGATGGAATCTGAATATTTAGCAGGACCCCTAGCTTTGATGAGCCCCTCTCCAAGCCTGGCTCATTCTCCTCTGCTATGGGGACGTTATTCTGCCAGTTAAAATTCCCCTTGGAAGTTTCCCCTGGGCTAATACCTGCTGCGACTTGAGCAAATAAAAACTGATGAAAGCAGCACTAGGAAAAAAGTAATGATAAATGTTGGTGGATTGACTGCAGACAGCTATCCTGATGTGCATTGCAGAAGACGATGCTAAGACTGACAATGTTTGACACCATCATAAGTGATCTGCAAGAAGGAGTAAAGGTTGTATTAGTGACATTCTCAGACATAAGCAGGGCATAAGGGGAGAACTTACAAATCACAAGCAAGGCAAGGAAATCAACAGGAAAGATTAATCAGAGGAATAAATAAACCACAGAATTTTTCAGTTAACAGGAAAAATAAAATTAATGCCTCAAGGAAGAAAATAACCTCAAATACACTTGACGTTTCAGTCCGGGATGATCTGCTTCCAACTGCTGAATTGTGAGCCAGCTCTCACATGTCACGTACTTTATAATCTTAGGCACTAGCTCTACTTCTCAGGAATCCTTTTACTCTGAGTTCCTTTTATTCTTCTTGCTGGCAGTTCAGCCCTTGTGGCTTGTCACTCAAAAAGCTTGGCTCCCCTGCTTCCTCTAGGACTTCCACTGACATCCTCTCCAGACCTTCTGAGAACTTCTGGTGACATGTCCTTATGGGAAGGATGACATTTAAAGCAAAGGGTACAAACCTTGTGATGGAATTTGTAAACAAACACGTAAAGCATAACACATATACACAAATTTCTGGTAATAGGCATGTCTGTGCAAAAACCTATTTCAATCTCTGCATGACCTTAGCAACCTGAGGACCTTGCCTGCACTGGTGTATTAGAGGCAAAGAAGTTAAATTACCTGTTGCTGAAATGCCAGAAAAGTCCCTGGTACCCTTTTGGCACTGCTCATCCAGCACTTCCATGTGTGATTTCCTACAACTCAGCCTGGGTGCTGGCACAGGCCAGGGATCATCCCTCAACAGCTGCTTTGGACATGGCAGTGCTAATTAGAAGACTGAGAATATAAGTTGGCTTGATGGCTGGAAGGAGGCCCTGGCACTGGTGGTGTGGCTAGTACAGATGCAGCCTTTGATTCTTGAGCCTCACCGAGGTGGCACACATCTTGCACACCTTGGAACAGGGATTGCAGCAGGTAGAAAGGAGGCGAGTGCCTATCAAAAGCCAACACACAGCGAGGTCCTGGCTACTGTTAGTCACTGGGAGAGTAACAAGAAGGAAGTTTCTTAAATGTAATCCTCCCTTTACAAAAAACAATAGGAAAGTTTTTGGGAGACACAGATTGTATCTGTTCTGAAAACAGCTGTCCAGAAACCTTTCTTTGAAAGACTGAGCAGGGGTCACTGATGTCCCACGCTTGGGTAAGTGACCCCCGCCGAATACTGCGTAAGAAGAATGAATGTCCTTACTACTGTCTTTTGGGGCCATGTTTCAAAATGAGGTACCTGCAAATGCATTTTCTGAGAATCCCTACAGATCATATTGGCTTAGGATAATTATTTGCACCTATGTGGTAAGTAGAGCAAGTAATACCAGCATCTACCACAAGATTAGGGGTAAAGGGGGAGAAGAAAGGAATTAAATGCACGAGAGGAAAGGAGAACCCAGGAATCACTAAGGCTACAGACACACTTATTTTTTCCTGATTGTAGCTGAACTGACTGAGAAGGTTGCATCTCAAAATTACTTCCATCTGTTCCTGACTGCTATTTCCTGGGATCATGATGGTCTGCTGAACTGCCCTTGCTCACACCCCAAACCCATCTCAGTTGAAATGAGCTACCATAAAGAGCACATTTGTGCTAGGCTGAACCATTTTAGCTGGAACACCTATTTCAGTGTGATCAGAAACTGTTCAGAAGAGTTTAACTACTTCTTTCACTAAAAAAAAACCCCAAACCCAAAAAGGTTGAATGTCTAAATATCTAAATCTTAATAGACAAAAAATCCCAGTAGTTAGTGGATTTAAATGCCTAATGCATCCAGCCCAATGTATGGTGTTTTTGTACAAGCAGCTGCAACATGCAGAAGGAAGGCTGCAATCATACAAAGTAGAACAGGTACAGTCACAGTAGAATTGCTACTCTCCAAGCATAATAATGTTATTGTAAAGTTATTATCAAATCAGCTCACAGCTCACAAATAATGACGCCTTGAAAGACTGAATCATAGGGGACAGTCAAGAGAGTTAAATGAACGCAAATGAAGAATGCAAGATCCGACCAGGGACATGGAATATTAAATGGATGTATTCCTGTTTATCAACACTTGGTAGCACATTACCAAGACAACATGCAAAATGATCTGCTGTTCATCAGCCTGGAAATTAGTAAAATATTTTTTCATTTGTAATTTCTAATCTTGTTTTAAATTGCTCCTGACATGATTTCTGTCACTGAGCCTAAAAGTGGATTTGATGGTTTGGCTATAAGGACTTTTTAAAAAAATGTTTTTGAAAATAATCTATCCAGAAGAAATATAGAACAAAAAAGGAAAACTATATGGGCCTCTTCATCAGTGTCATCTATAAGGTTTGTCTTTTTCTGCTCTTTGGGGCAGGAGTGCTATGGGAGACTTATGCCTCTGCTTCTCTGTTAATTCCTGTAGCATGTGTGCATCCTTAAGTTAAAAATAAATGAATAGACCAGGAACAGGAACAAAAAATCCCACTCTAAGTTACCCTGAGTAAGGGATGTAAAATCTAACCTTGACTATGTATGTGTGCTTACAGAAACCAAAATAAAAGTGAAACACCTTGCAAAAATAAAAGAGGTAAGAAAACCTTGGGAATGTTTCATTTTAAAGGTGATCACATAATTTCAGTTCTTCACCCTTCTCATTAATTGCCAAACAGGTGCAGATAAACTTTAATTTTATAATCTGATACATCAAAGATGACGACTGGAGGGAAGCTGCCAAGAGTAAGAGGGAATGCAGTATCCATGTGAAGCCTAGTCACAGAATGCAACAAAATCTTTCAGCTGTTGTTTTCCCCTGTTAAAAATGAAACCCTTAGTTTATTTCAAAATAACCATTAGGGCACTTCTTGTGGAACAGGATCATTAACTTAGCAGTGAAATGATTTGAGTGTAACCTGCCTCTAGTGCCCTTTTCAACTTCACTATAAACTAATGAGTGAAAAAACAGAAAGTGTCAAAAATAATTCCAGTGATATACATGACTGGCATACATTTCTTTAACTTATTTCAATTATTCCCTTAAGCAATTTTCATACTACAGCATAAATTATTTTAAGCATATTTTCTTTCTCAGTTTGAGCAAAAAACTAGAAATGCCAAACAGAACCCTAAAGTTCATAATCAGCTTACTTCTGACAGTTTTGGATGTCTGCTGTGGTTTATATAATCATTAGGAGGAAAAAAGTGAAGTAGAGCATGCTGCTCAAGCATATACATTAATATTACACAGAAATGCTTGCAACAATAACTTAGAGCAACAAAGAATTTGGAGTCAAGCGGTATCCATGTGGAACAGGCTTCCTTTCTGCTTCTATTAGCTTCCAATATATGAATAGACTTTTAAAGGATCAAATAGTACAATCTGTTTTCTGAATAGTAGAACAAATTGCTGCACCAAAAACCTACAAAAGAATCTATTCTGTTATATTCTAATGGTGGCAGACTAACATTTGAAGTGTTGCATAATTTCTTACAAATTCTCTCTAATCAAAAGAGCCTTTTATACAAAAACAAAAACAAAGGAAAAAAAAAAAAGAAAAAAGAAAACACAGTCTCTTTGAAATAAAGGGTTTGTTTGTTTACCTTTAAAAGTAAGTGATAATTAACAGGAAAAAATAACACCAAATAGGATTTTAGTAATCTTCATTGACCAGTAATGAAGGGTTCCTTTTTTTACAAAAACATATGAAAAACTGCAACAGGCTCTGTATTTAGGAAACAGATTGTGCTTAGTTTTTTTAAGAAAACATGTAGCAAACTTGTCTGTCAAGTCACTGGGTGCTTGCCTTGGAGATCCAAACCAGTTAGTGCTGCAGATCCCAGATGTGCATGGTGCTGAGGACACTGCGCTAGGTTGTGGGAACAGTTTTCCTACTGCCTGTGCTAGCTCCAGCCTAAGGGCAAGGACCCTGCAAGGCAAGATTGGTGTTGCTTGGACCCCTAACAGGATGAGACACTGCTGAAGATTTTAGAAAATTTCAATGGAGTTTGCACTTTCTGGGAAGTCTCTTAAGGGTTTATCTTTTTGGGTTGGTTTTTTGATGGTTTTTTTTTATTGTGTGAACAAGACGGCCTCAGAGCAAGGTCAATGAGGAATTATCTCAGCACTTAGAACTATTGTTATGGATGGCTACTAAAAACAATTGAAAGATTAGCTGAAAGATGCTCTGTTATCTCTAAGGCCTGAAGAATGCTGATCTTGATAAGACTCATTACCACATGAATAATGAGCACCACTGAGGCACCAGTGAGGCATTCTGATATACTATAAAATTCAGAGTCCTGAAAACAGGTACTGAGAGTCCCCGGTGGAGTCAGCCCTCCTCCCTCCACTCCATCCCTCCCTCCCCAGAAGAAAAAAGCTCAAACCCGTTCAAAGGAGCCTGTCACTAAGAAAAATAGTAAGCTAGTAAGCTGCAAGATTAATCGATTAATCTTTCATTCTTTCTTTTTTTTTTGTCGAAACATATTTCCTCATCTCTGTTACAAAAGACAAAGACTACAATACCCAATGGCTAGAAGTAACAACTTTCTGGAGGATGACACGGTGAAGGGCTGTGAAGATCACAGAGGCCCCAGTATCTTCCTCAGGTAACAAAACAAATAGTATGTAAGTGTGTTCAAAGCCTTCTGTGGATGTAAACCCCCCTTGTTAATTCTGTCTGTCAAAAAGATAATAGAAAATTAGGCTGACAGTTTTTACTTGCATTCAGTAGAAACATGAAGTAAATGCTTCACTAAATAAAAAAAGATTGGGGTCTGTATTTCCTTCATAATACCTTTGCTTATAGTGTTTTATTTTCTTTCAGTACATAACAGTAATTTACAGCAGTTTCAATTTCTGTTGTTTTCTCCAGAGTTTTTACTTTGTAATATTTCTCTGTCTGTACAAATTTGGCTGAATGTATCAGAGAGCATACTTAGGAAATTTGTAGGTGTCATCATGCTGGAGTCAGAGAAGGACAATTACTCTGGAGGACAGAGACCAATTGCAATCTCCATAGGTTGGAAAGAAGGCCTTCAAAGAACATAACTAATTCAATAATGATAACCTCAAAAAGCTATGCTTTGACAGAAGGAACACCAGAAACAGCAGTTTAGAGGAGAGCAAGAAATCACCAGAAATCAACATCTGTGCTAAAATCAGCAGTGTATAGTTTCTCATGCTGTTGTGATGGAGAAATGATGATAAATGCATCTGTGCTGCTTTTTAAGCCTCGGATGCTTAACTATTGTAATCTGTAAGGTGCTGGGACTGACCTTCATCAAGTCACATGAATCTCTGGGAACTACAGGAATAAGAAAAGAAAGGAAACTGCCCTTTTGAACAACTCCAAAAATCTTGTCTTGGAACTATTTCTGTTCACTGGTGGATTTTCCTAGCTGTCAAAAGACAAGTATAATTGGAAAGAGTTGTCTCAAACATGAACTCAAGCCTGGTAAGCAGGTGATATGCAAACAGTGCTCTTCTCAAGGATGAGCCTCTCTTTAGGATAGCTATTTTTATGGTGGGCATAATCCCAAAGAATTTGGGATGAATTTGAAATCAGCAAGTGTAGCAGAAACCATACTGAAGGAATGGCTCAACTAAAACAAGGACGAAAATGAACTTTGCTTGTTCAGTTAAAGCAGGTGCAGACTAAGTGAATTTACTTATTAGAAAGAAGGGAAAACTAAAAGGAAACAGTTAAGGAGGGTGAAACAATTTATATGAAGGGGAAATGATTTACAGAAGGTCTAAGTGAAGCACACCATCTGGATGAAATTGCAGAAACTGTATCTCAAATCAAGGCAATTAAGAGCTGTGGAACAGAAAAGACCCTTTCTGCCACATGATAGGTGAAAAAGCAGAAACCAGGAAAGCTGCAAGTATATAGCTGGGCAAAAATTCTCTGAGGTCTAAAGGGAAACATACACAAACGGAAGGCTGCTCAGAGAATGAAAACACTGAAGGAATACCTCTAAGACTTCATCCTTCACTTTTCCTGGGTTTGTGTTTAGCATTATGAATAATTAAAAATATTTAGAAACTTGCCCTTTTCTCACTATTAAACTGAAACCAAGTAAGATGGTAATGTTCATGTAGTCCTTTGATTATTATCTGACTGTAGCTCTTAAGTACTTCGCTTTCAAACTGATCACTGAAATCTGTGCAGGAACACTAAGGTACAGAAGAGAGTTTTTAAAGGTGTTATAAATGAAGAAACTGAAGCTGCAGCCAGATTTGTGGCTGTGAGGGAGTGATGTGACAATGCCTCAGCTTAAAAACAATCTAATTCTGCCCTTGTCTTTTCCCTCTTCTCTTAGAAAAGGTTAAATGATGGTTTTTTACAGTACTGATCTCTCTGCATAATGTGTCTCATCTTGTCGCCCTGGCATGTGATATTCCTGTACTCCTCGTCTCACCTAACACCCCTAGCAGTGTCAAAGGCTCCTGCTCATCTGCATTTAGTTCTTTATCTTCTTCCAACTCTGTTTTCTGGGTTGAGGTGCTTCTCCACTTGCAGGAGGACACTGAAGACAGCTAAAAGAATGACTACAGTGAAAAAGCTACAAGAGGTTCTGCATGTAAATACTGTGTTTATAATACCTTTGTTCAGAAGTCACTGCTATTTTATGTCGCAGATAAGGAGCACTGCAGCATTCCCATGCAGTCAGAAATTTTGGAGAATGTCCTGCACTACTGTGATGTAAATCAAGTTATGACTAGGGTTTATAACATTGCTTTGGTCTACTCAGTTGTCCCTGTAGGCCAGACATGCTCATGTGGAACTAATGAAACAGAAGTCTCTGTAATATTTTTTTTTGTTTGATCAGTCAGTCATTCTGAGCCCTCTGTTCCTATATCAGCCAGAGAGCTAAAGACTACATTTTCTTGTTTAGATCAATAAAATATAAACATACATTAATCACCTGCAAACGCATAGCTTTTAAAAACAGGCTAAGCTAACTGAATTTAAGGTCAGATAATTTTATACAAATCTGATGGTAGTGCTGAAACTTCAAAGCTAGAGCTCGTGGAAATGCAACGATAAACTTGATTTCTGGTGACTTTCAAAGTGATTTATGTAATGGTATTTCACAAATGGCTTTCCATCAAATTAAGGATTTACAAAAGATGGAACTTCTAGTGGCAGCAGACACAGATAAGACTGAGGAACTTGATGCCTTCTTTGCCTCAGTCTGACCTTGGTGCCAGGGAAGTTTTTGGAGCAGATCATCTTGAGTGCTATCGCATGGCATATACAGGGCAGTCAGGAAATAAGGCCCAGTCAGCATGGGTACATGAAAGTCAGGTGCTGCTTGACTAGCACGATCCCTTTCTATGACAAGGTGACCAGTTTAGTGGATGAGGGAAAGGCTGTGGATGTTGTGTACCTGGACGTTAATAAAGCATCTGACACCATTTCCCACAGCATTCTTCGGGAAAAACTGCCTGCACAGGGTTTGGATGGGTCTGCTCTTCACCAAGTAAAAAAACTGGTTGGATGGTCAGGCCGGAAGAGTTGTGATGAATGGCATTAAACCAAGTGGGTAGTCATGAGTGGTGTGCCCCAGGGCTCAGTACTGCGGCCTGTTCTCTTTAATATCTTAACCAATGACCTGGATGAGGGGATCGAGTGCACCCTCACTAAATTAGCAGACATGACCAAATTAGTCAGGAGCATTGATCTGCTTGAGGGTAGAGAGCCTCTACAGGGGATCTGGATGGGCTGCATCAATGGGCTGAGGCCAGGGACAGGAGGTTCAACAAGGCCAAATGCTGGCTCCTGTACTGGGGTCACAACAACCCCAAGCAACGCTACAGGCTTGGGGAAGAGTGGCTGGAAAGTTGCCCAGCAGAAAAATCTCCTCGGAGTGTTGGTCGATGGGTGGCTGAATATGAGCCAGAAGTGTGCCTAGGTGGCCAAGAAGGCCAACAGCATCCTGGCTTGTATCAGAAACAGTGTGGCCAGCAGGACTAGGGAAGTGATTGTACCTCTGTACTCAGCACTGGTGAGGCCACACCTCTAATACTGCATTCAGTTTTGGACCCCTCACTCCAAAAAGGACATCAAGGTGCTGTAGTGTGTCCAAAGAAGGGCAGTAAAGCCGGTGAAGGGTGAAGAGAACAAGTCTTATGAGGAGTGGCTGAGGTAAGTGGGGTTGTTCAGTGTGGAGAAAATGATTCTGAGGGGAGACCTCACTGTTCTCTACAACTATCTGAAGGGAGCCTGTTGCAAGGTGGGGTCAGTCTCTTAAGTAACAAGCAAAAGATAAAGAGAAAACAGCCTCAAGGTGTACCAGGGGAGGGTCAGATTAGGTATTAGGAAAATCTTATGCACCAAAAGGGTTACAAAGCACTGGAACAGGCTTCCTATGGAAGTGGTGGAGTCATCATCCCTGGAGGTATTTAAAAGATGCATAGACGTGGTGCTTAGGGACGTAGTTTAGTGGTGGACTTGGATGTGCTAGGTTCTAAAAAAGAAGCTCTGCAAGCAAAGCCTTTGGGGGCCCTGGTGGGCAATGAGCTGAGTGTGAGCCTGTAGTGGCCCTGGCAGCAACGAGGGCCAACAGCATCCTCTGCTGCGTCAGCAGGAGCACAGACCAAGCAAAGGGATTACTCCTCTCCACTCCACACTTGCTCCTTCGCATTTAGACTACTATTGCTCGTTTAGAGCATCTAGTACAAAGATGTCGATAGACTGAAGCATGATCAGTGGAGCACCACCAAAGGTTGGAGCATTTGCCCCGTGAGGTGGGTTAAAGGAGCTGGGCTTGTTCAGCCTGGGAAAGAGATGGTTTCAGAGTAACTTAACAGCAAGATCCAGTGCCTATGGGGAAGGCATCCATGGGACAGATCCAGACCCTAGGTGGTGGGATGACTAAGGACACTGAGCATAAAATGAAACAACAGAGGTTCAAACTGTATATAAGGAAGAACATTTTCATCATGTAGACAGTCAAGCAGAAGAGCAGGTTATCCAGAAAAGTCGTGCAGTATCTGTTCTTGAAGGTTTTCAATACCTGATTGAATACTGAACCAGCAACAGACAACTTGCTTTGACCCCACAGCCAACCTTGCTTTGAGCAGGAGGTTGAACTGGAGGCCTTGAGGAGCCTTCCAACCCAAATTTTCCTACAGTGCTATGAATGTCAGCTGAATGTTTCACCACAGTAAACTATAAATTGTTACTCCCTATCACCTAGTAATGCAGAGGTAACTGAAAGAAAAAAATAGATTATTAGAAGATTAAAATAAGGTATAATATAATTTCCTTTATAACCAACATATACAAGCAACAATCACAAAAAAAAAAAGTCAGTAAATCACAGACTATAAAAAGATACAAACTGTTTACAAAAATATCCTAAGACACTGCACTTCAAAATCCCATCCCCTGTTGTCACTAGTAGATGTGAAAATTTTTTAGTGAACCATCCATCAATGGAGCAACACTAGAATAAAACATTATTGTCTCATAATTTTCCTACTATCATAAAAAAAAAGAGATGCTCTACCATAAAATTCTTTCTAAAACCGATGGGAACAGGTACAAAACACCTAGGAAGCTAAGAATGTGGCAGAGTATCAAATGACAAAATCATAAACTGCTATGAGGTTATGAATTAATAAGCACTGCTAATTCAACCATATAAATATATAATTCAACCATATGTGTGTGTGTATATATATATACATATATATATTTAAAAGCCTAGCAATCGGCATTTACAGAACATTAGAATTTGGAAAAATGCTAAAATACACAGATTTACAAAAAGAAAATCTGCAAGACAAAAGAAATATCCTTGGCCTGTTAATTCTAAAACTGTAAGGGTAACTCAGGTGAAACACTCTAGGGAGGATGACAGGTCAGACCAAGTTCTTTTTTCAATGTTTCCTATTCTTTAGGTCAAAGACATGTTATGGGAGGACATTGTTCTTTTGAGACATCTAACTGTCTCCCCTCAAAGACCACAGTACTTTCTCTGGATTTGAGATTCCTCTCTGAAGGCCAGATATGTAAAAGTCAGATGTCAACATACCTATTTAGTAAGTACTTCAACATCTAGTGAAAGTTGAAGCTGCAAGAAGGATTCTTCCAGGTAAAGCAAATCTTCACACCTGTAACAGCCAACTCCAGGGACTGGCTGAGACATTGTGTTTTATTTCAAAACTAAAGACAGAGATGTTTACTCAAGTTGCATGCAACAGTCACTGGACAAGAACAGAAACTGTCTGAATAGTATGGACTTAAACCTAGGATTTCCTACTTGTAAAAGCGTGTAAGATAACAGGCGGGTCTCATATTAAGACACTCAAATGCATATTTGTACACATTCATGCTCATGTTGTCATCACTGCTCAATTTAGTTGCCTAAGGAGATACACTTGGTGACAGTGCCACTAAAGATACTGCAGGGTATCAGAGGCACAAAGAGAGAAAATGTGACACAGGACTTACAGAAGATCTGCAGTCCTTTGGGGTAGTGGCTGGAGATTCAGCCCAAAACATTAGGGAAATACGTCAAGTGCTTCATAGCTTAGACATTTCAACTGCATGGAGACATCTAGATTTACAAGCCTATTTTTGTGCATCTTCATTCTGAGATGAGTCCCACCTTGGTGAAAAATCTCTTCAAGAAACACAAGAAAACAATACGTCTAATATCTGTTCTGGTTGCAGAGGTTATTGCTCCCACCAAAGCCAAGATATGCTCATTAATATGGTTCAACTGCACAATTTAATTTTTCACTGAAGCAGGTAGAGCCCAGACGACCAGTTAATAGCACTTTATAGAGAGGCTGGTGTGTGTCTGAACTGCTGCAATGGCATTACAAGGGGAATTCTTGCTCTGCCTCAACACTTTCAAAGCTCCATAACAAACTGTTCCAAATCCTTATCAGAGCATTAAGTGCCAATGCCAAGTAGTTATTTTACCTCTGGACAGAAATCCTTCTCTCTCTGTATATTGTGAAAAAAAATTTTACAAACCATGTCTCAAGTCAGCAGTTACTTCAAAACTTATCAAGGATGCATGTATTTCCCCAATCACACATTCCTCTTACAGTGGCCTAGAGAGCTTACTGGTGAGAAAATGCTGCAATCTGCAAAGAAGAAAATATGTGTTCCTTTGTGCCAGAGCTGCTTTACCAATAACAAAGATTTTTATTATTTTTTTTTTTTGCCAACAGATATGCAGGGGTGTGCAATCCAGTGTTTAAACTGTTCTTGAGAACAGGAGTCTTGAACCAATACATATTTTGCTATTATGCAGATTCTAGTATCCTCCTCTGTTTTCCATCTTTTCTTTACAAAATGGTTTTAAATGAAGCTTTTTTACAAAATGAAAATGAAAATTATTGAATCAATTAGGTACCAGTTCTTTTTGTTTATTCCTTTCCTTGCTCTTTTTGTAATCATGCTTTGAGCACCGTGGAGGGAGGTGGAAGAACAGATTCTCTACCTCAATGAAACAAATGCAAAAGGAAAGCAGTACCAAAAGAGTACAGTAGCTCCTGAGTGGCTACCAAACTTACATACTTATTTATCTTTATTTGTGTTAATTTGGCTAAACTGAATCTGATTTTCTAATGTGAATAGCCAGGAACACTGCTTTTGCAAATCAAACATTTCTGTTGAAAGCAAGTTTTCTAGAAGAAAGCATTAAACAAATGTTACCATATGATATACCATATGCAAAGTGTATGAAACAGAAATGTGGCCAGTGTCTAAACAAGAATCACTCTTTGGAGAGCCAATTCAACATCAAAGTAACTTGTTTTGTAAATATATTTTACATATATAGAAAAGAAAGATTTGTTACCTGAAATAAATACAAAGTACCAAGATAAAATATTTACAGTATTAAAAACCTGGTATTTCAGATAATTGCTCTGACATAAAAATTGATTTGGTGAAACAAGTGCAAGGGAAAGGGTAAGGACTAATGCTAAAAACTTTTTATATTTATGGTGAATATGTCCTACTAGGAGACAACTAAAATGCTGTTCAGCTGTTAGGAAGAAAAGAAAAATGCCATTCATCATAATATTTACCCTCTAAAATTATCAAAGACTCTGGATCAGTTAAGGTATTGTTGAACTCATATTTTAAAGTCCTTTTATGTGAAAGATAATTACTATTAAGATATGTTACTTTAATTATTAATATATTATTTCATCACACAAATAAAAAATTAAAAATCAGATTATACATAAATATATAAAGGGAATTTTATCAATATTCATTAATTTTTAACAGAAAGGTTTAAAGTAATCATTAAAGGAGTTAAATTCATTAGATTAAGTCTTTGAAATCCTTAGTCAACTCAGAGTGAATTAGGCTTACTGTACCTACCCTTGCGCCTACACAAGTCAAACCAAGCAGTATACAATGAACACAAGAGCATTTATGGCTCTTGCACTGTTGCAAAACAGAGCACCAGATTTTATTTTGCTCAGGTAGTGACTTTTTTGAATAAAGCAGAAACTAAGTCTGTCCTTTAAGACTTTGTAGTGATAAGTTACCAAATTGAGAAATAAACATTTTTATTTCTGTCAACCAGACATTGTCTCTAAAGCACACAGAAGCTATACAACTCTTAAAAAAGGCAAGCACTAGTTTCTTAACTAGGAAGCTCTACAGACGCATTACATTTTGACTTGAAAATTCATTGCCCTTCTTTTAAACATTGCCTGAAACAACTTTATTGTCATCTTCACTATGTATGTAAATGCCAACATATTGTTTTCTGTTATTAGAAACAGCATTTATTCAAAACACCACCTGGATTATTAAATTTTTTGTGTGTGTGTATTTAAAATTGGAAATAAATTGCATTATCTCTGAAACTGCTGTATAGCATAGTAGTTTAAATTACAATTTTTACTATCTGGCTCAAAAATTTTCCAATGCAATCCCACAACAAATGCATTGTTAAAAAGTAGGCTGCTTGTTTTAATCAACTTATATTTGAGATGAGTTCAAAAGAACACTCGTTCTCCATAAGTATAAAGAAAACAGAGGGAATTCATCTGACAGATAAAGAATGATTTGATCAAGGTTCTTCAGAAATTTGATTTTTTCTTCTCCATCATAGTCTGAGCTTGAAACGTTACTTGCTTCGGTCCCATTTTGAAGAAGTTGTTCCAGAATCATGCACAAAGGAAAAATATTCTCATACTGGGTAATGTCATACATGGCCTGGATCTAGGAATAAAATAAAAATGATACATAAGAAATGTGTGAAAATGTTTCTGCAGCCCACCACCTCAGATGACACTGTAAAGAATATTGTTAAAATCTGCAGTAGTATTTCTATCATCAGAATGGCTATACTCTGAGCATGATTACTTATAAGAAATGTTTTTCCTTTTGTCGTAACAGCCAAACAACTCACTTTCCATCATACTACCAAATGAAAAGTCAACAAAACCCCTGTTCATAAGTCAAAGAAGGTTTTCTCTGACTAATTATCCATGGGCTGTGACATACAATAATGATTTACAGATAAATAACAACAACAAAAGCTTTGCTTGTTCTAGGCATGTAATTAAAATTGGTGGACTTTTATTTTCTGAGAAATAAAATAACAAGTAAAAAAAAGGAATGTTTTTTACTCTCAAATACAGACAGTCATCTACTGAAATGACACCCACAGATAGCAAATTAAAAGTACAAATTCTCAAGCTCAACAGAAAATACACAAGGCAGTACTATTTATTCTGAGTCAGTTATAAAGTGAAAGAGTCAGTCTGTCAAATACGCTCACTGTCCAACCTAGAAATTCATTAACAACCTTACGCTTTATCTAATATAAATTTTCCTGTCCCATATTTGGAAACTGCAATTTCAAACTGAATCTTTCAGAATCTCTGCCATACATAGGTGACCTGTGTTTGGTTCTGGTCAATTATCACAAGCAGCTGCTGGCTCAAGCAGCTGGGAGGGGCCGCAGCCAGGATAAACAACTGAACCAGCCAATGGAATATTTGATACCATACTGACATAATTCCTGCTATATAAAGGGAGGGCCAGCCCTGGGGCAGAGTGCCTGTTTTCAGCTTGTTTCAGTGTGTGGTTTAGGACAGTAGCTGGAGCAGGAAAAGTGGTGTCTTGGGCACAAGTAGAGCCTCCCCATTTCAATCACTCACTTTGTATATCATTTCATTAGTACTATCATTAATATTGTTGTTTTCTTGTCTCTTTCCGTTGTTTTATTAAACTGTCCTTATCGGAACCCATGGAGTCTCACCTCTTTCTTCCTCACAAATCTCTTTCCCACCTCACAGGAGGGGTGTGCAGGGAGGGAGGTGGGGGCAAATAGTGGTCAAGAAGCTGTGTGGTTTTTAGCTGCTAGCAGAGGTTAAACCACAGCGATAGGGAATAACTGGTAAGAAGAGAACTTAAACCTTAGGAAGTTGTTTCTCTGGAATGAAATTTGGTGTCTTCCTTAAAATCAGAACCTACCACTAATATGAGATGACCTTGTGTGGTGGGTTGACCCTGGCACAGCACCAGGTGCCCACCAAACCCTTCTATCACTCCCGCTGACCCCCTTCAGCATAGCACTCAGGGAGAGAGTAAGACGCAAAGCAAAGGGGTGTGGGTTATGATAGATAAGATGTTATTCTCTACTTCCCGTCCACAGGCGATGTCGGGCCGAGTCCAGGAAGCCCTGCTTCAGGAACACGCAGCAGCCGCCTGGAGGACAAAGCAGAATGCCTCCTCCATCCTCCTCCTGCCCTCTCCCTTTATAGTTGAGCTGACGTCATATGGTATGGAATATCCCACTGGTCAGCTCAGGTTGGCTGTATCTTCTCCCCCATCCTGCCCCCCATCCTCTGGTGCCGTGTGAGCACTGGCAGTCACAACACGGGTGTGTTATCAACACCCTCCAGCTCCCAGTGCTGTAGCATGAGGGCTGGGTGGGGAAAAGCAGCTCAGCCAGACACACTACACCTTGTTCTGAAAAAGGCTGCAGTTACAGTAGATAGATGACCAAAACTAAACATCACAGCTGTTAGAAAATTAATTATGTATTTTAGAAAATGGACCAATAGCTCCAATAGTACTGTGGTACAAACCCAGATGGGGCTATGAATCAGTATCAAATCATTTTACCCACCCTAAACTGCATACTGGTAAACTTTATGAAGTGTGACATTTATTACATAACATTTGTTTTGCTAACAATGTGTGAGTTATTTTTAATTACCCTGGAATGTAACAAAAAGACAGCACTTTACCGTCCTCAGGTAAGACTGCTGCTTTCTACTTCTGTAGTAGATGGTGTCTCAGGAATTGCTCAGTTTGTCTTTCTGAGGTAGTAAGTTCTTAAACCTCAAGTCTGTGTTGAAGCTCTGTAGGGTAATGTCTTTTAGGTAACCTCCCACCTCAGAGACAATACTAATACATCTCATTCTACTACAAAGCCTCAATGTAGTTAAGTAATTTTGCTGAGCTTTCTAGACGTCTTGAAAAATAGGTTAATTACTGAAAAATATTATCCCTTGCCTTGCATGCTCCTGTTCTGTCTTTCTGGAGACTGAAAAATCTGCAGTTAAAAAGCTATTGCCAAGAATTTGATATTGACATTCATGGAATGGGTCCAGAGGAGGGCCGTGAAGGTGACCAGAGGGCTGGAACACCTCTCCTACAAGGACAGGCTGAGAGAGTTGTCCAGTCTGGAGAAGACCCCAGGGAGACCTCATTGTGGCCTACCAGTATCTGAAGGAGGACTACAAGAAAGATGGGGAGGGACTTTTCATAAGGGCTTGTAGTGATAGGACAAGGAGTAATGGCTTCCAACTGAGAGGGGGGTAGATTTAGATTAGAAATTAGGAAGAAGTTTTTCACCCTGAGGGTGGTGAGACACTGGAACAGGTTGCCTAGCGAAGCTGTGGTCGCTCCATCACTGGATGTGTTCAAGATCAGGTTGGATGGGGCTTTCAGCAACCTGGTCTAGTCGGAGTTGTCCCTGTCCATGTCAGGGGGTTGGGAACTAGATCTTTAAGGTCCCTTCCAACTCAAACCATTCTGTGATTCTCAACAGACAGCAGGCAGGCCAATATTAAGTATTTGCATATTTGCCTATTTTTTTGTAAAGCCAGGAAAAAGCCCCCACATCAGTCTCGAACATCTTCTGGCAAAAAGCTTATTAATCTTTCCAACCCATTTAATAATCGGAACAAAACACGTCTTCATGTCTTTTGTTAGATGTCTTTTGTAGTGCTAATTTATGCAACTACTACCAATGCAAATTTATGCCACAAAATCTGTAGAGGAATACCTTTACTGTTACCTAATGGTGCACAGTCAGATTACCATCCTATTCATCTTGCTCACCAGTGTGTGTAATCGCGTAGCGGCATATGTATGGGCATGCACACACACGGAGCTAGCCCATCAAGAAAGTTCAGAAGGTATGTCTGTAAGGAAAACCTTATATGTAAGCCACAATTCCAGAATATATTAACACCAACTTTAAATAACTTTAACAATAACTCTGTTTTCCAGTAAGAATTTTAAGATAAATCACTTTTTTTACAGATCAGATGGGTGTGCAATATTTTGTGTGAGATCTGTCCATGCTGAGGTTTTCTCAGCAAGCATTTGGAAATGTGTTTCTTAACAGTAAGATGCATTTTGCATATACCTCAGTTTTGAATTTAACTTTTGAAAGTATTTTCATATCACGGTTTCTCAATCCAGACAAACCTTTCAAAGATAAATACTTTTTGTAAAATGACTAATTACATAATATTGAGCTTTACCTAAGATGAAAACAGATATTTAAGGATCTCCTGGAAGGATCTGATGGTATACCAATCAGAATTCATATATGTATATCGCTAAGTTCAGAATGCAGGAAATGTCAAAGCTTTTAGGCTGAAACTAATTCTCTGAGCTTCTTCTACATTACAGGGTGATCACTTGGAATAGCACACATATTTACTACATAATCTGAAAGCAGGAAAGAAGTTCTCTAACCTGTTGTCTTTATAATGCTGTCATAAAAACCAGTACTAACATGTTAAAGGAAACTGCTCAAAAAAGTACTCAGCAATGACAGTTGGAACACTAAAAAGCCATCTCTGTTCCAGGTCCCTGGGCCTTTATTATGCTTCCTCTTTGAGAAGCAACAGATCAGGTGGCCCTGGATCAAATTCCAAGCCCCTGCTCTCTTGTTGGGACAGATCTGAAGTTGGGGTCTTCAGCAAAATTTTGAACAAAAGGAAGGGGTCTGACAGCACAGAATTAATGGAAGTAACCTTCACAGAATGGTGGATGTAATTCCTGAAAGTTATTCAACTAGATTCAGAAAAAAATCTTGAGTGGAATTCTACACGCAATTTTTGCACTGTAGAATATTTTTGTTTTCATGTTTTAGTGGTTCATGCACATTTATGTAATTTATTCAAATGCCCTCAACAACAGCAATATAAAACAAGAACAGGAGAATAAACATCAGATTTGAAGAAATTCTCTGCAATTCTTAAACCATTTACCAGCTGCCACTCATATTTATAGTGATGCAGTCTTTGGAGGATGGAATTTTCAAATGCAGCAGAGTGCTACCTTCTAAGTACAGGCAAATAACTTATGTCTCAAGGGGTATACAGAACGGAGATAATATTTTACCAGTGCAAATACAAATTAAATGAAAAGAGAGAGATTATGTTCATGTCAACCGGTATTTGCTTCTGTGTAACTCAAATACTTATGCAGGCTCGGGACAAAGCATCAGCAACATTGCTATGCTTTCTGGAATAAGGCAGAAACAGCTCCAGCACAGGAAAACTGTATTTTGTTTACAATGGCAAATTTGAAATGCTGAAATTTCTGACAAAATTAAAGCAATAAAAAATTAATCTAGAAACATGATTATGTTTGATTAATGACAAAAAGCTTTCTTCCTTTTCTATCCTTATAATTTAGCTAATAATATCTTATCTATCCTTATAATTTAATTATAGAATAATATCTTATTCTATCCTTATAATTTAGTTTAGGCCTTTTTAATCCTCTGTAGATACCAAGTTTAAATGTATATTGCGACAAATGATAATACACAACATACTGCTATATAAAATACTGATACCAATTTGAATCACACTGGAAAGCTGAGTCTTCATACACCTCTACTGTTTAGAAAGTGATAAAACTGACACTTCTGGAAGATGGCTACTTTAGCATAAAAATGTTCTGCCTAAATCTCCCCAATTCAACGATATTATAACAGTTTTGCTTCTTGTAAATTTTTTTTTTTTGCAACTTTTACCACTTCTGTATCTGAGCAAACTTATGTTATTCTGCAGCGATATAACTTTTATGCTAGCAAGGTGTCTCTTCTATGTTCCAAGAAATTCTATTTCAAATTTTACTGAAATATGAAGTGTTAAGAATTGGTATTTCTCTCCTTCTACATGCCTGTTTTTTTCAGAGAAGCATAAAGGGTAGACTGAAATAAACAACAGGAATGGCTAATGTTGTCTTTCAACTGAAGCAGAAGCAGTAGGAACTGCAGCACTGCCAGCTGCTGGGCTGTGATCACTTAGGTCGTTAAGGAGGATGGAGGACTGAACAGAACCAAATGTGCCATCTAGCCATTTCCAGAAAAAATCCTGAACAGCCCATTCTCTCTTCAGGGAAGCAAATGGAGCCAAAGCTCCTACAAATACTTTAGGGAATAGAGGAGTAAGCAAAAAGCATACATCTACTTTGAAATAGTCTCATCACCAATGCGTCATCTCAACAACTAATCTTCCTTGCAGAAGGCGTCTGGTACAGGCAAGAAAATGAAGATTCATAGGCGAGGAGGCCACAGAGAAAGTGTAAGCTGATGCCACAGAACACAGGACTTACCCAAACTATTTCAGTTTGAAGTGAAGCATGCATGTTAGAAAATGTCTGAGCTTGATTTACACTTTTCTAGAGATACACAATCCTGGGTTTTATGGTCAAATACCCCAACTTTTTTTTTTTTTTTTTTTTTTTTGAGTTTTGGTTTTATGTATTTACTTACTTTTATTTTCTGCCTTGACTTTCTGGAACTCAAGAGAACTAAGAGAAAGGCAGATCTGGGACTAAACAACTAGGCAGTAATAAAGTAAATACTGCCATTCGTGTCCAGAGAAATGAAAAAATTATCTCTGTGCTCACTATGCCTGCATATAGGAGGGATGTTCCTCTGAAACCGTTTTCAGTACTTTAACACTACAATTGTCATAACAAGTATATCATTATAAAAGAAATCCCTAAATGAAGAGGTATTGACAGCATCGCTTTTTAGGAAAAAACTTTCTAACTAATCATAATGAAAACCAGGAAAGTGACTGGCTGGAAATGCTACCAACAAGTGATCAGCATTTAGTAAATTTTGTGTTTGCTAAGGTAATGCTGACAAACCTGAATTTTCAGTAAAACACTCTTTTACTTTATGCATCCATTCTCAAACAGAGGTTAATGATAAAACATATTTCAAGAAATTGTTCCCTCAAGTGGCAATTCATTCTCATTTTATAAACAAAGAACATTAATTTTCACAGGAAATTCTGTTCTTGTCCCTTTGGTTTTTTCTTTGAGAAATCCCCATCCAGGCTACTCACTGCTGTGTTCAAATCCTAAACACAGGACAAACATTTTTCAGAGTGTGGCATGTACTTCTGGATAACAGTCATTTTACTTGAACTAACATGGGAAGTCTTTCAACTGCATGTTCCACAAGCATGTAAATAACCTCTACATGGATTATTAAAATTTACAAAACCAACAATATCCATGGTATAAGAAAGAACACAGTAGGATAAAAAAAAAGGTTATCTCTAATTGCTGTTTAGTGTTTAAATAACATGCTGATAAGCATTTTAAAAATATTTAGGGTAGGCATGCATGAAAGACTTTACTAGAAATCTTTTTGTTCTGATTTTAATACTATTGTATTTGGTTAAAAGGTAATTGCCTTACAGATTGCCATGACTCAGGATTCGGTTTTTAGCTACTATAGCATTTCTGTATAATTGCTTTCTGTTTTTTTGATTTGAAATATGTTATTTCCCTAACATCCCTCCCATTAATCACAATCCTCATTAACCACGTCAGTATTCACCTGCCAAGAAAGTTCAAACTGATTTACACCCTCTTTCAGTATCTAAAGCAAAATTCGGAACACCTACAATTCCTTATACAAATTTATACCACATTCCTCCCAAACCTCCCAAGTATTTTCATTTTTTATTCAACGGGATCTGAAATTCCAGTTGTGTCACCTTGTATTCATGCTATCACTTTCTTCTCAAGTAACTCCCTAAAATTCGAGAATTCTGTTTACAAATCAAGAGCAAATATGTCTGCAGAAAGGATCATGGAATTACTGACATTTGTGAAAGTTAAATTCCAGAGGAGGGACCACCAGTTAAACTCTTGGAACAAATGGATCTACAGCATGTGCAGTGACTACAGCCCTAAGCAACATATTGTCAATAACACTTTAGACATCTCAGCCAGCCTCACATTAGAGAAATTTCAGGAGAAACAGTAAGAATCTTGTAAAAATGATGTCTGCACAGACACGGTAATTTGGCATAATCTGGAAAATACTTTTGAGAGCAAAGCACTTTAAATTCTGTCACCCAAGGGGAAGATGCTTCTCCCCAAGACATCTATGCATCGTGACTCTTCCACATACCATTCATCAGGGTCATCTGTTACTAGCCCTTAATATGGTACACTGAAATACAAGAAATTCCCAAGCCATTTTAAGCAATAGTATTCTTATCTAGTATACGATTTCCACAACATATTATAAGAAATTAAATACACCAGCAGTTCAGCATTCAAGCTTCCACTTTGGAGAAAGAATTGTAACAATCGTCTTGCAAGTGACATAAAAAAAGACACGTAAAGCTTTAAGAAGTAAATTCTAATCCCTGTTATACAGTTACAGAAAGCTAAAATGTGAGCGACTAAGAAATCTTGTTTAGTGAGAACAAACAAAAAAAAATGGAATGTATGAACCTTCTTGGGAAAACGGGAATTTGTAAACCTATTTACTCCAGTCTACACTGTATGAACTTCAACTGTCACTTCTATTATATATGATATTTCTGAAATGTATTCTAGAGTAAAAAAATTAATTTCTTCACAAGCTGAAGCACGAAATATGTTGGTGTTTTATTAGTTGTTTTTTTTTTTTCAAAAAAGAAACTGAAATAAATATTTTGAAAGTATCTATCATAGTATGGGTCCTTCCAAATCAAATATGCTACGAAGCAGATTCCTAATTTTTAAAAAAGCAAAGTTCTAGATGAGACAGTTGCATGCCACATCAATATCAGGGCAAAAGGAGTTTCCTGGTTGAGGAGGAGGAATTCTCTCCATTCCTATAAACTCGCAGGAAAATGGAACTATGGGAAAGTGGAGGAAAGAAACTTGTCAATTCAACTATACAGCCGAAAAACCCTGTATTTAGCTCCCTCAGATGCATGCTTCTCTCTAAAAAGGAGCCTTACTACAATTTACATTGACTTTCCACTCCAATTGATCATAAAAAAATTACAACAGACTGTACCATATACTTTGTTCTGCCTCAACTTCCACTCTATCTTCAAAGTCCTGTTTGGGACTTCCATTTCTCCACCCATGTTCTGTTTAGCTTTCAGGGAGTAAAGGATGGAAAACAGATAACAATTTAGATGTGGGTGTGAATAAGCTGTTAATTACTAGCAGAAGCTGAGACAATTATTTTAGACTCTGTTATTAGTGAATTACATCTGAAAACCCTTCCTGTCTTCCAGTTACAGCCTGCCCTGCCACTCATTTCCCTGCTGTACCTCCATCTCCATCCTTTTGGCTCTTCTCTATCTTTTCCTTCACTGCTCTCTGGAAAACTGAAGGTGTCCCATTGGCATGACTGAGTGGCACCTCACAAATCTGAAAGTATTTCATCTATCACTATGCAATCTTTTAATGTCTCCAAATTCTGAATATGCACAAAATACAATTTTTTATTTAATTTGAACTTCCCACAAGAACATGGTCTTGCAACATCACCACCACCAGTAGAAAATATCCAAACCTGCAAACTGAAGAAAAAGTTACAAATCTCTACACTCACTTCAAAACTATGGATATTTTGAGAGGACTGGACTAACAGAAAACTTAGGAAAACACTTCTAGAGAAGGTAGAGTTCAAAAATGCAATCACAATATGGTACTTACCTAAACAATTTCTGAGCTTAATCCAGTTTCAGGAAGGTTACAGAAAACAGTCCCTAATTGTCACTACCATTAAGACAGCATGTGAACTTTTGTATAAAACAACAAATAGCCTTGTACTAGCAAAATTAAGGTAGCTGATTCTCAGAGATGATTCTGTTCTTTCTGAAGGTGACAGAGTACTTGCCAACTAGTAAATGAGCCCACAGTAGGCAAAATATAATGCTAATGTCAGATTTATTGTGCAATCAGAATGCAGTGCTAGATGTTGCATGGTATTTATTGAAAATTTATCCTGAAAGATTAGAAAAAAATTAACATTTCACAGGATTACTAGCCTTTGAAAAGGACAGATAAACTTAAGTTAGAGGCATATTTTTTTTACAATTAAATGGTCTGGAAAGAGTAATAAAGCATCTTCCTGACTGTGGACCAGATGCAGTAATTCAGAATACCTTCTACTTTATTTTACGCACAAAGATATTTACAATCAGGTAATTCTATTTAATACTTAACAGCGGGCAATACATACAAGAACACAGCAATGCTTCCCTAAGTGCCTTTAGTAACACAATAGTGTTCCTCTTTTCACTACTTTAAACAGATATAATGCTGTAAATTTAATGCAATTTAACATAATTGCTTAATTTACTAGGTAGGATTAAAACCACTGTGAAAGATATTAAAATATCATATTAATAAATCATAATGAATATACAGGTCACCTAGCTCTTCAAAATTATTTCAGATGACTGCATGAAATAAACAAAAATATGACAGAAAATCTTTATAGACTGACATTAAAAGTGGTGAGAAGAAACAAAATCACGTCACATCAAAATTAGGGTGCGCTTAATTAAGTTACACTGTGACTCCTGGCAAATTTCTAGTTATGAGAAGGTCTAGCCTACCTGGCATAGTAATCATAACATTGCTAATGAGTGAAAGACATCAGCTTCAGTATAAAGAAAACCTCCTATTTTAATGCTGAAACTTGTTTTATTAGGAAAAAGTCATGATGTTGAATCTGAGCTTTTATACATTCCATTGTTATCAGTGCTCTCGTAGAAAATGTCTGTGCTATAGTAGTGGGAAAACTTCTGGGATAATACAGCAATTTTCGGAATGTGAACAAATAAGAAAGAGACTACTGCTACATTTTAATGGCTTTAGGGTATCTATGCAATACATTCCTTCCAGTTTCACTGATGACAGCAAATTAGCCAACAAAGATCTCATGCTGTGGCTGCTCTTGATACCAAACTTAACTCATTTAAATCAAATTCAGGTTCTCCAATACTATACTGGCAAACAGCCATTGATTTAGAAAAGTTTTTAAGCTTTCCAGTCTGTGAACTCTTCGAAACTTCTCATTTGCTTCTGTCACAGGTCCATCTCTTTTCCTTAATACTGCATATTTCACATTACCTACTGGAGATGGAGATGATAGGATTATGACCCTGTAGAACTATGGTTCTTTTAATGTTCTTTTCCATTCTGAATCCTCTGGACAATAAGAATTGAGAGACTGACTTCTTTAATCCTAAAGGATTAATTAGAATTCTTCCACCTACTGTTCCCTCAGTGGGATCTCAGCCTAGTGATCAGAACTGTACAAGGTCAGCCTTGGGCCATTACCATTCTGTATGTTGCTTTATCTTCCTATAAAACTTTCTTGATAGCTATTACCTCTTTCCAGAATAAAATACGCCCCATGATTTGTTCCAAACCCTTCTGTCCCCAGGTGACACAGGGATTTAGCAACAAGCATAGGAAATATATATTTATATATTTATTTCCCCCCAACTCTGTAGTGTCTGGGATTATTTTAGTTATCAACTCACATACACATGTGCAGATGAAGGAACTTAGTATCTGGCTTCTGGACTGATTTTAATTCCACTTCTATTTGAAGAGAAACAAACAAAAAAATTTCCTTCTGGACAAAGTCAATGGGTTCTGCTGGTTTTCTCTGGCTTTCATAGAGTTAACTGACAGTTACAGCAGCAATGGTACAAAGCTTTGTGAATTCTTAATGCTGAAAAAAGGTAGTAGAACTTGAAAAGTCAGCTTTCTGCCTTCTTCACTTATCAGCTGGAAATCATCATTTTTGGGGACAAACATCTTCCATTTCACAGCTCTATCCAAACACTAAGCTCATAGTGCCTGACTTAAGACACAGCCTTATTGTCAAACAAAAGGACACAATAGCAAGAAAGAAGCAATATATTTTAGTATTAGCAGGACTGTAATAATAGGAAGAGTCAAATAGTTAACAGAACATTATTCCTGAATCAGTGGTCTTTCTCACTGCATTTGTACCAGAAAAAAAAGCTTAACAGATCAGGTAGGTAACACTTAAAATATTTTTAACAAAGTAATCCACATGCATTGTTCCTAAAAGCAGCCACCATTTGAAGGTGGGAGACTACTGTGACAAGGAAATAGTTACTCCACTTATATCTGGTCTTCCCATCCTTGCCACCAAGTGCCCCATTTGAAAAATTTGAAAAATTGAAACAGCTTTGGAAACATCCAGAAACACTAAGGGAGGGTTTTTGGGGAGCAATTTCAATTTTTGAATTCTTTAGCACATTTAGGATTTCTTGTAGAAATTGCAGCATGTTCTAACGATATTTGCCAAGAACAAGATAAAGGTTAGAAGCACAGTACTTCCTGAATCTACACTTCTTACTCACCCTTTAGGATTAGATATAGATGCACAAAGAAGCACAAAATATTGCCTGAAAATTACTGCCTTAGAGAGAAACACATTTGAAGTTATATCAATAGTCAAAAGATAAAAGGTACGGCAGAGAAGAAAAAAAGATTACAGAGAATTAGTTCATATGAAAAGAATTTTTGTGGAACAGACACAGAGAAAGCAACTAGAAAGTCCTCACACAGGATCTGAAGGTTAAGAAACAGACATTTTTGTTCAAAGATAGTATCTAATATAGTTTCTTTCTCAGATCCAAGTTTTTCTTATCTTCAAACTTCAGTGTCATCTAGTTCTTCCATAATGATAAAGGGCAGAAAAATACTCAGTTTATCTTATTTCCATCATAAACTGGTTTATATACTTCTGCTGTAATCCTCATTTGTTTCCTCTTTAAATCACAATCTCTCTTTCTCTCGGAACAGGTGACTTTACAAGTCTCTAAATTGGTTGGTTTTATCCAAACTCTTTCTATGCTGTTATATATTTTCTGAGAAAACGTTACCACATGATCGGTCTGCTACAACTCATCATCTACATTCTTTACCAGTTTATCTCATAATCCTAGTAATATTTTAGAACAGTTGCTCTGCATGGAAATAATAGCTAAGAACTTATTTTCTGTACTTGGCAAATAACATTAAATAAAATTTAAAGAACCCACTCTTAAGGGTTAAATGAAATAATCACTCTTTACGGGCAAAAATTACTCAAACTTCAATCTTTGAAATTTAGAGCAACAAGAGTTAGCACCACTTTGCTACACTAAACCATGAAAGAGTAATGACAAAATACTTGGAGTGACTTTTCATTTGCTCCTCTTGTATGCAATATGATTTACCTTAGGATTTAAAACTGTTCTTAATTGCATATTAAGAGAGGCAATATATGCAACAAGATTTTATTAATACCACTGCGTGCCGTATTTCATACTGAAAACACTCTACACTGGCTCACGTATAAAATGAACTCAGAACAAAGGCCTACTTCATACAAAGTAGCACATTAATATTTGACACAGACTGTAATTGCCATTCTACTGGTTTCTATAATATTCATGTTTGTAAGCAGTTTTGAACAGCAGTCAATTACTTCTTTTGGAATGCTCCCCTTGCATTTATATTGCAAGTCTTTGAGAAGACAGTCAATGACTGATGGGAATAATTTTGCAGGAACATAGGTACATTTTTTAGGTTTATTTTAACTTTGTGCAAGTCTGAAAGTATTTCTATTGTCTTTTTTTTTTTTTTTTAAAGTTAACTAATTCAAGTACAGTGATTATGCCACTAGCTGCTGTATTCACTACAGAGACAGACAATTGGGATCTGCATTTTTTTTAAGAAGATGCAGCACGCTAGTAAAACATTTAGAACACACTGACAAAGGTCCTTAAAAGACTAATGCAAATTTGATAGTCTAGTTTCAGAAGGAACACCGGATGTTAATGGTTTGTGTGTCTAGTAAAAAAAAGGAAAGAGGAATAAATGCAAATAAGCAAACGCAGATATGAATGACCTGTTAGAAGATCAGCATAAGAGTAATATTTAAGGGTAGTTTTGATGTGAAACCATGAGTTAGCAAGATTGGAAAAATGTAATTTGCTGGATGAGTTGTTCTGTGCTGCTAATCCTTGTATGTTGTCCAAGTGTTGTTGAAAATGTTGCAAGAAACAAATGTTTTCTATGAATTACATTCCCTGTTTAGTCTCAGATTCGTTTTGCTGTACTTGTTAATAAAATGTTAATATTATATAAGTGGTATTTCAAGTACCATGGTAGAGAATTTTGAACGCTCCAAATAACAGCACAATCTGTTAGTCTAAACCACTGATTAGACTGTACGTATCTATCATTTCCTAAGGAAGTAGTTCTCTGTAAGAAAATGGGACATCAGAAGCAGTGGTACATACTGACTTCACTTTAAAGGACATATGTAAATCTCATCCTTCCCATTTCCAACTTGAAAGAAAAGATTCAGGGGCTTCAAATAAGGAAACCACTTTTTGTTTATAAACTGCAACCTTACAGTTGAGCTTCACAGAAAGACAAAATTTAAAGAAATACCAATTTCTTTAGCTTTTCCTACTTCTTCGAATAGCTGTCTCCCAGTCATGGTACCTATTGCTGTCAAGTGTATTCTGAAATATTAACCTCTTTCCCAGCCCTGTACCAGGATCTCACTAAACGATTTCATACTGGGAATCAGGTGTATACAAGTGGAACACTGTGGTGTTTTTTCAGTTATGTCCCTCTGTGTGATACAGCATTTAGTCTTCAAATACAAAGAAGTTGTTGGGTTTGTTTTTTTTTTTTTAAACAAGAAACAAAGAAGATAAAAAATATAAATATTCAATGAAAATAAGATTAATATCAGTTTAGCTTCAAACATAGATGAATAAAATTGAGAAGTTCTGAAACTAGAAAAATAACAGCCTTAGAGAAAATCCTGCAACAAAATGACAGGAACAATTACTAAAAACACAAAGCTGATGGAGTTGCAAAAATCTGTGAGAAAGGCAGCAAAATGCGTCTGACAGCAAAAAGCCAACTGGACAGTGATGGTGACACACCAGCCCACTCTGAGAAGTACACACTAACTAGAAAAACACATCTATTGCTCAGTCTCAAGTATTAGCTACAAGCAGTCACAAAAAATTAGAAACAGAAGTGGCAGCAAGATCATAAAAAATCAGTTATTTTAGAATTTATAAATAGGCAGTCCTTGTTTGTATATTATGTGTAGCATTCCCTTAAATTTGTGGCAAGCATTATTATTTTTATTTTGTGTGTATCAGACTGCAGAAGGCAGAAATTCTACACAGTCCATAAAACTAAACAAAAAAAGTCCTCCTCTGCTGCTGCTTTGCTTACTTAGAAATTAATTCTCAAAGGTTTTTCTTTGTGCTGCTGTTCTAGCATCTTATGACATAGCTACTTTACACTTCCTAATTTCAAATTCATATCCATTCACTGACATTTCTACAGCACAACTGCCCTTGAAGGGAAGAGATAGTATGTAAAAACAAACTAAATAAAAAAGCTGTTATTTTTTAGAACAAATATTTTGACTTAAAAGTTATTATTGCAAAGAAACATGGACAAAAGCAGAGCTGTAATTCTGCCTTTTAAAAAAAAATAATTTCAAGTTCTTGGTGATCATGTATCTGAAAATATCAAATAATGTAGTATGACATTTTTATATAGCTTTCCATTTTAAATCTAGAATGGATCACAAACGCCACCCTAGTTTCAGTGAAAGTTCAAGTGAAGGAAAAAAAAATAAAAATCACATCTTTCCCCCCCACAAAATAAATATAGTAATCTTCCAGAAAGATACAGTTTTATCTTAAAGACAATAAACTATGCAAGTCACTAGTTTTCTTTGTAAGCTGCCAGTATGTCAGCTTATTTTTCAAGTATCAACATCATACAGTATGTAAAACAAAACCAAAAACCCCTAACCAAAAAACCAACAAAACTAAAGTAAGAACTTTAAAGCATGTTAAGAATAAAAGTAAAACCACAGATAAACCCAAAAGTTACCCTACTAAATGCATGTGGGAAAATGACAAAGTAATTATGTAAAAATGCAGAAATAGTCAAGAGTAGTTTCTCCTCCAATTCTGAAAAGGACGAAGAAAAGGACATTTCTACTCCACATAATACTGTGGACAGAACTGAAAAAGGTGCGATATGAACCACCATCTTCAACAGCCCAGCACTTTATTAAGGGATGTTCACAAGTTCTTTCCAGCACCTTTGTAGTATTTCTCATAATGGATATATGTCAAGACCCACATTAAAACATCAAACATGTATATTAAGCCCTAGATTACTGCTTGGAAGACATAGTTCAACAGAATACTGCAGTTGACAAAAAGCCTCTCTGGTAAGGAATTTCCTTTATGCTTATACAGTTATGAATTAACTGGATACAATTTTGTCCTCTACACTCATGCTGAATATTACAAAAATAACATTTGACCTGTGCAAAAAGTGTTATGTTTCATACAAAGTATGTATTTCATAGTGTGGACTGCAAATAAGGAGTATCAAAGGAAGGAGACCCTTCTATCCCAGAAAGATTTTGGCACTAACAGATATTTGATTAAATCACAAAATCATAGTTTACGTTTATACAGTTAATTAATCTTAATATAGCATGAAGAAGTGAATAAGTAAAATTTATCATTATGGCTAATCATTCCAGGGTCTATAATTATATCTCAAATAGTATCTGTAAGATGTCTATTTATTTTAAGTATCACAGTTCACTGCCTGTTTTCCTGGACACAACTGGCAGCCTAATAAAACCCATCTATCTATGTTTTATTTATTAACTTAGAAGACAGATGTGCGCTTACTAGATTTCACAGTAATTGCTAGTATTTTCCTACAGCAAAAAAGCCTTGAAGGTCTTGTAGGAATATGTCCACTGTAACTGGATCCCTGTATCTGAGTTTGTTTTTCAGACGCAGTGCTTTTACACTTGACTACTGAGGCTTCTGAAAATAAATAAATAAATAAATAAATAAAATAATTTGCCAATGACATAAACAGTTATAATCTGATGCTCCTGCAGACCCTTAATATACCACAAGGACAATTAAATCGATATGCTTCAATTTTAACACAATTATGAAAAAAATCCACAGACTGCACCGTCAACCTAGTTTTGTAACTAGATTGAGAACTAAAAATTCCTAAAATTTTTGCTGTTTCACATGATGCATTTGACTGCAAATCTTGACTTTTGATAAATTTCCTACTGAACAGTTTCCTTAGAAATAAGCCAGTCTTTCAGACTTTTACCTTTAGATTTTTTTAAGTATTCTTTTGAATTTGTAAGGCTGGTATTTTACAAGTAAGATATTACTGATCAAACAACTAGAGGCATCTCATCTTCATGAGGGATATTATAGAAATCTGTCTCCTGCTGAGCCAAATGCAATTAAAAAAGAAAAACAACAAACCACACCAGTGCCTTGTGCACAAATTAGAAAAGAATTTGCCACGCTTATGTTATACCATTTCCTGCTTGTGCAGAAATTCATTGGGAGCAATCACTTCTGCGCACATAAGCCACTCTCAGTCACTCACACTGAACTGAGAATTGTATACTGATACTGATTGAGGAGAAAAATAGTCACATTCTTTTCTAGTGATACACTATTTATTAGACGAAAGAAGTAGACGTGTAGACGTCTTTAAAGAGAATACAACAAATTAAAATTTGAGATCTGAGTGAAGGGGCAGAAGTGGTGTTGTATGTACAGTTAAATGTAACACTGTATGCTATCTGCTATTCTAACAAAATTTATCATACCTGCAAAACTGATAGTGAAGTCTCTTTAAGACTGCCTGAAAGGATATTCAAAATGCCCTGCGTTGATTCCGCTGCCCTCAATTCTCAGGCAGGAGAATCAATCAGGAAGCACCTCAAGATGACAAAAGATGTGCCAAGGTGCCAAGTCAGAAAATGGACCTTTGGCTCTGAATGAAGAACTACTACTCGCAGGCTTGGCAGTAAGCTGTCTGGGGTGATGTCCCACAGGACCTGAGACTGATGGGGTACCAAGGTCATATGGAAAAGCAAGAGCCCTCCCAGTTGCTTTGCCTGTCACTAGAAAAAAGAAAACCTTTGCCATGGCAACTGTGGTATGTATTTTTTATCTCTGCTATATTTAGTATAGCTTATTTTGGCTATATCTTTTGGGGGGTTGCGTTAAAACCATTTCTTATTTCATATATTTCTTATGCCGTAAATTAAAACTGTTCAAACAAGAGTAGTATGAGAAAGAAAACGTGAATGACATGAAAACAATCAAGTACAGAGGACTTAGACTATTAAGGTTTGTTCTTTTTTCTTTAAACCAGACATTTGCATTTGTTACTGAATATGTATTACTGTAACTGTTGCTTTCTTACAGGAATCATAAGAGAAGTGGCCAATAAGAAGTTGAAAATGCAAACAGAGTACACTCTGTGATTAAGTAAACTGATATAAAGAATCCTGTTTCAGAGCATCAGATAAGAGAGACAACCACAGCAGACAACACCGATAAGTGCAAGAAGCATTATTTAAGAGTTTATGTTTCATAAACAACAAAAAAAATGAGATCATATCTTACATAGGGTCATAATTAAAATTACTGATACAAAGTAAGGTTTATATGAAATAGTAGAAAAAATTATAAATCCCTAGAGAAATGGAAACTCAATTATGTAAACAAATTCTCTATTCTTTTTTTTAAATACTTATTCTACTATTTTAAAAGTACCCAAACTCAGCAAGTGTGTAATACTATCTTATCAATCCAAAGGTTTAATGCAATTTGACGGACAAATTGAGTCCTTTGGTGATTCCAACAGGTTCTGGATCTGGATTTTAACTTTTGAGTTAAAACAGGACTACCATCATACAGAATGCTATTAGACCACAACATAGCCAGGACTGGATAATTCCCAACTGTCTTGACCAATACTGAAAATTTTTTAGTATTCTAAGCATTTGTAATGCTTCTTTGAAATGAATTCTAGTAAAATTTATTTTTACCAGCTGGGCTTCTTCATCAAATATTTCAACAAATACATAATAAATATCAAAACAAATCAATATTTAGTTAATGCTATTGATTCAAGGTCATTCAACTTAAAACTAATCGCTTGGACAAGTGCTTACACTTTATTTAGCTTACTATATAATTTCACATATAGCACTATATAGCTTTATGCAGGTGTATTTTTTCAGCCTATTCTATCTATCTTGATCAGGGCTTGTTTTCTTTTCTTAAACTATTATTTAATTCTAGACAATATAATTCAGATAGAGAAAGCCAACAATCATAAAAATCATAAAATAATTATTAAGGAGGGAAATAATCACTGTGAGAAATTAATAGAATCAATAACAGACTGCAGAGCTTCTGGATAAAAATAAATCTATCACCTGTACAGAAAGGAGTTTGGACTTCTTTTGACCTCAGAATCTATGAATCAATAATATAATTAAACTTTCAAATTAATGTAAAATTGTTTGCAAAGAAGTTAAGATGTATGTTCCAAAATTGAAATGAATACTAAAATAAATTTTGAAGCACAGCTCTTATGATAAACAGAAATATTTTAAAATGAGCAAAAAGGCTCTTGAATATTATTACTTTTGTCATTAGCATAAACCAATCCAGAACAGTATATATTATTTGAAACGCTATAAAAGTGAACACAGCTGTAAGCTACTCATTATTCAGAGCCTTATATGTACATATATAGCACCACTGTAACAAAGCACAACTTGTAAGGTCTCAAAGAGTGGTGCAGTCCACTCTTCAGCTGCATTTTTCTCCCAGTTTCCAAGACTGGGAGAAATTACCATTTTTCATTACCGTTTTCATTTGGAATTTGCTAATTCCAAAATGCCATTTTATCCATCTTTATAGATAAAATATATTATACACAGGTGTTACAGTGCATTCTCAAGATAAGCATGGACATCAAAAGTAATCTCCCTAAGAAATAGAGAATTCACAGGACTCCAAATATGAAAACCCCAAGAGGCTTCCTCTGACGCAAACCAGTCACTTCTGTTCAAAAATCACCCGTGTAAAATCCCTGCCAGGACATATCTAATCTACATCCTGAATTTTTATTGCTGCCTGAAGAGGAGTGTTTTAACCTCCTGAACTTTGAAATCCTGATTGTGGGACCTGTTAGTAATTTTCTAAAATGAGTCAAATTTTATAAATTTTCTGTAAAACCTTCTTCCTGACCTACTAACATTAATTATTAAATCCTCATTATACCAATTCCCCAAAAACTAGTTTCCACACATTTAATTGTACATCAATTTCTTCCAACATTTAGGAGCAGAATAAATCTGCAGTGAAGTCTTCCCTCCTTCCATCTCCACCTTCCTTTGCAACTGATTCAAAATTTCACCATAATTATCAATGCTAATATATTACGTAATTAGGTGTGCAGAGATCAGATTTATGGCTCAAAGGGTCTTCAAGTGTTCTAGTTCCCATTCTCACCCTGAGATGGGTTTGAGTACACTTCAGGTCACCCCTTAGTTGACCCTTATGTCATCATGGACACACTGGAAGACCTTCAGTAAAAGAAGTTTGATACTTAACCTTAATCCTCAAGTAACATTTCATTTGACTCCAGAAGTCAAAAGGACTACTCCTTGTGTAGAAATTTTTCATATTCTGGAAGACTATTTCAACCGTTCTTTCCCCCTCAGTCTTCTCTGCAACATTATTTTATGGAAATTTGCATTTTGTTAACAATATCATAAAATAAAAATGCATGCAATGAATCCCATGCAAATTCCCTAACCAATATGAAAATGCTCTATTGTATGATTTATTGTATTCTTAAATAGAACAAAAACTAAAAAACAAACAAAAAAAACCCCAAAAACCAAACAAACCACAAAATCATTTTTTTAAGTAAATGGAATCTATTCTTGACATTTTGATCAACTGGTTCTTCTTATCACAACTTCCCTACTATACATTAGCACAATTATAATGAACGTTGGACAACATTCCACACTTCTCATCATAAAGCACCTTTTGCAGTTTGGCCTGTTTAGCAACACTATCTCTGGAAAACACGGGAATTTTAATCAAAATATTAGTAACTCCTCCACCATTTCAAAAGTTACACTTTAAAGATGACTACTAATGGCAAGTAGCAAGTAACACAACAGTATTACATAAAAATCCTAATTCTATAAGCAGTTTAATCTCTGTGTGTCTCTTCTAAAACCATTATGGGAGAAGAAACCCTTTTCATTAGTCTTAATTTGTGCACAAGTAAAGTCTCAGAACTTTTATACTTTCCCTGAAAGTTAGCTTTCTCCACTTAGACTGCAGTGGTATCTACACTCAGAGAAACAGACAAGCATAGTTCAGAAGGAACTGTCTTTCATATAATCAATGCATTTTAAGGATCTGTGACCACTGGAAAAAAAAAAATCTATCCTAAAAGGCACAAACTGGAATCAGCTCTAATGCTACAGACAGAAAATGTAAGTATAAACTGCTGATATATTATAGTCAGACACTAATCAAAACATACCTTCCTCTAAGCTAAGTAGTGCTGAGTGGTTCTTGAGCAACCACGGTATAGAATAGAGGGACATATTCCAAAGGTTGGTCAAAGGATTCATTAGCAGAATTATGAAACATTAGAGGAAATTAAGGTCTGTGATTCAGACAATGTTCTTTATTATTGCAAATTAATTCTCTCAATTATTTTATATAGTTTCTTAATGTACTCCTAGCTACCTGCATTTTATTAGGAATGGCAATTTTAAATCAATACAATGACATTGCAAGCCTAATTGACTGTGTTATGGCTACAGTTTTAATTACGTGATCACTTAGTGTTTGGTTAGGGTTTTTTGTTGCCTGTGGGTTTTTTTCTTTTTTTACAAGGGTACTTTCTTTTACTATAGAAGATGGATGATCCTGAATTAGAATACTATGCAGTACTTTTCTGTCCCTGTTATATGCATGGGCATAAAATGTGCAGCGTTCAGTCTCTGCTCCAAATACAGAATTAACACTTTTTTCTTTTTAATAAGAATCATTGCTGCAATTCCACGCATATCACATTTCTTCTTTCAATTTCACAACCACATTTAGAGAGAGAGAGAGAAAAGTAATGTTTTCATTCTTTTACAAAAAGAATCTGTTAAATACTCGAAGTAGCCACTAATGCCAATCTTGGCTCACCGGGACATGCGTTTACGAGGCCTGCCATTACACAGCACTGCATGGAATCAAAGCAAAGTTTTTAGTGGCTTCTGTGAAAGCTATGGATACTTAATGCCTTCCTCTACACACCTGCACTCACAGAAAAAAAAAAAGAAAGAAAAAAAAAAAAGTAAGAAGCACATGCAAAAATGGCCTGAGGCAGACAACTGTAGAAGAAAGTTGCAGCCTGAATGCTCAACGTTTGCAAAAATGTACACAATGAAAACATGCTCTTATGACAGAAAACACTATAATTTACTTACTCTAGTGTGTGGGTGAATTTTGTTGTATGAAAGTTGTTTCTTTTGTCTTGTTACTGGGAGAGAAAAGTATTCTTTTCACGTGTAATCACTTTAAATTTATTGTATTTTCAGCAGATGGTACAGTAACACTTTTCAACCATACAGCATTTATATGACAGAAGCACAACTCACTACTCTAATTTTATTATCCATTATAGAAATACCAAATGGAATCATACACCATTTACTTCTGAGAAAAAAAACTTGGTGAATATGGAATCATAAAATTGTCAGGGTTGGAAGGGACCTCAAAGATCATCTAGTTCCAACCCCCCTGCCAATGGCAGGGACACCTCCCACTAGAGCAGGTTGCTCAGAGCCTCATCCAGCCTGGCCTTAAAAACTTCCAGCGATGGGGTTTCCACCACCTCTATAGGCAACCTGTTCTAGTGTCTCACCACCCTCATGGTGAAGAAATTCTTCCTAAAGTCTAATCCAAGTCCACCCACCTCTAGTTTGATCCATTCCCTCTAGTCCTACCACTACCCGACAGCCTAAAAAGTCCCTCCCCAGCTTTCCTGTAGGCCCCTTCAGATACTGGAAGGCCACAATAAGGTCTCCTCGGAGCCTTCTCTTCTACAGACTGAACAAACCCAACCCTCTCAGTCTGTCCTCATAGGAGAGGTGCTCAAGACCTCTGATCATCCTTGTGGCCCTTCTCTGGACAAAGATGTTAAACAAGACTGGTCCCAGTACTGATCCTTGAGGGACTTCACTTGTCACTGGCCTCCACCTGGACACGGACTCATTGACAGTCACTCTTTGTGTGCGGCCATCAAGCCAGTTCTTTATCAACAAGTACCTAGAATTACTGCTTATTTATAATGAGAAAGACTTTTCAAGCTTAAAAGCTCCTTGACCTCTTTAGCCCCACAGTTCTAGTGCTACCTCCTCCTAGCTACTCTGGAGGTAAGATTCTGGGAAAGACAGACAAGGATGCATAAGTAACCAGGACTGACAGACATAAAAGGAAAGTAATTGTGGTGGGATTTAGGAGTCTGGAAAGAAGGTGTGGTTACATCAATGATCTAGCAGCAATAAAATGGTACCAGACAGAAATAACTAGGCAATGAGAATTCAAGATATCTGTATGGACATAGAAGCAAGGTTAATCACAGTGCAGGAACCACCATGTTGATGACACTCTTGCTAGTGGCAAGAAAGATGTAATATGAGTTCCCAGTAATCCTTGGTGGTTTCCCCATTCCCTGTGCATTGCTAAACCAGCAGTAATATATCTCCCCCCAGAGGCTTAAAGAACGGATGCCCTGCGACATGACTGGACACAAAGAAGGTTTGTCAAGCTTACAATTTAAGCTGTAAGTGCCCCAACTCGCGTCTACATCCTGGTGAAAAATGAAATAGTTCCTAAAAGTCCAAGCACTAAGGTTTCTAGAGAAATAATTTTGCTTTCTTCCTTGCTCAAATTATTCAAGACACTTCATAAAATCAGACAAATTCTAAATTATAACAAAGAGTTTTTAGGAAAGCAACATAGTAGCTTCTCTGTTTCCTTCATTAAAATAATAAAAAACCCCAACCAAACAGCAGCAAAAATATAGAACATATTTGAATATACTTTGTTCTAGCTGCTATTTAAGGTCCCTCTGAAATACCTTTTAGTCCTGGAAGACTAAGGGCTAACTTTGTGGGTAATGTGCTATCCTCTAGAACAGATCCCAGCCTTTCACCTTTTTGGGTATATGCAAAGGTTTTCTAGAGGGTGTTTGAGGCAAAGGAGGAGTTTCAGAGCATGTCTCCATACTCACCTTATGTTCCCACAAACTCAGTGGTCTTCATTATGAATTATTACCTTGGTAAAATAATGATAATTATCTTCACTGGTTTGTAACTTTGAGAGCATTACTGAAGCTCCTATAAGCTTTCCTGAAGAGGATTATTGCTTGATTGGTAGAAAAGTCTAAGTCATAAAGCCTCTATATGATTTAACACAGTCCTCTTAAGAACTCAGCTAACTTGCAACTATAATCTATAAAGAGTTCTACAGGTGTATCAGCAGCAAAATGAAGATGAGTAAAGCTGTGGCAAGGAAACTGGTGACAAAGGCTCTCTTTGCCTTAATCTTTACTGGTAAAGCCAGCCTTGAGGAATCCCATGTACCTAAGACTAGTGGGAAAGTTCAAAGCAAGGAACACTTACCTGCAGTGGAGAAGAATCAGGTTAGGGAACATTTAAAGAAATTGGACATATGTAAGTTCATGGGACCTGGCAGCAAGCACCTGTGATAGCTGAGGGAGCTGGCCAGTGTCACAACAGGGCCACTCTTTGCATAGTCATGGTAATCAAGGGAGATTCCTGAGGACTGGAAGAAAACAAATGCAACTTCTGTCTTCAAGGAGCATACAAGGAAATACAGGTCAGACAGCCTCACCTTGATTTCTGGGCAGGTGATGGAGCAAAAAATCCTTGAAACTATTTCCAGGCATGTGATGGGCAAAATTGTCCTTGAGAGTAGTCAGCACAGATTTACATGCTCGGTAAGTAAACAGTGAGGTGGACTGAAATCTGCCTGAACTGCCATTCTCAGAGGGTTGCAATCAGAGACATAAAATCCAGCTGGAGGCCACTCACTAGTGGTGCATTTCAGGGGTTGACACTGGCACCAGTTCTAACATCTTCATGAATGACCTGGACAATGATACAAAAGCAGGAGGGCTGACAGACATGCCTGAGGGTTATGCTACCATTCACAGGGTCCTTGACAGGCTGGAAAAACTGGCATAGGGGGATCCTGTGTTGCCACAAAGGGAGATGCAAAACCTTATCCCTGGGGCGGAGTAATCCCATGCACAGTAGAGACTGGTTGTTGAAAACTACAAAACAGCTCGGTAGAGAAGAACCTGGGGCTCTGGCAGACAAGTTGAACATAAGTCAACTCTGAGTCCTTGTGGCAAGGGTGGCAAACTGTGTCCTGGGATGCATGGGGGGAAGTGTTGCCAGCAAACTGAGGGAAGTGATCCCTCCCATCTAGTCAGCACTGCTGAGACACACCTGGAGTGCTGGCTCCAGTTCTGGGCTCCTTAGCACAAAGAAGACCTGGATATACTGGAGTGGGATCAGTGAAGAGTCACAAAAACGAAGGAGAAAGGAGAAGAATATACAAGGAGAAGCTGAGAGAGCTGAGACTGTTCCATCTGGAGAAAAGAAGATTCGTGAGGGATCTTATCCATGTGTATGAATACCTGGTGGGGTGGGTAATAAGGAAGACAGAGCCAGACAGAGCTCAGTGGTATCCAGTGACAGGACAGAAGTCTATGAGCAAAAACTGAAATACATGAAATTTCATTTGAGTATAAGAAGTAAATTCTTCTATGATAAATGTGATCAACACTCTAACAGGTTGCCCAGAGAAGCTGTGTAGTCTTCCATCCTTGGAAAAATTCAAAACCTGGATAAACATAGCCGTGAGCAACCGGCTCCAGATGAGCCTGCTTTGAGCAGGGGGGGTTGTACTAGTACATCTCCAGAGGTCATTTCCAACCTTATCCATTCTGTAATTCTGTGATAATTTGATCAATTCACTCTCTTTAAGTTGGTCAACAGGACTGAATTATAGCTCACATAATCAAATTGCATAGGAAGAACTCAGAATTAATTAATTAAGCTACAGAACCAGATTTAACCTCCCATATGTCTCAGCCATGTGAACCATAATTCCAACCACAGCTACAAACCAAATCCAGGTAGCCAATCCCTTTCATCACAAACATAAACATACTCTGTTAATGACTTGTACATCAGTTAAATCCTAGCAAGATGAACTCAACTTGTTTTGGTGCTGAACTTGAGACAGCAGCTCCTTCTGGATGTGGTGGCATTCAGTGCATCTCAT
>JANVCC010000018.1:33596508-33847516 GCA_025345505.1 Todiramphus chloris collaris | reverse complement strand
GCATTCTGAGACAGCAGCTCCTTCTGGATGTGGTGGCATTCAGTGCAGCTCATAAACCTATGCATTCAAATCCCCATCATCACCACAACTGTAGCTTCCAATAGTTTCAATTGAGGACTTAACCAGGGAGGTTGTTCTAGCACCAGCTCTTACCTGATTAACAGCAGGCTTGCAGAACTAGTGTAGTCTTACACTCCTAAGCACAGCATTTCAAGTATTTCCCTTCATGGTGAGGATCTTATTTTGTCATCCTAATCTAAATCCTGTTCTAACCCTAACCCTAAATCTAAATGCACTACAGCCATCATTCCCAGCTAACAACCTAAACTAAACCATATGGTCCCTTGAATATACTCACTTAAATACAAG
The DNA here is from genome assembly GCA_025345505.1 of Todiramphus chloris collaris. Lineage (NCBI taxonomy): Eukaryota > Metazoa > Chordata > Aves > Coraciiformes > Alcedinidae > Todiramphus > Todiramphus chloris. The sequence continues at coordinate 33,847,147 of JANVCC010000018.1, read as the reverse complement.
CACATATGGAACATCAAACAAACCCATTGCTTATCAAAAAAAGAACACGCAAAGAACAGAAGCAGTTTTTCTATGCTTGCTGGCATGCCACAGCATACTGCAGAAGATATGCCACTGTGCATGTGCTTAGTGGTTATGTCGCACAGTGAGCTACATAATGAGTTTTTAAAAGCGCTTTTACATTTTAGAAAGCACTGAACAAACATCAGTTAATCTTCCTGGTACTGTGATTTAAAGTAGTGATGGTTATGTGTAAGCTCTATAGGTAGATAAACACAGCTTCAAAGGTATTTTCAGAAAAAAAATCCAAACCAATAAATGAGGTCCCACTGGGGCATGTTGATGTTCTAAGTCATTATGCACAGGACCATCCCACATGTTTAGAGAGAGGCAAGTAAGTGCAAAGCTGAGATATCCAGAGATATTAATCTGTCCTCTAAAATGAAAAGAGTGTTTTGGAAAGAAAGATGAAGTAATGATTTCACTAGTATCCACTATCATTACATAGTTTCCATTTACATTTTAATATATTTAACTAGGATCTTATTTCAAGACAATTTTAATTATTAATTATAATTACTCCTCCAAATAAAAACCCATTATATCAGCAACTTCTAGATAGAAATTCTAGGGCTACAACTATTACATTTTCTGAGGATATGAAATACTAAAGCAGCAAATAAACTGTAAAGCCACTGACACAGGAACTGTGCATTTATACTATATCCCAAAAGGCATCTAGTAGGATGATGGACTGGAACATCTCTCTTATGAGGAAAAGCTAAGAGACCTGGAGCTGTTTAGTCTGGAGAAGACTGAGAGGGCATCTTATTAACATTTACAAATACCTGCAGGGTGGGTGTCAAGTAGAAGAGGCCAGTCTCTTTTCAGTTGTGCCCTGTGATAGGATAAGAGGTAATGGTAGCAAGATGAAACACAAGAAGTTCCACCTCAACAGGAGGAAAAACTTCTTTCCTGTGAGGGTGATGGAGCCCTGGAACAGGCTGCCCAGAGAAGTTGTTGAGTCTCCTTCTCTAGAGACTTTCAAAACCCACCTGGATCTGTTCCTGTGTGGCCTGCCCTAGGTGATCCTGCTCTGGCAGGGGGGTTGGACTCGATGATCTCCAGAGGTCCCTTACAACCTCTACCATGCTATGAATCTGTGATAGTGAAGCTGTGTTAAAAGTACCTTGTAATGAAGTGAATAATTCTCCAAAAGAAAAAAGAAAATCAGAAGGTAAATCTGTAGCAAAATTTTACCTTGCCTGTAAGATGAACTTTAAGCACATGTATGGCACATTTGCTACTTCACAGAAACAACTCCAATATCCAAAAGCATTAAGGAAGTGGCACTTAATTTTCTGTAATGTTCTGTTTTGCAAATCATCATCAGTAAGCAAGAATGCTCCGTTAAGAAAGGAGGTTAACAGGAGCGTTAAAACTCTTTGGAGACACAGATTAAGTAATAATCAAATGGTCTTCCAGACTAGAAGGTATATCACATATGCCACAAAAATCAGATGCTTCTGCCTTATTCACATTCTGCTTTCAATCATACAAAAGGATCAACTGAACTGTAAAGAAAGCAACAGGAAAAGGACAGAATTAACACCAAGAATAAGGAAGGAAAAGCAGCCTCAACCTAGATATGCTTTCATAGCTTCCTTTTTTAAGATATGAAAAATTCAGATAGTCACTTTAATTTATAATAATTTTGGTTTGGTTTGGTTTTGTTGGTTTTTTTTTTCTTGTTTGATTTGGGATTTTTGTGTTTGGTTTTTTTTTTTTTTTTTTTTTTTTTTTTTTTTTTTTTTTTTTTTTTTTATTTTTTTTTTTTTTTTTTTTTTTTTTTTTTTTTTTTTTTTTTTTTTTTGTTTTTTTTTTTTTTTTTTTTTTTTTTTTTTTTTTTTTTTTTGTGGGTTTTTTTACTAAAACCAGGATTTTGTGCACGATTTGAAAAAATATTTCCAGGAATATTACTTACTTGTTGTGGTATGATATATTCTGATTTCTGTAGTTAAGCATTTTTCCTTTCCCAGTATTATGTTACCACAAATGATATGATTCTCCAATACTAAGAATAATAATCCTCTAGTGGACAGTAATGCAGAGTTCTCCTCATGCAATCAATATTAGCTGCTTCTATTCCCAAATATACCTGAGGTTTTCTGATTACCTGTCATCCTCAATTTTGCCAAGCACCTAAATGCAGTCCAAACCCTGCCACCTTTCAGCTCTGTGAGAATACCTGTAAACTCCTTTCCCCTTAGTGCTATCATTTTATGATAGTATGAGAGGGAAGAGAGAAACCGCGTGAACCATTTGTCATTTTCCAGTTCTGTCTGACACATATGCATCTTAAAATCTAATCTATAGTAGCGGATAACATATGCAGCAAAAATCAAGTATACACTTCAAGGGTCTATGGCACTCTTCCAACATACACCATGTCTCAACTGATTCTTTCATTCCTGTCTTTCAGGGCAGAGATTTATGTTTTCACAAGTCCGTATCTCCAAACTAGGTATATATCTATGAGGCAAAATACAGATCGACTGACTGATCTATTCAGCCATTATTCCCTTTGTTACCAGTAGCATCAACACTCATATGGAATAACAAATAATCCTACTTTTATTGTTTTGAAGAATCTTTAACAATTACCAATTTGAAGTATGTTGCAATCTGTGCTTATGAGCATAACAAAGAAAGGACATCTTAAAAAGAACGAACAGACATCCAGATGCAAGTTTAATTATCTTCGTGAGGTCTATGTGCCATCAAGTTCTTTTCTTTTACCTGGGTGAAGCATTAGTGACCTGATGGGCAAGTAAAAGTCAACAGAAGCTACAAAAAGCCAAATATGTTGGATAGCCATATTAGTACCTTGAACAGACTGAAAAATGCATTTAGCTTTTCTAGTTGCATAATATTCTTAGCTATTTTTTTTTTATTCATTATTTTAGCCATTTTCTACCATATTGGGGAAAAATACCATAGCTTTTTTCCTAATCCATAAAAAAGCTCTATTCTAATATATAAAATTATTGTTGAAGAGATTAGACATTTGCATAAACAAGAGTAGACTTATTGGAAAACAGCTTTTCTGCAGAATTCTCTACATCACATCAGACACACTTGGATTTGGAATAAAGCATGTGGTGGGTACCACACCTGCCCACAGTATCCGCTGGATACAGACTGGTTGAATGGAGAAAGGCTTATGAAGACAAGCCCTGACATTAATAGCTCAGTTCTTAGCACTTTCAATCCTTCTGTAATCTAACTGAACACAGCTCTAGGCAAGCTCCATTTTCCCCAATGAATTGATTACCAGCTGAGCTAGTCCATCTTGACATTCACAATCCCTCTAATTTGCAGGCCTGCTAGAGAAAAAAAAAATGCTTCTCCAGCCACAGGAATATTTCAGCCCTTCATATGCTTCCATATAGAGCTGTTGCCATGTAATTTGACATTTCAGTGACGCTACTGCTATACAGTGATGAATGGCAACAAAAATCTTGGCAAATGCTTAAAATCACATTGCATCCATGCTCCTACGTATTCTTTTTCTTCCTAAATACTCTGCCTGCATAGACTGATATAGAGCTTTCTATTTAGAGGCATATGCATGTCACACACGATTGCTGAATGCAGATGACAAGAAGCTCCAATACATGTATCCTGCAACCTAGTTCATCATCAACCTCTTTTCAGTGTTGTGTACACTTCAGCAATTTCAATACCTGGGAACTGAGCTAACAAACTAATTATTCTAACTGAAAATATACTTGTTACAAACATCTAATAAGGTGTCCTGGTTTGAGTGAGAACCGAACTAATTCTGTTCAGTGATTTTACTTTTCAGCTCAGTTCTAACTCACTGCACCTTCTGAAGTTATCAGCCTGTTCTCACAGGCAGTGTCTGCTGCTAGCAGTGATAACACCCCATGGTTAGAGCTAGTACCAAGCACTGCTGTGCAGACCAAGGCCACTGATGGATCTTGTGTGTCATGTTGTGGGGTGCAGACAGGACAGGTGACCCTAAACTGACCAACTAGGGATTCCAGCCCACAGACTTCCTATTCTTTATAAAGCTGAGGAATCAGGAGGGTCAAGCCTCTCAGCTCAACTTCTTTCTGCTTCTTGCTCACTTCTTCAATGGCCAGCATCCAAGGAGGACTCTGTCCATTCTGCCTTTGATCCCACTGTGTGTTACTGAATCCAGCAGCAGAATCCAGCTCCCAAACACAGTTCCTGTCTGCTGCTGAGCCCAGTTGTGACTTTCCCTGTGTCTGCTCCACAGTATCAGTGGTGACAGTGATGTAATTAGTGTTGGGGGGGTTGGGTTCGATACTGGTTTTGTATATATTTGTATATATTCCATTTTTATTATATGCTTCATTTTCATTAAAACTGTTCTGGCTTCTTTTTCTAATCGGTTAAGTCTCTCTCCTTTATTCCCCTTCTCTTCCCCTTTGGGGAGGTAGGGGGGTTAACAAAGAGCATCTGTTATAGCTATAGCAGGCTGCCCTGACCCTAAACTGTGACATAAAGTTACTTATAAGTTTGTCAGTATTTAGACAGAAATATGTTTTGCAGGACCATCAGGAACAGCTGTCACAACAGCTCTGGCCCAGATCATCCAAAAGAGCTCTTCAGAGAGATATGATGGGATTTTCCTCCCTTAATATGAGATGTCTACAACATAAATATCTACATTTCAGATGATCAACTTAAGTTTCCTTGCTCATAGCCAGAAGAGAGAAGCAGATGACTCTAGGGCCAATTATCATAATTATAGACACCCAAAATAGGATGGACAGGAAATGCTTCTTTCCCTCCCCTTGCTATAAAGGAAAACTAAAATAGGCAAATCAGATGGAAACATCACAGAAATCCGAAGTGAGACAAATCTCACCATATGTCTAACTCCTCTGGCTCATTTGAGTCAAAGTTATTCTGTTGTAATGTGCCCGATTCTCAAGAATTTATATAACATCGAACAAAGCCTTGCACGACTTTCTATTTTCACGTTCACAGGGTTTTTTTTGTTAACCTTAGCTGCTTGGTTGACTTCTCTGAAAAGCAGACAGCAGTGTCTAATACATGCATCGTAACTGAATAGGATTAATCCCACCCTGTATCCTATGTCAAAGTCTAACGGTACCATTCATTTCAGAAGAGTTAGCATCTACATCTGGATTTGGGCTTAATGCTTACATATAACAATAAGAATTACATGTAACTTGGTGTTTTGATTTAAAAAAAAACCAAACAAACAACCAAAAACCAAAATGCAATTATTCAGTGTACAGCTTTTGTGGTAGAATTTTTTTTAAGTGTTTAAAATGGAAAAATAGCATACAGAAAGGAATGAGATGTAATAATGTAATGCTATGTATCAGCAATTACCAAGTAACACGGCTTCCAAAACCTCACAGTATGTCTTTCTTTTTCTGTTTTCAAATCTATTTTCTGGTTTTTAATTTTCTTTTTCAGAGCTTTTGGAATTAACACCTGGGGGGTTAGAAATGGGCACTGAACCAATATGTGCTTTCCATTTCTGGTCCTCTGTCTTTGAAACATTTATCATAAGGGAAGATCTGCTATCATGGTGAGAAGCTCAACATTCGAAAAATAATCCATCTTCTGCAATATCACTCTAAAATCTTAGTATCTTAAAATTGTATCTGCTCTGCAGTAGGAATCCAGTTGGGGATCAGAAGATTTCTAATCCATAGGAAGATAAGGTTCAGTTTCTGTATTCTTACAAACTCTATTTATGAAGCATGAAAGGTTCCTATTACAGAGAAAAATGAAAAGTGCGTATCCAAAAATCAGTAAATATTAAGGGACACAACTGCACTTACATTAACGTGCTTTTGCCTAGAGGACAGTGTCCTGATGTCAGTGAAGCACTGAAGTACAAGTTTCACTTTAAGCACATGGTGTAAGTACTCACATGGATCAAAGCAGACTAACTTGCTTGAGAATTTACTACCATAAAATTCATCTTAACTCCATGAAAGATCAGGAAAATAATACTGTTTTACATGCTCCTTAGTTACTTTTATTTTCTATATTAACATGTGGGTATATTGGTTCAAAATATTAAACAAAATTTAACTACATATATATTTCACAATAATTGGTCATATTTCAAGATTAGTGGATTTAGCCAACTAGGGAACAATATAAAAACATGCAGCACAATCTCTCTACTTTTCTGGTGTAGTTCATCAGGTAGACTCTCCTACAGTCAACTTACTTGAATTGTAAAGCTAGGGGAATAGAAAGCTCTTTAAAACTGTGGTTTGTAGACAGATAAGCTTGCTCCAGGAAGACACAGATACAAACTCACTATTATCAGTCAGAATTTTGAAGTAAAAAAATTTTAATATTTATCAGAGAAAGTACTTAGGAGTGCCAGAAACCTATATAACCTGAGCTGAGCACACTTCCTGTTGAAGAAATGATCAAATATAAAGTTGCATATTCTGGAATGTAAACATTTTGCAAACTATTTCTAGCTCAGCTCAAGCCTTAATGAGGAAGTTAAAAAAAAGTGTTGAGCTATCTGGATGATTCATTTAGAAAAATTTATGGGAATTTTATTTTCAATCCAACTCAGTGTTGAAAAACATCTTCACCTTTTTTTTTTTTAATTATTATTCAAAAATAGAACATATAAATTTGCTTGTATGAAGAAGCTATTTTTTCAATTTCTGTTTTTCACCATATGTTTCAAAGTTAATTGCAAGCTAACCTGAATACGTGCTTCAGATGCTTTCTTTGTTTCTCCTATCTGCCAACAGCAACAAAAAAAGAAACAGGCAACAAAACAAAATAAAAAGAACACGGGTATTTGCACACCTCTAATCATAACTAAAATTCAGAGACTCTAATTAGACTGACTTAAGTTGAAGACATGCAATTAACAGCAGTTTTGCTTAAGTAACAAAACACAATTAGGATACTTGTTGGCTAATGAAGTTTGATTATAATAAGGTATTATGTTTCTGCAAATTCTAATTTAACTACTTATGAGGCTCCCCCCCCCCCCAACCCCAAGCTCTCATTTGGTATATTCCAGAGTGAAAGTGAATTGATAGTTTTCATTATAAAACAAGGAAAAAAATGAATACTTTTTAGAATCATGCCTACCAAACCTAATGCCAGGCAAAATCAGAAACATTCAGAAGCACGTCTGTAAATCAGGCTATCAGAAATATTACAGTTTAGTGTCCTACTATGGCAAGTTGAAAGGTTTTTGTTAAACAGTATTTCCATAGAGTTATCACAATGTATAAGTGTTTGTAAATGAACACAAATACATCTATTTGGACAAAAGGCAAGAATGCATAAACTTTAAAAACATTTACTTCACAGTGAGTTAAGCAAACCAAAACTTCAGTTACTTTCCTTACATGAACTGCTGCTTTTCAAAATGTTATAGTCCTACTAAGTGTCAGCTTCAGATAGAAGCACAGCTCGCATGGATTCAAATTCAGCCACCTTAAACCTCCTGTTATACCTAGGAGTCCAGCACTATGTTGGGGGGTGAACATTTCAAGACTATTTTGTCACTGGAGTCTCTACCTATGTGTCTGAAGCTCATTTATTCTTCTGATGGTCACTTAAACACAAAGTGTTTTAAAAGGACTCAAAAGGAAGCCCCGTAAGCTTTGGTAAAATTATGAGTCTTATTCCAGACCACGGTTTGTGGTTGGTTCATCAAGATGGATTAAGCTTCCAAGAAACCCTTATGATGCTGGATGAGGAAAATGTAAATAATGGAAGTATCAGCTAAGGGGAAAAAACACATTTTAGTAGCCAAAAGGCAAACTCACAACTTCTTGGGAGGAAGCAGGAGCAGAGCAGGGAACTCTCCTCATGTAAACATGACTCTAAATTCTTGAATATAACAGAATGAAATTATTTCTGTGGGTGAACAGAAAAGGCTGTTTAAAAAAAACAAAAAATGAACAAAAAAAAAAAAGAAGGTCAAAGGGAACTTTACTAAGGTTTTTGTCAGAATAATCTTTCTGTGTTTCCTGCTGCATAGTAATAAACATATATTTCTTCCCTTGTAAAGGTGGGAGGCATTTTGAGGCTCTTGGTAGTAGAAACTCTGAAAATTGGTACTGTGGACTGATACTGGCTAAGATCTGCAGAAAGCACAACTGCAAGGTAATTAAAATGAGACAGATGGAGAGCTGCAGCTAGCAAAGACAACCTAAGAAACTATTTGGTCTTGAAGCTAAAAAGGACAAGCAACAAACACATTTCACTGTCCTGAATTTCATCCCACATATACTATGAAGAAACAAAATATATTTACAAGATTAAAACCGTCTTTATTTCCTCTTGTCAATAAATGAGTACAAGTCTCTGTCACCCCAAGAAACTGTCTCCCACTCCAAAGGGACCTTCTCTGTGCTGTATAGAACTTTCTTCTGTTGCTCCAGAAAGTACAATTGAAGGTTTCAGAGTTATTATCTTTCCCAGAGGTTAAAAAACCCCAACAAACTCTGCTGTACCATCAGCTACGGTTATCAAGGCACCCTCGTGAGACTGGCATTTAAGCAATTCATTATATCAGCTGTGGTATAATTCTTCAGGGATTAAATTACCAACTTCCCTACATTTATATATGAATCAAATCTACTACCTTCCCATAAATAAACAAATTACACTACTAATAATACAATAATTTGCCACTAGAAAAATCAGAACCACTTGTTTAGTTAAAGAGACTCTTTTATGGCTAAAAACACAGGAAAGTAATATATTTGGATTTTCTCAGATGAGTTTATAATCTCTCTTATGATCTTAAAATCAAATATACGATTCTTCCAGCATAAAGTGAAGCCAAAGAGGAGTCAAAATTTTTAGAAATTTTTAGAACTAAGTTTTATGTACCAAATATAAAAGCAATACTTAAAATGATTACAGTATGGCAAGGGTAAGTACTACTGTAGTAACTAACTCAGCAAAGCCCAATGCTCAATGTAAGCTTTTCATCTGTGTAGAGAACTGGAGAGTTCTGTACTGCCACTGGCAAAAAACTCTGCTGAAAGGAGGGACAACTAATTCTATTAAACAGGCCAGATAAAATAATGTTAAAAATGAGTATCTTCTTTAAACGTAAATAAATAAAAGAAAAAAACAAACCCACAAAGTTTTGTTTAATTACACAGTTCCCTATCCTTACATTTGTTTAAAGTCTGTTCACTTCTGTCTGCCATCAGTAACTGCAGTATGCTCCTAGCGATTTAAAATAAGACACAGCTCATTGCCTAATACTTTCCAAATTGGCTTTTCTGAAGCCTTTTTGGGATGTAATCCAAACACATTAGAAAATTGGTTGAAAATTACATGTTCCCCTCTCAGAGGTCAGAACTTACTCCCATATCATATCCTAGAGAGAAAAAGAATAAAGTTAAGACCGCTTGAGCAACAGTTAAAACATTTGTTAAGCTGGACCACCACTAGACATAGCTATGATGAATTTTTTGTATATATATCAATAATTTTATTTGTCACCAAATAAAAACCTGCATGCTTTCCTTTTATTGACCCTTCTGGGATAGTGTACAATCAAGTCGTAATCCCAAGGGAAACTGAAGAGCTTGCATTAAATACATACCACCACAAATGCAGAAAAATCTATGAAAACCCCAATTTATTTCATACATGTCTTCTCCAAATGCTACAGAAACATCTACTTACTGTGTCTTTTTAAAAAAAACAAACCAAAAAACTCGATAGTTTACTGGATAAAACTTGACCTAAGAATAAATTTTACCAAAAATACTATCCCCATTCTATTCTCTTCATCTCCTACTCATTACAGCAAACTAAATATAATTTTATGTGTTGCAGAAGTTTTGCATCATAAAAATATTATAACATGAAACATGAAATTTAATTCTGAAACAAAAAACCAAAAGTTTCTTTCCAGTTCTACATGAGCTAGAGATAGACTCATTCTTTGTGGGTCCAGCTGGACACCTAAGTATTGCCTGAATAGACAACAATTTACACATTGCAGTAATTGCTTCAACTAACTATTTCAAGTATTTTACAAATTATATAGCATGATCTTAAAACCTATACAGTCTATTATAAAGTCTGATAATTTTACTTCTGCCCATAAGGAAATTTTTGTTTGTGTCTCTTTTAAACCTGTTCAAGTTAGGTGTTAGCATTTCCTGGGTTCTTAAACCTGCATATTCTATAGAAAGATCCATTTACTACATTTTATGAAACAAGCAGACACAGACAAAACACTCCCCAACACACCAATCTTCAGTCCTTCTCCAAAAAAAAAAAAAGAAATGAAGGTACCTGGTGAGTTTGCAACAGCTGCTCAGCAAACTGACGTACTTCTGATAGCAGAAGAGATATTAAAGTTTTTCTTAGTATGTTGTTCCTTCCTAACAAAACCAGTGTGTGTGATACAGCATGCAGTGCCTGAAACTAAGGAGAAATAACAGTAAATTTAATCTTTCAAAATATGTCTGTGTTTTTCACCCCAAACAATTACTTTAAATAGGAATGGGATTGATGTACTAAAATTTTAAACAAAAAAGTCAAATTCAAAATTTTAGAGAGTTTAAAACTCTATTAATTACGTACATATGAGATCTATGAGAAACCCACATCCATTACCTAGAAATTTTCCTTTCTCAAAAGATTCACACTACAGGAAACTGTCATATAAACAAACTCTTCCAAAAGCATTAATTCCTCAGGAGGCATTTTTTCAGCATTAGCCATCATCATGCCCATCTTCTGTCACAGAAAGTGGGTGACTGCCCTGCACATACAGTAATTCCAATTGTCCCAGGTAGACAACTGAATTCTTTCAAATTCAAACACATGAGCAAGACTTTTCTGTCAATAGATTTCTCAGCAATAACCTTGATTAATTGCTAACTGACAGAAGATACACTTGATTTTCAAATTCAAACAATTCATTTTAATATTTTTAACAAGCTGTAACCAAGATATCCCTCCTGAACCACAAGAGAATTGATTTGAACTTACATGAGAATTATATTAGTAATTTTTGTCTCTTCCCCACCCCATTCCCCCTGTCTTTTCTATTAAAAAAAAACCCAAAACAAAACTGGTTTTTTTGTTCCTTGAAATGGAAATGTATTGCTATTACATAATGAAACATACTGCTCTACAAAGTAAGCATGACATTATTTCATAAACCACTTATAGAATAAATTATAATTTCTATATATAAATTTATTGGAGTTCTTTCAAAGAAAAAAGTAATACACATTAAATATAATTACTATAATTTATATTTTTATATAAATATATACTCCTACATGAATATTCAGTATCTCTTTGTAAATGAGTACTTTTGACTGACGAAAGGATATTCTGATCCAAATCTGTATGTCTAACTACCAACAACTAATAACACAAAAGCAAGCATCCCATTCACAATCTAATTTATTATTAATGATGGAGACATATTATAGAGTTCTATATTTTCAGAGTGTAACACTGAGTCTACTTGCTAATTTGCTTTTTACAATGCAGAGTAATTTTTCAATGCTACCTCTCCCAAAGAACACAATAAATGTATACATTTACACACAAACATGATTATTATTTCTCTTGTTTATGCTCTATTTTTATTTGTCTTTATTTTTGTAAACAGAGAAAGAATGAAGAATTTTAATTTTTTGTAATTATTAATGATAGCAGCTGAAATTTGAATAAAATAGGATCTTTCACAAAATTTTCTTATCTTTTCTGGTTTGACAAGAGTTACCATTTTCTGACTGTAATTTTGTAGGACTAGATGACAGGAGATCTTAAAATGTAAAGCCTGAGCCTCTGCTAATAGAAGTAAATAGAGATTTTTGTAATGTCGGTACTTAAGGTACTTGAGATATGGGTATGGATGCCACTGAAAAATCCCACCGGCTACTTGATTTATTAAAGATTTCATACTGTATTTTGGTGGATCTCTTAGTACATTTTAAGAAAATAAGGAGACAATAATTAAGTAAGGTTTAAGTAGTGCTCAAAGACTGTATTCATTAAATGAACACAGAACAAACTTCTAGCATATAAATATATAAATAGTGAACAGAATTAAGACTGTTTCAGAGCAATACTCAGGTATTGTTAATTAAACTCTGTGTTATGTATTAAACACATAATAGTTCAAATACTATGCAGTTTCATTAACAATAAAAGCATATCTTAGCTCTCAAATCTATCGAACATTAAAAAAGGAACAGAAATCTTTTAATCCCTTGAGCTTGCTTAATGGTATAGATGAAACAAAACCTATGCTCTTCAGGGATTTGCAAGTAAAAGCAGTCAAAAATTAGACTGTAAAAAACATACAATCAGGAACAAGAAAATAATGGAGCCTGGTTCGCTGTTCAGGAGCTGCATCATCTGTCCCTAACCCTCCACCCATACCTCCGCTTCTGCTCCCTTCCTGTGTTCCTCAAGACGCAGAGGAAGAGAGAGCAACGCTGTGTCAGGAGCTGGGAAGGATGTGTGGATTGTCGACCTGGCTGTTCCAAAATGAATGTATCATGCCAATGTTCTGCTTGTTTCAAGCACACTAATTTGGTCTCTCCTCCACCCAGCCACCAACTGTAAAGCCTACTGGAAGGTCTTTTTGACCTTTCACACTTTTTCCAAGTGATTTCAATATGACTACCCATTTCAAAAGTTACTAGTCAAGGAAAAGACTGACCAGAAAATCAAACAGAACGGTCCTATGAGCCTTCTTTCCCCAGGAAAGCAGGATAAAAATATATACTTATGAATTATTTGTTTAGAATTCATTTATCAGACTGTGTCTGACTTTTCTTTAGTAACGGTTATCCAAAACTTGTGAGTTTATTTCCTTCATCAGCTGCACAATTCACTGCACCCTGCAACTATGAAAACTACACCTTACATTTCTGTTTCACTAGTTTACAGTTTTCATGCCAAGCAACAGCTCTCTTCCCCACGCGACTGGCACATTTGACAACACAGGACTAAGGCGAATAATTATTACAGGTATCCTCAAATTGTGAGCTGTTAAAACAGGATTTTTGCCTTTCAATTCACATCACCCTTGCCCTTTGCCCATTTAGTCCAATCTGACTTCCACTTCTAGCTCATCAATGTCAATTGAAAAGTTTCACATATACACAGAGCATTAGTACCCCTACTGTCATGTTGCTTCCTTTTTTAATTTTATGGTTGTCATTGATCTCTCCTCCTGAAAATGCTGCACTATTTTCAATACTTGGGATTTGATAAGTATTATTCCAATTCTTTGCTCTGCAAGCCTTATCTCAAACCCTTGCTTGGTCCCTAACCCTTCATAATCTTGACCATGCTTCTCCCTGCTCTTCTAAACCTGATATTCACTGCTAGGACCACCAGTTAGCTTCACTGCTGCAACGGGCCTTTTCTATTACAGTACCTCGATACTTTTTTGCAGAGCTTCAGCAGAAAAACATTCTGACAGCGTGACATACAACAGAGGCAGGTCTATTTGCAACACAATTGACTGCATGCACCAAAAATCTTTACAAAAGCCAAGCTAAAATGAAGAAGGAATGAGCAAATTTTTTTTTTTTTTTTTTTTAAGGAAAGTATTCAGAAAAGGAAAAGAAATAATTAAAATTAACCCAAGATATTTCAGCATCTGGGAAGGAATGAATCATTGTAATACACTACCTTTATGCCACACAAAGTACAGAGATGGAGAAAAAAAAAAATAGCCTACAGTTAGCCTACTGAGAACCAGAGCACTATGGTAAATGATCCTGGAAAAACCAGAAATGCCAGCAGTAGTTATCATGGTTCTCACTGAAAGAAAAGTGTGACCTACTGGCTTAAGTACAGCTCTGTTGAATTTGTGGAGTAAGAAGGAAGGATTTCCAAGGAAGTGTACTATACATCCTTGATGACCATGAAGCTTATATGTCAGACCGAGAGTGTGAAGGTGCATTTTTTTCCCACTCACAGACTGAAAATACCTTTCTTAGGTTTATTTTTTCATGGCTGCCTAAAAGTCACTCTGATTCACTGATCAGCAGGGTCCCTCAGGCTCCATATATGCTTTTATCCAACCTAATACCAGTTCCCTAGGAAAACAGGCAGTCATTAGTGCATCTGCTTGCCCCTCTCCACAGGCTAAACTAAGACAAGTCGGCTGCTGCTGCTGCCACATCAGCAAGAAGGAGAGATGAGAGAATATAAAAACTTCTGTGAAGCAGAGATGTACTTGCAGGCACATTCCTATCCCCCCCCTCCCTTACTGCATCTTCACACTACTGAATCCTCTGGCAGAAGCAAATTTCCCAAGACTATTTCCTACATGTTTACTCTCTCCTTCCTGGCGCAAGGGAAGGCTGTTACTGCTGAAAGAAAGAGGAGAGACCCAGACGAGACCTAGTGTACCTGTAGTGTGACCAGACTACAGCTAAGTAGTATGTCTTTTCACTGACTGACATACAAACCTTTCCCATCCTTTTACTGGCAAGTCTAAATACCCAGTACATAGCACAACTTGCTGACATATCTCTAACTGCTTTCTTATCCAATTGCAAAAGATTTTAAAGTATTAAAGAACATATTTTTCAGTTTCATTACTGCCTTTGTAGTATGAGTTGAATAACAAATGCTTTGCTGAACACAGATAGATAAAAGCAACCAAATCTCCGATCTGTAAACACAGTTTATTTTACAAAGAATGCTCTTACGTTGTTCTGCCCTTATTTACCTCTGGTAAACTCCTGTAGCATTTTATAACATTAATCTCTAAATCTTTAATTATTGTTTCTTTTAACTTTGTTTGTTATTTTTTTTTAGCTTTGTATATTATTGAGATAAACTGCTACTGAGGCAATTTCTTCTTAGCCTTCACTTTCAAATAGAGCAAATTAACTTGGAAATTCTACACTTAAAATAATACTAAGTCTTTGATAACAAATTTATTTAACTTTTTTCTTTCTTTCCGTTTCATAGGATAAAGACTATTATTGTCTTTCCCATTTTGAGCACCTCTCATTCCCCTAAGAGTGATAATATGAAACAATGACACCTACTTGATGGGATAAAATACACTTAACAGAACCTGTTCTTTGGGCTTTTTTTTTTAACAAACAAACAAACAAAAAAACACAAAGCCAAACCAACCAACCAACCAAAACCCCCCTACTCAAAAATAAAGCACAACCTGAATGCCCTTAGAGGAATTCAGGGCTCCAAATCACTTTCATGTTTAATTTAGTGTCTACCTCAAAATGGTAATATCTATTTCCATACACTAAAAGCAAGTGCAGTGGTTATATCACCCACCCCAATCACCTTTTCAGAAAAGGCAACACTTTCCCTGGGGGTATGTAAATACACAAGTCATCAGTTCATCTAAGTAGAAGAAACTGCTGTACAAAGAAATCCAGCTAACTACTGAAGACACTTGAGATCTTGCTGACACCAATAAATTTACTTTAAGCGATGCTATCTTGGCAGAGATCAAGAATGTCTGCATTTTCTTGGGATTCATGAATTAGGCATCTATCTATCTAATTCATCCAAGAGGCTAGATCCAGTAGATGCTGTCAACAGAAAGACAGTGTCAATCTCAGTTAAACAAACAGCATTCACAACAGGTACAACTCAAGACAACTCTGATCCTACTGCTGCCCTTTTTTTTTTTTAATACCTATTGTAAACACTCTACTGATTATGAAGAAGCAGCTCCAGATACTAAGTCTTCCCTGCCCAAGAGATTAAAATGTATATTACTCTGGATTCCTCCTCCTGGTTAGAAGTGTAGAGGAGTGAAGAACTGTGCAGCTGCCTGCTGATGCTGAGTTGCCAAGCCATGTTAATGGATGCAGAAGACACCAAGTAACAAGTGTGGCCTCACTCAGAGCAGAAGAGTTACGGGTTAAAATTTTTCAGCAGAGGACTGCTTATAAAAAGTCACTGGATAAATTACAGGAAGCAGGTATTCTTTAGCTTTTATGTTTTTAAACTAAAGAGTGAGCTGATCATCCCTAAAAAAATTCAGGGATGTAAATCAATGTCTAAGATTTACACAGTCCCTACAAATGCAAATGGATTTCAGATGTTTATTTCCTAATCTTTCACTCTTCTTCCCTTTGTTTCCATGTGCTAGCTACTTTGAATACCTCTTAAAGATGCCAGGTATCTGGTATATATACCTTAGAAGAACAGAAGTACTTTGTTTAGGACTGTGGGAGTTGAGCACTAAGAAGTTATGCAAAGAATCCTCAACCATCTTTGTAACTGGCTGTAGATAACAGGCTCTACAGAGACTACTTTTCATTTCTTACTGCCATAATACAAACACACTGTTTGGGCACACAAAAATATTTCCTAGACAAGCATAACAAATTTAAGCTATGAGGTTCATTAGTAAACAGGTAAAGGAACAGAGAAACCTTAAGATTCTCTTTATTGAAGTATATACTCACACTTTAAGCAATGGTTGAGGACCACTACCAAAAACCCCTGGGGATACAGGCACCTTCAAAAACTAGAGGTAATTTTCACTCCAGTACAAAAACAAACAAACAAACAAACAAACAACATCATCATCAACAACAACAACAAAACCCCACCACCTCTGTTGAAAGTAACAAATTGAGTTTTTCATGAAGAGAAAGACAATTCTCACAGCAGGAACAGCCCTAGACCTCCATCTGGAAGCGACCAGAATGAATCTGGATAAGTAATGTAATGGATCTAAGGCGGTCATATAATTTGTTTGAATAACCACCTATTATGGAACACTTGAGACAAAAAAACCCAGCACAATTTTAGGTCCTTTTCTTCAATAACATGGCTAGAATAACAGAAAACAAGGCCAAAATAGAATTCAAATGCTTTTACACAGGAGTGATAAGTGAAGACTGAGAGATGGGTTTTGATGTTGCCGTTCCACATGGTCTCAGCTGCAAATATCACAGAGATGCCAAAGGAGCTAAATGACATAGCCATTGTGATGCTACAGAAAATTAAAAGAGCTTTGACAGAAAGCATTCACTGGAGAGACTAGGGGCAGAGATAAAAAAACCCCAAGCATCTCTTGATATATTTCCTACTACATTCAACAAAACCAAGAACCTCCCATATTCTTGCATTAAAGGCCACAATATATTTAATTTGTAAATCAACAGAACAGTAAAAGCCTATTCCATCCTTTTTTTCTCCTCCTAGTAGAAATAATCTGAAATACTGTGAATACTAGTTAATTACTTATATATAAAAAAAGGCAGTGACAGTATTTGTTATTAGGAAAAGAAATGGTCCTGACAAAATAGCATTACAGGCAGCTTGGAAACCACAAGTAAAATTTATTTGCCCTAATCATTACCAAAAAATAAAATAAAATAATTTAAAAAAAAATTAAATTCCTGACAAGGCAAGATGGACATAAGTCTAAGCGACAGAGAAAATTTTCTTTCATTCACTGCTGTCTAGTTATTCCTATGATACACTTTAATTTACTTTGGTAAAGTCAGTCAGTTTAGTGATTGCTTTAAACTGTAGTGATTTACAAGAGAAAGGATTCTGATTACCGTTTGACTTTAATAGCTCTCTACATAGGACAATAGATTGCTGAAAAAATTTAATTCAAAAATCTAGAGATTCAAACAGTAACTCTTACTAGACCATAAAATCCTGGCAACACATTCTAATAGTCATATGAATGAACTGCTCTTCCACTTTACAAGCAACATTCTTTGGCTGATGAAAAAGCACCATTTCTCAAGAGCCATGATAATCCCCTTGGGAGTCAATTAATTTAGGAAAACTGAAGCCCACTAATTTTAGACTTGGGAACCACCAGTGACATGGTGACCTAAATCTTACCTGACCTGAAGCAGGCAAGACTGGACTCTTGTAAACTGATGAGTTAAGTATTGCCATGACAGTTGCTGACAAAAGATACTACAAACTATACAGAATCACAGAATGTTAAGGGTTGGAAGGGACCTCGAAAGATCATCTAGTCCAACCTCCCTGCCAGAGCAGGACCACCTAAAGCAGGTCACATAGGAACGTGTCCAGGTAGGTTTTAAATGTCTCCAGAGAAGGAGACTCCACAACCCCTCTGGGCAGCCTGTGCCAGGGCTCCATCACCCTCACAGTGAAAAAGTTTTTCCTCCTGTTGAGGTGGAACTTCTTGTGTTTCAGCTTGAACCCGTTACCCCTTGTCCTATCATTGGACATAACAGAGAAAAGCCTGGCTCCATCCTCCTGACATTTGTCCTTTATGTATTTATAAACATTAATGAGGTCACTCCTCAGTCTCCTCCAAGCTCCAGAGACCCAGCTCCTTTAGACTTTCTTCATAAGGGAGATGCCTCACTCCCTCAATCATATACACAGCCATGGAAATTCGTTGTCACCCACAACCAGTTGGAGCACATATTAAATACATACTGTTGCATGTATTAAAACCATCAGTTTATCATTACTCTCTTCCAGGCAATTTTAATCATTACTGAATCATACAAATTGTGTCCTGGACAAGAAAAGAGTCAAAACCATGGTTCTGATTAATGTGTAGTTTTTCAACTGCACAAGCACACTTCCAAACACTGCATTATATAATTGCCAATGATATTCAAACATTACTCTTTCTGCTTTTCACTGTACTACATTTGAACTTGCTATTTTCTGGAAGAATTGTGAATCCTTTCTCAGACAAACATCTGGTAGATGTGTTAAACTACTACCCATAATTCTTGCATTTGTTTTTCTGCTAAGTATATATCAACAGTAATAGAGAGCATTTGCAAAATTCTGCATAAAGACTTTTAGATGGAAGGCAAGAGAGAAAAAAATTAAAACAGGCAGTAAAGTCCCAAACAGGATAAGAATAGTTCCTAGAGACTGTGTTCATGTCTCAATACCCATTCAGGTACTGTTAAAACAAAACAGCTTCAAAACAACTACCCTAAAGGCAGGTTAGGCAATTTGCAAAGGGGAGGAGGATTAAAAAAAGTAAGGAAATAGCACATAACTTTTTTTTTACTTTTTTTTTTTCTCTGTTTGAACGAGCAGGCAGTTCATGACTCTTGACAGCATCATCAAAGGCAGTATTGATGTTTTAAACATAGCATGAGAAGAAGCAAACCAACATAACTCAATGAAACATATCTCTTTTCCTTCTGGGTCTTGTTTGAAAGAGATTAAAAGTGAGGTGGGGCAGCTGGATGAGGCATTTGTTCAACAAGAACAAGGCAGCAGAAAGCAGTCTCTTCTGAGAGTCCTGCACAGCTGGACTTTAGAATCCTCAAAGCAATGCACCATTGTCTTCTATTTTAGTATTTTGATTAACTCCTTAAAACAAGAAGTCCAAGAAACAGACACAGATCTCCATACAGAACCACACATGCTATTCTGAACAGCACAGGAAGCTGGGAAACCCCCATACCGTTGTGTTTTTCTGATATAGGAGAGATGATCCCTTCTAACAATGCACCCTTGGACAAGAGAGACAAACCTCAACAGAACAAGCACATCTCAGTACCAGTGAGAGAGTGATGTATCTAAGAGCAGGGGAGATGCACATTTGCTGTCCCTGTGGAGATGGATGGAGATAGCTGTTGTCAAATCCCAACTGGGTGTATTAAGGAAAAAAATATTCCTGTGCTTCTTTTCAGAAGGAGAAGAGACAAAGTTTTTACTCCATTGGAGCTATAAGCACATATCATCACTCCTAAGGAAGTTTTCCATGGGAAAACATTTCCCATGTTTTGTCAGGAAGCAGAGAACAGTCTATTTGAAAAGTAGAGCCAGAGGCTCTGCATACTGAATACAGTCTCACAGAGTTTTCTTGTAATACACTTCTGTCTGCTTGACAGCAGGACTTGCAAAGAACCTGCATAAATAGGACAGTGGTTCTGCTGACAGTGGAGTGACTCAATATGAATAAAAAATTTGCCCATGGAAAGCTTATGCACCACCAGCAACAAACCCATACAAACCTGCAAGAGTCTCAGTGCTGAGGAGTTAAAAATTAGTGGCAAGCAAAATGCTTGCTCCATAGATCAGCAGCAACTACAGCAGATTTTGCAACGTGACAGCAACAGCTCATCTGGACCAGAATTAGATACAGGGTCCTCACAAGCTTTCCTGAGGTGGCCATGCCAGCAGAAGGTGCAGAGGCAGGCCTTTTGAGCAGATGATTTAACCTCAGAGCATTCATGCTTCAGCCTTAGCAGTCGTGACTTGAGGCTCTAGGTATTTCTAGAAGGCTTCCTCCAAAAGATTGTGTATCTGACAGCTTGTATGCAGACTTCTGAGCTGCTTTCCAAACATGGAGGAAGAGGGCAAAAATTAAAAAGAGAAATTCAAAAGGCTACTCTTATTTGTAGTTATTTGATTTAAATAGGTTTGTATTTTAAATAGTTATTTTCTTTTAGTTTACCTCTCGCGACGGTTTTTTTTTTTCCTCCCTTTTGATACTCATGTCAGTTTGGAGTTTCAGGTCAAAAAATCTCTCCAAAGTGCACAGCTTTAGGCAACTGAATCCAGACAGAAAAGCTCCAAGTACATCTTTGATGGTTCCTACAGCTTCCAGTGTTTTATAATTAGAACCATCTCAAACAATAGGATTCAACAGTTACAGCAAGCAATTCTGCTGCTGTTTTTCTTCCTTTACATCTAATGTAGATATAATTATCTCGTTTCCAATTCTCAAAGGTTTTTTAAGTTATTCAATTTTCTCTGCAAAATGCACGGATTGCTTCTGAAGATGAGGCATTAAGTGTAATCCACAGCCACTTCTCTCTTTGTTCACTTTTTGAAGGTGTTTCTCACAGCCCTTTGTCCTCCTTGACAGCTCCTGACAGTTTTATAGGTGAAGATGGCAAAGGTAACATTATGTCAAATACTTTATAGCTGCATTGGTGGCTGTCTGCACAGATGCTTTTCGACAGCTAGTAAGGTTAGATACAACAAAATTTCTAATGTTTTTATACTGGAGGGATTTAAGCATCCTCCTGGAACAAAAATTCATAGAGTTTGCCACTCTTTCCAGATGACAGCCTTGTAATTAATGGTAATTTTATTTTAAACCTATAATCTTGATATTTCAATCACCACTTGAGTAAACAGTGATGATTAAAACTAAAGCATGAAGTGTCCCTGGGAGATATCTGGTACACAGCACATGAAGAACTGGTTACACAATTTCCTCTACTAATTCTGAATTCTACAGATTGATTTCCATATTCAATTCTGTTTAAAGAAAACCAAACCTCTAAAAAGGATTTTTCAATAAATCTTTATGAACACTGCACTTACTACACACAACATTTTCCCCTTTTCCCTAGAGATGGGGAAACTGCCACGATTATCACTTAACAATTGGTTTATACAATTTTTAATCTCCTTGAGTCTGATTGAAGTAATGGCTGCCAATAGGAATGACTGTTAAGTCAATATTTTGGTGGAAGTGAGATTTAAAACATCTCATAAAAAGCCATCTGTTTCAGTGAAGTTATTCAGAGAAAAGATGCCACTTGGAAATTATGTGGACATACTCCATCTTTCAAAAATGATTTATAAAAACACCTTGCAGATTTGAAACATCCCTGATCTGTCAGGATATTTTCACTTGCTTAGGATGTGACACATCCCACTTAAGCTTTGCCAGGTTCCTCCAATCAACAAGTAATCCCTCTTTGGACAACCTCTTGGTTGCTCTCCTACAAACAGCACTATTTTAATGATTTCTTAACTTCCCATTTGGTTAGAGGAGGAGAACAGTGGGTAACACTGGACGTCACCAACTATTAAGAAGCCTTTAATGAACGCTTGCTCAAGTTTTCTTTGTTCTCTATCCTGTAATTATACAAGAAAAATAAAAGGAGGTATACCTACATGACTACTGATACCACACAAATGCTATGTATGTTCACATCCTTTCAAAACACTGGCCAGGGACACCTCTCATTACAAACTAAGTGGTGCCCCATGTCGACAGTGAAACAGAAAGCACCCTGCTATTAGACGCACAAGGCTCTAGTCCTGGAAAAGCTTCAGTATACAGAACGCTTTCTAATCAAAATACAGATATATCTGCTCTGGCTCTCACCCCCTTTAGCCTGGTAATTATGTTTGTTTGCTATTTACATTCTGAGGTAAATACTTAATACACAGTGAGTGGGATCCATTTTAAATGAAGGCAAATTAGTACATCTGCCCACAGCTGTAGCAGATGTCTAGGCTCTCATTGTGCTAAAGGCAACTCTAGAGCTCATCCTAAATTAGGGACCTTGTGCCTGGAGCATTCTTTAGGCTCCACAGATTATAGGGATATGATCCTCATTGACCATAATAGTAGTGCAGTTACATAGATGTGGACACTATCTTGGTACATCTAAGTCTCAAGCAATTCCACTGTCACGTCTGTTGCAAGTTTCTCTAGAAGACAGAATGAGAAGCAAAACTCCTAAAACGGAAAACAGAATTCATTACTTATGGGAATTCTTGTAGGGTTATTTCAGCCAAATGAGGAAACTAATAAGATGATGCAAGGAACTATGCAGCATGATGAACAGAGACAAAATGCAATTCAGTCCTATTTGTTGTTTGTGCTGGGGACATGCTATTTCCAAATTCTTCATTCATTTGCTGATTTATTTTTAAAACACAAATTTGCAACTGCCTAGAGAGTGACAGATCTTCTGAAGCAAACCATCCTATTTAATCTAAGAATGCACAAGAAAGAACAAAAAAAGAAAAAGTATAATTACTTTATGAATATCTGTATCTTCATATAACTAGAGAAACTATGTGTTTTTCTCTCTTTTTCTATACAATTGTTATAATCTGCCTTTTTAACAGTTTTTAAAAGCTGTCTGCTCAGGAACAGACTAGAAGAATTTGTATGCACCATAAGTAAGAAATTTTTCAAATACTTTAGAGCATTTCTTGTCCATATCACAAAAAAAAGAACAATCACAAAAATCTCTGAGAAGTAGTCTTCAAAATATAGCAAGACAAACTAACATTAAAAAAGTGAATAAAACCAGGAGAATTTTACAGTATACTGAAATGGTGTAGGAGAGATGGAAGATGTTTTAAACTTACCCTGTTGACATCGCTGTTTCTTAAAATAATTTGAATTAGATTTTTCTTAAATTCTTCCAGCTTCCTGAAACACTTCTTCAAAACATGATTAGATAATTTAGTGTCAGTTATTAAACTGATCAAAACACAAACTGCTTCAGTAAGAAAATTTGAAACTGGAAATTTAGGACTGTTGTATAAAACAGTCAGTCCATCAAGCAACTGGGACACTGAATTGCATATGGTGAAAGAATCTTTCTCAAGCTCTGTGAAGTCTGCTTGAAGAATTCCTCCTTCTGACAGTCTTTTTATTTCAAGCAGATGTTGCAAAAACTGCACTGGAGCAGTCAGAGATTCTTCCTTGCTAGTATTGCAAAGACTCAGTGGGAGAACTCTCTCCAACCAATGTTTAGAAGTGTTGACATTATGCTCAGATTGGTGAAAATCAGAAGCTGTGCCCAAAGAATCGAATGCATAGTCACTAGAGACATCACATCCAGAGTCTTCTAGCTGGCTTGAGTAACTCATACGGTTTATACATTCCTGATCCAGAGGAGTTTCAGCAGAGGCATCTGGTTTTCCTGAAACAAAAATATGAAAGTTATGTTTGTGTAATACTTAATTACATGCTTTTGGAAACTGTTGTATATCCTTTCTCCTTTTGCTTCCACGTAAAAATCTTGTAAAACATAGGCATGTTTGCTCCCTCAGTACTTCCCACAACTAGAATTTAGCTGTGGAAAGAAGGTGACATTTTTAATTTAAAGTCAAAACTTTCAGAAGGTAATGTCTATAATATTTTATGCTCACAGTAATAGGAACAGTAAATTTAAGCTTAAAATTCCTGACGGTTTTAAGTTTTCACATATATAATTTAAGTGGACATCACATGAACCATTTTAGCAACATCTATATTCCCATTAAGTCCCAGGGAAGGAAATGCATGTAAAATTCTGGCACTCCAAACACTCCCACTAATTTTACTCTCAAAAACTCAAACTGCTTTTAAGAGACAGTTAAGGTCTGTTACTGTAACTGCATCAGATAATATGTTTTCCTTTACGTGTACTCTTTCTCCCCAGGTCAGGTAAGTAATTCTAACAGAGTCAACATTGACAAGAATATTTACACTTGAGATTTTTCTTATTTAACAAAGAAAAACATTCAGAATGAAGTATTTCTCCAGTTACCACCTATCTCATATCATCTTCAAAGACACATACAGAAGGCATACATTGCATTCACACTATTGAATTATTTTAATACACCATTGTAGAGTCTCTTTGATCCTACTTCACACATTAGATACATTTAAGTTGGTGGCAAAACAAGAAAGAGATACTAGTGGAAGACCAACATGGGTAAACATCTCAGTGCCACGAGGCAAGGCTAGAATCATATCTGACCAGCTCATGTGCTCTGCTCTCTGAGGCACAGCCAGAAAATGCTTCTACTCTCACTCTTTAAAAACTTGCATATACTGCTCATATTTTCCACAAGGATCCAAAGCATAACCATCCTCCTCTATGTTTGTAATCTTGAATGAGTAGATTTCACAGATGGTTTGGCCTGACAGGAAGTAAAAGTTATATTTCATGGCAAGTTAAAAAAAGCATTTTTAACAGAGAAAATATCACTAGGCAGCAGTCTACAGTATTCTGTACACCAACAAAACACTACTCAAGAAGTTTATACAGACTTCATTAAATATACAATTTCAAATTGAATTCTGACCATTACTTCAGTCTCTGACAACCTAATAGATCATTCAGTGAGGGTACTACTACTGAGAACAAAACAATAAATAAATAAACCCTGTTTCCAGTTGAGTTTCATGCCTTTAACACTCAGACATACTCAAAACTGAACAGGATTGGTAGCAATTGATTTACAATGAAAGGGCTAACTGCAGGGAAATCAATCGACATTTCCAGGAGATAGGAAAAGCAGGGCTTGTAAGGCCAGCCTAGCATTTTATGTATTAACACTGTTCCCAAATGGACTGCATACCCAAACTTGACAAGCACGCAAAGAAGCAATGCACACTTCCCATGGTCTGACTAACAAAAACAGGCATCAATCTTTCATGTCTTTTCTCCTTAGGGCTTTGAGCAAAAGGCATTACAGAAGAAAAAAAAAGAAAGTTGTTTTTGGTGCTGTTTAAGGAAAAGAAGCCCTTCGAAGGAATCCATCTACTCCGAGTTTCACTCTGTGGATATTCTGTTGCTGTTCTTAATTCCATGGAGCAACATGGATATTGCTCATGAGGAGAAGTCAGGAGAAGAAAAGCAAGAGCTACATGCAAAAAAACTTACGTAGGTTTAAAAAAAACCCAAAAAACCCAAAAAACAAAAAAAAAAAAGCAGAAGTAAAAGGGGAAGAAAGAAAGAAAAGGGGAAGAAAGAAAGAAAAGGGGAAGAAAGAAAGAAAAGGGGAAGAAAAGAATACAGAACCTAGGAACCAAACTGAAGACTTTCCCCACATAAAAGAGGCAGCATATTTAATGAAACACTCCTACCAGTAGGAGACAATGTTGCATTTATGCTTAGGTTCCTACTCACCAATACCAAACTCCTACTCCATGACCAGCTTCCAGAAACCCCTTTTATAATAAGCCCCTAATAGCAGCATATTTCTAGTTCAACAAATACTGCAAAATGCTTTTACAATCTTCAGTCATTTATATGTTCTAGTCATCTGGGGACGAGGTGGAAGTTATCTTTAAAAATAAATAAATCACTCAGCAGGAAATACTCATTATTTCACTCAAAATATCCAGAAACAGCTTATCATTTATTTCTTGAAAGAAGGTAAACTAATGACTTTGTACTTACCTAGCAAAAGCAGTCTTGATGTGCACACCATGTGGTTATCAAGGCCAAAAAAAAAAAAAAAAAAAGCCTGCCTCACACTAACAATAATCTTTAAACAGTAATTTCAAGAATACTAGTGTGCACAATAAACTATCCACAAAATTTTACAATGAGTTTATGTAGGTAATGAAAGATCTGGTCAAGAGCAATTTTCCAGCCTCCTTAAATATGCCACATCATACTCAGGAAACATTTAAACTCTTAATTCCTATTTAGGCCTTTAGCTCCTTACTACATTAAGATCCTAAGCTGAAAAATCAGAACTGTGTGCTCCCTGAACAAATCAAGGTAACAGTCCCAGGAACAGTCTTGAGTGCGAAGTCTGAAGAACCTACATCCTTCTACACATACGCACCGCTGCAGAAAGTATCTGCCCTGAAAACCATCAGGCATTCAAGGGACAAGGGAGTGACTTGCATACTGTGTATAATATGTTAGCAAGTTTTGTGGGCACTTCCATAAAGCCTAAGAACTCAAATGCACATGCTGCTGTGGGACCACTGAACATGAAGGCTTTAGAGATGACAGTCTTAAAATTGGATAGTGTGGAGCCTTCAGCTCCAGATTAAAAACTGAAGGGTCCCCAGCTGACGAAATTACTCCGGAATCATAAAAAGGCCTTCAAGTCTTCTGAAAAACTTAATATTGCAGTTACACCACTAACAGGGACTGTAGAACAGAAAATGGTCTTGAAAGTGGCAGATATAAGAAACAAAGTTAAGAGATGAAAGAAAAAAATAATTCAGTTTCAAGCATTAGGCATTGTTTATATTCTCTCATTTTGTGAGCACATGCATGGATTATCACTTGAAATTCAAAACCATTGATATTACCCATGTAAAGCTCTGTTAAAACTCACTTACAATTGATAGAATTGGTTCCACTTCTAAAAGAATCAAAAAAAGGACAATTAAAAATAAGACAATCTTAGAAACCGGCCTGATGATACTTCATTCTGCTTTCCAAGTAGGTGTTCAGTCAGTAACTTCTAAAAGAAAATGAAAACATATGTGCATTCATATTTTTTCCTACTGTGATCACTTTGCCACTTCTGCATTTCTCAGGACTCTGTTACAATTTTTCATTTGATCTTAATTGATTGCTTTGTTACAAAAGCACTTTCCATGAACAATGAATCAAGTTTATTCTTGTCTTAAAAAAAAAAAAAAGACAAAAATAAAAAAAAAAGTATCTTCTCACATATACTAATGGTTTTCTTTACCTTTTGTTCATCTGTAAGCCGTCTTTATTGTGCTGCTTTCACTGCTGACCAAGCTGGCTGCCTGAGTCCACGTGACAGACTTTTACAACTAGTTTCTCAAGCCGAGCAGCAATATCTTGCCACAGTGTGGCAGCCCAAATGGGTTTCCCTCTGCATTGTCAGATATTCTGATACCACTGTTTTAACCTTCCCCACAGGCATCTGCTACCCATCTGCTACCATGCATGAGTCCAGGAAGAGATAAAGCACATATAGGACTCTTAAAGGGTGAACGAGTTTTGCTAAACATCCTTTGCCCCTCTAATTGACGGATCAGCTTCTGGATAGGAGTTAGAGAGTCTCTGTTGGTGCGATATTGTCGTCAATGCACCATTTCAGTAGCAACTGGCACTTTTTGATCCTCAACTCTCATCTTACCCACACCAGTATACTCCTCTGAAAGGTTAGGCAGGATAATCAGCTGTTTCTTGTCACCAGACTCTAAAGCTGCTATACCAAAGACCCATCGAAACCCTTTTGGGTCCTTATAATACACTTTCTTGAGGAAGTCTATGCCAAGGATGCACAGGGCATCTGGACCAGTGACTATACAGTGCTCTCCCAGTTAGGTTCACTTCAGTCTGTAGTACAGTCAGTTCTTGAGCTCCACCTGTTACTCCAGTAATGGTAATAGATTCAGTCCCTTTATGATATGATGGCAATAGGGTGCACTGTGCACCAATATCTACCAGGGATCTATACTTTTGTGGTTCTAACATGCCAGGCCATCAAATCCACCAGTTCAATAAACTCTGTTGTTGCTCTCCTCCACCTGTCTGGAGGCAGGACCCCTCTAATTCTGGAGGTAGTACCCAAAATTGGCAACTGGGTTTGTGTAGTTCTGGGTTCACATGGTTTACCTGGTTCACAAGGTGTACACAGTTAACAGGGTATGTGCAGTTCACAGGATTTACACAGTTTACAGGATTTGTATGGACTACCGGATTTGGGTAGACTACAAGCCCTACATTTTCATAGCATCTACTCACATCTGGATCTGAGGCCAATGTACTTGGACCAGAGAGCTGCTCACAGTGGACTGGAGCTGCCTCCCTTCTGGAAGAATTCTCTCTTATTTTACCTTGTAAGTAGAGTAGTTGTGCCTGTAGAGCAGACATAGGTTTTCCATCCCACCTGCTCATTTCCTCTCCAAATGTGCTCAGTAGAAACCACAGATTATGTCATGACATGTACTGCTCCTGTTGAGCTCATCTCACTGGAGCACATCCTCTCCTAATGGCTTCAACACAGGTCCATTGAGAGGAAGAATAGGATCTGTTCTCCCTCCTCTCTGGTTTTTCAATCAATTTTTCAACTGATCTCTTGGTTTCCTTAGCCATCCTCTCCATGGCTGATACATGGGCCTGTAGAGGACCAGAGACAATGTCTTCATACCGTTGTACTCTCCTGGACACTTTGGTCACAGTTGGTGCCTCGCCATCTGTTCCCCAGATCACTGTTGACAATGTGTGGGAATATGCTGATGGGGCACTCTGCACAAACTTCCATGACATGGGTCACTGGGATGGGATTGCATCAGGGTTCACTACTCGTCTGTCACCATAAATCACCTGTCACGCAGCTAATTCTCTCAGGTACTTAATACCTTTTTCCACGGTCCATTTGCTTGGGTGGCATTCAATGTCATCCTTAAAGGGGTACCTGGATTTTACAACAGGCAAGAGTCGCCTCCAAAGACTGATAGTGTTGCTCTTTCTTGCAAGCTCTCAATCAATGCCTCCATCTCTGTCCAGGGATCCCAACTGCCTGGCTTCTCTACCAATCAGTTTGATGGTGTGGGCACCATTATCCCAGCATCAGAGCAGCCGGGTGGCCCGTGGCTCACCATCATGATGGCTATAGTCCTTTCTCAGATTTCGTAGCTCCTTTATAGATAAAGTTTTGGTGATAACCTCTGCATCTGATGACTCCACATCTGATAGGTTTGCTTTAGAAGGACCTGCTCTATCATCATGTGACCACACTGGGCAATCTGTTCTCGTTAGGTGTTTCTTTCCAGTTGCAGGGGCATCAGGCTTCACATCTGGTTACAACTCATACTCAGATTCAGCTTGAGAAGGACCCTCTCTCCCTGCTCTGTTGATGGATTTGGCTGTTTTGTTCATTTTCTTTTCCTCACAGGGCAACTTGTACAGGTACAGATTGAGTGGCAGTGGGCACAGTAGCTGTCCGTGTAGCTGCCGGGTTTGTTGCTGGAGCTGAAACAGCTACAGTGCTCGTTATCAGAGCTGGAACAGGTTTAGTGCTCATTGTGGGAGCTGGAACAGCAACAGCGCTTGTTCTGAGAACTGAAGCAGAAGTACGGCTTGTGGGGGGGGTGGCTTGCAGAGACCGAGCAGATGTGGTGATTGCTCTTGGAGCTGGTGCAGCGACAGGCCTTGTGGGGGGGGCTTGTGGAGTCTGAATATTTGCAGCACATTTCCTGCACATCATAAAACCTTGTGAAGTCCAGATAACTGCAGAATGTCTCAAGGAACCTCACAGGGAAGTGGCACACACTCTATGTTTTGAGGTGGCCGTCTGACACGTACAACTGCACTGATGAGTAATCTGATGCCATAGCATAAAGAGAATGGAAAAAAAAAAAAAAAAAAAAAAATCTTTTGGTAATAACCATGTCCACAATCCTCACAATTTAATGGAATGCTAAAATCTGGTGGTGTTAGATAATAGAATAGAACCATTTGTCTGGAAGAGACCTTCAAGATCATCAAGTCCAACCTTATTCATAGCCCTATCAAAAACCACTCAACCATGTCCCTAAGCACAGCATCTAACCACCTCTTAAACACTTCCAGGGATGGTGACTCCACCACCTCCCTGGGCAGGCCATTCCAATGCCTGACAACCCTTGCTGTAAAGAAATGCTTCCTAATATCCAGCCTGAACCTCCCCTGGTTCAACTTCAGGCCCTTTCCTCTGGTTCTGTCACGTCACCAGGGAGAACAGACCAACTCCCTTCTCGCTACAACTTCCCTCCAGATAGTTGTAGAGGGCAATAAGGTCTCCCCTCAGCCTTCTTTTCTCAAGGCTAAACAGCCCCAGATCCTTCATCCTTTCCTCACAAAAGTGATGCTCCAAACCCTTTACCAGCTTTGTAGACCACCTCTGGACCCTCTCCAGCACCTAAATGTCCTTCTTAGGACATTTGAGCCCCGCTTCAGGGGCTCAAAACTGGACACAGTACTCACGGTGCAGCCTCACCAAAGCTTAGCAAAGGTTAGCATACTGGGGAGATATGTAACTTCACAAAGTAAAACCAAAAGTAGTCTTAGTAACAAAATCCACTATGTGGTACAGAAATGCACTCACTGCCCAAGTCAGCGCAACATAAATCAGTGATAAACACCATGGGAAAGCAGCAGCTTTCACCCAGCACGCGGAACCAAGAGTTTTTAGACAAACAGTGTGAACAAGCAAACAATAACGTAACACATACAGCACATAAGGGAGCAGTATGGCATTTAACTTTGAAAGACAGCCTAAAAAGACACGAAATAACACTGCTCTCAGAAATTGCATCATTTAAGTGGTCTGCTTTAGTTTCTACTTCTGATGTGCTCTCAAGTGAGCAAACTGGAATTTGAACTATTTGGGCAATCTATCAGAGCTCTGATCCTGCCCCATGTTGGGCGACAATAAATCTGTCACGGTTTAGGGCCAGGGCAGCCTCTGAAACCTATAACATTCTCTCTTAAACCCACATACACACAATGGGGAAGAGAAAGGGAGTAAGGGAGAGAGACTTAGCGATTAGAAAAGGAAACCAGAGCAGCTTTAATGAAAATGAAACACAATAATAATAAAAATGGAATATATACAAATATATACAAAACCAGTATTGAACACAACTACCCCGACAGTAATTACATCACCATCACCACTGACGCTGTGGAGCAGGCACAAGGAAAGTCCCAGACTGGGCCCAGCAGCAGATGGGAGCTGTGTTCAGGAGCTGGATTCTGGTACTGGATTCAGGAACACAGACTGGAATTGAAGGCAGAGTGGACAGAGTCCTCCTTGGATGCTGGCCATTGAAGAAGTGAGCAAGAAGCAGAAAGAAGTCAAGCCGAGAGGCTTGACCCTCCTGATCCCTCATCTTTATAAAGAATATGAAGTCTATGGGCTGGAATACCTTGGTGGTCAGTGCAGGGTCACCCGTCCTGTCCGCTTCTCCCTGCAGGTGCAGCCTTTCACTTTCTGCACCCCTCAATGTGACACACAAGATTCAGCAGTGGCCCTGGTCTGCACACCAGTCCTTGGTAGTAACTCTAACCATGGGGTGTTATCACTGCTGGCAGCAGGCACTGACTGTGAGAACAGGCTGATAACTTCAGACAGTGCAGTGAGTTAGAAGAACTAAGCTGAAAAGTAAAATCACTAAACAGAATTAGTTCTGTTCTCACTCAAACCAGGACTCTTCTGCTGTTTTCACTGCTAACCAAGCTAGCTGGCTGAGAAAAAAAAACAACTCTCCTCCCTCATGAACTCCTATGGCTTTAGAACACCACTGTTGTCTGGATCTGGAACCAAGACAAACCTCTGTGTATAGCAAAGGAAGGAAATACTGTCTCACATATTTGAACATTTTGAAACAATAATGAAAAAAATAGTAAAAAGCTTCCAGGATTCTCCAAATGAAGACATTGTAGAAGCTGTGTATCCCACACTTTGCTTCTTCATTTCCTTTTGGTTTTTGTTTTTTTTTGTGGAAAAGAAAGCTCTTCTGTTTAAAGATAAGGTATTAAACATAAGGTATTTTTCATACTGACATGCTTTGTTCCATTTAGAAATAACTTCACTGAAATTAATATAGAATTGAGTAGCTAAATTTCTCAGATTAATTGTTAAATGCTAGGATTTAAATGCTCCTCAGAAGGCTTAAAAGCATGTATTTCAATTTGTTAGAGATTCTGATTACATAAAGCATCTAAATGTTTAGAATTCAGAAAGAACTGAGAAGGATTTTGAGGATATAAATATTCACTTTTACGGGATTTCTGTAGAAGACAGCACAAATCCTCTGTAGTTCAAGTCAAATAAAGAATACTTGCAGTAAAGATATGGAAGGATTGATAATCAGGTGAGGAACATACAAATTTGGGTCAGTTAATGCTCATCAAGCAGTTTTCATGACAAAAGATCTAACATAGTTTATAATATTGACCATCTGAATGAGATGACTGAAACTTGTGTTATAAGCTAGATAGGGGTTAGAATAGAATCACAGAATCATAGAATCATTATGGTTGGAAAGGACCTCCAGGGTCATCAAGTCCAACCTTTGTCCTAGCCCTTCTCTAACCACTACACCATATCCTCAAGCGCCACATCTATTCATTCTTTAAACACCTCCAGAGATGGTGACTCCACCACCTCCCTGGGCAGCCTGTTCCAGTGCCTAACTACCCTCTCAGTGAAGAATTTCCTCCCAATATCTAATCTAAACCTCCCCTGACGCAACTTGAGTCCATTTCCCCTCGTCCTATCATTACTAATTTGAGAGAAGAGACCAACACCAGCCTTGCTACAACCTCCTTTTAGGTAGTTGTAGAGGGCAACAAGGTCTCCTCTCAGCCTCCTCTTCTCTAGACTAAACAAACCCAGTTCCCAGTTCAATATTTCAAGATATTGAGTGAATTACTGTTACCTAGGAAGACTACCTCTCTGAACTGGTAGTACTGAACTGGAAGTACTAGGTCTTATTACAAATGCTTTGAATGTCAAACAAACTGAGCTTCACTAAGAGACAGGAAGTATCAGCCAATGCAGACAGGGATGATCTGGGTGCAACTGTAATGAGATGAAAGCTGCAATGAGGTGGACTGAAAAATCAGCTAGACCATGCATTCCTAAAAACATCTCTTTTCTTGAATATAATGTGGTATAAACATTTAACTTGTTTGTTTATATATCCAGAAGCTCTTGAACAAAGATCTTCCTGGGGAACTCAAACCTTTCAGTTAGGTTAAGGTTACTCAAAGAGGTTGTGGAATCTCCATTCTCAGAGGTACTAAGAAGCTGTCTGGACATGGTTCTGAACAACTGGCTTTAAGTGGCCTTGCTTGACGAAGATGGACAACCTCCAGTTGTCTCGTCCAACATCAACCATTCTACGATTCTACATTTCCAGAGAAAATTGACTGATCCTTAGCTCCCCACCACAGACTTATAGGCCAGAGGATCATAATTACCATGGCTACACTTCTTGTTTTCACCATATACACTCAGTTTATCACAAAACTATTATGAATTCCACTTGCTTTTATGAACCTTATTGCTAAAAATCATTACATGTCTTATCAAAAACTTGATCTATAGAAGGAATTTATAAAAATAATAACAAATCCTTTCTCTTGCTGGGATATTGGGTTCCTTATACAGAAACCTGGGAAAAAAAAAAAAAAAGGATGCTTCTTGGGTCCCTTTGCCCCAAGTATGTGCTTAGAACAGCTGTAGCAATGCCATCTGATAAGACAGACAGCATCTGCTTTCAATGGGAGAAAGTTTTCACAACCAAAACAGACTTGTTATCCATGGAAGGAGCAGTACTCTGAGATTTCAGTGAATCATTACATTCCAGCTGGTGCTTTTTCCAGATTGCAAATTAACTTATTTAATTATGCTAAAGCCTCAGCTTTCATAAAGTTCCCCATTGTGTCACTACAATTACAGTGAACAGATTTATCTCATCATCATATTCCAAGAGCCATATTCCCATAAATCTGTGCTAAACACATTTTAACTTCCTTTTTGTCATCTCAGGTATCTGTTCTCAATTCCCTGCTACCCTCCTAAAAAATTACAATACTTTTTATGTTGTGAGACATTACTTGCAATGCCACCTACCTGCAATAGTACCACTGGTAGAAGCACAGGAGTACACTAGTACACTGAAGATGTCAAATGACAGTTAATTTTTTAAATACAGCCTCTCTGACACCATCATGCCTTCGAGAAAGTGCTGAAACTGGGCTGCCTTTATGGATCTGTATGGAGATAAGGCCACTTTTGGGGACTAGGAGTGAAGAGAGAGGGCGGAAGAATCCCTTTATGCAGAAACATCACCTCCCTAAGCACCAGACAAAAATAATCAGATCTGTTTTCCATGGCAACATCAAACTAAGTGTTGACTGCTGCCCAATGGAGAATCCTCTAACCTTGGAAAAAGGAGGCCAGAAAAAGAAAGAAGCCAAAGATACCCCTCAGAGGCTGACAATTCCTCTGCAACTGTCGTTTTTTTTGCATTCCTGCCAAATACCAAGAAAGGAAAAGCAGTGGCAGGACACAGCAATCTGTAACAGCAGCTCATTCAAACATACTGACCTGAAGAAACAGCTTTTTCATAAACATACCATGATATTTTGAAAATTCTAGTCTGTATTCCTCTACCTGACTACTATGCCATAGGAACTAAAATCTTAGCTAAGTGCTATTTAGGACAGCTGTAAACATTTCACACCATTGGATCTTCTTTCTGTGCAGGAAAGTGATTTCTCCTAATAGACTAATACATTTTTATCATTCAGTTTGATTTGCACTGCTGCTCCCTCCACTAACACGGACAACTCCTTTATGATGCTGCAGATAATATGTTCACTGAGGAATCTGTGTATGTTTTGGACTGATCTTTCTTAATTAATTTGATTTTTTTCTTTAAGCTCATTTTCAAAGAGAAACCAATCTATTATCAATTATGTTCTCCCACCACTTCTTTTAATGTAAGCAGGCAGAGGAAACTCACAAGTCACAGTGGAGTTTTGCCCTTTCAGAGGCATGAAATCAAATAGTGAAAGAAAATATTCTGACCAGCTACCACACTTCCTGCTCTCATCAAATAATTACTTACCCAATCCCTTCTTTGCCTACTGAGGAAATGCTCGGGCTTTAAGCTGAGCACCTACAGTTTCTGCCTTTTACTACTGATAAAAAAATGCTGAAGCCGTAACTTACAGAGAAGGGGGAACTGGAAGAAGTGGCTGAATTCTCTGCCCAAAACAAGGCTGCTGGTAAACTGATGTTGTGTATTTTTTATAAGCAGTTTTACTTCAGCTGATGAGCTGGTTTGTTCTAGTTCTATATGCTTCCACTTTTGCAGCAAGTCTGAGCTTCCAGAAAGAAAAATGGAGACTTAAGTGTCTTCCTTCATACTAATCTACAAAGGAAATTGCTTGTTTTTTCCACAGGTACAGCTAAATGCCTCAAGAAACACACCAAGTTAAGGAGTGAAGTAGGAGATGAAAAATTATTTTTGTATCTGGCTCTTATTCCCTAAAGAGACACAAGTTGCTTCCAATGTCTTGGCACAGGAAGTAGAATTTAGGAGATAGTACTCTGAAAAGTCAAATACAGCCTCAGGACACTGTTAAAAATCAGACATTCACCTTAATCACATTCTGACTCAGAGTTCAGCATTTCCCTGAACACACTATGGTATGGTGGCCTGGCAGCCATATGCTACTGTGAAGGCTAAGAACACAGGAAGTGACTTCAGGGCATGGCAGATGAAGTTCTATTGTAAATGATCTATAAAAGGAAGAATAAACTAATTATAAAAAAGGTGGGGCAGAGAGATGCCGTTTGTTTGGTTTGTTGTGGGTTTTTTTATTAGAGGAACAAGCAGTTCAGTAAATTTCTATCCACTGCATAAGAAGGGAAGAAAATGAACCAAGATTGAAGGTGAAGCTAAGGAAGAGAGAATACCTACTCGATACAAGTTTTGCTAAAAATATACCCTGGTATATTTTCCCTGATTTAGAATGCTTCAAGACTATCAGCCTAAAGCAACCAAGACAATAAACATCTATCCTCTACATTGTCATTCCTAAAATACATGCTTGGCAAAAAAGAGTAAAGCATTGCATTTATACCTTCTTAGGTTGGATTAACAGCTGCAGGCTTTTCAGATCTGTAACAGAGGCTGCCAAGAAACAATATAGTTGTTGATTTGATGAGCTGGTAACAGCTAAGGAATCTGTCTTAGAGGACAGGTGCTTCAGTCCATGAATCTATCAATTCATCAAAGTTTTGAAGACCCTTTTTCTTTTTGTGTAGCTCCAAAGCAAAGTGGTGACAGAATGCTTAAATAGTTTATATTCTTATTCTTGGAATAACACCAATGAGTTTTTCTCCCCCTTTCTAAGAAAGGCATGAAACCTTGATTAATATGAAATCTTTTTTTTTTTTTCTATCCATGGGCATAGTTGACAGCACAATACTGGCAAGGTGAAAAATAATTAACAGGCAATTATAAAAAGATTTGCTCCTTGGATGGCTGACATAGAGCAAAAAGTAGCACCAGGTAAAAGGAATACCAGTGTCCTTGTAATCAGAAAGACAGCTGCACATTAAGTCAAATAAGGAACTTCAAGCTACAGCACCGTCAACTGAGTATGCACCACAGCAATTTCATAAACACATTAAACTGTAACAACCCATACTACCAGTTTACCTGTAGCAAAGCACGCTCCTGCCCCTCAGTGAGAACTCCAGACTTTTTGGGGGTCTCTTGAGGACAAAGAACTAGTCAGGTGGGACAAAAATAATTTCTCTTTATCTTTAAACCTATCTTTAAAAATGGATATTTTGTTCTTTCTCTTTCCTGTGCTTGTGCATCCATACTGTGTGCAATTTTATGTGCAGAAAGAAAACAGGCATCACAGCTTCAAAGAGCTCACTAATTTCTCACATCAGGGAAATAAAACTCCATGGGCAGTCTCTAATCATTCCTGAGGCCTCTGAAAGACCTACTATTATTATTACAAACAGCAGGTGGCAAAGGAAAGCTCTCACACTCTGAATGCAGAGCAGGCAAGATACAGCTGCAAAGTGAACCTTGGCTGAAGGACTCAAACCCTTCAGCTCTCAACATGCAGCAGCAGACACAAATGCAGTATCTGATCCTTACTTATATGAGATTTTTCTGGTGGTGGATTTTGCAAAACCCTGGTATTCTTTCATCTATAGAGTTGTTAAGCAAAACACAAACAAGACAAAGAAAAGCTGAAGGTTTCAATTCTTTTAAGAGGTTGCATTGTTTTAAGTAGAACACAAACTCCAAAAAAGAGTCTGAAGAAACAAGTGGAGGAGAAAAAGGACCCATAATATCTGTCAATTACCTTCCCTTAAGAACAAGCTCAGTAATCCTCAGCCCTAAGGGGAACTTCTCTGGTGTGATATTAGACAGTAAACTTGGCCAATATACAACCAACAACAAATCATAACAATGATTTGTCACATTTTAGGTATGTTAACAAACCTCTCTGTGACTAGGGCAATGAAAATTAACATCTCTTGGAAGAGGTGTTATTCACCAGAAACAGTTGCTTTCCTCTGCTTATGTTGCAACTAAAAGAGCTTACCTTGGCCAAGTGAGGTATCATTATTGCTCAGTTAAACAGCTTAGGGTAAAGAATCTTTGATAAGATAGACTTGGAAAGAAGAAGTTCCAGATGGATTGATTTCATTTCTAGTGTTTGATATATTCTTCTTAATCCACAATTAGGCTGTCCTCTCCAGATATTAGATGTTAATAAATCTCTCCTGCATCATTTGCAATCAGTTCTTCACATTAAGACAATAAGTATGAAGTCATTAAATCACTTCTCTAGAGAGAAAGTGATCTTATTAAATAATTAAATAAATAAATACATAAACACATCATTAGGGCTTCTAGCTAAAGTCTAATACATCCCAACACTCAAAGAATCCAGAAATCTTTTCAGAAGGCAATGAAGAAGCTATCGTTTCAGTACAAAGTATTACAGGAAAGACTCACCAAGTTTTCTATAAGGGAACCTTCTAGAAATCTCAAGTCACAAAGCAACTAGCTGTACATTTTGATTTTAGAGATTCCCTCAACAGTGAACTCTTTCTCCCTCCTTCAGCCCAGAGTATGTTGACCTCCATCTCCCAGGGGAAACACTTCTCCAGAGCCTGGAGACAGCCTCCACTGCCTGATTTCCAACCTCATTCTGTGCCTTTGATATCTCAGAGTAAGAATGACTCACTCCATATGCACAAGTTGCAGAAACAGTGCTGTTTCAGCTGGATCTTTTTTGTTTTGGTTTTGTTTTGGTTTTTTTTTTTTTTAATATTCTTTAACAGCTTTCCTGAATCCTGCAACATCAAACTCACGATATTTTATCACGTAATAAAAAACATTCACAGAACCCACAGTCTAAATACATTAACAGAAATAGCACAAATACAATCCTTTGCCTACTCAGCCTTCCCATTATACATATTAGTGATTCATGCTCTCAACATATTAAGCTTAAATACTGATTTTAACCATCTTTAAAATGGTAAAAAAACATGCAAGATGTCTTTTAAGACACGTTCCAAGTGTGGATAGGCTACATGAATTTTCTTACTCTATAACCTCAGAGATTTTAGTTTGTAACATCTTGTATTGACAATTTTGTCTGAATTAGTCCATATGATATATATTGATTCTGAAGGTTAAAAATGCAAGTTCTGAGCAAACATCAAATTCTCAAGCTCAATCCTATTACAAATTAAGTGTTTTGCTACTTCAGAGCTTTGGGAAAAAGAGAGCACTGTACATGGAAGACTCTCGCGCACAGGAACATGAAATGGTGCAGGCAACATGAAAGCTGCTTGTTTCCTTGCTATTGCAACACAGTCAGAAAGTATTTCAGAAACTTACCATTTTCCAAGAAGAATCTTGGACAGATCTTGCTCAAAAGAAGCTCCTGACGTAATCGAAGAACTTCATCTTCCAGCACTTCAACTTTTGATTTCCATCCAAAATCTTGTTCGGATACACATTTGGCAAGGTGCTCAGTGTATTCTTTGCAACTCTTCCCTGGTGGTTTCGACTGGATAATTGCAAAAGCCAATGCTAGTTTTGATATTTTCAAATACCAAATTTGATTTTCTCTTCTGCGTTTGATTTCTAGAAAAAAACATTAGAAAAACAGAAAACAAAGAAATAACTTCACTATGATTCTATTAAGGAAATTATGCATGTTATTTTCTTGGCTTTGAAAAATGTTCAACAGCGAGACAATTATTTTATTTCTAATGCATACCTACATCATGGAGGAAAAGAGTAGACATATAAGCATCTGTGCACAGTGTGAGAATGAAACATGCATAAGCTGCACTTCAGCTGTAACAATAAAATTCAGTCAGTGTTTGAGAATATTGTGGAAATAGCAAGCACTTCAAATAGGCTATCCTAGCAAAATTTTAAACGAAAATGTCATGTCCCTTAAAACAGAGGTGAAAACACTAAAAATACTAACCTAAAACAAAAGACAAACCCTAACACCCTCCCTCCTGCCAAAAAGCACCAAAAAAATCCTAAACCTGTGACTGAAGAATGCACATGAAGTTTTTTATACTTAAGCACGATGCATAAAATTTCTTGAAAGTGTACCAAAACATCCCAGTGCTCAAAAGATTAAGCTTCTGAGGTAGCTGTTAGTTTGTGGGTTTGGATGCCTGGTACTGTTGCACTTGTAGTTCTAAGTCTACATTAAGCTTTAATCTTGCAGAAAGGTCTATGCATACAACTTCGAAGGCAAGTAAGGTAAGTGAAGACAGTTCTATCAGCTCTGTTACAAACAGTGAGGATGGGGCAAAAGGCATTACAGGACTCAGAAAAAGAAAATATTTATCTAGATGTTTATGTCATCATGCAACAGCACAGGACCTGGAAACAGAAAAGGAAAAAATGAAATTAAAAATTGCTAATAATATCCAGCTTAACTAATGAAGTTGTGGGTTTTTTCCTAATTCAGTAGTTCACTGCCTATTTTTTAATTGAAAAAAATATTATTTCAAACCTAACAACAGTCACTTCTTAAGCTTTTGCCCTTGACATGTAAAAGCTGTTCAAAATACTTTTTTTTTCCTTGTTATCCAAGAAAACTGCAGGCTAAGCACTAGAGTACACTGTGTTGAGTATTTCCGCAATAGGTACAGCACAGATCTGAATAAGGTATTTTATGTCATCTTTTCACCAGACCACTTGCTCTCACTAAGATGATTTCTTCCTTTGGCTCTCCTCAATTTGGACAGTAAGTCATAAAAAATCACATATTTATTTTTGCATCCATCGGGGTCATTTACAGAAATATTTGCCTTTTAAATACTTCTTTTGCCTTTCAAATACATCTGAAATAACAAAGAATTCCTATACATTCCTTGAACACCGTCCATTCAGACACACCAGTTGGTTACACTTTGAAATGCACAGAGCACAAGGGGCAAGACTGCAAAAATTCCTTGGGATCTACCTACCCACAGCTATGTTTTAAGCTACTGTTCTCCACTTGAAACACTACATTCTTGTCCTGTGTCAGGGAAAAACTACCTAGTCTAAGTCACCAATGCACTCTTAAAGATAATGAAAAAGTCCTTAGAAACTGAATTCTACTGTCTATACATACAGCCTAAAGCAGTTATGCATTAAATAAATTGTACTTTTTCCAGAATTTCTTACTTGTAAAAATGTGTTTCACACAACTTTTCCACTCATATCTAAGTATTTCACTGAAAAAGCAGAAGTTAATTCTCAAACCTCAAAGGATTGGCACTTCTGGGGGACAACAGACTCTTGTTTGCCTTATACATCAAAGGAAATGTTTTACAGACATAGAACCATGCAAGTAATTGAACTGCCTTCAAAGCTGTGAATAAAACGAAATACACAGAACTATACTGAACGATGAGTAAGTGGTAACAGTGAGGTATCCAAAATCTTTGTCTTTGAACCTGAAAGTTGCTCCCAGGATTATCTCATCTTTTGAACAGAAGTTTTACCCAGGCATCACTCAGTGTTTGTCAAGCTCCGTTCTTACAAAGATCCTTTGCAGAGCCAAGCCAGAAATTAAGGCAGACAGAAAGTTGACTTACAAATGGCTTTCACTGATGGTTTATCATTCTGATACCTCTGAAGACTACTTTGCAAAAACCTTCTGATTCACCTTCTTTTAAAAAAAAAAAATGACAAAGATTTGCTTTGTGCTTTATAAAATACTTTGTTAGTAATAGCATTTCTCTTTAGATTACATTCAGGGAAGTTGTGGAAGGACAAGCATTCCACCAAGGGGCAGGAGATGATACTTAACCTCAGCATTTCATGAATGTTCAGGTGATTTTATCATTAGAGAGTCACCATCACTACCTTCTTTTCTATTAAGCTCTGATTATTTCTACTCACATGACTTACTTTTGCAAAGAAAAGGCAGTTAACTATTTCACCACTGATACTTTACCACCATGCACTTTACACATCTCAGCCTACAAACGAGATAACAAAAAATCCTCAACAAAAAAGAATCTAATAAGTAGACAAGTATTATAAGGAACTGGAACGGGAATACATTGAATTTCTACAGCTCAAATAGAAGTTTGAAATGCTACTTCAGTAGTATTTTTCACTACTTATTAGCAAACTAAAAAAAGTCACTTTTCTACTTTGTTTTCAAGGGCACTACTATATTTTAAGGAGAGCAAAAACCTGAGTGCACGTGGTAATACAACACAGACATGCAAAAGGTTCTTTCACACTATACTTGCCAAAATGCTATTTCCTCATGGAGATACATTTCTAATAAATCAGATAAACCATGGCATCTTACTTAAATTTGCTTTAAATCACAATCATAAAAATCTTAAATAATATTCCACTGTAACACTTAGGACATACAGTCAAGTAATACAATTTGGATTTTGAGAGAGTCCTTTTAACATCATGTATAGACCCACACAGTAGAAGTGCCTTATACTAAATTGGTTTAATGAGATAGGAGAAAAACAATCACTCCTTTTCTGGAATAGTTACTTGTATAGACACTGTCATTTAAAAAAAAAAAAAAAAAAAAGAAAAGAAAAAAACCTGCACAGATCACAAAATTGGTTCTCCTTAGGAACAAAACACAATCAAAGGAGTTTTTGAGGAAG
Source organism: Todiramphus chloris collaris (assembly GCA_025345505.1). Taxonomy (NCBI): domain Eukaryota; kingdom Metazoa; phylum Chordata; class Aves; order Coraciiformes; family Alcedinidae; genus Todiramphus; species Todiramphus chloris. The sequence goes on along the minus strand of JANVCC010000018.1, from coordinate 33,804,940 downwards.
TAATTCTGCTACAATCTCAAAATCTTGTTTAAAAGCAGGTAAATGACAAATGGTGAATATGGTGATATACCTGCATGCATTTCCAGAAACAGTGGATTTTATCAAACTTTTATAGAGAATATACAGCTCTTTCACCTCCTTTCTATCACTGTCACTATCACCTTTTCTTTTATGATCACAAAAAGGTAAGTTTGTGGAACAAAAAGCAGGTTTGATTCAAGTCTTTCACAGTTCCCTAAAGGGTCAACTCTCAGAAACCACTGTAAAAGATCTCGAAAATAACACCCTGGATGATGCTGTTAGAAATTGGGATAACGACCAACTGTACATTAGCAAAAATTGCACAGCAATCTGTTGCTCTCAGGAAGTGCTGCACCAAAGACCACCAAATGCAAATGCATTCTACTAAAAGCACATTGTCAGCTACAGCATTTTATCAACAGCATTTTTGCTCATACCAGCACAGGAATTACACTAACAGGCAGAAAAAAAGGTTTAGAACTAAACCAGAAATTTTCCTTGACTGGGAACAGTACCAGGATAATAAGCAGGTAGAAGTCTGACCCTGCCTACTAATGCCAAAATAATGTCTGACAGGAACTGGAAGGATCAAGAATTATCCATCAAAACACATCAAGTACCCAAGTTACTCAGCAAGAATAACTATTCACTAACAAAGCTCAATTTGTGTGTTTACTCAGTGTTAAGGGAACCAGTAATGCCTTGTGAGCCCTGCCAGAAGCAGGGTGCAGCACCCTTATGAGATACCACCCAGTGACAAGTTTCTCACGCAAACCCCTCAATCCACAGACTGATACTGGAAGTACACTCAGAGGACAGGATCAGCTAAAATTCCTGTCAAACAGGACTGGGTCTCTAGATTTCTGACATGAGAGACACCCTTTGCCTCTCCCCAGCCTTCTAACTCTCATGCAGGAAGAGGGTACTGAGGACCCACAGCCCCACCGAGATCCTAGCTGTGGAAGGATGATGAGCGATCATTCAGCTGCTGAAATAATTATAAAAGAAGTCATGGCTTGTCCTGTACAGAACTGTGTTAGATAACCAAGGGAAACTAAGAGCTTTTGTATGATCCTTTGAGGACCTCAGATATAAAAAGGAAACAGGGTAACAGAAAGAACCAGGGTAAATCTGACTCATAAATACCACTCCACTCCACCAATCTGACAGTCCCACTGTTTTGCATCTGCATTTGATGCAGCAGCTCATATTACACCATTAACTAAGCAAGATACCTCTCTGGTAAGTCTCACCTTGTTTTTGACACTGTCTGCAATATGTGAGGAAGAAATAATTCCCTCTACTTAGGAGAAAACCCCACTATTTTTGGATGATCACCTTTTTAGTTCATTTTCTTCTCAGACAGAAACTTCATATATTTCACTTCATTCCAAAGATCAAAGGTTTCACATTATTGGTAATTAAAAAAAAACCAAACAAACAACCCCAAAACAAACAAACCAAAAAATTCAAGTCATTCATTGTTATTAAAAACCTGAAAATATGCATTGAAGCCATGAAATCTGCATCTAAACTTAAACCATTCATTAAAGTAATTTTAACATGCTATGAAGTCTGGCAATTCAACACCACCTGCAACCCCACAACAGGGCTGTTTATGCACCTTGCTAGCTAGCGATCCCCACTGTGATGCTGACAGCATGTCTAAGTCTGGAAGTTGAGGTGAAACACGTGCCATCTTCAAAGAACAAAGACAATTCCCTGAGTCCACTGCTGGCACAAAAGCATCCCTTCCTCCCCTAGCACTCTCTTAGTTGTCAGAATATGCTTTTCTGCCTCTTACCGCTTCACTGTTTATTTTTTCACTGTTAACTGCACATAACTGAACAGCCCAGTCTCTGAAGGCAGAGCAGTCGCCTTCATTGCTGCACACACCACCAAATTAAGTCTCAAGAGGAAAAAATATTCCTAGATGCTATTTGGGTTTTTCTACCTCATGCCAAAATTGCGCTAGTGTCAAAAACAGGCTGACAGGGACAACAATAATTTTCTGCCTTTAAGAGAAGTACAGCAATGATCTCTTCATTACTCTATGTGCTAGTACATGTGAACTAGAGGAATTGGCCTCCCAAACAGGATTAACTGAGAAAGGGCTACAATTAAGTCTTCAGTCAGATCAAAATGGACTGCTCCCTAAGGAAAAATCCAGTGCTTTTGGGATGAGCCTCCCCCAGCTCCTGGGCCCACACCCATTGGTCTCTCTCAGACAGCTCTGAGCTTCTCTACCCAGAAGAATGACAGTATGTGCTGCACCCAGATATCAAGGCTATTCAGTTTGCACAGGTGAAGGCTCAAGCCTAGAGCTTTTAAGAAATCTTTCTTTTTCAGTAAGGGAGGTGAATAATTTTAGATAATTTACCTTTCCAAGAGCCATGTACAGTCTTCTGACTGTCCCTGGAAACAGGGAAGTCACAGAGTGATGGGGGAGAAGGGGGCTAAGTTCTACTGACATTTAAAATTATAAGGCAGCCCAAAATAAAAACAAAACCTAAAAATCATTTGAAATAATTCAACATTTGAGTAGTACTCATTTATGTCATAGGATTGCACACCTTAGGCATGATCTCTAAGTTTGCCCATGAAATTCATGGCTAATAATGGAAGAAACTTCTTTAAACATCATAGACATAACCTTATTGCTTGCAACAGGACATTTATTTCTTATTCAGATCATTATCATCTAAGATTGGACATTTTAAAAATTAATAGAATAAGATACAAAACAGACTGCAACACATTTAACTTCTAGGCCATTCAAGGGCTGAGTTTTCTGCACATTTGAAAAAGATGGGACATATAAAAGGATTTGTCAGGACAGAAGTAAATTGCAATTCACCACTCCTACACAGCTAAAAGTCTTTAGACAGTCCTAAACAATAGTATGCAACACGTATCCAAAAAATGGTTCTCCTTTTAAATTAAAGTGCATGGTCTGCCTTTAATGGCATGAAAGTAACAGGAAAGCACTGGTTTGTTGCCGTGATTATTTAGTTGAACTAGTCTGTCAGTTACACACCGCAGATAAAGGTGAAAAAATTACCCACGTCTTTGTAACCTCCTTCTGAATTATACAATAGCAACTGAGATATTGACCCATTCTAATGGAATGCAAAATGGGCCACAAAATGATGCTAGTGGTCTAGTGGAACTGGGCTGAGCTGCAGACACACAAGGCTGTAACATTAAGCAATGATAAAATACACTTTATTTAATTGGTATGCCTGACATAACACTGTCTTCATGTATATAATAAATAATGATAATGGGACAGCTGCATAATCAAGATGAACTAAAACATGCCTTGTGTTCCATTTAAGCAGTTTTTATTGTGAAAATGTATATTAAACCAAGGCTACTCCACAGTGTCGTTTTCAAACAACCTATACTCATAATAAACAGATATGCAATACGGACATACTTAGTGGGGAAGAACTTGGTTTTACTAACACAAGCCTAAACAATACCTTCAGCATTTTTTTTTTAGCAGACTTAAGATTCTAAAATGATACAGAAAATAGTAAAATTTAAAATCTGTTCAATCAAAAGCACAAGGAAACTTGATTAGAATCGAATGTGACTTCTTTCTTCAAACAATTTAACTTTTAAATAATATCAGCGTCTAAAATCAAGTCACAGAAATTCTCCAAAACAAAGTAGCATGGATGAATTTAAAAAATATTTTAGATGGCTACAGCCAAGCTAGCTGTCTAGACTCCCTTTATGATCAATGGACAGAAACAGAGATTTCTAATGTTAAAAATAAGCCAAGTGATTTGTACATCTGCTTTGTGATGAAGTAAAGTCATGACCCAGAAACACTTGCTTCCCTTCCCAGACTACAAAGAGAGTTAAAATAACTAGATCAGACACAAGTACGTGTATAGTGGACAGCTAACTCTAGTGAGATGAGTTTAAGTGCCTAACAAGAAAAATTTTGCGAGGCTAAAATCAGCACCTTTTATAAGAAATTTGTAATCCTAGATCTTTTTAATATCTCTGAAAAAAAATGTTTTTAGAAGAAAACCCAAAAATCATGGAACATTTTTTTTGAGAATAGCCTTGCCAACATTTTAATAATGCACAAACAAAATAGCATATAAGTGCAAAGTAAAACACATGCGAAGCTTCAAGTATGATCAGCATTAAATGAGCATCACACAATCTGTTTGGCCCCTCACAAAGTTACTATGCATCACTATTCAGTGGTATTACGTGAGCAAATTATTTCCTCTCATTTGAAAATGCCTAAACTCCCAATTTAAGATACTACAAATATATCAACACACCCATAACGACACGCTTAGAATAACTCTTTCCAGGTTTGGACTCTTCCAGCATTTTGTTTTCTGAACAGAATCATTCAACAGGTTTTTTTTTAACAGTTCCTCTATCATGCTGTTGTAATAGCACATGTAGAAGAGAATATCATATCAGATTTAACATACAAGAATCCCAAGTCACTGAAGAGTTCAACTCTATCAGTCTTCTGAAAGAAGCTTTACAAAGTAGTGACAGAAAGGACAGCTTATACATCATAGGAACGTTAAAAGAGATAAAAGGATTCACTTCTGCTTTAACCCCATTAGAACAGGCTAAGTACAAAACACTAATGTAAGCCTGAGATTTTTCTCATTTTAAATTATGCATACATTCTCCCTACAAGCTGAAAGTTCTTCCTTTTGCACTCTGTTTTCTCCTCCAACAGGCATATTTTCCTGTGTCATTTACAATGATACCTAATGAGCCTGGCATACAGTACCATTACCAGTACCATGTTTCTCTTTATGATTCTCACTACTAAAGATACGCATATATTTGCACAAGAGAGACTTTATTCTATAAAGCCTGCTGTTAAGAAATTAAAGTATAAATCAGTGGTGTAAATTTATCTATTCTTATGTTGACATAGACTTTTTCCCCTATCAAAATGAAACTGTGTTCACTCAATCAGCTGGGCATAAATCCATTTGCTTTGGAAATTGAGGATATTACTTTTCATTACAGCTTTATGAGATAGACCATGAAATTCAGACCCTTATTCATTCACAAAGTTTCCTATGTGCTAACAATAAAGTGTAAATTCACAGCTGGCATTCTGGACTGTGGCAAATAATCCCAGTCTTTGTATACCATCAAGTTACAACAAGAAAGCAGCTGTTATCTCTCAAGTTTTACCTATTGCAATGACTGCATTAGCTCCTGAGCATAGAATTCCAAATCAGAGTTCAGAAAAAGGCAATCATGAAGAGTTTGGGGGATTATACAGGGATTATGCTGTATCTCTCTTCTTCCTATGGTAAAATATATTGACTAAAATATCACCATAATTGTTCCATTTCCACAAATTCTTAAATCTGCAAGATCAGAGTCTTTCAGTGAACCAGACTCCTTCAGCTAAATTACCAGAAAGCATCTCTTGTAGCTTAAAAACCCTGTTCTTGGCTTTCTTACACAAATTTTATATTGGCAGAATGAAAGATGAGATTGTTCAAGAGAAAGCAAATGTCTGTAATACAAGACAAGGAAAAGAGAGAATAGTAGGAATACTAGGAATCTAGTACTCCAAAAAGCATAGAACATGCAATGAAGAACAAAATCATATATATCCGCTATAGATACTAACATAACTACAACCACATTAAAATATATAGTGCCTGTATATTAGTTTATGAAGCACTGGAAGTTATAAAAGACAGTGAACCATAGAAGTGACTTGTCAAATATTCCCAGACAAGTATTTTTTACAGTTTAATTTGGCTCAATTACTAGTTTATTCAAATTAAGAAAACAAGTGGGAAATAGACAAAATTAATCATTACTTTCTTTCATTTCATCGGGAAAATGTAGGAGATTCAGCAGTATGATTTCTAAATTCCTAAGGACGAGGTAATCAGAAACAACCGTTTCAATTCACTGGTGTTAGAAATACTAACAGTTTCGGGTAAAAATATCAGTAACTCTTTGAAAACTATCTCTTTGATAAGTCTTTTTTTATCTGCATATTAAATGCAACCCTATTATAATGAGCAGAGCACTAGCAGCATTAATTGAATTCCAGCACCTCTTTAATACAACCTGGCAACAGTACAGTGTTCTTACTTGCGACTTGAGTGAAATGAGCAGGAAAAAAATATTTGGGTGTAACATATCAGAAAAGAAAACTAAGAATCTACATAGACAGAAGTCATCCATAGCTTATATTCTTTAGTAATAATAATAATAAAGTGGTAAACCTGTCTTGGCAAGGCTTCCATTTCCTTCCAAATAAACGGAACCTTTCCCCAGGAAGCCCCTCCCGAAACACCTGGGACGGCCAAGGCGAGGCCTCCCGCACGCTGCCCCAGCAGGACCAGGCCCTCAGGCCGCTGCTTCCCACCCGGGGCCGTCGCCCAGCCTCCCTTACCGCTCCCCCCGGCCGCGGGGACGCCGGGGTCCCCGGGAAGCCCTGAGGGCCTCGGTCCCCAACCCACCTGCAGCAGCAGCAGCCGCACCGCAGGGGCCGCTCTCTGGCTCCATGGCGAGGGGCAGGTGTCCGCAGCCGCCTTCAGGGGGGAGCCCTGCGCGGCTCCGCGCTGCTCCCTGGTGGGCGGCGGCCCGGGGCCGGGACAGGAGCTCGCCTGCGGTGCTGGGCCGTGCCGTGCCGTGCCGGGCCCTGCTGCGGGTACGTTTTGCCCGGCCCCGAGGCGCTTTGGCGGGAGCTTTTCGGTACAGGAGTTCCTCGTCCCGCTCGTATTTCTCTCAGCCAGCCGCAGGTTGAGACAGGTGGAGTCTCCTCTGGAGACTCCCAGACCTGCCTCGATGTTCCTGTGCTGCCTGCCCTGGGTGATCCCGCTCTGGAGGGGGAGTTGGACTCGATGATCTCCTGAGGTCCTTTCCAACCTCTCCTACACTATGATTCTGTGATACAGGTGTTGGTGGAACTCTCTGGCCCATGCCACGGGCCTCTCCTCCTACTTGCAGGGCTGGGGCACGTTGAGGGATGAGAGGGAAGGATAAAGGCCACCTTGCTGCAAAGACAAAGATGGCATTAGTGGGGAAGATGAAGGAAGGGGAAAGCTGGGGAGCTCCATAGGGGATGTCTGAAGGCCCCTTGTGCTGCCTGCAGAGAGCAAGGGGAGTGCAGCTGCATGTGGGTGTCGGGCAAGCATGGTCCTGCAGAGGGGTTGCCAGCACAGCCTCTGGGCCACCAGCCCTAAGCTTGATTTTTCATGCCCAGCTTGCTGAGGGTTGAGATCATGGAGCTCACCATCACCTCAGTCACCTGAAAGGACACCTTACGCTTTTACAATGATCTATGTATGGTCTCAAATTTGCAGCGTTTTGACAGCTATAAATGGCATTAAGATCTCTTGAACTATTTTGTTGATTAATTTAGGTCTCTTTAAACATTTCTTACGTTTCAAGTTACTGTGCATCACTCTTCAGTGAGGTCACATGAGCAAATTATTCCCTCTAAGAGCAAATGAGATCATAAAACTTCAGTATTTCTTTAACGGTACTTTGGAAATAGAAGCTGCTTTTTAGCTTAAACACTGTGATCAAATCTTTCCACAAACTGTGCTGAAAAGGCTTGGCCATAAATGGTGTCGCTTCAGTTGAGGAGGGTGAGGGGGGAGGACAGGAGGAAGGATAAGATATTAGTAATGAAGTCCGATGGATTAGCTGCAGTTAGGTTTATCACAATACCTCAAGCTCTTAAGTAGAGAGGGATTGATATTTCTAAACACAGAAGTATTCAACTGTGACAAACAATATATACTTTTAAAATTCTCATCCCCAGTTTTTGTTCTTGGATAATCTAAACAGGTTTAACACAAATCAATTTATTCCAAAAACTATTTTTTATCAATATACATAGTGGTAGACTTCTGAGCTAATTGAACTCTACTTTTTTTTTTACTGGGTTGGTTTTGTTTTTTTTTTTTTTTTTTTTTTTAATTTGAAAAATAAATTTACCATCCCAATTACAGAAAACTGTTAACACATTGGAACCTTCATTTTAGGCTTCAAATGATAAAAATTAATTAGACTGAATAATTCAGAGACTATTTCCATTCTGACAGTGCTACTTATTTCTCAGTGAAACCCAGGGGAAAAAGTAACAAAACATTTTCCAGCTATTTATTACAGTCACATACCCACAACTGCACTTGATCATTTTCAGTGCATCTTTTGTGTGTGTAAGTGATGCAGATGCTTTGCAAGTGGACAGTCATTATGTAGACCCAAAAGTCCATGTTTTCCGCATAATCTGTTCAACTGTGGCTGAAAGAAAAGATTCAGAGATATCAGTGCTTTTACCTGCACACCGAGGGTTTATATACAGAGAACTGAATCTAAAAAGCAGATTTAGTCAGAGGCGGCATTATTACTGCTCTAAAAAAGAAAGTGACTCTTCTTTTTGTGAGAATACCAGTCCTAATTGCAATTCTAGGCTTACTGAGAAGCACCTAACAGTCCTGAGACCTTCTACTATTAAACACCTGCCCAGAGGGACATTTTTCACTTGATTATTTTGTACTGAAACATCTAAGAGTTGCATAAATTTCAGTTTAGATGCACAGCCCTCCTTTTTTGCTTGTTTGTTTGTTTTGGAGCTAGTAGTAAATAAAAGGAATATGTCTTAAACTTACAAACTTATCGGATGAGACTTTCAGAATACCAATCAAGGTACACCTTCTTACAGGTTTTAGGTTTATCTTTAAAATAAATTGAAGCATTCCAATATTTTCAAGGTGGAAAAACACTGATTCCTCGCTCCCCTTCATACAGACCATCTCTTGGGACTTTTTTATTCATCTGAAAGCATCAAAATCTGGGCACAATCAACTGCAGATTGACTGAGATGTGTGATCCTGTTCTACTGAAGAACACTCTTCATAAAGAATATATAGAATTTGTATAATCTTTATGCATTGAATATTCCCAGTGATTACATAATCTAACATTACTTTTTGATAAATGAACAATAAATGTGTGTGCACATATCATTGTGCAAGTGTGCAAATTAATGTTATGTCCAATAAATAAAAAATAAGGTACAATTCCCATTTTGATATCCAAACACGGGATGATTAGCACAGAATGTAATCTCAAATGAACCAACAGCAAAATCAAGCTTTGATTTGAAATAAGCAATTTGGAGATCGTGAAGGAAGCTGATAATATTACTTGCAGATAAATTCTTTTGATCTCGATTTCTGAAGACGTCTTTTGATCTCAAGAACAGTCAAAGGATATATTCATGTCAAAAGGTCATACAAAATAATTAGCTACTTTTATTAATAATTAAACCTCAAAGTGGTGAAGGTGTTTAATCACATTAGAGGTCATGAATTCTCATTATTTAACTAGTCCACATGCTGAGTAATCACAGACAAGTCAGTGGTCAACTCAGAACAAACTTCAAAAACACAGGATTCAACCAATTGTTAAAAGTAAATGGATTACATTGCTGTCAAACATGCAGGCCCTACTCTTACAGGATGCCTACAGTATCAACAACAATTTGAGCAAACATGAAAGAATACCTTTTGGTTTGGAGAACTACAATCTGTCAGAATTCATCTGACATCTTTATATTGTAATGCATCTTAATTTGCCCGAGAGCTGGAAGAAAAACACGTATGAAATGTGCTGTCTCAGCTGTTGTAGTTCGCAGTTTTGTTTTGCTGATGTGGGGCAAGAGATACATCGTCTTGAGAAGAGCCTGTGAAAATCATAAGCAGGAATGTCATTTGAGCCTTCATTCTTCTGTGTTATAGTGCTGTATTTAAGTAAAAATAAAATTTTTGGCACTATGATTCTTCATTACTCAGCATCATGCTCTTTTCAAAATAGATTATAATGTGTGATGGCTCTGTTTTGTATTCTGGTGACAGAAATATGGCTCAAGTAGTCCCTTTGATCATAATCTGCAATTCTAAATAAATCATCTGATTTAGGATGTTCAGTGCATTATGCGATGACTTCTTTGTTACTGTTCAGAAATAAAGCATCTCCATCAGGAAAGAAAAGATAACACTTCAGCATCTGATGCAATGAAAACCCCGTTCTATAAAAGTGGTATAGAAAGTTAGACATAATATGAGGGGAACAGGGAAACAAACTAATCTTGCTACTGTTATGAGGCAACATAATATCAGCTATGATGGTATACTCTGTTATGAATAGATACTTTACAGTGCTTTATTTAAATGTTATCACTTATATAAGACTGTAAAATTAGATGTACACACAACATAATGACAACAGATTCCATTCTTTATTCTATACAGTATCTACTAAAGAAAGAGAAGAATTTCACCATCTGGAAATCAATACTAAAAGATTCCTGCACCACCAGGTAAGAAAAAAGGTAAAACCATGTTAGCAAGTAATCAGAATGATGCTTGTACTTTAGTGTAGAGATGTTTAAAAATGAATGTGACAATATAGCAGACAATTTTCATCATTGATCTAAGACTAACAAAACACTGTTGTGAGAGCCTTTTTTTTCCATTTTCCCTGTATAGGACAACAGACATCTGGGAAGAGAGAAAAAGTAAGGGCATATAAAAAGAGTTTCCATTTAATTTAATTCTTCTTATTGTAATTCCATTAGTTTTTCTCTATGAAGTTTATAAAAAACCAGACAGAGAAAGAGGTAACTGCTGTCAAATCGCTATCCTAGGGTATACGAAATTCAGATTACACTTCTATACATGGGGCTAAAATCAAAAAGCACCTGGGTATTCCTTTCTAACTGCCTCATAGTATAGAATATTGAGTGCATTAAAATATCCATATTATTCTGATTTAATCCTGAGACATTGCAAACACTGGGTGTCAGCTGAATCATGGGTTACAATGTTCATTTCTTCCTATTGACTCAAATGGGTCTGGCATAAGTTTTCATGAAATGAGTGTCACGTCATGCCAGATGCTAACCCACTTAACATAAAGTGGTTGTGCTAGTTCTGCCAGCATCTCACTTGTCTAACCAGTAGCTTATTGTTCAGAGCTTGAAGGATACACTCGATGCCTATTTCTGTGGGGAATTTACACCTTGTTTCCCACAGGAGCATTTCGCCCAGCCAACAGAGTGGTGTTCTGGATGTGATTTGTCTCAATTCCTTTTGCCAAAAATGCTCCACTTTGGATAGAAATAAATACTCTTTAGGCTACAGGGAGCTTTAATATGGTGAAAGAGCAATTATCTAGAAGGAAGATGAGGGCTCCAGTTTTGATCTCTGCTCCAGGTAATGTGTTTTTATCTGCAGTGAGAACTGGAATTTGCTCTACTTTCAGGTAAGAAACCAAATTAGCTTTATGTGAGGGGTCATAAATAATACCATGTAATATGATGTCTCAGCCAAGAATTCATGCCTCTTGGAAGAACTGTAATAGCAATGTTGGTCTTGGTGACAGTCCTACTTGAAGTGAGACGTAGGACTGACTAGACAAGTCCCTTCAAACCAAACCAAACCAAACCAAACCAAACCAAACCAAACCAAACCAAACCCAGAACAGAGTGCTCTGCCCCTGCCTTTTCTCTGACTATCTGAAAGGTAGCCTATAATGTGGTGAATTGGACTCCAAGATGCGAAAGGTGGGCTTGAATGTGGACGCAAAAGTGAGTGGAGTATGTGTGTGAGCACTTTGGGCAGAAACTGGTTAAAGTAGCTGCTCCCCATATTTTGTAAAAATTTGACTAACCCAGACCTAAATCAGGAGAGATTCTGGAGGCTGTGACCTCTACGTAGACATACATGCTCTGATCTACACTGGAGGAAATTGCGTACGGCCTGGTGGTCTTTCACATGGGTAAGAATTTTTTGCTCCCTCAAGAAGATCCTCACTCAGCATCTAACTTTGTTAGTCTCATTCTTCCCAGGATCCTTGATAGCAGTGCTGAGAAAACTGCTAAAAGTAGACTAAAAAAGTCTTTAGTAGACTAAAAAAGTCATTGCACTGCATAGCAACATAAAATTTGTTTTCTCAACCTAACAGCATATCTGTGCTATACTGGGGGACTACCCACGTCATGCACTGTGCAGTATCAGTCTGCCTGCACCACACACCTAGTGTTGAGCACAAGGAAGCCCTGTGCATTAGGAAATAACACCAACTGGACAGGCACCAAAGGACTCTTCCTCCTTCTGTCCACAAAGGATAACATAGACATTTCCTCATTTTGTGGAAGCTTATATTGCTTACAGCCACTCATACACAGGTGCACACATAACTAGATTTAACAGACTTACAGACTAAGCAGTCTGGTTTAGCCTTCAAAGTCAAGGTAACTTCTCTCCTCCAAAGAACTGTAAGGTGCTGCTCTTGTAAGTGTGGAGAGGGAAGGCCATCTGCTCAGCCATACAAATTGTCACCATTTCATTTGATTAAAAGGAGTTTTGTCAGTTTGCTCTAACTGTAAATATGTCCCACTAAATTTAACAAACTTATTTCATTTGTTTTTCCTGGTGTGAGCTGTAGGCTTCAGGTTAAATGATGAAAAATGTAGATTCTTGGATCCCAGAATTCCTTGTATCTAGCACCTATTGAAAGGAGACTGGAGGAAGAAAAAAACACTCCTCAGAAAAAATTGTATATTTTAAACTAGTGTAATGAATTTCTAATGCAATATGTAGCATAAATAGAATAGGTCATATATAGGGTATACACACATAAATATATATGTACACATTTGGACAGATGGATAGACAGCTAGACACACATCTAGATACAAAATTACAAAGTGAAACAGGCTGTGGTAGAGAAGCAGAGAAAGTAATTTTTTTGTTATCTGATTAATATGTTTAAACTATAGCAACTGGCTTCCAAAGATAAAACATTTTGTCTCCTCCACATGCAACTTTCTTTCCCTCAGAAAAATCCCATCACATGGCCTACTTCAGTGGTTACTGAGCTTCAGAGCTGAAGGATTGAACATAATTTTAACAGATCAAGGGAGCTGCAATCAATACTTTACCTGCTTTGAAACTCTTACTCTGTGCTTCCTGGGACTCCTGGAGCCCATCAGGTAAGGGCAGCGTACCTGACATAAATACTTTCTTCCAGCAGTTGGGCTGTTGCTGCACAGCAGAAGAGCATCTGATTACAGCATGAGGGAGTCACATTCCCATGGTTCCCATGCCTGAATAAAATGGTGGTGAGATGTGAATGTGAGCATCACTAGATACAAATGAAGATGTCATTTAAAATTTTCATGACTCAAGTGACACAATTTCAAATTCAAATAAAATCCTCCTGATACATCTGTCCAGAAATCTGAAGGTCTGTACGTGCACCTCAGGCTGCAGATTAGGCTGGGCTGTGCATATTTTAAGAGGAGAAAATTGCACATGGCCATAAGTTTCCACAAATATCCATTCCATAGGAGGATTTAAGAGGCAATCATCCATCTGCCAAAATGCCTGTGCTGTCTTTAATCATGTTTCTGCTGAATGAGTAGAAAACATCAGAAGAAAATTTAAAAAAAAAAAAACAACCAAAAAATTAACAAGATCGGCAACTGTGCAATTATTAAAAACCCCCAAACGATTAGAAGGAATTGTCTGCAATGAAAGTGAACCTAAATTTTATGACACATGTAATTTTGGTAGTAGACCAAGTTGTCATGACTTACAACATCACTAAAACCCTCATTAGAGGGAAGGATGCTTCACTTAAGTCCATGAAAGCTAGTATAATTCATAAAATGAACTAAATTCAGTTCTAACTAACTAAATTTTATGTAGTTTGGTTCTAACTACATTCTAGATTTTTGTTGAAATAATTCACTATTTGATTTTTCAGTTATGGTGTGTAAAATCGGTGCACAGTTTTTCATTTCAACCATAACATTCAGTTGCTCTTTACTATAAGTTCAATTGGTTGTGTAACTTGAGGTCTCAAGTATTTGAGGAACAATGAAAGAAAAAGCAGTAAGCTAGCAGAGTGAAATTCTTATGTAGGTTACTTGGATAATTCCTATCTGAGAATAAAGAAATCTGAATTCTGTGGAGTACATGTGATACTTTATATATGTGCTATATATAAATATATATATATAGACTTTCCTTAAGGTCTATAAGAATGTTAAACTGAAGTTTAATCAGAAGTCTTGCTCTGCGCTGTTCTGTGAGAACCTCAGATGAAATTGCACCAAGAAATGTATTTATGGAGCTAATCGTCTTGTATTCCCATGGATCTTGCATTTGGAGGGCAGTTATTTTCCCATAGCTTTTGTAATGTTTATTCCTTCTTCAATTCTTCTATTTCATTTATGCTTTGTCACCACATTCTACGCACAGATATGTGCGTGATTTCACTGAGAGTCATGCACATATGCACATACTTCTCTCAAGGGAAAATGTGGCCTTTAATAAGTATGCAATGTGGCACAGCTGTGATTGAGGTAGCAGTTTTAAGATGCATAACTTGATTATTTGAAAAACAGATTTCTTCAAACATGCCAAAGGCAGGTGTATGTTAAGCTAAATGTTACATGCACTGGAGTGTAAAACGGTAACCTAAATATTTTTCGGATTGTGTAGAAGTCTGTTTGTTCATATTCCACAACTCAGAACCAGCCAGACTGGATTTTTACTACACTTTCATGATAAATCACATTTAGGTAGATAACAAACATGAACAGTATTAGAACAACAGATCATGTTCTTAAAGCTCTAAATGTCATAATAGAAATACCTTCTCAACAGTAATTATGCCCATTGCAAGTGATATACTATAAAAAGTAGAGACTGTGTTTTCCTCTTTGTTTCCTCATTTGAAATGTTTATTTAGGTAGCCCTCAGAACACTATTCCTTGCTATTAAGTATCTGCAAGGAATACTTTAAGTGCTCCAAATTGCCCAGAGTTTTTGAAGTATTGTCAAAGTTCAAAGAAACCTATGTTGCCACTGATGTTTCTTCATATGCTAAGAATCCCTCTCTCCCTCAGAAGTAATTAATTCTACATTTGTTTCCAAGGCTAGAAATTGTTCTGCCAATATTCATGAAGACCAACTTGTCCTCACTACCTTTATTTTATTTGTGAAAAACAGATCAAATAGGCTGTCTGATTGCTCTCAGAGTTTAGCTCAGTTTAAAGTCAATACCAAGCCAAAGATATGATCCCAGTGTCCCACAGAACATTCCTTAGGCTGTCAATCAATATGATTTCACCTGGGTCTCCCTATCTGTTAAATCCAGTAGCAACACCAAGGATAGAAGCATGCATCAGTTAAAATGTAAGAAATGCCACAGTGGGTAAGACTAAGGGTCCATCTAGCCCAGTTTTGTCTCTCCTACAGCAGCAGTGAGAAGGGTTAGAATATTATTTAGAGATTGCTTGCTGGCATCTGTTTTCTCCATTATGTGCTGTTGTAACTCGTAGGCACTGTTGAGCCTTTCATTACTGCCATGGCTGAGCATCCTTCTATTTTCCTCAGCATCTCTGAAAGTGCCATTGCTTAAATTTTATTGAACAGAGTGACAAGGGAGTCAACCATAGAATGAGAAATTAAACTTTCTCCAGCTTCTTTACTAGCACTCTAATAAAGTCAGTTATCCCATGTGACCCCCATGATTAACAAATAGATTAATTAGCAACTAACTTTGACAGAAGTTTTGTCAACTCTATTTAACCTAGCTGCTTTCATAGAAGTTCATTTGTTTAGCCTTCTTCAGTGTGTATTTATTTGTTTCCAAGATAATCCATTAGGCTTTCTTATCCGCTATGTTCAAAGCAAAATTGCGCATTATACAGATAGTGTTTACTATTCTAGGTAGTGTTTTTTAACCAGAGCTCATTTCAAGTGTTAGTGATCATATTCAAGATGGCTTCAGTTAATCTTCCATTACCCGTGAGCCGGTCAGCCATTAGACACTCCATTAGCAATTGAAATAGGTCAATAGGAGAAGGCAGCAAACCTCTTTAAATTTAGTTAGTAAGGTGAAGAAGCACAAGGGAGGAGTTTAGCAAAGCTGTCAGAGAACTTGAAGCAACAAAGGATTTGAAGGCAGCAAGAGGAAGTTGGTTTCCACTAATTTGCCTTTCTCTCTCAAAAGTGGCTGCTATTTATATTGCATTCAGAGTTAGATGTAGTCTAAATTTTACAGGGCCTTACCTCACTCTTGTCCTGGAGGACTTATTTCAGTGGTTTGAAATTACACAGTGGTTTTTTTCTATTTCTTTGATGAAATCACAGGTGTAAGTCAGGCTGTGGCCATATACAACATCACTATTTATATTTTCCAAAGACACTAATACAACAGAGATATTAATTCAGTATTCAAATACTGGATGCTTAGATAAATTGATTATAAATTAAATAGAGTAGGTATTAACATGTGTCCAAACCACTGTTCCACGATCCTAAATTCTCTTCACGTTTGCAGGATAAAGTATATACATTTTTCTAAAAAAAAAGACAAACCTCCCAAATAAAGATACTATGCCATTTGTAACTGAAAAAAAATTATATTGAGTACTCTGTCAAATGTCATCCCATACTGATTTTCTATGCTTAAATTACAGTTTCATGATTTATATGCAGTAAGCTTGCACCACAGGGCTAAGAAAGCCCCTGTGGAATATGTAAGCAGCTCACAGAAACCTTGCAAAATCCTGTCAAATATAGGAAACCCTAAAAGGATCATTCAGATATCCCTGAAAAAAATTCAAAGATGATCTACGTGTCCTTGAAAATAAAACTTTATAATTGAAAATCTGACAGGTCCTTCATTGTAAAATCATAAATGGATCTCATATCAGACTTAGAAGGGCTTAGTGAGTTTTCAAAGCAAATCCTTGAAAGGAAATGTTGAGCTATTAATATCAGAAAATTGTGAACAATGGATTGTTATGTGACTAAACCAGTTCAAGACAAAAAGAAAAAAAATATATATATAAAAAATGTGGATTTGTATTTCAATTTAAAACAATGAAATAAGGAGATCTTAAAATAATTTTGAGCCTCCACAGGAAAAAAAAAAACTCACAGGAAAAACATGTGCATTGGAATTTTTTCGTTCATTATTTTTCTCGTATAATAAAGAATAGTGTTGATTTTTAATTTCTAGAATCACTTAGAAGCTAAAGTGTCTTGCATGGTGATTAGATGTTGCTTTTTGGTGAAAGTACATTGAACAATCCCCTAACATTTTCAAAAAGAAAAAAAAAAGGTAAGCAGTTTTCTGCTTAGTAGACAACTCACCAATACCACAGTTGTAGCTACTACATAACTTATGTTTTACAAAAAGTACAAAAATGACAACACCTTTGATTATGAAAGACATTAAAAATATTTAGTAGCTGTGGTGGTTTGACCTTGGCTGGATGCCAGGTGCCCACCAAGCCACTCTTCCACTCCCCTCCTTGGCAGGATGGGTGTTGGAGAAAATAAGACAGAAAGTAACTCATGAGTCACAATAAAGGCAGTTTAATAAAACAAAAGCAAAGGCTGCATGTGGAAGCAAAGGAAAACCAAAAGATTTATCCTCTACTTCCCATCAGCAGGTGATGACCAGCCGCATCCCTGGAAGTAGGGTTTCAGTGCATATAGCGGTTGCTCTGAACACAAATGTTGTAATAAGAAATGCCCTGCCTTCATCCTACTTTCTCCTATCTTTTATTGTTGAGCATCCATCATATGGTAGGGAATATCCCTTTGATCAGTTTGGGTCAGATGTCCTGCCTATGTCCCCTCCCAAGATCTTGCCCACCCCCAGTCTACTGTGTGAGCTGAGCGAATGTTGAACAGCCTTGATGCTGTTCAAGCCCTGCTCAGCAGCAGCCACAACGCTGGTGTGTTATCAACACCTTTTTAGCTACCAGTATGAAGCACAGCACTGTGAGGGCTGCTGTGGGAAAAATTAAGTCCATCTTATCCAGGACCAATACAGTAGCATCTCATTTTAAAGTATGGTTTTAAATCTTCTTCTGATGTCATAAAAAAAAAAAACCAAAAAGCCTCAGAAAGTCTTGTTTTGGTTGAATAGTCACTAATAATAACAACTGAAATTAACACCAAGACTCAGAAACTGGATAGAAGAAACTGTAGAAGCTTTATGCATAGAACCTAAAAAGAACCAAGAATTATTACAATTCCTTTTATTTGTTTTCTTTATGTAAGTCTCTGCACAGTATGTTTAAACACAAAAATTTGCTACTCAAGTATTAATGAACTGGTTAAAAAAAAAAATACATTTTTGAGATCAAAGCAAGGATCCTTTCTTTCTGAAAATAAAAATGCTGTTGAAAAGACATAAATTGAAATAACTAGTACGATGAAAACCAACCTGCTTCATTTTTGAGACTATTTTCTAGGAGGGTGATCTTCAATCACTTCAGTCATGGGACAGTGAATAAAAAGGAAGTAATTTCGCTGTTGAGCCATTCCTGCTATCTTTACTTGTTTGCCTGAGTCTGCTGCCAGTCTCACTGAGACTGAAATGTAATCCTGAAGGAGCACAAGTGACATGGTGGTTTTGACTTCCTTTCTGTCATTGAGATAGAACACTACATACAGTACCCAGATTTTCTGAATATTTTAGATTATGTGTCTCTTCAGGTAAGTGTTTTGCAAGTCAAGGAGTTGCTTGCAGTATCAACAGATGGGCAGAATAGCATCTTTTTTTCAAAAAGGATTGCTTGTAGGTTTCATTCAGCTCCTTCCACATTTCCCTTGCAGTGGTTGGCCTTTGGGTCAAGGCCTAGGAAACTGGTACATTTCCTTTGAGGTCAACAGAAAGACCTGCTGCTTTTCAGCTTTTAGCAGGAAGTTACCAGGCTTTCATGTAGTTGCTGAGCCAGGCCAGCAGATAACCTAGGCAACTGGACATTATATGTGCGAATTGATTCATGCAGTTTTGCGTGTACAGCAAGTTTCAAGCATCAGGCATCTGCATTTGGACCCACAAACGTTGGCAGATGGAGGACAGGTTGTAGGTCTCCTCAGTTATTCAATCTATAGTTAGCTGAGTGAGATGTTAACAGCCATTTTCATTAAGCTCCCCTTAAACAAATTCCTTTCAAAATCTTTATGACAAATAAGGATCAGACAGGAATCTCCTGTGAAATTAACAGAGAAGGGAAGGAGGAAAGATATGGAAATCTGAAAAGTAATGGGAAAATTGGGATCTTTTACTGATATTTTGGAGGCGAGTCAAACTTCTCATTTGAATTCCTATTTGCACAGTTCAGTTCATCAGTCATTCTTTTACATCCCATAAGAGATTAATAGGAAAAGCAAGGATAGAGAGCAGCTGACAATCCAAGTGTCATATAGATCAAGTCCCCCAGGCAGTTACCGCCTGCTCCTGCAGTTGGTGAGCCTCTCTGTCTCCAAAGAGCTTGAGGAGAGCCATAGGATGCTTTGGATCTACCAGGATTTCTTTCATAGTTTTCCCTGCTAAAGAGAGCAGTAATGTTCATTACGGGCAACATTTGTTGGTGGATTGGATAAATTTTACTAGGGAAATAAACTGAATTTAGATATACAAATTGTATATCTACATATACAATTTGTATATGTAACTCTGGTTAATAGATGGAGGTAAGAGCTTCACAGCTAAACACAGCAGCAGACCACAGTCTGGTGTTCCTTAAGTGTTAGAGCTTCTGCCAGAAGTTAGAGTTTTGTATAAGCTGTGAAACACAAGCTGAAGAAAGTCTTCAAGATTCTATTCATTCTACCTGTTAATATCCCACACCCTTTCCTTTTGCCCTGCTCTCCATATAAATGAAAATTCAAGCTGAAGTCAAGTTTTCTGCCAATTACCTTTCTTGAGGGCAAACAGAACAAACAAAAGCATCAAGAGCAGTGCAGGAGCTTTCAGGAAGTCATTTAGGAGCTTGAAATTCTGCCTGAAAGTTTTCCTTCTCTCATTGAACTGTTTGCTTTGGTATCTCCTCCTCTGCCTTGCAAATGAAACACCGAGTCATGTCTTGCTGGAAAGAGTTGATGGATGAAACAGTTTCATGCTGGAAATGATCTCTACGCTGCTAGTCAAGCTCTTTTTGTCCCAGATGGATTCCATATATGGCTGATTTTCCCCATACAGAGTAAGAAGTAAACAGAGACTGATAGATATTGGCTTTCCATCATCTGAACTGTCAGCTGCTGTACATTAAGAAGTTATCTATGCCTTTAATTGTAAGCAGGAGAGGGATTTAGAGCTTACAGGAGCATAATTGTTTCACAGTAAATCTACAGATAAGCCCCTCTTCCTTACTGCCCACACACAGTTCCACTGATTTAAAATATTAAATTGTCCTTTTCCCTTCAAATGCTGGTGCCTAAAGCAAGATCTATTACCCTGAAGCTTTCTTTGTAGCTTAGACTCTAATGACATGCCCATATTGCAAACCAGTACCCAAAATGAGGAAATATTAAGATGAAGCATAAGGCTTCCTTTATTACTGCCATATTTCTTTAGTGCGTTAGTTTTGAAACATGTTTCTATGTTCTGTCTAATCCCAGTCTTAGTGTTAGAAGTTTTGATAACTGACAAGTTTCTTTCTCATGTGACGCGTTCCTGGAGACAAGGTGTATGTGTGTGGGGGAGGGTAAGGGAGGGGAGGGTTTTTGTCTTTTAATGTGGGAGTGACTGCAAAATTTTCCTTTAATTTACTTAATCCGGTAAAACAGGCTTGTTTTCATCTCTAAATCTCAGAGTTTGTTGAATTGCTTATTTCTTGTTATGGATGTATTTGAATTCCAGTGAGCAAATAGCTTAAGAAAATCAGGTAAATTGTCCTGTGATTAAATAAATATCTGCAGTCCCCCTGGGCTTGTCTTCGTTTCTTTTGAACTCCAGCAATCTTGTCTTGTTCATGCAGTGAGGATACAAGAATATTTATCAAAAAGTACTTGTGTAAATGAGCTAACAAACTGTCGCAGTTGCTTGTATTCCCCAGCCTGCCCAGAAAGACAAGTGATTTTGCTTATTGATATTATTAATAAGAGGAAGGCACACCAGAAAAATGTCTGTTTATCCATCCTCTGTTCATTGACAGTAATTTCCACTACAGTAACATTGCTCACAGATGTAATATAAAGCAATTTCTCATTTAGGGTGAGCATAATTGCATTCTTTCAATCAATGGTTGATGCAAGGGAATCATGATATAAGAGATAAACACTGTTTGTACCAGCCCAGCCCCAGGTAGTGCATTTTGTTCCTGCCCTACCTGTAAACAAACAGGACAAGTCACATCATGCTGGTCACATCCTTGTAGATTTCATGTGACAAGACTTATGTTGTCAGGGATCACAGAGATGTGGAGGGAACTGCAGCTCATCTGCAGATGGGCTTCTTCTGCAAGGACCCAATAAGCCTGGGTATCGCCAATGAAAGCTGTTAGTTTCTGAGTGAACTAATGCCTCCTCTACACCCTTTGTCACAGAAAGCAGCCAATTATCTCAGTGTCAAGGACATTTGGCATTTTTACAGAAAGATACATGACTATAGATAGTTTATTTTTACTTGACTTCCATTTTTATTCCTACTGTCCTTTTCCTTTCCATTGATTTCATGAAAACAAATCTTATAACGCATACAAAAATGCATACTGCAAAATAAAATGTCAGCTAAATTATAGGAATAAAGCATTTTGACATTGTGCAACATCTTTTAAAATGAGAGGGTGAAGTAATAGCATTTGACTTGGTATTTCCTCCAACAGAGGTAATCTAATTTCACAGCTACCTTATAGGACAGGATGATGTTAAAGGAATATTTAATAATTTGTGGGATTTCTTATGCTTGACATCAGTCTCTCCATTTTAGTTGAGTTAATATAATTCTCCTTTGTGCTCTGTATGTATTTCAATAAACCATTTAGTGCTAAAATTTCCAGGTAGAATTTCAAACAGCTCAGAGTAGCATTTTGTATGCTGAACAACAGCGAAGAGAAAATACAGTTCTTTTTTATCCTCCTTATTTTTCTAAGATTGTGAAGTAGAGTGTATACTGTTATAAAACCAGCAGAAATTACAAAGTCAGGATGTGATCCCAGTATTATTTATGAACAATGCAATCATATAACTCAATGAATGTACAAATCTAAGTAGAAAAATGAGAATACTTTGACAATAGCGCCTGAAATTGGCTTGATTCTATATATACTGACCTCTGAATCCAAGCAATTTTTATATACTTAACCAAGTATTCATAATGACACTACATTTTAAGAACAGTATTCATATTATTCTGTGGGTACTCGGCTACAGGGAACAGAAATACATGTACAGAGTGAGAAAACAGGCAAATGGAGGTTCAATAAAAAATTAAGTGATATCATTAATGACAACCACAAAATAAAGTGGTGGAAAAAGAAGGGTACTAACCACTGTCATTGTTCAACACT
Source organism: Todiramphus chloris collaris (assembly GCA_025345505.1). Lineage (NCBI taxonomy): Eukaryota > Metazoa > Chordata > Aves > Coraciiformes > Alcedinidae > Todiramphus > Todiramphus chloris. Next base: position 33,782,541 of record JANVCC010000018.1, on the reverse strand, counting down.
GACTTCTGGACTAGCCAGTAAATTCCATCAATTTCTTAAAGGTCTTTAACATTAAAGTGTCATTTGCATATGTCATTTGCAATACACAGCATGTCACATCCTATTGCAATACTCAATATGTTATGTGTAACCATCTATCCAGTCTGTTCTTGCTAAATTTTCCTAGCTCCTGGCTGATATATGAGAGAATAAAATTCCATCTCCTTCTATAATTTAAGGAAAGAAAATGAAAATTTAAAGCTACATGGAAGCCATTTGTTATTTTGATGTTGCAATTTCTTCTCTAAGAATCTATCTAGAGCCAGGAGTTTTCCCAGTCAGACACCAGGGCTGATGGTTAAAACTGGTTGTCAAGAAGCTGACTAACAAAAAAGCAGATAGTTTCTGATAGTCATTAGCTGTATTCACTTAGCTTATTATTATCTTAGCTTAATAGCTTCTCAGTTTTATTGACCACTGCCTATTTAGTTAATTGAGAAAAAGGTCTTTCAGAAGAAATCCAATCATCTAAGACTTTCATAAATTTCGGACATTTCAATGACTCTCTTCACTGATGCTTAACTTGTTTGTCTCAAACAGTAGTATTACTATACCTTGATTCTTGACACTGATTTCAAAATGTTTATAATTGGATCAAAGAAAATCTTCAGATTCTTTGATAAGTTTGTCACGAGTAAATGAAAACTGAACTGATGAATCTGCCTGTTCATTGAAGTGGTATGTAACTATGGAATTTCATACCTCTAAGACTTATATTTAAATCTAGCATTCACCTACAGCAATTAAAAAAAAAAAATCATGATAGAGCTATGTCAGTTAGATTGGTGGTCACAGTAATAGGAATGTTTTTATAGACTCATAGAACTGTTTGGTTGGAAGAGACCTTTAAGATCAAGTCCAGCCATTAGTCCACCACTACCAAGTCACCACTAAATGATGTCCGTCAGCACCACGTCTATATGTCTTTGAAATATCACCAGGGATGGTGACTCCACCACTTCCCTGGGCAGCCTGTTCCAGTGCTTGACAATGCTTTCAATGAAGAATTTTTTCCTAATATCAAACCTAAACCTCCTCTGGTGCAATTTGACAATGCTTCCTCTTGTTACTCTTCCACTTGTTACTTGGGAGAACAGATTGACCCCTGTCTTGCTACAACCTCCTTTCAGGTAGTTGTAGAGAGCTAGAATGTCTCCCCTGAGCCTCCTTTTCTCCAGGCTAACCAGCCTCAGTTCCTTCAGCTGCTCCTCATAAGACTTGTTCTCTAGACACTTCACCAACTTAATTATCCTTTTTTCCAACATGTTCCAGCACCTCAATGTCCTTTTTCTAGTGAGGTGCCCAAAACTGAATGCAGTATTTGAGGTCTGGCCTTACCAGTGCCAAATACAGGGGGATAATCACTTCCCTTCTCCTGCTGGCCACACTATTTCTGATACAAGCCAGGATGCTGTTGGCCACCTGGGCACACTGCTGGCTCAGTGGAAAAGGACCTGGGGCCTCATTCTGCTGGCCTTGGCCCATTGATCCAGAGTGTCAATATCCCTCTATAGATCCTTTCTACCCTCAAGCAGATCAACACTCCCACCTAACTTGGTGTCATCTGCAAACTTGCTGAGGGTGCACTAGGTCCCCTCATCTAGATCACTTGTTAAAATATTAAAGAGAATGGGCCCCAGTACTGAGCCCTAGGATACACCACTTGTGACTGCCCACCAACTGTATTTAACTCCATTCACCTCCACAGTTCTTTGGGCCTGGCCACTCAGTTTTACTCACTGAAGCGTATGCCTGTTCAAGCCACAAGCAGCCAGTTTCTCCAGGAGGATGATATGGGAAAGTGTCAAAGGCTTTACTTAAGTCTTGGTAGACAACATCCACAGCCTTTCCCTCATCCACTAAGTGCATTTCTTAAAAATATATCCTCACCTTTTTAGTTCAGTATGGGCATTTAGATACTCTTGTGTCAAACAGTCCCTCTTTTTGAATGTAGGTATTTGGAGTCTGACTGATGAGAGCATATGTATGGACACGTATGTGTGTATGTGTATATACACATTCATGCTCAATTTGTTTTGCATCTTCTGGGATGGATGCAGTGTAAGAAAGTAATTTTGTATCATCTAACAAGAACTTTTAAAATAAAAATGCAGAAAAGTTACAGGCACGGAAACAACTAGGGATGAGTTTTGCAAGATGCTGAAAACCTTTACTCTTATACATGGGACTGGTGGTCTACTTAGAGTTGTGTATTTCTGGTACAAGTTTGCTGATCTAGAGCTCTGAACTGCATTTTGCAGGATCAAGTAAATCCCAGTGAGATTTTGCCAGTAAAGATTTGACTCTTATACAAATTGATAACATATACTCCAAAATCTTTACCAGTTGTACATTTTTACAGAAATAATCTTTTTGTAACAAGAATCAGCACAGGCATGTTTTCTCAGAAGATGGTACTGATTAACCACCGGAAAAGGCAAAGGATATGCAAGTATTTGACCTGGAAAGCTATTTTTCCTCATTTCAGTAAATGGTCTTTGTGCTAAACCAACTCTGGCACCCATCAACTCAAAACCCTCCATCCACAAAGCACGAAGAGGGAAGCAGAGTTTGTCTTCTAAAGATTTTAAAGAGAAACTTTCTCTCATGTCCCAGAGAAAGCCCTCATCTTCTCCCTCCACTCCCAAGTTCTTTGTTCATGAGCAGAAGAAAAGGTTGATCTAAACATACTGAGATACATGCTTCTACATTTATTTCATTGTTAAGTAGAAAAAGCAGTGTCTGATGAAGGCTTCCACTTCAGTGGAAACAGAGGCTTTCCACTGACTTTTAAAACTGTGAGATCAGTCAAAACAGCTATACCACAAAAAAAAAAGGTACAGAAGGTGTCTTTGTAAAAATTCAGTGCTATAATGCTAGTGCTAGAAAGCAAGCGAGTAGCTTCTTTATAAAAAAAACCTACAACAAACCAATTAAAAAAGAAGCATGTCCAGCAGATCGAGGGATGTTCTCCTTCCCCTCTACTCTGCACTGGTGAGACATCACCTGGAGTATTGTGTCCAGTTCTGGGCTCCCCAGTTCAAGAGAGACAGGGATCTGCTTGAGAGAGTCCAATGGAGGACTACAAGGATGATGAAGGGACTGGAGCACAGGCCTTATGAGGAGAGGCTGAGACACCTGGGGCTTTTTAGTCTGGAAAAGAGAAGACTGAGAGGGCTGAGTATCAAGAGGAAAGGGACAGCCTCTTCTCACTCATGCCTTGTGATAGGACTAGGGGGAATGGATATAAGATGGAGCTCAGGAGGTTCCACCTTAACATGAGGAGGAATTTCCTTATAGTAAGGGTCACAGAGCACTGGATCAGGCTGCCCAGAGAGGTTGTGGAGTCTCCTTCTCTGGAGATTTTCAAAACTCGCCTGGATACGTTCCTGAGTGACCTGTGTTAGGGTAGATTAGTTTGTAGGTTAGATTAGGTTGTAGGGTAGATTAGGTTGTAGGTTAGATTATATGATCCTGCCCTGGCAGGGAGGTTGAAATTGAAGATCTCCAAGGTCCCTTTCAACCCCTAACAGTCTGTGATTCTGTGAAAAAAAAAAAAAAAATTAAAATCATTCACTATACTGGAAGGGCTTTGTAATCACATTCTGGTACCAGATATGCAATTTCATGAGGTATATTTAATCAAATTTAGAACTATATTTTATTTGCAAATAAAAGGACTTGGGCTTTGCAAATGAAAGCCATGACTTTGGCTTTCTATTCAGATACATCTTTAATGTAAATAATTGAAGAGCTGTCATATGAGTAAAAAAGTTTGAGAAAGCTTCATGTGACACTAAACAATAACATCATATTGAACACTGACAGATTTAGCTGATTTTTTTTACCCACTGATCACCTCTATCTTCTTTTGTACAAGTTATGAATGATATTAATTTACTCAGCGGTTCACTTATTTATTATGAAACACTTCATGTAGTGAGAGCACAGTTCTTCTATGCTATATAGCTTTTAAGTGGATCAATATTAAATGAAATTACTTATGTAATATTTCTTTAAATGTGCTTATTTATGAATAATAACAGTTTCAATTTTCCCTTTGTACTTATACTTCCAACAATAATCTTTGAGAAACACAGATAAGCTTCTTCTACTTTTCCTGGTTTCACTTTTAATTTTGCTCAGATAATGGTACTGTGGTTTTACTTATTTTATTAATTTTCAGAAATTGGTATTTTATTCTTGTCCTTTGGAGTTAGCTCAGTCTGGGCTTGGGCTCTTGGCAAATGGGTGTAAAATGGTTTACAAAATTATTTCATTAGCTTCTAATAACAATATTCCTTCATCACTGAGAACATTTTTTGTTTCGATTGTTCTTCCATTTTAAAATCTGCAAAAGAAATTAGAAATATTAAGACCAGATGCTGGGAGGACTGTGTATAGATCTTTTCTTATGTAGGGCAACTTGCTGAGAAAGGTTCTGTTAATGCCAAAATGATTTTGGTGCACATTAAGGTCGAGCTCTGTCTCTGTGAACTCTTGAGACCTCACAGTGCCACATGCAGTTAGTGTTAGCCAACTGATGTCCCTGTAGGTGGAGGACAGACACCGCTGGAGAGCGGAGAGATCCACCTGGTGCTTCATCTTTGAGCACAGCTGTTCCTGTCTCCTTGCATTAGGTGGGAAGGGAACAGAGTGGTGTCTAGATCTCTAACCTTTATAAAGCAGGGGTTAGGTGAGAGAAACTGCAGCCTCAGCAGCTTAACACATTACTTCTGACCTTGCCTTGCTGGGGCACAGGTATGGCCAACAGTACGATGCTGACCTGAGCATTTGGGTGGAGGGGGCAGGTGATGATCAGTGAGAGTGGCTCACTGCTGTGCACCACAGCAGCCATGGGCATCCCAAAATGTCCTGACACTAGCTCCTGTGCTAAAGTGTTTGAGTTTGGGAGGACGTGCATGTCCAGTGTGTGCCACCAGCAGCATGTGCCCAGACTACGCACTGCTGTGATGGCAGAAAAAGGGCTTGCAGTGAACATGGCAGGTTGGTGAATAGATGCAGCTGAGTCACAGTGACGCTGAAGAGATCTGCAGGGACCGTTTATGTGTCAGTATGAATGAACATAACCAGTGGGTGGGGAAGGGAAGGACAGTGACACATTTTTCTTTCACATATGTGCATGTCCTGACAGAGAACCAGGAATTGCTGTTATCAGCACCCAAGCTACCTTCAAAGACAACTCAGCAAATTAAGTTTGAAATGCCCTGCTATAATATTTTCCCAGTGCCCCATTCCCAGAGCACACATTAGACCAAAGTTAATTCTCTCATGCTGCAAAATCCTGACACATAAAGTATAAAGTACTGCTCACTAGGATTTCATTAAATAACTAAGAATTCACTGTCAGAGCTGAAGTTATTATTCAAGAGTTGTGCTCTCATGAAAAGGATTTTTTCTCATCTTTAAATCTTCTTTTCATGCTGTGGTTTTCATTGAGTTTGTTATAAAGAAATTACTTGAGTTGCCTCAATAAAAGTTTAAATAGTTTTTATTCTGTAACTAAAAATGCCCTAGAACAAGTAATTCTGAAGATATATATATCAAGTATATGCAAACTCTACAGAATCATCTCTTTTGAAGCAATTTTGAAAAACCACTTAAAATCATACATTGAGACATAAGTCTTACAAAAGAAACAGGTAAAATGAATTTAAAATATGCAGAATGAACTTAATTTATGGCTGTGAACATTTATTACTAAGAGATATTAAAAAAGAATGAGTAATATTTACAAACAACTCACTCACTCTCCTCTACCACTTCCAGCATTTCTATAATGAGGACAAATTTCTGAAAAATTACTGTTGTTTTGTAATGACTCATTTTGGGCTAAATTCAGGCATGAGATAAGTGGTACTTTTAAGATGTTAAAATTGCAAGTGTGCATAACTCTCATAAGGGTTCTGTTCCTGGATTGAATTATAATCTCTGCTTCACTTCAATAGAAAAGTGAGATGTCATATTCAGTGCTCCTAATGACAATGTATGGCACCTGGCTTCTAATACTAAAATGGTTGTGATGAAATATAAACTATGTTCCGGAAAAAGAATGACATGTAAGAAATCCTGCTGTTCCATACATTGTCTTTGAGACAGTTTTTCTGGAATCAGTGCAGGAAGCCATAAATGGTAACACAGTGAAAGGGAAGATTCAACCAAGTATATAGAGGGAAAAGTGGCTGCTCTTGTTCATTTGGAGAGTGCGATGGTCATCTCTATGTGCGTTCACGTACCTTAACAAGGCCTCATGGAGAAATCTTGGCCAGCATTATAGCTAGGAACATAGTACCCAAAATAAGCTCATGCATACATGCTATTCAACATAGCTCTGAAGATATGGTCAGGACTCCCTGCTGAGGAGGAAAACCTTCACACAAACTCAGAATAATTCAGCCTAGACAGAGTTTATATCAGTGACAGATATATTTCAGGGATTGGGAGGCACAGATTTCACTGGCAATAGAAAAAGAAGGGATGTTGCCAGTTTCTGTTGCTTGATAGAGCTTAATCAGTTTGGCTTAGCCCAATGTATAGCACAAACCATACAGTTTTATCAGATACACTATCTTAAAGAGGAGAGATTTGTTGTACTGAAGAATAATATTTCTTGGGAAATTAAACTGTGTACCAGACAGAAAACAAAAGAAAACAGAAGCATCAGCAGTGAACAGGCCAGTGTAATACCAAAGGAGTGGATACCTGTGCCAGGCAGCACCCTCCCTCCCTCTGCATCCCCTCTCCAGGTGAGTAAAGGGCAGTCCAAGGTCTTCTTGCCCTAAAAGCATTTTTGAATTCTCGACAAGGTTCCACCTGGATATAGATAGGCATGCACTGCAACCTACAGAGAGCATATGGTTCAGGCTCTCTGGACATCCCCGCTGTAGCCTCTGTCTTCAAGGAGTCCTCAGATACCACATCAAACCAATTCTTGAGCTACATATGGCTCAGGAGAAATGGATATGTCATCTCCAACCTGAATAAATCTCTCCAGCTGTAGTAGATACATAGCTTGTCCCAAGACCTTGCATGAATTCTCCTCCAAAAAAGAGAACGCTCTCCATCCCTGTACACCCAGCACTAACTGTGTCTCTGTGGCCTCAGACATTTCTGTGACATTGCCTGTGCTGCATGTGTGTCCAGCTGCCCTTCCCCAACCCTGCAGCAGGTGTCAGTTCAGACAGTTCAGTCTTTGTGAGTAACCTGAACTTCATTCTCAGTTACGAATATATTCCTCACAGAAAAGGATATGGAGGTAGGAGGTTAATCTCTTTGTATTGAAAAATTAGGACAGACATAGGTGATGTGTTAGGTGCTACCAGGAGGTGAACAAATTAAAATGGTAAGAGTCATGACTGTGTCAGACTTTCTAGTCCAATTCTTGCCATGAGCTAAAAAGTGAGCAATAATTATACTGTCTGGTGAGTTTTTCTATGGACATGAGTAATTATAATCCCTGATACAGAAAAAACATGTATCTCATTAAAATGAAGCACAGAAGTAAACAAAAAGGACTAGAAGTAAACATTCAGAATGTCATTTATTTGCTTGGCTTTAGTTATTTAGCTCAAGTTTTACATAACAAGGAAGTCTGCATGTGGAAATAGGCCTTCTACGTGGAGTTTATGTGAAGAATAGACATTACAGGTATTTATCCAATACCTGAAAAGAAAATGGTTATTTAGTTCAAATATTTCATTAGATAATAATCAAATTGAGCAGTCTGCAGACATGCACTGCTTCTAAAGTTAAAGTGCAATTCTCTGCTCACATTTCTGTGGTAACTAGCTCAATAACATTAAATAATTCAAGATTCCAGCCCTATGTCATTAAAATCCTAAAGTACTTACCAAAAAATAATTATATAATGATAAAATTCACATGACTAAAGGTAGTTACTGTAGACTCCTCTTAGAGTCAGTACAGATCTAGGGAGCAACTCAGTTCAACCTAGAGCAGGTATCTTAAACATACTATAGATATGTGCATTTAATCAAAAGAATCTACCCTAGCAACATAAAAAGTTTAGACTTAGAAATGCAATCTCCATGCATTCAGATTTAATTAAATAAATCCAATACCAAACTAGGTATCCACAAAATATATAAAGCTTACCAAGAAAAAAACCACAGTGAGAAGCTGTGCTCACCACCCAGCTGTCAAGACAAATTTGGAAATCAGACAATTTGGTTCAGTCTGATTTTTCTATTTTTGTAGGGAAATTGACTACATAGCCACATGAATTCACATAATTTCCAGTTATTTCCATGTTTCCTTACCTGAAAGAACATGGCACTGAAATATGTACGTGGTGGAAATCCTGGTTCCACTGAAGTCAAAGGCAACGTTTCCTAGATTTCAGAAATTAGAGGATTTCACTCAGGGACAAGGGTGGTTGTGCCATGACTCCAAAGATCTGCACAGGGAATGAAGATCACCCCCCCAAAACCTCAAGGCAAAACCAAACAACCCCCACCTTGTCTGGTGTGTTCCTCATTTCACATTCCATCAAGACATCTGCAGGCAGCTCTGTCGTAGGGAACAGGGTGTCTTGTGCTTGAAATGTGAACAAAGAAACAAGTGCTGGAGTTCAGCAATGACTCACATCTGGCAGCACATATTCCTGTCACTTCTGAGCAGCATTGCCCTGCTCTGCTCCACAGAAACATTTTAAATAATGTGGGAGATATTTTAGATGGAGAAGCAAAGCACGCTGTATGTGACTCACAAAGATCTCGTTATTATTTTATCCCTTATTCAAATTAATCTTTGGATCAAAATTGTATTAATACTTATAATTAATTTGGCCTTACATAATGCTTTTAATTCAAGTATCTCACAACACTTCTTGAGCATTATCTAATTAGGCTTGTCACAATGTCTCTGTGATGTAGTCAAGGAATCTGTGTGGCTTGTTTCATCCACCGCCAAGAAGCAGTCACCCCTGGGGTCAAGTAAGGCAGCTGTTCAATAATGCATAGCAACGCTGGGCCGCACTTTGGGAGAGGAAGTGAGAAATAGCATCCCTAATTAGAACTAAAGGGGGATTAAGGGAGGAAAATATAATTATCTGTAATTTCAGATTTAAAGGTGATAATTCACCTTTTCCTCTGAATGTTGTCAAATGCTCTTTAATGTCCAGTTGCTTATTTTAGCTTATGGTACAGTTGTCTCATAAAGTACCATAGGTCCTCTGAACTCTGGTCAGACTCTGAGAGGAGTGCCTTAGCATGTCATGATTCCATGACTTATTTTACTTTGAAATTCTGTACCTACACATACCATTTACTTGCCCAAAGTAAATAGCTAGTGTGATTCTTTGATCAAAACCTGCAAGCAACTGCCATTTCTCCCTACAAGCCTTATTTCAAGTAGTTTTATTAACCCCACTGTACAGGAAGAAACTGAAGCGCTGGGAAAATAAATAAGCTTCCTCTACATATTGAGAAAGCTAGTGATTAAAAGTTCACCAAATCTTATTTTCCAAGTCTCTGTTAGTTTGCTAAGCTCTCACTCATCCTTCTTTCTGCTTGTTAGAATATCCTTAACGTTCAGTCTGTATGACAGACTCTTTCTGTACTTTTGATACCCTTAATTAAAGATACAGCTTGAGCATAGAGTCTAAAATATTCTGCCTCTCAGGAGTGCTTTCACATATCCATTCTCATTTGTTCCTCTACTAAACCAAGATTTAAACAAATAAAGCTACTAACCCAAAGGATGCAGAAGCTTCACAAGTGTCTCTTGGACAACCGCTCCCCAAAGCATTTGTGCCTGCTGCTGCTTCACCCAGACCCATCCCCGTGGGGAAATGCAGCAGGTACCAGTCACCCAGGCTTTCAAGGCTTCACAGGCTGAGGCATGTGGGACGCAGGGCTTCAGGTGTCTGCCAGAAGGGGACAAATGACTTCTTCACATGCAATTTCATTTTCTCAGGAAAGGGCAAGAGGAGAAATCCCATGAAGATGATAGTCGCTGAAAACAGCTCTAAACTTTCCACAGATTGTTACAGACAGATCAAGTTGTAGTGATCTCCTGAAACGTACTCTGTCGCACAGAAAAATCTGGTATCACTAAGGAGTTTTTTCATAAGGTAAAAGCTTAATCTTAATTTAGATGCTGAGAGACAAAGGATCCACTGTGACACTAGGTAAAGTGCTGGAATGAAAAATTACGCTCACCACTGAGTAATAGAGAATTTACTGATTCTCTGGCCTCTCAGTCTCAATTATAAGAAATCATGTCCTTTGTAGATATTTATAAACAAATTTGTTGAGACTGGGGAGGAGCCAGAGAAGCCTGGATATTTTTGCCAGGGCCTAGAAAAGCTGAGAGGGACAGAAAATTCACCTTTCTCCACCCTGCTCATAGTATAGCCATTTTTCAGACTTCAGTTTTCATGTGCTTGTCTTTTTTTCCAGTTCCTCTGTAACAGATTGTGTATTCTTATGAAGCAAGAAAGTGGAGAAAAGTTACAAGGAACGTGCCAAGGGTTCTGGATGATTATTAAATTCTAAGAAAGCGCAGCCACTTTTGTAGCACATGGAAAATGCATATCTTAAAACACATACAAAATTATATAAAAACATCTATAAACCTAGTATCTTTACTATTTAGTGATATAATATCCAGTGACTTATACCATCCTCCATTTTATTAAAACTGTGAGCACTACTGTACATTATTATCATCAATGGAGCAGATAGCTTACATGATCATTCCCAAGATGAAAACACCTTTGCAAGATGACCCTTTAAGTAAAGCTCTTATAAGGAAGAAAATTTCAGTTCTTGGATGATTTATTTTCTCACCAAGTCTTGATGCTTTCAGATACTTTATGAAAAGACCATTCTAGAGAAAAAAACATAAATCCATCAAAGTTCCTTATTCCAGTTTTCTGATTATAGAATAATTACAATTTTGAAACAAAGTAATTCCTGAAGGGAAAAAAGACAAAGAAATATTTCAGTCTGCAAAAGTATTGTAACAAAAAGTTCTGACATCCTCAATCTATCTCTATGTTATTTGGTTTAAAATTAACACAGTTTCACATTTCACCAGAGCAGAACAGCTGTCAAAGTTTTAATAGCTTTTGTTGTGTTCTTAAAACAACTTCCCTCACTTTAAATAAAAAAATTATACTCTTCGTTTCAGTGAAAATTTTTTTTAAAGGAAGTTACATTCTTTCCAATTACACACAGAAGTATGCATATCTCCTTCACAGTAGATGATAAATTCCAGATGACTGTATTAGTTGTGTTCAATATGGTGTGTATCATGAACAGCTGTGGCTTCACAGTCACAGTTGCTGCACTTATATTTTCTTTGTAGAAAAATGCATGCCCTTTCTCCTCAAGAGAGAGAAAGAACATCTCTAGAGTTGGCTACTAATAATTGAAAAATGCTGATATTATCATGTTGCACATCGGGGGGGGGATGAAATTAACTTCAAGGGGCTAAAAGTTAGAGGAGTCAAGGTTTATCTCTTCATGGCGATAAGAGATGAGGGTTCATAGTTGATTCACTCCAAATGAGGTACCTAATTACACGCCTTCCCTAAGTCAGGGAAAAAGAATTGCAAGTTTAAAATTCCTCTTATTCTCAGCTGATACTAAAGGGACTGAAAGATATCTAACTCAATCCTCAGTAACTATCTTTGACTAAATTTTGGTGAGATGATCCTACCCTAAGTAAGTGCCTACAATTATCTTCAAATGCTCTTTTTAAACTGCTTATGGATTTTGATATCCTTTCCTAAAACTGACAGGAAGCCATCCAGACTGCACAAATGACAGGGATTACATGACTAAAGCTGATGCTAGAGCAGTAACACTAGCAGTGCTAAGTGTGCAACAACAGTGTATTATAAACTCATATTTCAGATTTAATTTCTCATATAATATTGCATTTGAGTGAATGAATGAACAAATGTCGCAAATATTGCTACAACTGTACCTGCTGCTGTACATAAAGTGGATGAAACATCAAAGCACAGTAGATAAAACAAAACACAGTGTCATTACCAAAGCAGAATGACCAGATGTCTTGGCTTGAAACTTGGATTTTTGAATACTTTGCTATATGCAGAGCATACAAGACCTTTGATCTTATTTGCATGAATTTATACAAGAAGTGAAAGTAGCATTTAGATCCAGGTTTAGGTTTTAAATGTGCATGTGCTAGTGCAGCAATCTAGCTGAATCAATCAGTTCTTGTTAGAAATGATAAATGAAAGTATTGCTGCATGTCATTGCTCTGTTAGGATATACAAAGCACAGCACTGTGAGGGCTGCTATGGAGAAAATTAACTTCATCTCAATCAGACCCAATACAGTGGTATTGACACATCGCGGCTGGCAGAATACGAGAAATACCTAAATTAAAAGTTAATTTGGGTATCCACATTGTGCAGCAGTCTGACATGCTCTATGTTGCCTTCAGTGGGACCACACAGATGTTACAGAGAAGACAGTAAGCCAGCCCTCATAACTTTGCAGCATATGTTTTGCTGTACTGCTCAGATCAGGTTGGCTCTACCAGCCAAATGCAAAATGCATGAAATGTCAGTGGTTTCTGTCTAGTTGTAACCATTTACTCCATGGCAAAATTGGATCACTGGTGGAAAGGGGAAAAAAAGAAGGTGATGGGGGGATGTAAACAAGAGAAAAACAACGGATGAAAACATTCAAGAGAGTTATTTGCACTGAAACAATAAAGGCCATCTCAAATATTAAACAGTTCAACATCCTATCAGATGAACGATACTTAACAGACTATACATACTAAGACCACCATAAAGAAATTCAGCCCCCACCCCCATACAGCATTAATCAAATATAGAATGAAGACAGAAGGAAACTCAAGTACAAAAGGAAGCATCACATTTCTCAGTTGTACTCAGTCAACCATAAGAACAGATGGCCCTTAATAGCATGCCCTGAAACGTCTAATTACATGAGAAACTTTGTATAGTTTTTCTGGACTTTTAATTGGTCCCCCAACTGTGTGTGAAAAGAGCCAAATGTTTTAATAGATTAAATAATAAATATCAAGATAGACTGTGTTTCAGGATGTACAAGACCTTGCTGGTTTATTGTTAATGTGGATTAAAAAAATATGGCAGTGGAGGGAGGGACTCAGCCCTGCAAATCCGTATTGTGAGGCAGACAAGCTATGCTCATTTCTTTGTAAGTCTTCCTCATAACAAGCTGGGTACCTTACCATCCCACAAAATAGAAACACAAGAAGATTTGTATGATAACAGATTTAGGGTCACTATGAATTTAGCCTCCATAAATGACGTAAGAAGAGCAATGGCCAGTTACTATAGCAACCAATAAAACTCTAAGAGAAGGTGGTAATGGACGTTACACATCAGCATGACAAACTGAATTGTAACAATATGACTAAAAGATTAACAATATATTTTGAAGATCTAATCTACTGAAATAATAAAGTCTTTGATTTATATTGTTAAAACAATTAAAATATATTTGACTAAGATGTAGTTAAGTACCTAAACAGTAGCAAAATGACACAGAAACTAAGCATTAAGTGAGGTAAGAAAAAATCAGCAACAGCCAATGTGGTTTTTAGTGTGTACTGAATTCAGAAACTTATCTAGAGATAGAGGATCAATACCTCTATTGCCCAGAACCTTGTATAATTTCCTTCTGGTAATACGGGCCATAGGAAAACATTGGAGTTCTGCTATTTTGGTCAATCACATTATTTAATCCAGGTTGTGATCATGCTGTTTAACCACATTAAATTTTGTGCTCCAATTAGAAAATCTGTTCCAAAATGTTGTTGTTCTTATGCTTAGAAACCTTCTTTTCAGGATAAATTTATTAATGTCCAGTTTATACTCATTTGTCCTTGTGCCAGCAGTGGCTATTAGTTCAAATAGCTTTTCTCTGATGCATTAACATGCAATATTATAGACACGCAACATTTTGTTAGAGTGTAAAAGCCAAGTTCCTCTCAGAAGACAGAATCACAGAATGGTTTGGGTTGGAAGGGACCTTTAAAGGTCATCTAGTTCCAACCCCCCTGTGCCATGGGCAGGGACACCTTCCACTTCTTCAGGTTGCTCAAAGCCCCATCCAGCCTGACCTTGAACACTTTCAAGTATGGGGAATCTGCAACTTCTCTGGGCAGCCTCTTCCAGTGTCTCACCACCCTCGTTGTAAAAAAATTTCTTTCTTATGTCTAATGTAAATCTACCCCCTTTTAGTTTAAAACCGTTACCCCTCATCCTATTACTCCTGGCCCTGGTAAAAAGTCCCTCTCCATCTTTCTTATAAGCTCCCTCTAAGAATTGAAAAGCTGCAATAAGGTGTCCCAGGAGCCTTCTCTTCTCCAGGCTTAACAACCCCAACTCTCTCAGCCTTCCCTCATAGGAGTGGTGTTCCAGACCTCTGATCATTTGATAATCTTTCTTTCCCTAATTATCTTAGAAGTCTCTCTGCTTTTCAGCATGTTTAATTCATTTGCGTAAACAGCTATAATTGTACATTACACTCCAGATACTAGAGTACTGTTTAGCACTTCTGTATGCTTGAGGATATGTTTTCTTTCTTATTCCATTATGCTTGTTACTCCTGTACATGTGGCTATGTAGTAATAACTGAGCATTATCATTATTATTTACACATGTCCTCCAGCACATACCTAGAAAACAGTAACTCCAGTAATAATAATTTAGTAGAAATAAAGAGATTACTATTCACCTATTTTTAGGATCTGTGGCAGTATTTCAAGGACTATCTCTGTGAAATCTCTTTTGGAATCTTTCCAGAACACAACTGACCAAAATCCTTTATGTTTTCATGCACCTAACCTTTATTTATCTGCTGGTTACGATCATAGTGGTTCTCAAGACCAGCAATCTAATCTTATCTTTCCTGGATGGCACACACCTGTTTTCCATTTATTATTGGAATTTCATTATGTTTCTGGTTGCTATACAGGAAAGAATCAGGTGATTTTAAAAGATCCAGAACAATCATCAGTATTTTACACATATTTCCAAGAACGCAGATGGACACAAGGAATGAAAGACAATGGGCTGTCATGGCTGTAAGGTCTATTGTGCTCAGCTGAAAGCAAATCATGCTTTGCGTACATGAAAAATGTTACAGGGGTGAAAAAAACATGTAGAAGGTATCATGCCTAAAATGATAGTGCTTCCTTTTTCGGTTTGTATAGTTAACCTGTATGACACACCTTGCTATCTATCTTTTCCATCTCCTTATATCTGTTCACAGGAGAATATGTTTGAATCTCTGTTTACAGTGGTCCAGAAAGGTGGGGTTTTTTTCCTCTTAAACAGAGTAAAAACCGAGTATGGTGGAAGAAAACTTACAGTGCTAGACCTATTACCAGCCAGCAGTTAACCCCACAAGCTCTCTCTCTGGATAGTACTACAGATGTTTTCTGAACCACCTGTGATGGTTTGTCCCTGAGGTTCCTAGTGCCTGTTGCCCAACCAGGGTTCTCTATCAACTCCACTCCCTGCCCTTTCATGCAGATCCTAGTCAGTACCTGGATGTGGACTGTGACTGCAAAAAGCCTGGCTTTCAGGCACTGCCCCCTCATGCCCATTTAAAACACTTTTACAACTTTTACAACGAAAGACCAAAACTGTTTTTGATGAGGTTATCAGACCCCCCTCCCCCATATCTCCCTGGGGATTTTATCCAGCTGCAGTTCTGCAATGCATACCCAAGAACTCAGCGGACAAGATGGTTATGTCTATGCCTGTCAATGTACCAGTCCTAAAGTCTCCTCAATAATCCCCAGGCCAACTGGCTTTGACTGGATGTGCTCATACTGTTCATTTTTCTCAGCCTCCAAAACAGAGTGGCCACTTCCAAACTGCCTGTTGTGAATGGACTTTGGCATGAGTCAGCCTGTGCTGTGGAACTGCTCAGAGTGTTCTGGTTTACTCAGGTCAAAATACGCCAGGGACTGGTTTAACAGTTAGTCAATGCATGCATTTGATTGCATCATTGTAGACAGCCACAGTGTTAATGTTCCTCTTGCTATTTAAGTTACAGCACCCATATGCACATACTTGCCTTTGAGCTCCTGACAATTACCCCTTCTCAGGGTTGCATATTAGAAGTAGTGCCCAAATCTGTATTTGCAGCTATCAGAAGGTCTGGGAGCTCAATAACTTCTAAGATTATAGCTCCTGAATTACAGAGATTTATGCCTAGCAATTCAGATTTTTGCATCTCCAGATGTAACTTGTCACTGGCATACAGTCCACTCACTTGTAGTGCAAAGGACTGAGGGCTCTGTCCCTTTGTGTAATGATTTCCAGAGCCTGGAAATGTTTCCTTTTATTTCAAAAAGTCTACAAAGAAGTACAACAAAGATAGCGTCATTTAAATGTGTAAAGAGAAAAAAAGTAACTTCTCTGCTCTTTAAGTGTCATGACAACTGCACTTCTAGAGGTAGAGCTGTACTATTGGAAGTCTTCCAGGGTGGAAAAAAGAAATAGGTTGAGAGAAGTAGCATTAGAGAACCACAAAGCCCCATATTATTTAGAGGATGCTTGCTCTGCAAGATGTCCAAAGTAAAGAAGATTGCTAAAGCAAAAGGGGAAAGTAGAGGAAAGCTGAGCATGAAGGAAGGAAAACTAGTATCAGCAATCCCAGGAGCTTCAAAATACTTAGATATATTGCCCAAGTTATCCTATTCTTATGCTGAAGGGAGAGTCAGACCATGGTAATTCAAATAAGGAAAACCTGAATCATTCAGAAAGGGCCATGAGAAAGCAAATTATAGATAAGAAAAGAAGAAAGTTATTTGGAAATGCTATTTTGCATTATAATGAACTAACCAAATAACATTCTGGATGAAATCACCTTACACAAATAGGGAAGGTGAAACACAACAGCCCTATAATTGAATACAGTCCTAACTAAGATGACTACTGATAAGTATTCAACACACAGGATTGCAAGTTCATAAAAAATATCAAGAGAAAGCACATCCCAGAGACACCTACCAATCAAGCAGATGAATAAATCAAGTGAAGATTAATTATATTAAAAATCTTACCATTAGATTAGAAAAAGAACAGAAAAAAACCCCCCACCTTGTTTGTAAGGGAATAGATTTATTGCTTTGGAATATAAAATATGAAGGAGCCTTCTTTGTAAAACTATGAAAACAGTTCTTATCTAGTAATACATAGCATAGTTATGCAGGTAGTTATTCTGCATTTAAATTATATGTATGCAGCAGTTAGGAGTTGCTATCAAAACAGGATAAGCCATCTGGGTAGTGTGACCTCTGGGCTTTCAAATTAGACTACACAGGGAATCCAGTTATTGCAAGCCTGGCACATTACAGATAGATTTTTCACTTTAATTGAAGTACCTGTACACTGAAAGACATTTTATGTATTAGTTTCCAGACCTTCATATTCTGAAAGATATGATTTCTGTTCTACATAAAGATTGAAAATATATCAGTGTGAGCTCTTGATAACAGAGGTTCCAAAAAAAGTTTTATATGCAATAAATTGGAGTCTAACATAACTTGATATTGTGAAAGCAAAATCTAACATAAAAAATCTAAAGTCAAACTGAAACAAACACAGCAAACGATTTTTTAATTATTTGTCTGCATTTCCCCAGGTTTAAGTGACATTATTGTGGGCAACAGAGTATTCACAACATTTATACACAAATAAGAATGTAATTATAGAGTTCTAGACACTTAGAATGGAAAATATCACTATGACTACTTGACATAGTATCAGTGTAAAAATGCACTCATTAATGGCTTCAGTATATTCACTCATGGCCATAGATCAGTTATGAAGTCCTCTACTCTGGGCTTAGGATGGATATATATGTCTCCGTGTGTACATGCACGTGTGCACACACACACACAACCATGTGTGAATGAGGGAATGGGATGTTCTTTGGGGTATTCTAATTTACCTTTTAATCAGAAGCAAACAGTAACACACAAGCCATGTAGTCTTTTATAGAAACTATTAGTGTTTGAAGAAAATGTAAGCACACATTAAATGTAAGCATGAATAATATCTATATTAATAGATATGAAATTAACAACTAGAAAATATAGACATGATAGAATTTCATTAATGATGGAAATAAAAGAAAATTAGTATAGAACAGTCCTAAAGAGAAACACATTATATGACACAATTTCAATTTATTCTTTTTTAAAGGGCAGGAGGAAAATAAACAGAGAAGTATTTAAGAATTTCATATATATTTTTCATTATAAATTCAAATTTTCTTTTTTTATGAAAAAAAAAGAGAAAAGGGTGGATAGCAAAAATATTCCCTTGTACTTAGATTGAGAAACTGTTAACATTTCAGATATAGTTCTCTTTAGTATTTGACCCTCGTTAAAACAGTGAAACACAAAAGATAAATCATCTCAACTGCCTGGACAAAATGAGCATGACCTTTAGCTCACTTTGAATCAATTCAGACCCCAACCTGCAAATAATAAACAAGTAACAAAATGTGATTACCCAAGATTATTTCTGCCTTTCCCACAGTACCAAGGAGCCTTTTTGGATGACGCTGCCCAGCTCTCAGGAGTGATATTTGTGGTAAGTGGAAGTTGTTGTACAAAGCTAGCAGAAGAGAAAGGAAATGCCATGAAGGAGGAGATAAGGAAAGAGTACCAACAGGGAAACAGGGAGTCAGAACTCTGAGGAATAGCACAGTTTTTCCAGGAACTGAAGTAGGTCTCTAGCTACAGAAGGGTACTCAATAGTATAGTATTGAAATGTAAAGTCTCCAATACCTAAGAGCAGAGGCCCATTTTCATAACTTAGTACTACATAAAGACTACTACAGTGAAACGGGGAAAAAAAACCCCAAAACATTTCAAAACCACATTTGTAGGATGCTTGGATATTTTTCCCAAGTTTCTGGATGATCTAAGACTAAGTCCAAATGGGGAAAGCAGCCCATGGGAAAAGACGTTAAGTCAGTCCCAACCATAGTGCCCCATAGTGCCAGGATAAAAAAATATATTGACTGTTAAATAACTTGAGGGTTTTCTTCTTTGGAAACACAGTAAAATCTTCTCGCTTAAATTAAGCCCAGTGTTTTTAGAAATAATGTACAGAGTTGATTGGGAATTTTTCAAAATTCAAAATCAACCAAACAACAGCCTCCAAACCCAAAAGCAGAGGTTGAAATATTTCAGCTTGCCACTGGGAGATTAAACAGTTTGGGGCTGGGTTACACAGCACTAAGATAATTAAGTTTCCTAAGATGACATAAAATAGAGTGGAGGCACAAAGACCAGGTCTTTGGGATTCAGTGCATCAGTTCAAAATCCAGAGTAAACTGAAGGAAGGTGAAACTAAAGGTTTCCTTTAAGCTCACAGAGAACCCAATATCTGGAAATGTTAAGAAGTGTTGACTAGCTTAGAATGGCAAAACAAAATGAAAGAATGGGGCGCTGTGAAATTTTACTTCCATGTAAAAAACGTGACAATATTTCTTTTTTTTTCCGACACAACACAAATTTTGCAACCCTAGCATTTTCACAGGATGTAGATATTAATTTGCAGCTAATTCTGATAAATTTAAACACTGCATACTGTTAAGAAAAGGATGTGTGTGCAACGGTATGAGAGGAGAGACAGGTAAAGCTCTGAGATGCATGTCTTGACCTTTGCCTTAGGGTAGAGACCAGAATACCAAAAAGTTGTTTCAACTGAAAGCCAGATTTTATTAAAATATAAACCAAAATAATTACCCTTTGAAAGAGAGAAAACTTAGAGCAACAAAATAAGACAAAGCAGAAATAAAATTGCATATAAACAAATCTCCATCAGTCATATACTTACAGGCAAGTTCTTGCTTTCTGCTTGGTTACTGTGATCACAGTAGGTTTTGATTTGCAGCCAGCTCCCTCTGATCACTAAAAAGTTTCTCTCTGCCACTGTGGGTGTTGAGTTATGAGTGAGTCAGGTCTCTGCTCCTTTCAGTACTGTCTCCATGGGCACCATGGGCTCCTGCCTTCTTGCCATGACTCTTTCACCCACAGACACTTTTTCTTCCCCTGGGGCTGGCAACCATCTCCCAGCCCTCTGGAGGCACCACCTGAGCCCACCACTCTCTGCCGAAAGACACATCACATCACAGGCAATCTGAGAATAAACTCTCCAGCACATGTGCCACAATCTGGTTTTATTTCATTTTAGAATCTGATATTTGGACCACAGAGCTATACTGTTTAGAAAGATGACAGCTTTCTGATTTAATGAGTAGAAAAGTATCATTTATTTGACTATATGAGAGGAGTGTTGTTTCCTCTTTGTGAATCCATTGCCAATATTAATTAGCTGTTTCTCTGTATGAGGGTTTTTTTAATCTCTTTAAGAAACTCTTCTGATAAAAGTCTTTCAGAAGTCTAAGGATTGACTTTAAACTGTGTTCAAAGTATTTAACAGCTTTTACATCAGCATGGTAATTTTTTACTTTTTAGTGGGTACCATTTTTATAGCAGCAAATTAAAGAAAATGTTTAAGAGCTGTCATCTCCAAAGGAGAAACAATTTCAATTTTATTCAAATTAGCACAAAAATTGCCTGAGACAAGAAAAATAATGTAGACATATACTGATGATCACACTGCAGCTTGGAAGTGATGGGAACGACGATGTGTGCCAATGTTCTGCTTGTGTAAGCAGGCATTGGACAAAAGACTGCAAGAGAGGTCCACCTGAAGTACTCACCACATGCTGCATACAGGAAGATGTATTGAATCAATGTATTCTATGCCCAGTCTGGGCCACTTAACTACAAATAGTTATTTACAATAAAAGCTGAGATTTTTTGCTACAGAAATTCATTACACATAATAAAAATGTTTCCTTACTATTGTAGATTACTTCAGCAACTATCTATAAGTCTTTCTCAGTACACAGACTAGACCAAATACTATTATATATACACATCCTTAGTGACACATACATGCAGTATGTTTAAATTAAAAAAAAAAAAAGAAGAATGTTTCCATGACATTATTCACATAAGTAAATTTAAACATCTGAGTAGAAAATGAAGTCCCAAATTGGGAGCATATTTGTGCAGTTACCAGAATTACTTGCAAAATCAAGTGTTCATTCACACAGATTTTGATTATAAAGAAAAATGATGGTATTTCTATATAGAAACACGCTCACTTAAATTTGACATCTGATGATGATATTTGCATATCTAAAAGCAGGAATGTGATAGGTGCAGAACTCAGTCTTCATTAACATCTTGCTGAATAAATGGACAAACCTTTTGTCTTTTCTGAGAATCTCTGGAGTATCTCAGAGGATGCATCATTAGTTGTATAAGGTACAAGAATTACTTTTAAATAGATTACAAAAAAAGACACCAGAGGATTAAAAAGACCATGATTTGTACAATTTGGTTATTTCACTGTTTCATGAAGTCATTAAAAAAGAAAATGTTTGTGCAGCAAGCCCAAGTAATTAAAATTTTCTTCAGAAAGCACTCTGAAAAATGAAATATGTATTTATTTATTTATTTATATTGTACTAAATTTTATTTTATTCATATATATCTATTGTATGTTTCACAATGTTATATATTTATGTATTTTATATATTTATTATCATTTATTTTATTTATATTTATTTATAAACTAAATATTTGAGTGGTACTCTGCTAGAATAAGAAATGAAAGTTCTAATTGTATTTCTACACATACAGAAAAAACCTACACATTCAAATGGAAAGGAGTGCATTAATAAAAGAGGGAAATGAAGCCACAGAGTTTAAAAAAACCAAAAAAGTATAATCTGTTAAAACCTCAGAATCCTTAAATTGCTAGAGAAATTTTATTTTCACCTTGATTCTTTGTTTTAATAATTTTAAAGCCAGAAGATTCCCTTTAGGCTTTTTTGCATTAGCATATCACTCCAGGCTTTATGTGACCCTGATGTTTCTGTGACTGGTGTTAAAACACATCCACAATTCTGAGCCTGAACTTGCCATCTGTATCTGACATTTGCCTGTGCCTTTATGGCACATCTGCTCAATGCAGTGTATTGCCACAGGAAGATCACCAGGCACTTCTGAATGCCAGTGTCAAGCATTGATGCTGGGTCAGATCCTGTGATCCACCACACTGGAGCTTTTTCAGAAGGACTAATTCATGAGGATGGAGTAGCACTGTGCTTCTGCTTAGAGATTAAACTCAGGTATTTGTGTAGCATTGCACTGGGCAATGTAGATGTATTATTTACTTTCCACAGTCAATGGGGACAGATGGGTGTTTTCCCAGAGGCAATGCACATTATCCGTCTTCATGCTTAGCTCAAGATGGGTAGACTTACCCTCCGAAAGTCTGTGCTTCAGTCTGGGTTCCCCAGGAGCTTTCTAAAGCTTAGGAAAGTTTACCCCATTTGAAAGGAAGGGAAATGATGTGTAGAAAATAATTCATCGCTTAGAATGTGTTGGAGTAGAGCTCTTTGTAATAAGATGCTCTGGCAATTCAAAATAGGAAAAAATGGTAATAGGGCAGGAACACAGCATATACCTATAGAGATCAGCACGGTGGGGTGACACATTTTGACTAGTTAAATAAGGAATATGTGCAATTGGTACCCCTTCTAAGAAATACATAGGATTCTAGAGGTAAACTGAAGAATAAGTATGATCCAATATTTTAAGTTGATACTTAATTTTATTTAATCTGACAAACCATTCCATTAGTCTTTAAAACTGTCCAATCTGATGGCTTATAATCATTCATGCAGCTTGGTTGAAAGGAATAAATATGTCAAAGTACTTTAATGCCAAATCAACACTAAAGCATAAAGAGTCATTCTTTTATACTGTGTTTGATATATGCCAGTGTGCTTCAACATGTTTTCTGATAAATGAAGAAAACTGAGAAGCCTATGTACCAATCGAGGGGTCCCCAAAAAAATCTCACCTCAATGTCAGAAGTATTTTTCTGCCAAACAAGTTAGCTGTAACTGAAAACATCAGCAGTACTGACATCTCCCAGATGGATAGCTTGCTCTAAAAGATCAACATAATGCCATGTGCTTTTCCTTTTAATGGCTGCACAAATGACTTTCAGAGGGGAAGCTTATCCCCTTAATGTGTAAGTTTCCACAATGCCTACATTTTTTGGTACTGAGAAATGAATCAAAAGCATTAAATTTTCAAAAGCATTTATTCTTATTCAAATACGTCTGATAAATATATCTATTTTTATCAGAATAATTCTAATCTTTTGAATTTGTACTTTGAGAATTGCTTATGGAGATAATTATAATCATAATTATATGGCCTCTAAAGCCTCATGACCATAGGGCTCAATGAAGGTGAGTGTGCTAGAAAAAAGATCATATCTTCTTACCTATATAGCAATCTTTCAGAATGCTAGGGAAATATTTTACAGGAGAAGGAAAATTTGTTGGCATTATTTATTTAGATTTTTAAACTGCCTTTGACAAAATCCCTCACATCGAACAGATAAATTAATCAGGATCAAGGTGAGAGGCAGTTTGTTGCTATGGACTAGAAACTGGCTAAGAGTCAAAAAAGGTGACTGCTGAGGTACAGCAAATATATTCATAAGGTTTATGCACTTGTATATGTGTAGCAGTGTTCTGGGGAGGGTGATAAACAGCAAGATAGCAAATCCAGGCAAAACTAGAAGGACTAACATGGGGAAATAGGCAGTGTAGTGAGCTCGCAATATGTAATTCAATGCTACAATGAATCTGCATGTAGTCCTAAATTACTAATCACAGCTCTCTAAGGATCAAAGCTCAACAGAGATGAAAATCTGAAAGTAAATATTAGGCTACAAAAGGCTGCTGTGAAGAATAAAAAGATCATAAGCCGATTTATAAATCAATATACATCTGCTGTGCTGGGAACACTGTCCTCAGGTTAGCCTATCTTAAAATATAGTCTTTCTAAGGTTGCAGATGAGAGTAATAAGAAAGATTAGGAAGAGACTGAAAAGCCTGTACTAAGGAAGGTGAGAACTGAACTCTGTGCTTTAGAGAGACATCCTAACCTACCAAGTGAAGACTGGTGGTGAGGAAGGTAAAGTTAATTTAATCTTACAAATAAGTGTGCTTCTCCCCTTCACATTTCTGACACAGATTTTGGAGGAGGAGGAGGAATATGCTTTTCAATTGAAAAAAATTGCAAGTATATATATGTCGCTGTTTATACCAGGAGCAGAGAGATGAAGCAACACACAAATTCAGCAAGAGAAGGCAAAGAAGCAGCTTTATTAATTTCTAACCCTGTTTTATATACCCTAGCCCCATACGGCAATTGGTCAGTGATCACTTATCTCCTAGGGTGATTGGCTAAGTCCTACAACACCCATTTCAAAATATTTTTTCAATGTACCATAAACAGAACTTAGCAAAACACCAGGTGTTGGTCCAGCTTACAAAAACCATCCTACTGTTTTCATAACTTGTGTGAGAAAAGCAGAACTCTCACCGAATATTGTGAGAACCTGAGAAAATCCCTCTGCTTGCAGCTTTTCAGCATCCACATCTATAAATACAAAATCCAGGCTTGCAAGGAAATTTGAATATTTTTATATGAAAGGTGGCATTTTAGCTTCTTAAGAACACTTAGTCATTGTCCATACAGTAGTAAAGCACCATGCAGAAGCAGCATCAAATATAAAATACGAGACCCCCTTAGGACTTGCTTATGAAGTAGCTGCCTATTTGGGAAATTCCCCAAAGATGAAGTGGGTGAAGAAATCAAAACTTGGACCATGCAGAAGTATCATGTCAGGGACCCACAGGTAGTCATGAAGGGTTGCAATCTGCCACTTTTACGCAGAGCTGATCTTATATGTATTTTAGCTACATCTTTTGTCACCCATGAACTTCCTAATACTGACATACACACTTTTTCCTGACCCTAGGTTATGTCTCTGCCAGCTTCCCATAGAGACTGCGCCTAGCTAACAAACTCTTGAAGGAACGTACAGGGCTGATTTCCTCTCCCTAAAACATGCTGGTATCTTCCAATCCACTCCAATTTAGTTTATCCTCACACCCATTAAAAAAAATAAAAATTTAAAAAAAAAAATTTCACTCAAACACTTCTTGCTTCTTCCCTCCCCAGCCAGCACAAAGGTCAGGATGAGGTCTTTTTATAGAGATGGTCGTATTCCTTGCGTGAGGGGGAATTAATCAAATGCAAGAGCTTTTGGGGAAGGCAGTAGGGGTTAGGGTCCCTACCCTGCATGTCATGAAATGGAAAGGCACACCAGTGGCTAAAAATGTCTTTGGTTGCTATGGTATGATATCTTGATGCCTAATTCCTCAACTTAGGAGGAACAAATCCAGGCTTTAGTTCTTATTTTCTGACCCTAACATCATATAATTCTTCAGTGGAAAATGAAGCTTCCCCTAAAAACAAACTCAGCTGCAATTGTGAAGATCTTTGGGATCATTCTACACTAAACCAGAGCAGCTGCTTATGCAAATCTTGCTCATTTTGCACTCGTTTTATAGTGCATGGAAAATCAAAGGAAACACATTCATTTTCCCAGCCAAAATTTCCCAGCCTTCTCTCTCCCCATTTCCTCTATTTCTACTTTAATTCTCAAATAGTTAAAACAGCCTCCCCTTTTCCAGAAGAGTAGTTCTCCTCCCCAGCCTGACTCCTCATATTCACATTACAAAATTAACTGGATAGAGGATGGTGTAAATGTCAGGGAAAATACAGTATGTGCATTAATGCTGGCATTGGCTAGAAAACTAGTGACATCTTTATGCTACATTCCTTTTGTGTTTCATTTTCCACCGCTGCATTCTTCTGCTAACCTTTGTCCTGTGCTGCTTAGAAAGTGCCCATATTATCTGAATAAGGTTCTGAGCCTTAACAGTTTAGCTTATTGGTTTGAGCTGGCACAAAATGTGGCAGAACTGATGGTAGAAGTGAGACCAAAATAGATTTGATGGAATTAATGGAGCACTTGTGGGCAGAAGTTGGCTTAGCGCATTGAAGATATTTTCTTTTCCTAGCTTGACAGCGAAATACAGGACTGTATCTACAGGGGATGGAGTTAACAGGGACTGATAAGTCAGTGTAATGCAATAGCTAAAACCACAGCTACGTGGGGAAGAGTTCAGAGAGAGACAGGGCTGTATGACACTTTGAGTAGCGCTGCTAGAGCTGCTATGCTAAGGGAGGGTGATGAAAAGGGCAGAGGCAAGTGTGCCCATAAGCAGCCATTTGCTGCAAGCCACTGAAAACATGCTCTTTTATTCCCAGGGGAGCATTGGACGGAACAGGACTGAGCTATCCATCCTCTGTCCCTTGGATCTACTGTCCCACAGGTGTGGTAGATGCAACAGTTGCCATTCTGGGAGCCACAGCAACAACAGACATGAGGGCAAGGATGAGCCACAAGGCTTCTGAAGCTCCCAGGTAGAATCAGTGATCTCAGGCAGGTGTTCTATTTCCCATGCAAATGTGAGGAAAACCTATGGATTGGCCAGATTTTGCTCATGATCAAGGCAGGAACAATACATGACTCCATTCTCTTTGGAAGAAATTTTTTTGAGAGGGCTGACTTCCTTTCAGAGGGAAGTGCCAAGTTGTCTTATGGGAACTTGTAAATACAAGGTTGCCCTGAGTACACCTTGATGTGCAGGTTGCAAGTTCATCCAAATAAAGACAAAACTCTTCAGTTCGTCAATAGTTTTATAAGTGAGAACTTGTTCCACATGCAAATTACCCTGCAGAGAGATTTCCCCCTTACTTTCTTCCCCTACATAGCAGAAGCAAGAAATAGTATTTCCATCTTTAAGATGCTGCAACACATTTCACTAGTTTCCAATGTGACTCCCTGAGCTGCAGCTCCAGGATGGCCAGTACCCAGCCTCCAACCTCTGGGTGACACCATGCAGCTTTGGAGGAATACCAAAGAGGATCAGGGGTGTTTTTTCCAGGGAACAGTGAAATCCTGCATATGTGCAGTAAAGTACATGAAGAAAGGCGGCCTTTGAAGGATGGAGTTCTGTAGATCTACCCCTTCATAAATCATGTTTTCAGTATCTTTTATTCATCATAACTGTCAAAGCAAAAGGAAAGAAAATAATATAATAATCTGGCCTTCAGACTGAGCACCTGGAACAAATTCACCTTGGTAAAATGCCATCCATGCTGTGGCACAACACAGCATGAGACTGGCTGGAGGGTTTGGCCTCTATGGATGAAAAAGCAGTTTGAAACCCAGACTATCAAGTGCCCTTTGTTTTGCTGTTCTTGAGTACCTTATTTTCCTCACTAAGCAACAGTTATGCAGCTCTGACTAAACACCATGGAAACTAGTTTCCTGAGTTTTCTCCCAGTGTTTGGAACAGTTTGTTGTACAACATGCTGTCTCCAATTGCTGGCAAGCAAAATTACTTTGAGCAACAACAACAACAACAACTCAAATCTGAGAAGGTAATCAAGAGAGAATACCTTCCTTTTAATTTTTATTCTTTGGTAGAAAGTAGGTAGGAGATTCTCCTATCTCTTTTAATTATGAAATAATATTAGAAATGAGACCTTAAAGGCTACTGCTTGTAAAAAAAAAAAAAAATAAATAAAAAAGCAAAGCAGACTTTAAAAGTAAAGATGTGTTAGCAGAAAAACTGGACTGAGGGTGTGATGATACCTGGAGAGATAATGGTTTAATTGCTTCATTTTGATAATGAGGGTAGAGCTTTCATATTTACTTATTCATACTCAGAAAATATTGTCCATCAAAAGCTGCAATTTCATATAGATTAAAGCATGGCACAAACATGAGAGGTATGTAAGGGATAAAAATTTGCTTTTGTGAGGAAAGGGTGAGTGTGAAGAGGTTCTGCTTCTCAAGAAGAATACAGGTCACCACAGAGAAGAAAGAGAAGTAGGAGTGGGATGCTAGAAAAAAGCTGGTAGCAGTGATTCTCCCATTTTATTCCTTTACCTTTCCACAAGAGATTGTATTTATGTTCCAGATCTGATGTTTAAAGTCTGTCAGCAGATAAGCAAACTACTTATGAGGTAAACATCTTCTAGTGGAATCAAAGAACACCAAAGATGGACACAAGCATTTGTTAAACAAGAGGATAGAAATGGAAACATTACTCTCCACACACACTCCTCCACCCCCTAAAATCAGAGTTACAGGACCTGTGCCTAGGACAGAACACCTTTCTTTTGCTGGCTGAACCTTCTGGCTATTTGAGTAAGTTGCACTAGTGGGTAACAATCCCCAATTTGACTGTCCCTCTGTTCCTTATGAAGAGAGTCCAGAAGGTAACAAAAGGTAATTTCCCTCTCCTGACTCTGTGACAAGGTCTTCTATGATTCATTGTGCTGTGCTTCAGCACAGGTCACAGCTGTGAGGTCACAGACTGAGTCTGTACATGCAAAACCTGAGAAGAAACTCATAAGAAACTCAAGTGCCAGTGCAATTCATCATCAATCACTATTGATTCCTGTTTACACCAGAACTTTAAAGAAACTCAGCAAAAATCAAGATATGATGTAGGATGATTTCCTGGTCCCTAATAGTGAAATGAAAAAAAAAAAAAGGAAGTTAAAAGATTTCAAAGGAATAGGTTGAGCCTCTGAAAAAGCACTTTACAAAGTGACTCATGTAGCTGTCACCAGTTTGTTTGGAGAAGGGTTCTGGCAAAAAGGTAGGACATGTTCAGAGAAAAAAGTGGTCTTAAAAATATGGAAATGACAACTATTTTTGATAACCAACAATTTCAAGCATATTCTGCTGCCAAAATTGTTGAATGCTACCTAAATCAAGGCCTTCTGAGGATCAAAAATGCTCATGGCAAGCCATGTTCATTTTAAGTACTCGATGCCTGTGCAAATTCAAATACTTCTTCAGCAACTGAACCTAAATATAGATTTAAGTACACATGCTTAGAAAAGCTCACCAGTATACATTTATATAGAACATAATTCTGCCACTGTTAGTGATGAGAGGTAGTAGCTGAATACATGAGCGAACTTATTAAATAAATTTAGTTTTCAGTTAAGAGTTATTCTCTTAGGATCATGTCCAAAGATATTTCAAAAGAAATATCAACAAATATTAAAGCAGAAGAGCTTACAGAGGAGCAACCAAAGCTTGTTGTATATTTGTAAACTGACATGAAAGGCAAATGAAAATAAATCTAATCCAAGCCCAAAGGCAAAACTGGCTGTATTATTGATACAACAAAAGCAATGACTAACAAGCCGCTACTCTGGTATTGCATTTCTAGAACATATATTTCTGAAAGTTTGGCATCACGGACTTGCTCACAAAATGCTGAAAACCAGAACTTGGCAAGCAAGTTTGCTGGGGTGAGTCTGAATTTGTTTGAGGTTTGGTTTTGTTTTGGGTTTTGTTGTTGTTGTTGTTTGTTTGGGTTTTTTTTTTGTGTGGGCTTTTTTTTTTATGGTTGGTTGGGTTTTTTTGTGTTTCGTGTTTTGGTTTTTGTTTGGTTTCTTTGGTTTTTTTTCCTTACTGATGAAATAAACCTACATCAATGATCCTGCTATCTTGTAATCCTAGATGTCCTACCAGGCAACCTTTATAGGCAACAGTACCTAGCTTGCCCCCTCTAAAAATAACCTAAACTTCCCAAATCCATCCACTCCATGCACTAATGAAAGTGGCATCTTTCTGCTGCTAAATACTCAGGTATTTTCCTTGAAAAAATCAGAATGACAAAATTCTGTTTATCTTTTCTTGAACATGCTGCTCTTCAGTGCACAGTGTGATCAGTTAACAGGCTCTAGCTGCACATACTTACATTTTCATTCAATTATATACTCCTAGTGAGACTATATTTGGAAACTAGAGTCAATTATTTAGAAGCTAGTAGCAATGTTAACTAAAGTAGTATGAGTCAAAAATGACTAAAAAAAAAAAATTATCACAAGCCAAAACTACTTTTGCATTTTTAGTGCTCTACAATTCTGAAATAGTAAATCAGAATCAGAGAATCACAAAATGGTTTGAGTTAGAAAGAATCTTTAAAGGTCATCTAGTTCCAATCCTCCTGCCATGGGCAGGGACACCAGCCACTACATTGGGTTTCTTAAAGCCTCCTCACCCAACCTGATCTTGAACATGTCCACAACTTCTCTGGGCATCCTGTTCCAGTGTTTCACCACTCTCATTGTAAAAAATTTCTTCCTTGTGTCTGATCTAAATCTACCATCTTTTAGTTTAAACTGCTACCCATTGTCCTATCATTACTGGCCCTGGTAAAAATTCTTTGTCTTTCCTATAAGCCCCCTCTAGGAAATGAAAGGTTGTAATAAGGCCTTCCCTTCTCCAGGCTGAACAACCCCAACTCTCTCAACCTGTCCTAATAGCAGAGGTGTTCCACTCCTCTGATCATTGTTGTGGCTGAAATTTGTATGTAGCTTTTCTGAGGTATCACCAAAAGATACTTGTTTAGCATTTAGATAATGAAAAAATGATGAGTAATGTTTTCTGTATGTTTTCTTAGAGCAGATATTATGTACTGAGGGACTTCTGAATTTGGCGGATTGAAACCAAGAATAAGCTGAAGAAACTGCAAAAGTGGAACTAATGATGTTAAGAGCAATAGCAACTAAATGGTAGAGATAAAAGGAGAACTTTCCAACAAAATTAAAGCTCTGCAGTTAATTGCATGTCATCCTAAGTTTCTACAGATATGCTCTAAAATTTAATGCAGAGGACATAAACCTCATTCCAGCTGGGCTTAACTGCGAGACTTTAATCGGATTGGAATATGAGATGTAAGAGACTTCTGTGTATGCTGTCTATCAAATCTGACAATCTGAAACCACTGCAATTAGCAGCTGCCAGCTTGGTCTTTCTGATGGATTCCCAGCTAGTGATAAATCCAGCACAAGTAGAGAAACTGGCACCTATGACAGGCAAAAAAATTATTTAGAGGAGAGCATCACCACCATACATCATGTCTTTTGCACCCTGAGTTGAGCTTTTTCCATGAAGAGGTTCTGGTTTCTGTATCACTAGGAGCTCCTTACCATCTTGATTTAGCATTAACAAGCAGAAGTTTTTAAATGAAGTATGAATATGGATCTTCACACACTTCTGCAAACCTAAACAGGGTGTCCTATCACACTACCGAATAGTCTCAATGCTTGGTCAGTCACTCCTTTCAAGTCTCTTCCCAATCGAAGCCTGAAAGGGTCAGTGAAATTTCACAAAACCAGAGATGTTCAAAGCAACAAATGTCCAGCAGCATGAGCAGCCTGCGCATGAAAATGCACTCTGGATCAAGGAAGGCATCAAAATGCACCGTGGAACAAGGAATAGCAATGTAGTAAGCAGAGTACTTGTACAAGTTTAACAAAAGGTTTCAAAAGAGCTAGTGATACTTCAGAGATGGGTAAACATGTCGGTGGAATAGCAAGAGGGAGATAAATGAATGACACCATACACTTGGAAGACAATCTGCTTTATGATACATTTAAACTCCAAGATAGATTAACCAGCAAAGAACAAAACTTTTCTTCTCTGAAGAAATTATCCAGGAAAAAAAACCCAAGAGAAACAACTAAGCCCTCAAACCTCCATTTTTTAACCAGCTAACATAATTCTTTTTTTTTTTTTTCCTCATTACCACATCTGTTAAGTGAAAGGGCTCCTCACACGGGCATAGACATGAGCAAAATGGGATGCTCACAGGCTGGATGCAGTTTGGGAGGTAAAAGAGTGCACTGAGAAACAGAGCTCTGCTATGACTGGGGTACCCTGAAAGATTACAGCCAGCTAGAAGGTAAAAAATAGTTTTGACTGGAACCTGGCATCTGGAAAAGCATTGCACCCACTGTGTAGCCCACAAAGTGGAGAAAATTAACGATGAGAAAAGACATGCTTCTGTAGAATAAAAAACCCCAACCTAAACATATATTTAAAATGAGTAATTTTTCAACACCAGGAACTGTATTTCCTAAGATGTGATTTGTTGTCACTGAACTCAATGACAGCTCCTGATTCTTTTTAAATGACTAAACAATCCCATGAAAGGCTTTCCTGCTCTGATTTTCTATGAATCTATGACAATATTAGTAGTGACTAGCAAGTCCAGTTCTAAGTATTTTGAAATTGCTTATACTTTCTACATCTTAAAATGTCTTCAGTCAAACCCTTTTGTCCTGAATTTTGAGATAATAAGTCACTGAAATTATAGCATCATGAAGACAGCAGCAGGGAGATATGTTCCTGATGGGTTTTATTCATGGTAATATCTTTCTAAAAAATTGAATTAATGTACACCTTTTGTTATTAATGCACACCTTTTGTTATTAATGCAGTCTCTAATACTTAATTGACTAACAGGAATACATTTATAAGATCTAATTAAGACAGTGGTAGAACTGTTCACAGTGATATTTTACTCTATGATAAAACACAGAAACTTCATTTTTAGTGTATTTGTGGCTGAACCAGAGTCATAGAATTATATAAACCAGAGGCACAAAATCTAATATGCATCATGTTGAACTAAAATTTCTTACCCTTTTTACATGTGTGTTTTACAGCAAACACAGGAAGCACACTTTCATGTTAGTCCCACATAGCTAAATACCAAACTATATTCCAACTTTATGCAAAATGGAGCAGTGCTTTGCTTAGTAAAGGCATGACTCAGCCAGTTCTAGAAACCACCATAAAAAATATAGTTTCTTTTACCATTGTGTGTCATAGTCTGGATTTCCCCCTACAAAAGGAGGAGTATAGATTATTTCTATAATGGAAAAAGTACTGTGTCCTTCATCAGATGATCTGATACACTGCCTCTGAGAACAGTGATTAATATACACTTTGAAGAAACTCAGTGCATGGTATGTAAGAATGCATGTGTGTGCCCACACACACAAATTAACCATGTTCCGTGAATACCTCTGTGCTGATCTAACGTCCACCCAATTACTGGATTGAAAATTGTCAGCCTTGTTGCAAGAGTATACATTCACTGGCTTAGTAAAACCACCATCTAATTATAACAGTTTCGCTAATCTGTAAATATATAATATTAATTTAGACAAACTCAAGTATTATTTTGTCTATGTGACATGACAAAATTGTACTCTTTGGCTTACTGAAATGTAATACTACATTGTCCAAGGTCTTAAAAAATAAATGTACTTGAGAATCTGCATGTTTTTTTGAAGTCTCATCTCTCCTTGACACTACAGATCTATGGCTGGAATGTTACTTTCAGGTATTGAAGGGAAGAAGCAATCTGGTTTCATCAGGCTTTGTATTACTTTTTCTTCTGTGACATCTTTTATTATTTCCTTGTTGGCTCCTTGGGACTTTTTCTAATGACAAAATTGTTCAGAGGGATTTATATATATAACCATTATAAAATGCCTTTCCACATCGGTGGCAACCTGGATTCTTTCTTTCCTCCTCATGTATTATCACCAGTACTGATCACATTCCATTTTTGGATAAATCTCAGCCATCCTCTCTTATTATGCCTCAGTAGCTGCATCTTACGCAATAAACTCTTCTGTTCCCCGTAAACAACAAAAAGAAGAATTCACTTCTCTTGTTTGAATTCACTCTGAACATTACTTGAAGAACTGCTATGTATGTAGATAACTATAGCAACTCAATTTTCCTTCCTTCTGTCCTTCATTAATGCTGAAAAACAAGGCAGATTTTTGTCTCTACAAAACTCTTCCAAAATCATTAGATACAGTCTGAGTCTCAAGACTTCTGCACAAAATACTCTGATAAATAGGTGCAAATAGTTTCCAGTCAACTTTCAGTGCTTACAGCACACAGTGTAAATTGTAAAAAGCATATAAATGGAATCCTGTAAATCACTGTGAATGCTATGGAATATTGCGGATAAATTTTAAATAAAAGCTATTATACAGTAAACCTACTGATATTCCTTATGTAAAATCTCTACTTTGTTACTGTGATACATGTTCAAATACAAAATTTTCAGCATTTATGCCTCTGTATGTAGGGCATATGCATAAACACATTCTTCTTTTGTCTTCTTCCAAATAAAATGTGTCATTATTTATAACCCTATATAATACATAGTGTGTGTTCATTTTGTATCCTTTTGTCATTATAAATCCAGTCTTTTTTATTAAGATTTTGCTTTCTAGTGAAATACACAACTGGAGCTTTTTACACCAAGGGCATGGCTTAACTATGCACAGCTACTATGCAAAGACAGGGCAGATGCTGAAAAAATACCACATCATCTCAGAAACAAAAGCCACACAGAAGTGTCAATACAATGTGTGGCCCTTGCTAACAAGTCTACCTAGATTTGAAGTCTGAGCTGCTTTCTCCACTAAATATTCTTCTTTGTGTTAGGCAGTATTTTGGTGTGAGTATATGCTAAGAAACTTGTTAATCCTTAGCTAAAAGACAAAATAACTCAGTTAAGCAGAGGCCTCCATAAAGAGAAAAAAAAAAAAACAAAACCAAACTGCTCAGATTCATCACAAGTTTTGTACTTTGAGCAAGTAAGGCATCAACTAGCTCCCCTCAGACAGGTAGCTTGATATTTGTTAGATGTTCTGTATTCTTCTGAAAGGAGAAATATTAAGAGAGGATGCAAAAATGTGTACTTGTGAATTATCGCACAAACACTAGGTCTCATTTTGCCCTGGAGCAATCCTACAGGTTTTGGTAGCAGGGAATTTAGTTCTCCAACTAATTCTCTCAGAGTGTCTCTAGAAAAGACAATCCTAAACACAGCTGTCTGCTTTCTAGAGATGTGGAAATCTCTGTCACTGACATATAAAGCATCATCCCGTAAATGGAAAGACACATCTGCCTTGCTTTCTGGCCCACACTCCTTCTGTGAGGGCACATAGATTGGTAAAGTTTAATTTGTTAATGGTAACTGTCCAAAAATAGATGTATGACAAACTTCTTAATCTGTAAAAACCACAATGTGCCATGAGCAGAAGAAGAAGGAAGAAAACAAATAATGAAGAAAGCAAGGGCAAGTGTCAAGGCTTAGGGCTGGGCTGGCCTCTAGAAAAATGACAGATGTTCTTTAGTAATCCATCTCCCATCCCCAAAGGGAAGAGAAAGGGGGATAAGGAAGAGAGACTTGGGGACTGGAAAAGAAAACCAAACCAGCTTTAATGAAAAAAAGAAAGAAAAAGAAGAAGAAAAAGAAATATATACAAATGTATGCAAAAACAATCTTGAACCCCACCGACCTGATGGCGATTACATCACCATGACCATTGATATGTGGAAGAGGCACTGGGGAAGTCACAGACTGGACTCTGTGTCAGATAGAACAGATTCAGGACCTGTATTCTGGCACTGGAATGAGGAATGTGTGGATGGGGATTAAAGGCAGAATGGACAGAGTCTTACTCAGATGACCCTCATGATCCCTCAGCTTTATACCAAATATGATGTGTATGGGATGGAATCCCTCGTTGGTCAGTTTGGGGTCACATGTCCTGTCCACTCCTCCCTGCAGGTGTGGCCTGTTACTTTCTGCACCCCCAACACAGTACAGAAGATTTAGTAGTGACCTTGTTAAGTGTAAGTAAGAGCCTTTCTACATACCAATCCTTGATGGTAGCTCTAAACATCAGGTGTTAACCACTGTTAGAAGCAGACACTGTCTGCAAAAATATGCCATTAACTTCATAAAGGGCAGTTAGAAGAGACTTAACTGAAAAATAAAATCACTGAACAGAATTATTCTAACTCAAACCAAGAAAGCAAGGATTTGGGCATAAGGAGTGGCCAGGTTCAGTGTTTCTAAATGATCAGAATATAAATTGAGAAAAAAAGAAAGGATCAAATTAATGGATCAAAGAACAAACACTCTAGCAGTAAATTAAAGAGGTGACAAGTAAAAACTGTCAGTGGTGTTAATCATGTGCCGATTTGTGAGATTGTATGAATGGGTGGACTGTGCTGGGTTAAAAACTGGCTGTATAGCCAAGCCCAGGGAGTTGTGGTGAATGGTGCAAAATCTAGTTGGCAGTCAGTCACCAGCGGCGTTCCCCAGGGCTCAGTTTTGGGGTCAGTCTTGTTTAATATCTTTCTTGATGACCTGGATGAGTGGATCAAGTGTGCACCCTCAGCAAGTTTGCAGGTGGCACCAAGTTGAGCAGGACTGTCAATCTACTCAAGGGTAGGAAGTCTCTGCAGAGGGATCTGGACAGGCTGAGGTCAATGGGATGAGGTTTAACAAGGCCAAGTGCTGGGTCCTGCACTTCAGTCACAACAACCCCAGGCACGCTACAGGCTTGGGGAGGAGTGGCTGGAAAGCTTCCTGGTGGAAAAGGACCTGGGGGTGCTGGTGGACAGACAGCTGAACTGAGCCAGCAATGTACCCATGTGGCCAAAAAGACCAACTGCATCCTGGCCTGTATCAAAAACAGTGTGTCCAGCAGGAGTAGAGAAGTGACCATGCCCCTGTACTGGGCACTGGTGAGGCCACAGCTTGAGTACTGTGTTCAGTTTAGGGCACTGCAGTATAAAAAAGACATTGAGGAGCTGGAGTGAGTTCAGAGAAGGGCAACGAAGCTGGTAAAGGGTCTGGAGAAAATCTGTTATGAGGAGCAGCTGAGGGAACTGGGATCATTTAGTCTGGAAAAGAGGAGGCTGAGGGGAGTCCTTATCACTCTCTCTACAACTACCTGAAAGGAGGTTGCAGAGAGGTGGATGTTGGTCTCTTCTCCCAGGTAATTAGTGATAGGACAAGAGGAAATGGGCTTAAGTTACACCAGGGGACGTTTAGGTTGGATATTAGGAAAAAAAAATTTACTGAGAGAGTGGTGAGGCATTGGAACGGGCTGCCCAGGGAGATGGTGGAATCACCATCCCTGGAGGTGTTTAAAAAATGTCTAGATGTGGCACTTTAGGACATGGTTTAGTGTTCCTGATAATATTTAGTGGAGAGTTGGACTTGATGGTCTTGAAGTTTGTTTCCACCTTAATGTTTCTATGATTCTATGATTCTATAATCTGAATGAATAAAAATGAATAATGAAGCAGAACAAACTGAGAAGTCCTACAGGACCCACTGAAGGAATCTGAGACTGGTAAAACATAGAAAACAACAGGTTTTGCTGTTATTTTAATATTTCTTATTGCATGGGTGCCAATTACAAATACAGTTGGCTTGTCCATTTCAAATCGATTAGAAGTGCTTTCCTGCTCTTTTCCTCTCTAACCTCAGGCTACATAATCTCTCACTTATTATGAACAAATTATGAACTACTGCTACATCCTGACTTCATCCTCCTGGCAAAGTCCAAGTTAGATCAACTCATGTGCCAAGTTTCGCTTTGGTGTTGCAGAGTTCAAAAAACTGTAATCAGAAATGGGATAAAATTTTATCCCATCACAATGGGATAAAAATGGTCATCCTAAGAGAGGCACAATTTCAGGAGACCAGAGATCTGGCACTGGCAATGTCTTCTGTTCTGAAACACAGTTGGATATCCAGATGGGAACTATATGTTCTCTGCTATGTTAATAGCAGCCATCAGTCTTTTACAGACTGTTAAAAGCAGGGAGCATTCCACAAAGTAGCATATCAAGAGCCCTTAGAAACGCAGATGAAGAAGTTTAGGACAAACACACAGCTATGAAATTGCTTTTCACTTTCAGACTCGGATAACTAAACACAATCTTTCTAAACAGGCCCAGATTGCCTGACAAACATTCAATTGCAAACCAATGCTTCCAATTTCAAAACATTTCATTAACTGAATGTTCTCTCCACCAACTTTGTATTTTCCTCATTCCACTGGTCTTGTGAAACTATTTATGACTAAAATTATATTAAGCCCTAACATCAAATCATGCTTTGAAACACAGGAATGGATCACACAGGGCCTCCTCACTTTGGAATGAAAGCTATGCAGTGAATCAAAGTCACATCTAGCTGTTCATTTTGACATGATTTGATTACCTGCACAGCTAGTTGAGGGAGTCTGTGGTGACTTTCCCAAAGATAACCTGGTTGTCTGTTTTTCTTCCTGTACGGACTAGTTTGTCTCTAACTGTTCATGCATCGTGTAAGAATTAAAAACCTCAAAAAAACCCACAACAAACAAAGAAACAAACTTTTCCCTTGGTCACTTGTCATATTTTTCCAATTAAGTTTGAGCTTTCAGCATATGTAGAGAAGACGACTCTGTAACAATAAACCATCTATAGGTGTTGTCCCAAGTCTGGGTTCTTCACCCAGTGTGCAAAACACCAATCAACACACAGAGTTTGAGATATTTGCTTTATTCCAGTTCTGAGCCAAAAAGGGTGCTAGACAATTCACAAAGCTAGCACACACCCCCAGGAATCACAGAGTCTCTTACATACAGAAAAAGGTAACTAAGAAGAAAACACTGCAGTACCTGATGAGTTCCTATCTACCTATGACTTCATTACAAAAATTCACTTGTGCATGTGTTGACTCGTATCCATCTCTTTATACTAAGGTGGCCCTACATTTACATAGGGAGTTACCTCTCATAGGTGTGCATTTGACTATTATAATGCATTATAATCAGCTTAAGGTAACTAAAGATTACATCTCGATTCTATCATCAATCACTGAGTCTTTAATCAACCTTGCATTCTGCTATAAATCCTACTAAAACCCTGTAAAGACAATGCTCAGGCCTAATGCTAATGATGGTTGACTAAAACTAATTGCAGTGTTCTGTTGTTGTGGACCTTTCGTTCTAGTTGTCATGGACCCCAAACAGACTCTTCGTGGTTGCCTAACTTTGTAACTCTGCGCTCTAACTTCATAACTCTGCTGACACAGTGAAAAACTCAATAACTGAAGTTATTAAGAAGGCATTAGATATTTTGCGGTGCCGGACGCACAGGGGATCACTCCTTGAAATGTGTGTACCAATGCGAGCTTGGTACATAGTTTATATTCAGGCTAAACATATATATTCATTATATTTTTTAGTAAGAGCATTCTTATGCTAATGGGTTCCTGGAATTCATTTACATATTCCAAGCATGCGTAATAAAATTAGGGTTAGGGTCTTTTCTCCCGTCAGTGATATTTCGTGACCTCTGGTGGTCATTTACTTCATCTTCTCTTCATCACTGTGTTCTTTTAGTGACGTAAAGCCTAAAATTATTCTTGCCACAAAACTGGTTCTTGTCTGTTCAGCATGCTTGGGTGCCTCAAGACATTCTGTTGTCCTGTTCCCGGAGATAAACACTATCTACGAGGTTATGAATTTCA
Organism: Todiramphus chloris collaris; assembly: GCA_025345505.1. NCBI lineage: Eukaryota > Metazoa > Chordata > Aves > Coraciiformes > Alcedinidae > Todiramphus > Todiramphus chloris. The sequence continues at coordinate 33,743,203 of JANVCC010000018.1, read as the reverse complement.
CAATAGGCCCGTACTATACAACTACCCATTCATTGTTATTGTTTGTTTAAAGATTAGTAAAACCACCAGTCATCCTGTCTCCTGCCTTCACTGCCCTTGCCTGATTTTGGGCCTTTTTCACTTTTTTCTTGACATAATAGGCATTGGTAAGGAACAAGACCGAAGTTTTAAAAGGAGACACAAGCCAAAAAAACAGCATTGAGAAAACTCCATGCAGCTGTTTTAGAATTACTCCAAAATATATTAAACGGACAAGGCATGTTTCAAGCCAGTTCAGCAAATCTGAGCAGAGGAAACACTGGAGAGTGACTCTTAAAGCCTGGGTATTCGAAAGACTCATGTGAGCTACCAAGTCTACTAGAAAACAGTCTCAGCACAATGAACATTGCGGAATATGGGTGCATTTCTCAGTGGGCCCAGAGAGGCCATGGCATGGATCCTCTGTTACCTTGTGGGACTGAAATTCAAAACTGCAACCAAAGCAGCATGGCATAGTTGTGAGCACAGGGGCCTGGTGGGGTTCCCAGCATCTCTGACCTCAGAGTTGCATCATAAATTCCCACCTGACACCATAAGAGTGACACATCCTGCCCTACCCCCAGTTCCTTCTCAATGAATGCTTCTTCTAAATGAGCACAGTCAATTCTACAAGGTGGAAAATATGGTATAAAACAGCTTTTGCCTCATTTCCAACCATACAGCTCAGGCGAGTGACCTGAGAGACACACAAAGCAGGCAGGCACACATGTCCTCCCTGCAACATTTGGCAGCAGACCCATCCAGGGAGCTGAAGAGGCACTCGCAACTCACCCTTCAGCTGCACGCAACAGACATCTGTTTCTGCCTCCATTTGCTGTATTACAAAGCTTTTGTAAGCCATGGCTAATCATCCATCAGTGTGGCCAACATAAGTAAGACTATATAACAGCATGGCCATGTTCCAGTGGTTTCCCAGAGCAGCTGACTAGAAGAGCAGTGAGTGAACAAGGAAACATATTTTCTCTAGACACAGCCCCAATGGACCTGTGCTCTGCATTTTGTCCAAGCTCCTCTCTTCTGTCAAGTCACATGCATTTTTTTTACTTAGGCCATCACTCATGGCTATAACTAACTAGCTAACCTGCCTGAGCTGGAGAGTGCTCAGGGGATGTGAATTTGGTTCAGGCTGCAAAGGGCCATGTAACTCTACTACAATGAAGAGTCTGGTTTTTTCATGCCAGAAATAAGGCTGATGCTACCTGCATCCAGAAACTGCTGACACATCTAAAGGGAATTGCTACTGAGGAGCTAGCTGTAGCTTTCCGGTACTTCAGGTTTGCTTTACACTAATGGGCATCACTGAAAACCCTCTCACAACCTGCTCAGCTTCCCCATTTCTGGGGACATGAATACACAGACTGTGATAACCCTGGAGTTTCCTTCCATCTCCTGCATGGCAATCACTTCCTTGTTGGTATTGGATGCATTTGGCATACACTGGATGGGTCTTTTCAATCCCTTGAAAAGCAGCATCACATTTCTGACATCTTGATATAGGCAAAGTGGTGAAAAGAAGCAAGGCTGCAAAAGGTGGCTTTGGCTGCTGTTACTTATGCTACTTACTCCGTTCTGCCATGCCCTTATAAAGCTTACTCCAGCACACTGACTTGTTAGATTGAAATAGGGATATTTCCTTTCCAAAGGACAACCACAGACCCCAAGATTAATACAAGATTTCTTGTCCTTATCCTTCACCTGAAAAAGGAACCAAAATTTCCTTTATCAGACAACTGCTTTTTAACATGTCTGTTTTGTTCTATGACATAACAAATGTGCAACCCTTAAGGCTTACAACGATAGCTGTGTGTACTAACCTTTGATGGTTAAGAGACTGACCTGTGTTCTATTAATATTTATAGATTTAAATTTTTAATACACAACAATTCTGCATTATTGAATAGGTGAATGCATTTTAATGGTTATGGAGTAGGAGTGGGCTCTCTGTAGTTAACATTGCAATAAATTTTTCATGATTAAATAAAAAGTTGTTACCTCTAACTTCCTCAAAATAAAATCCCCTCAGAAAATATACTGGTGAAATGGTGAAGAATTCTCTCAAGACATATATGATATTTGTGGTAAATTTGCTTAGGGGTTTTGGATTTATCGTATATGAGGATTTTCCATAGCTGGGAAATATTAAATAAGTTTATTTTTAAAGTTGCTGAATTATTGAAACATGAATTTGGAAGTACGTATTCAGTTTTGGAGACAACTAAATTCTTATTTGCTAAATTGATCTTCATGCTTTAGAGTGTGCACATTGACAAAATAAGAGATTAAAAATGTTAACTTGGGTCAGCATCTTGGACTAGGACTGGGATGTAGATTCAGACTTCCATTCATTTATTTTGAAATCAAGACCTTCTCTAATGGCTTTAATAATAACTGTATTGTAAAGAACTTCTATTTTGGAGAACAATGTGTGATTTCAAGACCTCTTAGGTGCTGCATAAAAATATGAACCATTTGGCATAGGATAAGGTCAGGTCATTTCTTAGGAAAAAAACCCTGTGCATTTAGTCACTACAGTCACTGACATTTTTCTTTTCAATCAGCTGAATATTGTTAAACTCTGTTTTGTGTGTTTATGTGGTAATACCACCTTTAGCTGTGGCAGAACACATGAACAGTGAAGAGTTTCTCTGGAATAGCAAATCCGGTACTGTATCATCTTCACAGTGTCACTCAAGTGTGCTGTTATTACATTAAAAAGTACTTTGCTCTTCAAATAACAGAGTGAATCCAGTGAATTTTCATTTAGGAAGAATACTCTGTGTGTATACAGGAATCACCATCTAGTCCAGTATCATCTAGTATAATTTTCTCAGACTGGATTTTAATGTAAAATTTGCACTGCATAAGACTTAGTCATTTCATGGCTTTTGGTCTCAAAAATATGAATATGATTTGAATTAGGGTTATTTGGATTATTTTAATGGTGTAGTCCTCAACTTGAAAAAGCTGTGTACAAAACCAAAAACTCATTTCCAGTATCTGCTTTCTTTTACATCTATTTTTTATTTGTAATTTTCATGCAGAAGTAAGTCCAGCTCATTGGTGGAATATAGTTATGCCTGTAAGCCAAGGATTCAGCTGATGGATTTGCCACCATAATTCTTTATTTGCAGGATATCATGCCTCTATTTACCCACAATGAATGTAAAGACAGATATAATTCTTGCCATCTGAGCAAAAGAGTTGGTGTTGCTTTGACAGCATCTCACAATACTTGAAGAAAATAGGTCACACGTACGCTTATGAGATATTTCAGAATGGTGAGGAACGGTCAATAATTCCTAGCTGTATATTCTGAATTTGTATCATGGTACCATCACAGAGGATTTCTCCAATTTTAGAGAAGTGTTTACTGAGGAATTTGGAAGCAGGACAACTCAAGTAGTTTCATTATCTATCCTGTGGTATATCTACATCCCAGTGACAATCAGATGAATGTACTTGCACACAGTGGCTGAAACAGCTAATAAACATTTCGTGGTATTCGATGAAAGGGATTGTATTATTTCAGATTCCTTCTTGATGCTGTTCTCATGTTGACTTCATTGAAAGCAATGTTTGTCACTAGACAATTGAGAAATTAGATGTGTTCCTAAAGCAAAACAACAAATACCACTAGCCCGTTATGCTATACTTAAAGCAATTATAATTATAAATAAAATATTTAGTATGCAATGTTTCCTTTTGAGCTCTGATTTCACAGCCTCTGAAATCCATTCCATTCTGTGAAGCTCAATTTAATTTCCTTTTTTTTTTTCACTTGCAAACAAATATTTTGTTTTCCCTTTGAACGTGAGTCAATTTAATAACCTAATCAAGATCAGAGCTTTCTGTATATATATGGAGTTTAGTAGATGTATGCCTTTTTCCTGAAAAAGTGTACCAAAACAGAGTAACACTTCAAGACAGGTACTGCTATATTTCATATCTTGACACTACATAAAATAGCAAGATGCCCACTGTCATTAAACAATGCTGTAAAGCAAATAAAAGGCAACAGTATTATTTCCTTGAATCTTCAAAAATGCAAGCTGGCAAAGCTCTCATGGGATGTGATTAACAGCTTGTCAGTTGGGGGTACTTACAAATGAAATTATTTCTTTAGCTATTAGCCTTTGATGACATCAGTAATTCCCACATCTGGGACATAACAGGGTCTGGTAATGGACATGGAGGAGGAACGTGCACTGACTCACGCTGCAAGCAGCCACATCGAAACATAAACTTTTGGATGGGTTTAGCTTTCATGTCAACAGCTAAGCAAAAGCCAAGTTCTTAGAAGCAGTCAGTAGCTCATGACTTCTGCAATCACGCTATGGGGATATTTTCAGAAATATTCAAGCACCAGCTCCTCTGAAAAATCTACTTATTGCTTTAGGTGCTAGAAACAGCTGCAGTCTTCTAATGAGCTGCCTCTTACAGACATTTCTCAGCCAGAGGGAACAGTGGCTCAAAGGCACTGCCTTACTCTGCCATTCCTCTGCCATTATTTTCACTTACCCCTTCCCTCACAAGCCTCTGCTGCCTGCGTTTCACTGCTGTCACAACTCGTTCCTATTTCAGCACTAAGTGTGGACTATTTTATTTTGTGCCTGCCCAGCAGAGTGGCATTCCCATCCTGCTCAAATCCTCTGGGCACAACTCCAGTACAAGGAATGTCTGTCTGCAAATGACCCTAGCACTAGGACACAATGATATATGACCTTTCACAATATTGGGTGAGGTATTGATTTAAAGTCATGAATCTCATTTTTGAGTGACTGTCTCACCCAGGAAGACAAGTGAAATAAAAAAAAATCTGACAGTGTCTGCAAAAGCCAGTGCCTATTTACAGCCATCAACAGCTTCTTTTTTTTTTTTTTTTTTCCCTTTTGGTCTAAACAGGGTTAACAGATATCATAATTTTGTCCACTTTTTTTTTTTTTTTAAAGAGCCTTCTATGTAAATAGCTTATTTGTTTTCTTGTTTTGGTTTTGGATAGAGAAAAGACAACTGGGTATGGCACAACCCTTTACTTATGTGAGCAGCCCTCAACAGGGACACTGCTCCCACAGATAGGAAATACTTTGCAGATGAGACAGCAGGACCTATGAGTATGTTTTCTAAGGCTAGGTCTACACATTACACATACAGTTTCCCATTTTGGAAGAAGATTTTCTGTTTTTAAATGGGTAACCACCTGTAGGAATTAGCTATTATTTCTTTGCGTTATTTTACTGGGACATCATTAGTGGCTTGCTTTCTGAGCATTGACAACTAAGATTGGCTCCCAAACAACAAATGATATAAACATATCACCTTGTAAGTAAGCTTGTAATACTTTCAGACTCACAACTGTAACATATGACGTTGCCTGAAAATAAATGGTCCCTTAAAATGTTTTAATTTCTTTTCAAGCTGTGCTGCATACAGGTGCTGATAGTATTATAGCTGTTTAGGTCAGGTTATGCAATGACAACCTATTTCTGAAGGAGTATGTAGGCAAATTTCTGTCAATGACATACAGATAGTCATCAGCAGAAATTTGCCTATAAATAATAGCATTAGAACATATGCATGCTAAAGTGGGGTAATGAAGATACTGGCCTTGGCAGCTGAATTCATGTTAAAATGGAAAAAAAAACCTCTGTATTTCATTCTTAGATTGGCAAAGCCAAACAGATCTCTGGTATCACCAGGGCAGGGAGATGTAGATCAGGTTGCTGGGAGGATGCAACAAAGAATTTAAATAGGTATTTCAGACAAAGAACACATCAGGTAAGGAGATAGCTTAGAAATTTAAGTATCAGTTCTGAAAAACACAGTGAATGTTTAGAAAACATTTTCATACTGAACCTGAACATACCAATCAATGCTGATTCTGTGCAAGAGATTTCCCATGCAGGAGATGCTCAGTTGCCCAAAGCACTCCATCTTCCAAAGGAGAATTGTGTTTTCCCTCTCATCCACAGTGCTTAGTGACACTTGCTACATTGCTTATGGGACGTTCTGTGCAGAATTTCTCCATTAACAAATCAAAACATAACACATCTCACTTTTTTTTTATTTTCCTTTAAAATTTAATTTACACATTTAGTATGGTATAAGAAATACTTTTTTTGTTAACGTCAGCAACTCCACAGTCAGCTTTCATAAAACACTTTCCTTAGCCTTCCTGGGTAATGCTGTGCCTCATTGCTCCCCTTGCCAGTACTTGAGACTGCAAACCATGACTCAGGTTACCTGAGGTGAAACAGTCCCATCTTTGTGTCCAGTCAACATTTCCCTTTTAGACTGATCCTTAGGCTTCCTGCTCATGATTATTCTTGATTAGGTGATAGCAGCTGACAAATGAAAACATTTTAAGGGCTGAAGCATGTGTCACTGGAGTCCTACTTTATTTATAATTCTCCACCTTTAGAACAAAACCAAGCAAATCTCCCACTGCAGTCCCATCGTTTGAACATTCACATGTCTGGAAGTAAGCCACAAACAAGCCCAGCCATATCTACATAGAAATGTTATAATCATATGTATATATACAATCGTGTGAAATTCATTCCCCTCCCCTGCTATTGCCACCTAATGCTTGACAAAATAGCCACAAGTGAAGGGCAAGTTAATCAAGTTTCTCTGTTTTAGTGAATGCAGAGTCACAATTTACTTATCACCTAGTTACCAAAGTGTTAAACAGTAATTTGGGACTCCTGTGTCCTTGAAATCCCTCCTTTTTAGTTTTGTTGATGAGGAAAAGAGAACCATTCAAGCTGAGCCTCCCCAGCTGGGACACCTCCCAGGTTCCTCATCTCAGAGCTCTGGCTCCAAAGGGAAGCCAGGACTCCCTCATCCTGCCACCTGCAATGCTTAAGCAGCACCAGCCCATACAACCTGGGGACTTCATTAAAAACTGAGCATGCTGGCAACCCATCCTCCTTGGGAATGACTGCAGGCTTCTACTCACCTCTGCAAAAGAAGAAGGAAAGAGATTTCCTGCACGGGCATCTCCGTGGTCAATGAACTCATCCAGTCATCTCTTGCATCACTGTCAGGGAAACATGCTGGCAGCAAACACACTGAAATGAAAGCAAAAGTCTTTCCCTGCTGGACCAATCAAGTCTGACAATTGTCTTGTGGTAGATGCCGGAGAGATGCTGAATATTTTGGCAGAAGTGCAGGCTTTTTCTAGGTGAGAATCTGCCTACATAGGATTTATGCAAACATTTCCTCGCTTGGTCTGTAACCACCCCTTCACAGATAAGCAGTTCAGTGTTATCGACAATTCTTTACATAGTTCTGAGTTTAAAATACTACCACTGCCTAAAATAAGAGGAATTTCAATAACAGTGCTCTCTGAATTGAAAGAGGTGGAAGCCAGTTTGACAATTTAAGCTGATAGCTGAGATGCTGCCTCACTGGCATTTTTGGCACTTGGCCTAGGGAGGAAGTAACGAGAGGAAGGGATGGGATAAAGACAAAGAAGGAATAAAGGAGTGGGAGAGTGATCCAGTCCACTTAATTTAATGACATATATTCCCTCTAAAGTGAGCTTTATAGTCAGTGGAAAGAGAGATGTGCTTTTCAAATGTGACAGAGGGCATTTGCATCCACCAAGCAGGCACCTCTTCTTCTTCATTTACAGTGAAGGGGATTCTGGTGTTTTCAGGGAGGGATGAAGCACTAAAATGAATTGTGTCTCTTCCTCAGAGTAAAAAGAGATAGTAGAAAATATCAGATACTTTAACGCACTGGACCATGTTCCATCTGATGCTTTTCTGACAACAGACACCCACTGATGCAGGGCATACTGTTGATGCATCACAAAACTTGACTTGGGGGGCAGAGAAAGAAATTGTGTCCCAGACCAAAGTTGCAAGAAAGCCCTGGAGAGGATACTGATTTACACTTACTCAGAACAGGAACTCCAGAGGTGGTATTAATAACAAGCCAAATTATTCAAAACAACCAGTCTATGACAGTTACAGACAGGACTGTGAGACCAGAATGATGATGCCCTGAAAACAAAACAAAACAAAAATTAAATACAATAACCAACCAAACAACAAAAAACCCACAACAAAACAATCAAAACAAAACTAAAAACCAAAACCAACATAATAAAATGAAATACAATAAACCAAACAAACAAAACAACAAAAACAGCATACCAAAAGACCAAAAAAACCCCCACAAACAAAATCCAAACAAACAAACAAAGAAAGCCCACATAAAAACAGATCAGAGTTGGGAAGTCCCAGCTTCTAGCCACACTGGGAACAGGTGCCTGGTTTTACAACTGATACAGCTGCTCAGAGAGACGATGTAATCAAAGGAATTGTATCTAGCATGATAATCAAGCCCACAGGTCCAAAATGTTACCAAGGATAGTAACTTCTGAGCCAGAAATTACTACCTTGGCTGTCAGCCAATATAAAGGTGTGTCATAAGTCTACACGTAGACAAGGTAAAAGTCAGGTAGGAAATAGGTATTTCTGCATCCACACCTGAACTGAAAGCACCAGTGTGTGAAAATTAATTTGGCACCCAGGCAGGTATACAAAATGCCTACACAAAGGATTCCTGAGCCCTCTGCAAGCACAAGATTAGGTATACAAAACAAAAACATTAGCATCAGCAAACCATCTCTTGCGGGTGTAGGCACAAATTGCTGAATTAGACACTGGAGAAAACTGTCTTGCAAAGCCCCAAAACATTATCTCAAACAGAAGCAGAAGCTATGCTCTCAGACTGAAAGAAATATTCTGCTTCTAGGAGGGTATCAAGTATTCAGAAAGTTACTAAATCACAAACCTGGGTTGCCTAAGGATCACATGAACGTAGCTGAAGCACAGACATTACAAAAGCTGAGGTACATAGAAGTAAGTGAAAGCCAGCACAATTCAAATCAGTATTTAGCTCACAGTTACACCAAATCTAGCAGCACATTATGGAAAAGCTAGAATGCCAGGCAGCATTATTGTTCACAAGGAGGTTTGCCTTGTCATACTGAATAGGTCAAGCTCTCCTTTCAATGCAAACAGCCCTGTGGAATCATATGGGAAAGCAGCAAAATATTCCCAGGCAAGACCACGTTTGTAAATGCATCAAGCAATGTTTGTCTGAAGCCAAGGGAAACAGTTTTCCACAGAACCCAAACTGTCTAAAGAACTATCAATAACTGCAAAACCTGTTATTTATAAATCTAAATAAGAATTACTTATGGATTATACTGTCAAGACCAACATATTAAGGGTCAGGACAGCAAACAGGAATCATTTGCAACTGATCCACATGCAGAATGATGGGGAGGGGCAGAGCCTGGCAGTGGTTCCAGATCTATTATCCTCTGTAGACTGAGCTTATCATTTCCAATATGCAAGAATCAGAGATGGAACAGAAGGCACTGAAGTTCCTTTGGCCAAGCTGTAGAGATAGCCAAGCACCAGCTGTAGTCTGGTCTTCCAGTTCTTTGAACAAATGGCTGTGGCTAATGCAGCAAAGTCATCCTGGTATTCAGGGCTTTCTTTGTGACCAAGGGGTGATGTGTGCCTTCTGGAAATTAAATGACCCCAAAGAAACTGGCCTGTAGAAGAAAGGCTCATAGGTAATCGCTCATGAAAGGGTTTTTGCTTGCCAATTACTTTAAATGCCACATATTCAGACACCATATGTGATAACATAGAGATAATATCTTCCAAACCATCAATTTTGTCCAGTAATGCCCAGGTTTCCCTTTGTGATAGCGGGCATGCTGCAGTTCCTGTGCAGGTGGTGTATTCGCATGTGACTGATAGAAACACCATGGTTAAATGCTTGATACTTCTGGTTTGGCCATGGCAGTCTCTCTCTGTTCTTCTCTCTCACGGGTTTTGGGGATTTGGGGATTAAAATCCAGGGAAATGTCTGTTTATCTAGTGGACGCTGGTTAAAAAAGAAATTCACATGTGTTACGTACCATGCACATCAGTGCCATGACAAAAAAAAACCCCAAAACTTCAAAATGTAAATGCAGTGAAGGCAAAGGGTCCACAGAAATGTGCCACACCATGGCAGGACCTCGGTGCCTCGGCATACTGGAGTAAACTATGCCGTTTGCAGTGACTTCCTCTGCTGCCTTTGTCATTACTGTCTCTTCTGGTAATTTCTCTCTGGTATTGTTAAGAAGAATTAAACTCCCTAAGCACCTTCCCTTGTTTTTACAAACGCAGACCTTCAGATTTGGTTTAAGCAAGCTGTCTGTGCACCATGCAGAAGACAGCTAATAAATTCTGTATTGTTACCGTAATTTGAATTACTGTAGACTAGTGATTTACTATTTTAATATAATCCTTTACACACCTACAATCAGCAAATGCAGATTTAGAAATAAAAATTGTTTCAAAGTGCCACCAACTGTTGTTTTTGCAAACTGCAATTCAAAGCATGTGTTTTTTAAATGTTTCTACTGGGTGTATAACATTTTCTGCTGTAGCACACAACTTACAAGAACAAGCCTACTTTATCCTTTTCCCAAGCTAGACAAGCAGCAAATCCCATTATAATATCTCCCCTATGGCTGGGTTTCAAAGTCAACATAATACAGAATACCAAGCACACCTTTTCTGTTTGTAAAATATTTTTTCATACATTTGTCTTAATAACAAGCAAATTTCCAAAACTTTCAAGAAACCTCCAAAATTGCCCAAGCAAGACATCTAAGTGATAAACTTTTGCTTTGCTGTTTAAATATGTCTTTTATTAATGATGTGCAAGTTCCTAATCATTAAGCATGTGCTAAAAACACCATGCTCCAGTGCTCTGCTTTCATCTCCTGCAGACTTCAGTTTTCACTCATCTCAAACTTTGTTTTCCTCAGTTCCCTCACTCCCTGCATTTTGATTTCTCTTGAATCAAACTGGTCTCCCCACAAGTCAAAACTCTTCTATGGTCTGCTGGCAGTCACCAAAGAAACAGGATCATGAAGTTTACCAGACAGGCGTAACAGTACTGATCTGTTGGTGCCATTAGCAGTGTAAACACAGAAGTTTGTCAGTCTGCGTTGTGTGTATGTATTACCAATACGATGTGAGACAGTCTTCCAAGAGACTGAATGGTTACAATTCCTGGTGAGCTGTTCTCCATAAATAGCAGCTCTAAATCGATTCTGTTTGCTTGCTGTGATCACATGAAATGCATCAACTGTTAAATAAATCAATGTGACCCCATAGATTCCTTGGCTTAACATCTCATTATTTTATGTCTATAGGCTGATTAGACATTTAAATGATTTTATGTGATAGCATCTGCATTATTTGAATATGTCAGATTGTGAACACAAACCTTTAGATTTCTCCAGTGCTTTATTTGCCAGCAATAACAATAGTTAAAGTAACAACAGCCCTCCCTTGCTTTTGTTGATACCATTTAGTTTTTTTCCAGAGAAGACTAAGTAGGCATTTTACTGGTTTGAAATGAAAAGTGTTCTGCAGGGTCTGAGTTATTTAGCTATTGACTGGTGGGAACATTCATTTCTGAGAAAAGTTAGTTGCTCCAATGTTCTCACACCAAATTGATCCAACAGAATGAGACCCCCTTTGAAGTCTGAATTCCTCCACAATTTTTCCTTCAAAACTGCAACTCTGAACCCCCTGTAGATGTAGTGGGTAATCAGTGTTGATTGATTTCTGAGTGTGTGGATGGAAGAACAGGGAGAGAAACAATGTGGTGACAAGAGAGGATGCAAAGTTCAAGAACATTGTAGGCACGTGCGAAGGAGACCTTTCATAAAAGCAACAGAGGGACTGCAAAAAAAAAAAAAAGCCAGTTAGGGAGAAGAATGAAAGATACATCTGAAAGGTGAAACAAGGAGATTGTAGATCAGAGGAAACTGTCGGTGCGATGACTGGGGGAGGAAGGAGTTTTCAGCAAAACAGCACATAGCTAGATGAAGGAGATGAAGGAGGAGAGAGTGCAGATTTGCAGAAGTTCCTAATCACATGGAAAGAAATCTGCTCAGTTTTCTGTTCTGAAAGGCATGGATCCCAAGGCAGTACATATTGACAAAACACTAGACATCTGAGCTGCATGCCAGTTCCTTTTTCTTAATAAAAACAAAACAAAAAGAATACAAACCCAAATTAATAGATTGATTAAGAAAAGCACTGACTTATAATGACATCAATTTTCCTTATAGGAGGAATTCTGATTTTTAGTATTATCACAAAGATTTAAAATATTTTCTGTCTGTTTCAAAAGAACAGAAATATCTAGATCCTCAAAGCTGCCACTGCCTTATTGGTAGCTGGCCTTATAACTGAACTTGCTGATATAAATAAAATAAAACACAGTAAGAAATGCCTTTATTTCAATTCACTATTTTACACATAATGGTATTATTATCAGCTAGATATATCTCAAGTGCTGTGAAGTATGACTTCATACCTTTGACTGTTCTTACAGGCATAGTTCTGACTATATAATATACATGATTGCCATCAGCTCATAAAGGTATTGCATTAAATAAAAGTAAGGCTGGATTTTGCAACTAACTGGCATTGCAAAAGCAATGGACAACAGAATGACAATTGGCAAACAAAACAAAATCTTAAGAATTTGCAGAGTAAAATAATAGATTTCTATGGCCCACGCTAGTGAGGTTCTGCAGTTTTGTTTTCTTTTCCAGTTTAGATCTAGAAAAATATAATTATGATTCATTACATGACTCTTTTGGTGTCAACTTAGGTGACAATAAATAGTTTATCCTTTTCTTAAGGAGGACTAATTCTGAATTTTGTAGAGCTGCAGCCAAAGCTCACTGTCCATATTTAACACTGGTTTATAAAAAAATATGTTTTCAATTCTCCTTGTTTCCTAATCAATTACTTCAGCATCCTTTCCCCACAGTGCTTTCAAGATGGATATATCTCACCATTTCATTAACACAGTGTTGAATAGCAGCACTTCTTTTTGTAACAAATTAGCATTACTGTACTGTGCAATATGGGTTTGAATCTCATTTACATTAGGATCCTTTATAACATTCTGACAAAAAAAAGACATTTTTATAGGGAAAATCTAATGTATGCTGCAAATATTTAGTTGCAGAGGCAACTAGGCTAAGGCAGCCTCACTGGTTTTTGCTGCAGTGGAGAGACACATCTAGCACCAAATCCTCTACCCTGCTCTCTGGCACAGGCTGTAATGCTTTTAACAGCATTCATCAGCACAGACCAGGCTCTCCGCATGTATTGGTGGCTGAATTTTGACCCCCAGATTCCTCTTACCAGAGAGAGATTGTGAGTATTATTCTCACTAATGAGGGACCAGACAGGGTGAACAGCTTTGGGATTTTCCTCAGCCTCCCACACCATAAAACCACATTTTGCACCATACAGTCACGTCACCCATCAGAGGTGGTTATCGGAGAGAAGCCGAACTTCAACTGTGTTACTACAGGCTAATTTCCAAGCTTGCTGAAGACTGCAATTTCAGACTTCTCTGCAACAAGTGAAGTAATTCCCTGTTCCTTACTTCAGCTTCCTGATTGTTACAAACCCTCTTCTACTCAAGTGGTCAGGTGTCCTTTAAACCCAGTATTAATCTCAAACTACAAACCTCTTCATTTAACATTCCTCAGGGCTGTTTAAGGAGTGAATAAACATTGTTCTGCTTTTCAGAAAAAATGCTTCTGCAATTGAACCTCTTATTAAATCCTTAGATTAGTAAGACCTGTCCTGTCATACAAATATTCTATTAGCATGGAATAAAAAAAGCTACAAGAGAAGCCACTGGGTGTTCCTGCTAAATGAAAATTCTTATGAAGATCATAGGATCCACAGGATTTGCTTAGCACAAAAGCAATCTTTATCAAGTTTTACCGGATAACTAATAAGAACAACAATAACAGTAACAAAATTGTAACACTTTGCTTTCATAGACAATAAGGTAAAACTTTGCCTTAATCAATAATCTAAACAGATTTGCTTTAGTCCCTCAATTTTACTTAGGAGCACATTGTATCCCCACCTTTAACCACATTCAGACTGGTGAAATGCTGCTGTGTCCCATTCTCCACTGGGAGGACATTCCTGGCAGTCCCTCCTATCTCTTACTTCATCAGTCCAATCCCCATTTTCTCACATTCCCATGATTTTACAGCAATTCATTCTGAAAGATGAAGAGCACAATGCCAGGATCGGGTTACCCCTTTCTCGTTAACACACGGTGCTGGCCAGGGGTATAACAAGGCAGGATTCAAATCCTGATGATATTTTAACCCAGATAGCGATCCTCCCCACTTACACCCATATACAGTACTTAAAGTGGTGAGTCTCTGTCAAGGCTGACAAAATCTTCATTGCCTTGATAGACAAAGCTACCTTTCCAAACTTCAGTCATTACTATTTGTTAATCCCTCGTGACTATGTCCAGAAGTCCTGCTGCATTAATGCAAAGAAACATAGAAATGCTGGCTGGAGAATGATGTCCTGGAAGTCATCCAGCCTGACCTCCTCTGCAGAGCAGACCTGTGCCAGCACTGTGCTGGGTCAGCCTGTGGCTCTGCCTTGCCAACACAGCAGAGGCAGATGCAGCTTCTCTTTGAAATTACCTCCTACCTTGCTTCCACTGATTAGTTTATAAAATGGTAGAGTACACCTGCAATTTACTAGTCAACAGCTGTGTTACATATGCATATTTAAAAATCAAAATGCACAGCTCTGACTTTATACTAGTTCTGTTTTGTGGTTCTCCTAGAAGACAGCTTAAGAGCTTCACAATTCTCAAGATAAAGTTTTTCCAAATGTGTTTTAAAAACTTTCCTGATTGCAATTTCCCCTTACTTCTTATACTAACCACCGTTATGATGAACAAAAGATTCTTCCCTTCCTTTTTGTGACTGCCCTTCACATATATTTATATATACACCACACGTTCAAATATATATACACATGTATACATATTATATCACAAATCTAATTCTATTATATGTCTATCTCTTTATAAAATCTATATATAATTAGATATGTGTATATCATATATATCTGATATCTATGTCTCTTTCAACTTCAACTAATGTAAGGGAAACAAGTAAGGAGAATGATGTAGAGAGAACTAATGAGACTAAGAAGGCAAGTGTCACAAAAAATAGGAACAGGGATACAAAGAGTTGAAGACAGCAAGTCAGTTTTACCTGTGGAAAGAGGTTAAGAAGGAATCTTGATTGCAGGCTATTTGATTGCAAGCTATAAAGAACTCTATTGGCAGAAGATGTTTGATTATCAGGTACTCTTTAATTAAACAGACAAAAGCATGGAAGGACCAACTATTGAACACTGAAGGCATCCAAATTTATGTTAAAAAAGAAGATGGAAATATTTATCAAAGGAAACAATTTACCAGTGGAGTAGATTAAACAGGGATGTGAGAGAATGATTAGGAATGGGTCAGCATTTCAATGTGTGACCTGCTCAAGACCTTTCTCTTGTGTCCCTGAGGATTTGCCTGCTTTTCTTCCAGCTATCTCAGCTGGGCTGATAAAATAGATGGTTTGTCTCCCTCCTTTTTGGCCTGATTCTCACCCCAGTCACAAATTCTTGATTCAGAGTAGGGTTGATGAAATTTTGTGACCTGTGGTTACAGTAGAAACTCCTAATACTCCACGGGTCTTTAAAATCTGTTACTTGACCATGGGTTGCAAGAAGTCTCAGATGAGCAGATGCATTTCCCCAACTTTTATGTTGTTTCTGTATATAGGCAGCTCTTATAACAGGTTATAGATACACTCAGTCTGCCTTTCTGTTCTATCATCCTGCTATGTAAGCATTACATTGCTTTTCCCAGGACTTTGCTGCTATGATTGTTCACTTCTCAACAAATCACATTTAATGCTTACTTTACTAATATTGCCTGCATCGATCTCTGAATATTTTATAATCAAGAGGATTCCCTCCTTGAAGAATCATACTCACTTAACTTTTGATTTCTGCTATACAGTTATGGCAACATTTAACTATAATGACCCTAGTATTATCAAAGTGAAAGAACTGAAGTCCCTAACAGATCCTGTACTCTTTCATCTTTGATCATGAATAAATAGAGAAGGATGGTATCATAGGAGTACCTAACCATTTTTTTTTCTCCTGTATGTGAATTATGGTTATAGTTAAATGTTAGGTGTGTTGGTCCAGGATTTTGTCATTATCCAGACCTTTTCAAGTATAATTTCTACTATCCTAGTTATGTATGACCTCCAGTATGAGACTTTTTTTTTCTCCCCACATTGGTTATATCAGTTCCTAGCAATCTCATCCCACATCATGCCAAGTTCAATTTGGCTCCAGCCTAAAAACATTGTCTGTCAAGATATTGCCATTATCTCAATTTTTTTCTGCTTGCAATAGGTGGATACTAAATTCTTTAACAAGCTTCAAATATTCAGAAAATGCTAACCCGTATGTAAGTGGTGTAGGTGGAATTTAACTGCAAATGTACATTGTTATATTACTTAAATGATAGTGGATTTTGGTCCCTATTTTGTCAAAATTGTTTTTTGGTCCCTGAGACAATTTGTTGTTCATTTTCTATACTTTCATATTCCTGGCTTTCAGAGTAACCCACACAAACTTTTCCTACAGAGATACATCCATTTGCAAATCACATCCATCTGAATATTGTGTAATTTAGTGAAACTACCGCTTGCATAATCTACTACTGTCAAGATGCAAAGACTTAAATTATCTAAAACAGTTGAATAAATACCCTCAAAATCCCCTATTGCTTTCCTTTATCTGGCTGTACTCATCAAGTGTTCTTGAAGTTGTAGGGAGTAGAATTGTGCCCTTTAGCTTCAAATACATCAAAAATGTAGAAACTTCACCAAAAGAGCCCTAGAACCATTTAATCCAGTCCTCCCTTTTCAAGGTCACATTAAACATGCTTATGATTAGACGTCCAAGCAATTCATTTCTTCATCTCTCTGGTCTTTGCTAAATCTGATAGGCAATTCAATGGAAACTGCTGATATATCTGTGAAAGTCAGAGGGGTTGAAAATAATTAACAGTTGGACTCGATGATCTTACTAAACGATTCTATGAAAAGCTTCAAGTCTGACCCTTTTAAATAAAAGCAGAATTGAGTCCAGAAAAAGGAGTGAAGTACTGAGAAGACAGCAGATGATTTTAAAGCATACATAAAATCTCTAAAACAAGCTTAAAGGACTTCTTCCATGAAGAAAAGGAGGATATCTAAACATCCTCTAATAATTTTCATGTAACAAATCCAGAAAAGGGAGTGCACAGAACCATCAGCTCCCAGGAATATTCCTCCTCATACTGTTTCAGCCAGATAATACTAGGCTGTCAACATCTGACTGACCCATGCTTCAGTGCTCCTCAGAGGACTGTGTATTTAAAGGCAATCAAAATGGCAAAGACTGAATAATGTTACCAAAGCACTGGTTTTTGAAAAGGGAACTACTGAAATCTTTCAGGTCTCTCTGAGAATATGAAAAAAACCTTTTTTTCAGGAATTTACAAAATGTCACTGATGTAGGAATGAGAGCACTGCTGAGATCTTGCCAGATCCATATTGAATGGTCACCACTGGTCCAAAGACCATTGATAGGCCAGCACAGTGGAAAATAAGGGTAAACTAACATCCAGTGTTACATACAGTGCTAAGCCAGTAAAAAAGTCTGCCTTGCTGAGGCAAGAATCATATCCCTAATGAAAGACGTTTTCTAGAATAAGTACCAGTATTTGCACTACAGCTGAAGAACAGAGGAAGAGGTCTGGAAAGTTACTGAGAATAGAGCGTGTGTCTGTCATGACCAGGTGCCTCAAATTTTAAATGTATACACTTTAGGCAGAGGTTAGGCAGGATCACTTAAGATGAAACCCCCAGTTCTTATAATCAAATATTAAGTGAGAAATTCTCATCTAAGGAGACTTAGGAGCACTTGATCTCTTGAGACAGATAAGGAGCAGGTGCAGAACGGAAGGGTAATCGTGCTTTCTGCTTCCCAAACGCTCAGACTTTGGGAACATCTTTTCTAGCAGGTTTCTTGTTTTGTTTAGGGTTTTTTTTTCCCCTCTTTATCTCAACAGCTCATAATTCTGAGCTGCAGTAGAATCAAACAACCAGGTACACATTACATTTTAATAATCTGCTCTTTTACTTTCTTTTCTTTCTGTCTAGTTGCATAGAGGAAATAAGGGGCAGTTCTTATCTTTTAAAAATAGGAAAACATTCCAGTTTTTCTCAAGCAGAAAATGAGGAATTTTTACATGTTGTAGGTTCTGGGTGATCTTATTTTGAACTCCCTGCTGCACTGATCAGATCAGTTTATGTGTATAAGTCATGTTGCTAAGGGTATGACTTGTACCATTCTTGGATCACTAACAAAATGATTTCTGAACTGTACAGATGAAAAACAACACAAGAGAAGATGTTGTTAATTGTTGCTATTCATATAAATGCAATTTATAGCAAGCCACTCAAAGCCCAGGATCAGGACCCTCAAAGCAATTTTCAAGGCTCTGCAAGGACTTAAAGCAAATACATAGTCTCTGTTCTAAAGAACTGGTGCTAGGCACAGGTGGGAGAACATCAGCAAACAAAATACTACCAAGAACAGTAATAGCAAGCAGCAGTCACAGCTTAATCAACAGCCTGACTCTTTTCAAGTGTGTTTCGTAGGCATCACAGCAAAGGAGGATTTTTTTAGGTAAGGTAATGAGGATATCTGTGCCTGTTACAGGAAGCTTCTCTCAAGCCTGGGTAGGCATGAAGATATCTGAAATCAAATATGACTCTGGGAGGGGCCAGCTAGTGGGAGGCAGTAATTGACCTGAATAGGTGATGAGGAGCGGTTAAACTACCAAAGGATTTGAAAGTCATGTAAAGAAAATTTGCTGGTTAGTGAGGTATTAGTGAAGGAATGAGATAAGGGAAGGGATGCACAAAGGAGGGATGAAGAGAGATGGGGGTTATGGTCACAACAGCAGGCTATGGAAATGTATGGTAGTATTTAGGTAGGTATAATACAGCTTCCAAGACTAAAAAAATGTAACTGAACATGACAGAAACCAGGACAGTGATTTTAGCTACTAAACATTCCTAGCAACACTCTTCAGCGGAGACATCCTAGGCAGTGAGGTAGCTTCACCTGAGGTTTTTCCAGCATCTTATATCAGGCTTGGGGTTTTGTAGTGTAGAAATCCCCCATGATTTAATGCTCTGTTTTAAACATGAAAGAAGCTATGAGTCTTGGAGGGATATGCAAGGACATTCTCCTTCCTCCTTCCCAGTGACAGGAGTGTGAGCACAGTGGGAGAACAGAAGGTTGGGCTCCCGTGCAGAGATGTGCCCAGCTGCAGGAGCAAGACATGGAGAAGATAGATTGGAAGTGGGGGAGAAAGCTCTTGACTAGGATGAAAAGTCATGAACTAAGGGGATGAGGAGACAGATCTGAGACAAGTCCCAAAGAATGTTTGGGAGTGATGAGAAGACCAAGGGAAAGCCAGAGAGAGCTGCACATTGTTGTGTTTGTTTTGATTCTTGGTTGTTTGGGGTTTTTTTTTTTTTAATAATAGATGCATATTTTATTTGTACTTTGTAAGATGAAGATGGCTTGCATTTGGAAGCCTTCACTTGCTCTTCAAGATATGAACTGTACACCCAATGTGCCTTTGCAGACCTCCTTAAGTCAGGGACTTAAGTCAGATGGGACTATGAGGAGAGTAAGGTTTGGAAAAGTGATACAATAAAATTTTCAAAAATAAAAAGGAAAGAGAAAACCATGAAATTCACAACTGCAATACAGAACATACAAAAATAAAATAATCTGATTCTATTTCCACAAAAGCAGGCATGACCTTGCAAATGAGGAGAAGACCACATCTAAGTCTTTTTTAAAATCCATTAACATTTTAAAGGCTACACACAGAAGTAAGGTATTTTTAAGATCAGCTCAAAACCTCTCTCTGGGCATGTTCTATCCAAGACCTGAATCCTTTAAGACTGACTTCTTCCTGTAATGAAAAATAAACGTACCTGTCTAAATAGATATCACATCTGTGTTTTACAGTTAAGTATTCCCTTTCCCAGTTAACACATATCTATATTAGACAAGAAGAAATGCAGTTTTACAGGCTTCTATGAGACCTGTCAGTTACAACAATCTTTGGGTAATGAAAAGATTGGAGAATGGTAACAGGCCACATCCTTCGATGGCACAGGCTACAGCCTCCTTAAATCCCTGGGTCACTGCTGATCAGGGGTGCTGATCTGGCTCTGTAGTTTTACTTGGTTACTTTTCTCAAAATCAGACGAGTTACAGTTCTGCTTGCAGCCAGTGAGACATATCACTGGCTCATATTTGGCAGAAGCTGAAAGGGACACAATTTTTTGACCTGCCTCTTCTGAGCCTTTTGCTTCTCAGAGTCTTTGTTTTCTTCCTCAAAGAAAGAGCTAGACACAGAGCAGTGGTGATACTGATGGCCTTGGGTGGCTCTATTATTCTTTTCATACTTTCCAGCACCTAGACCAACAGTTTCATAACAGCCTCACTCCAAGACCAGATTATGTTGGGTTGAATTAGTTTACAGAAACTTTTGTCACTATAATGAGATCTTCAGATGTGCACTACCTTGCAAAGTGCTGTGTCCTGGATTCAGCTAGGATAGTGTTAATTTTCACAGGAACCCGAACCAGACAATGGGATATTCTATACAATATTGACATAATGCTGAGTATATAAGGGGAAAGCTGTCTGGAAGAAGTGCTCACAGCTCAGGCATGGCTGCCCAGGTTCTGAGTGGTACATCACTCACTTTATATATTATTTCAGTAGTATTATTATTATTACCGTTGTTTCTTCTCTCTTTGTGTTTTCTATTAAATTCCCCTTATCTCAACCCACAGAGTTTACCTTTTTCTTCTGATTCTCCTTCTCATCCTGGCAGGGGGGAGGAGGAATGAGTGAGCGAGCGAGCAGCTGTGTGGTGCTTAGTTGCTGGCTGGACCTATACCATGACATGCTGCTGAGAGTAACTGCACGTATCCTGAATCCCTCAAAGGGCCTCCTGACCTTGCAAAGCTCTGTCACTTGGACAATGCCATAGCCATTCTCTATATTATGTTCGCTATACTGCTTTAGTCTTGCTGCCCTACTCTGCTGATGGAAGTAGGCCTACAAGACCTTTGTGACCTTCAAAATTTCTTCCTTTCCTGAATTTCAGCATAGTGTAAGCACCTCTCTATGCCTCTTGATAAGCAGAATTAGACAAATAAATTTTGCAATTATGTCTTACACTGCAGAAGAAACTGTCAACTAGTAAACACTGACATCCTAAAAGGACTCAAATTAATGGATAATGCGTTTTATTAAATTAGCAGCCCAAATCTGTATGCCAGCAAAAGCTCCTAGCTTCTGATTACCTCCGGGAACAAAGAATACTAGAGCATGCTTATAAATAGTGGCAGTGGGCTTAGCGTATGTTACCTTCCTTCCTAGATAAATATTAATTAGCCATGTAGAAGAACCAGCTCTTTAGTGGGAAGAAATCTTTGTAGCTCCCCTTAAATCAATGTTGACATGCTGATTTCACAAGGAAAATACTTGACTCTTAACTTTCAGCAATTTTACTCCTTTCTGTGATTCACTGCATTGCACAAGTTTCCATCAAGCTTTGTGCATTAGTAGCTTGTGTGCAGACTTTTTTTTTTTTTTAACATAAAATTCAGTGTTTCGTTTCTGAAAACTTGGTATTTGGGATCCGTTTGAAATCAACTCTGATCCTGAAAGAAAACCCTTACAGATTTCATCCTCTAAAGCAGAAAGAGATTTCAATATACTGAAGTGGGCCAAAGCTTTAAACCTCATATAGGTCCATATCTGAAAGTGGAGGATTTATCTTCTGTCAGGTCTGAGCACAGAACATAAGACTTCTTTCATTTGAATCCCTACAGAGTTTAAACATATGGTCCTTTTCTTTCATGCTGAACAGGTGCTCTTCTCTTTTTTTTTTTTTAATATATTTATTTAATTATTTATTATTTTTCCTTATGTGACAGGCAGGAGTTAAAGGTTACGCCATTGCCTTTCAGTCCTGGTAGACAGTTGTACCTTTATGTCGTACTGTCATGGCTATTTCCCATGGTTCATTCCCCAGTTGATCTCCATATATTTTGTCACAGACAGACCCCAGTGAGTTAAAACCCCTCCAGGTGTACAACTGGAGACAGCCTTAACTGTAAGGATGATTATTTACCCATACTGTCTGGCAGCAAAACAAGCATTTGCACTGATTTTAGTGTGAATTAGAGGCTCCAGCAGCCTCAGATGGAAACCACAATAAATAGGAGGTTTCACGCAAGCAGTTGTTTCTTCTGCTTTGTAACGAAGTAGGAGAAAAATGGGCAGCATGGAAGGATAGGAAATGTGTCAGGATTGAAGCAGTTGCCTGTGGAGCATCTCCAGGAACATCATTAAAGAGCAAACCCCCTGTAGCTGAATAAGGAACAGTAACCAACCTCAAAGTCTGCCTCTGTGAACTGAAATGGGTTGGGATGGGTGCAGTGTCTGGATTTGAAATGATAAGAGACTGGGTAAGGGAGGACTGGAGTTTTCTTTTTTCTTGATTTCAGTTGCCTACTTAAAGAGTAATGTAACACTCTTCAGAGGGTATCTGTGTGCATTTTTCAGCAACTGTGCCTGACCAGTATGAAGAATAAGGAGATTACTTGATCTGGCTTTATTCCCTTGGGTCGAGAATTGTGTACCTAGTGACCCACATGCTTGTTTCTTTTTCTGGGTTCTTAAAGAGTAAAAATCAAAACCAGTCCCAGCTGTTCCTCATAATTAAATTTCAGTAACTTGAGCTGGGTGTTTTTATTTTGACTAGTGACTTAAAAGTGTTGGCATTTAAATGGCCTCAGCTCTATTTCAAAGTTAACATTGAGAAACTTCACACATATATTAGCGTTATTTGTCTGTTGGCAAACTCAACAAAATACCACTGCGTTGATTTACATAGTGAAGGTTATCTTTGCTAACAGAAGGACTCAGAATTTCATTATTTAAAATATGAGGATGAATCTCATGCAGTGCAGGAGGCTACAGATGGCATTACACACAACTTGCCACCTGAGTCAAGGGCAGAGGTGAAGTTTATATTGCACACTGAGCCCTTTGTTCAAATATACTTAAAAGATCCAAAAGCCAAAACCCACACAACATTATCTGTGGCCAGGACAGATGTGATTGTAGGATGAGGACTTTTCCTTTATGGTAATTAGGTTTGTTTCTATGTGTCTGTCTTCGCTCTCTAATTTATTTATAAGTCAGTGATGATATTTATGCCATACATGGGCAGTTTGTGATGCAATAAACCAGTAATAGGCTCCATTTTCATTGCAGTTTCTATATTTGGGTATTTTAGTACATCAAAATCTGGGTATTAGAAGTATTAACGGTCTTATGCCAGCAGAATGAAATTAATTTTATGTCTGCCTCTTCACAGAAGCCAAAATCTTCAGGAAATAGGATCTCTTCCCACAAGCATCTTTTCAGATACAGTTAAGAGAGGGGAAGGTAAACAATGAAATGCAAGCTTCAGGGTGACAGCACAGCAGTGAGATATGATTGTTCATGTGTTAATACATATGATTGACAATATGTTTCTAACTGGCACTCCAAGACTCCAGTACTTACTGATGATGCAGGTGGAATCTGGCCTGCTTTCATCAAGCCTTGCCCCATGGGGGCCCAGACATGACATGGGGCTACATGCAGCCTGGTTGGGCTGAGAGGAAGAGCAATTTTTAATAACCTGAGCACCTCTTGCTCTGACATAAATCCTAGGAACCAGCATGCACAGCCTAAAGAGTGCCACAGTTCCAGTGCCTGGGTGGGGACATGCCTTCTGCATGTCCCACTAGCAGTGATTTACAGCACCAGATCCATGACACGGAACACTAGTAGGAAGCTGGCTTTACTTTCTTGCTTCAGCTATTCCTAACCCAATACTGAAGCCCCAGAAAGAAGCATAGGGCATGCTTACTGAACCCCCCCAGGAAGACAGGGTGATCCTTGTGGGAAGTCAATTGAAGTCACCATGGCTAGACCTGGCATGCCATGGGTGAATGTTTTCCTGACCACTGGCAGCAGTACTACATAACTGAGAAGAAACAAGTCAGCACAACAGAAGAAAACAAACAAAGGAGAAAAGCATCCTCTTGCCAAGACAAAGAGGGATGCAATGAATGATGATTACTGATGAGCAATACCCCAGAATTAATGGAGAAGGGCACCAACAAAAGCTGTGCACAGAATACAAACATTTTATAATGGGGGTGAACAGTGACATTTGTAGGGTGGCCAGAACTCATTGTTCATTCACATAGTACTTGTTTGCATTACATGACACGGCTAATGGCAGAGGCTTGAGCTAGAACATTACCCTTGGAGGCTCTATAATTTTATCAGAAGAGGCTTTCCACAGGAGGAAAGCTGTTCTAAAACTGAATGGACTAGCTTTTCCTCCTGTGTTTTAAATTTAATTCAGTCTCAGACATGTAGCCCTGTTTGAGAAGAACGCTGAGCTACGGAGGCTTGAGGGCAACTTAAGCACAACTGATTAAGCCAGAATGTCAAGGAGAAGTGGAAGCAATAGCACACTGTATTAGAAACCAGGATGGTAAAATCTCTGCCCATCAAAGAGACCAGAAGAATGCAGATAGCTCTTTATTACTATTTTTACTGCAGTAAAGCCTAGAGGCTCGAACCAATTAGCAAGCTCCACTGAGCACAAGGAGGGACCACAAAATAAAAGCATGGGAACAGACCAAACTCTAACCCAAGCCCTTTGGGAAAAAAACAGAAAGGCTTATTGACACTATCTCCCTATCAGTTTGGTGAATGTAGGCAAACCTTGATTACCACATTTTGATTAATCCAAGGCAATCCTCTCCATGCCTCACTTCTTGAGAGAGCCTAACTAAAGAGTGGATCTGGAACTGGTTTAACAAAATCTCAAGCACTGTCATTGTTCTTTTGATCTCAGGGGACCTGTGGGTGCTTAGCACATCCCAAGATAAGGGCACCTTGCCCAGTACTCAAGTAGGGAGGGAAAGGATTGCCCTTGTAGGACTCTGGCTTTCCCACACTGCTGTGCAGTCATGTCTCTCCCTCAGTTCACTGCTTCTCTTCCTAGAGTTTCCTCACCTCTCTGGGCCATGATGGATGCTCTCAAGCCTCCTCTCACTGTCTTTCCTTGACCTATGTCCTCTTAGGTGTGCCATTCCCTCTTGTTCAAGAATGACCAACAGGGTGCTGAGGTTTCTCACCCTGCCCATAAGCTCGATGTCCCAGGCAGCACAATGCAATGCCTGTCCTCTCATGGTGCTGAGCACGGCCCACAGAAGATGGGGCACAGGGAAACAGTTTGACTTCCCAACACAGAGGAAACCAGACACAAGGGGATATCCAAGAGGCAAACACTGAGACTTCACAGGGAGCTTAGGCAGGTAGCAACATGTGCAGGTGTGCACAAACATGCCTGCAGACTTAAACCTCCTCTTTACTGTGTTTGTTGTGGCATCTTTGGGAGATTTACTCGAGGGCTGCAGCACAGACATTTCACTGAGCTTGGAATTACCCTGACCCAGCAAAAAGCAAGCTCGCACTTCCCTTTGGGTGCAAAACTTCCCTGCAGCTGCAGAGAACAAACGCCGGCAGGAGCTGCGGGACCTGGATAAAAGGATGCTTTCAGTGCACCTCCTGTCCCAGCCTCCCGAGTACCCAGCCTCCCGAGTTCGAAACGATCCCGCATCAGGGCTGTTCGGTCACGAATGTGCGTTTCCAAGCACACCAGGGGAAAAAAAAAAAAAAAGAAAAAAAGAAAAAAAAAAAAAGAGAAAAAAAAAAAAAAAAAAAAAGAAAGAAAGAAATGAAAGCCTGAGCTCAGGAGGCTCTGGACTGCTAGAAGTGAAAAGCAAGCGATGTGATCCAGTGGGATGTACAGCCCCTGCAGCAGCGGCACCCTCCGTGCTGTGGTGCACAGCCCCTTGCCCGTCGGGCAGGGCGGCCGGACCCGAACTGCCTGCCCGCTCCTGCTGTGCCCTCGTCACGCACAGTCCTGCTCGCCCCTACCCTTGCCCGCACGCCCAGCGTCGGCACCAAGCAGTACCTGCAACACCGGCGTGGGACGGGGCGGCGGGGCAGCCACCCCGGCGCGGCCAGTGGGCTCCGTTGGGAGCCAAACACCGCTCAGAGCCGCGGCGTAGCGGACACGGCGCAAGAAAGGATGGGACCAGGCGAAGGACCGGGGAGATCCGCATCGCCCAACGCCTTGGCACGCCACGTCACATGGCGAGGAGGGCGGGAGGAGGTGGGGGGCTGCGGTGGGGCAGGGGCGGGGGGATGGCTGTAGGGCGGTGCGCGGGGTCGGGGCGGGCCGGGCTCCCCCGTCGGACGGCGGGTGGGTGCAGGAGGGAGGGCCGAGGAAGACGGCGGCTCCTCCTCCGCGGGCAGCCCGCTCGGGAGCGCACCGGTTGCTCGGTGCCGGTGGAGCTGCGCCGCCCGCTATATAAGGGGCGGCGGCTGCTCACTGCTCCCTCACACCGGCCCCTGCCCGCACTGGGCCGAGGCCGGGCACCGACAGCATGGCCCGCGGCGGGGCGCCATGGGAGGTGGTCTCCCCACCTGCCTTCCTCGGACCCTCCTCTTCCTCCTCCTCCTCCTCCTTCTCCTCCTCCTCCCGCTCCTCCCGCACCCGCGGCGGTGACTGCAAACTTGCTGCGGCGGGCTGCATATGAAGGCAGAGCCTGGCGGGGCGGCTCCACTGCCCTCGTAGCCCCCGCCGTCGCGCCTGGAGCCCGGGGGGAGAGGCCGCCGCCCGCGGGCATGCGGCGTCGCCGCTGCCGCTGCGCCCGTCGAGACGCGGTGCGGAGCCGCGGGCGGCGGGGCTGTGCCTAGGGACGGCCGGGGCAGGAGCCCCATGCGCGGGGCTCGCCGCACTCCGCGGGGAGACGGCGGGGCAATGAGCTGGCGGGGCGAGCGGGCACGCCTGGCCCCGCGTTTGCCCTGCTCCGTCGCCCGCGGCGAGTGAGGAGCCCGCTCGGTGCTCCCGGAAGGGCGGGCGGGAGGTGGTGCCGGCGCGGGGATGCTGCAGCCCTCCCCCAGCGCCGACGGGGTCCTGCCGGGGTAGCGGCCCCGCCGTGCCGCGCCGAGCCCCGCCGTCTGCGGGGGCGGCGGCCGCGGAGGGATGGAGCCGACTGGCCCCTGCCAGGCGCCGCTGCTCCCCGCCAACGACTCTTACCACGGCCGAAACTGCAGCGCCGAAGAAGAAAGCTACCAAGATGCCACCCCCCTCTCCTGGAAGATCGTGCTCGCCGTCGTCCTGGCCCTTGTCACCCTGGCCACGGTGCTCTCCAACGCCTTTGTCATCGCCACGGTCTACCAGACGAGGAAACTCCACACGCCGGCCAACTATCTGATCGCCTCGCTGGCTGTCACCGACCTCCTCGTCTCCATCCTCGTCATGCCCATCAGCACCATGTACACTGTGACCGGCAAGTGGACGCTGGGCCAGATCGTCTGCGATATCTGGCTGTCCTCGGACATCACCTGTTGCACGGCGTCCATCCTGCACCTCTGTGTCATCGCCCTGGACCGCTACTGGGCGATCACCGACGCCGTCGAGTACTCCACGAAACGGACTCCCAAGCGGGCAGCGGGCATGATCGCTCTAGTATGGGTCTTCTCTATCTGCATCTCCATGCCCCCTTTGTTTTGGCGGCAGGCGAAGGCCGAGGAAGTCTCTCGCTGTGTGGTGAACACGGACCACGTCCTTTACACCGTGTACTCCACGGTGGGAGCCTTCTACTTCCCGACTCTGCTGCTGATAGCCCTCTACGGCAGAATCTACGTGGAAGCCAGATCGCGGATTTTGAAGCAGACGCCAAAGAAAGCAGGTAAAAGACTAACTCGGGCTCAGTTAATCACAGACTCCCCGGGGTCGTCCTCCTCCGTCACGTCCATAAACTCCAAGGCCCCCGAGGGATCCAGCGAAACGGGCTCTCCCGTGTACATGAACCAGGTGAAGGTGAAGGTCTCGGATGCCCTGCTGGAGAAAAAGAAGCTCACGGCCGCTAGAGAGCGGAAAGCTACAAAGACTTTAGGGATTATTTTAGGAGCCTTCATCGTCTGTTGGCTGCCCTTTTTCATCATCAGCCTGGTGTTACCTATTTGCAAGGACGCTTGCTGGTTCCACATGGCCATCTTTGACTTTTTCACGTGGCTTGGATATCTCAACTCCCTCATCAACCCCATCATTTACACTATGTCTAATGAAGACTTCAAACAAGCTTTCCACAAACTCATACGTTTCCGCTGTACAAGCTGAAAATTTTGAATGCAATGTGCTCTCCGGGGCTGCCCCCACGCACGCCCGTGCCCGATGCCACAGGTAGGTGCGCTCCCCGCGCCCCTGCCACGGCCAGCGCCGATGCTCGGGAAGGGAAGGCCTGGGGGGAGGTGGGGCATCGGCAATAGGGGGAGGAGGTACGATCCCACAGACAGCTTTTCCAACCCGTCTCGGGCAGGACCGGCTGCTTTCTAGCCCCCTTGGAGGGGTGGGGGCGAGCCCCGCGGGCGGGAGGTGGGAGCCGGGCCGTGCAAGGCTCGAGGTGAGCCGGGCCATGGGTCGGCACGGCACGGCACGGCACAACCCTGGCTGGTGTTCAGCTCCTTTACGAGTGGCGGCGAACAGCGGCGATGCTGCACGCTCCTGACATTTCACAGCGTGTGTGAGTGTGTGTGTGTGTGCGTGTGTGTGTGTGTCGTCCCGTCCGCCCCGTTTCCCTCCCTCCCTCCCTCCCCCCCCCCAGCTCGCAGGGAGTGACTCACGGCAATCTGCTTTTTATTCCGCCTATTAAAGCAATCTGCCGCCATTTCGTATGCTAATGCCCGTGTTTAGACCAATTCGTGCTAAACTGCACTTGCTTTCCAACCCGTGTGCCGAGCTCCCCGGGGAGCAGCGGGCAGGGCAGCGCAGGGCAGCGCAGGGCAGGGCAGGGCCGTGCCGGGACGGTCCGGCCCCCTCCGCCGCGGCGGCGTTGCCCGGTGCCTCCTCCCGGCCCCCGCCGGCAGCAGGAAGCATCTCCGGACAGCCGGGGATACAACCCCCTTGGCAAGGATGTGGCCCCGCTACCAGCGCCGAGTTGTTAGGGTTTTTTTTTTTTTTTTGGAAAGAAAGGAAGGTAGGACAGGCTCCACGTTATGGCTGTTTGCAAAGTTCAGCCTACTTTCTGGCCTCATTACGGCTCCTGCTGGGATCAGAGCCGTCTGGGAGCAGGCATCCTGCGAGGAAAGCTGCCTTTTAGCCACTGTGAAAGACTCGACACCTTTGTGTTTCTCTTCACACGCGAAAAAGCTGTGCCTTTCTGCGCCTCTGGCAGAAGTGCCTGCCAGCTAATAGCTAAACTCAGCACCACGTTCTGCAGAATACAGACATGCCTTTATTGTGATACTTTAATAATTCTGCCAATCTTTTGCTTTTTGTCTGCAGAATCAAGTTGCTATTGTAAAGACCCACTGCTTGAAACTTCCCCAAGCCCAGTTGCCAGACTCATGATGCTGCAAAAACGTCAATACATACTGCCACCAAACTGCTCAGCTCTGCATTTCAGTGTAATGACTCTGGCAGAGATGCTGTTCCAATAGTCACGCAGATCAGTTGCAAAAAAAGAGGGCAGCCTCGAATCAAGGTCTATAATTCACCTGGACTGAAGAAAAAGTTTGAGATAAACTCCATTTATTTTGTAGGCTTAACTTCTTAATTTATTCTCCGGCCAGTTGTAGGGGTGTGCACAAGAGCACAGTTGTCTCTGTCTGTGTTGGTAGCATAGTTGTACTTCTGCACACCTGTAATTTCTTTCTTTCAGTGGAAAGAGTTGCTCCCTTCACTTATGAGGCCAAGAGGAGAAAAAAGCAGCGTTTAAAATAGGAGCATCGCAGTAAATTCTGTAAATGACTCCTTCAGCTGAACATGTGTGAGAAGTGACAGTGTGCAAAAGTTCTATTTGTATTTCAAAACAACAGCAAATGCGAATACTGTAGAAACGAGTTGTAGACCTGTTCAACTGCACTGCATATCTATAGTCTGTCCTCATAGTTGTCTTTACAAAGTAAATACTTCTTGCTTCTACTCCATAACTCAAGAGCAGAAACCAAGAAGTCCAATTACCTTTTCCATAAACCAGCTGGGAATAGAGTAGCAGTTTGATGTTGTACCCATGTTTTCCATTTTGTGTCAGTTGCACACCCTTACCGCATGAACCACTGCGAAATTTAGAATTATCTAAGTAATTACATTATTTAGTGTATTTTGTAAAGAAGTGAAGCAGTTTGCTCTTTCAGAAGAGCTGTATGACCTGCAAAATAAATACTGATAAATCATGAATTAACTGATGGTAGTGAAATTACTCTTCTCCCTACTTTCCCTCTATTTTTTGGGGTTTTTTTTTCTGATCAGACTTTAAGACAGGTCTATGTATATTAAGCAGTCAGAGTTGCAGGATATGGTCCACCTGCTGTGATAGAACTGCATTGATTGTTCCTTCTATGTGTAAATGAAAATGAGTATAAACAATAAAACGCTTTACTGTGTTCTCAAGAGTGGTAGCAATTGTGTGACTGAAAGGAGTACTTCTTGGTTTACCTGTTTTCTCAGTATGGACTTGTATTTGATGAGTCACTCAAGAAAGCAATTGATGAAGGCTGAAATTGCAAGCTTTGATCAGTGGTTAGATGTTTAACAGGCAGCTTTGCTTCCATCCTAACCGTTATTGCTAGGTATACTTCTTACTATTTTCATATAATCCCAGATTGATTTTTTAGATTTTTTTTACAAATATTTTTCTTACTCTGTTAAAAGCAAACAAAACTTAATTTAACACTTGGTGGATACTGTAATCAATGCTCTTTTAAAACTGTATATGTATATTCTAGGTGAGGGCTGTTAACAAAGACTGGAAAAAAATCTTACATTATTTATCTAGCTGTTATTCTTCAGAGACCCATTCAAGTAATAAGGATTTATTTACCTAATTGAATAGTAAAGAAAGAACCTGACCCTCTGTGGCCCTAAAACTCCCCTTAACTGTAAAGAGGAAGATGTGGTCATGAAGCAGGAAAGAAGTCTGCAAGATACAAATTAAAGTATTTATTAGAAAATAAACATTTTTCAGTAACTTGAAGAAATCAAAAAGACTTGCTTTAAAATTGCATACCTTTTAAATTATTAAAAACAAATGTGATTCAAGTCAGTATCTTATTTTGAAGTGCTTTTTTTAATTATTATTATTTTTTTTTGCATACATGGAGTGAAAAAAAGCAAGGAAGATAGCATCAAACAATGCTTAACTTACTCTTGTTTATCATTTTCCAGTCTTGTAGAATTAATTTTGTTTATCCCGAATTCTCAGTGAACTCACATGGCTTCTTGTATGGAAAATTAGACTGCAAAATTAATATTTTCAGCATTTCCACAGAGAGATGAGTCTTCTGTCACTTCTACAAAGTTCTCTGACTTGAAGAGAGTGAGGTTCAGGAGTTGGACTTTCCTGATCCTCACACTGCTGGAGTATACCTTCATCTTCAGCAACTGGAAGCAAATATTGCTGACTTGCCATTGTGATGTGAGGATTTTGCTGAGAAGCTGATTCATCAAGAAATTATCCTTCCAAGTTTATGCCAAGGCTCTGAACTTTCAGCTCAAACAAACATTTCAGATATCCACTATTAGTGCTGGGAAGACAGTGTGAAAGAGTGACCTGCGGCTAGAGGAGAGGAAGCTAACGAGCCCTGCTGAGATACCTCCTAGTTAAAGGCCTTGTGCTACCTGAGCAACATCATCTAGTTCAGAAAACTGTTCCTGCTGGGAAATAGGTAGAGTGAGGACACACATCTGTTCATAGTGAAAGAGAAGAAATGTAGGGCAAACATCACTCAGTGCCGGAAAATGCAAATACGTAAAACACGTTCCAAGATTCACATAGTGTGTTTTAGGACAGGAAGGATGGATCCTGTGAGCTTCACTTCTTTGTGACTGTTTTAAAAGATGTTGGAATTCAGGGATGTGGCAGTAAACTCTCTCTGGAGAGATCTGAGGACGTTGCTTTCCTGCCTCTCCCCACTCCCTTTCTGTGCCTGGTCACTGCGCTTTGCTTCTGGAAGGATGGGGAAATTTTCAGCAGGAGAGGCTTGCCTTTCTGTCCACCCTGTGTCTGTACTCCTGTGGAAGGGACTCAGAGGACCATCCCTCTTGGCATTATTTTTTCATGGGAACCTCTTCATGACTCCCTGCATCCAAAAGTGCTTAGTCCCATGCTGATCTCTCATTACAGAAGCAGCATGCCTTCCTCTTAGCGATTTATTTGTTGCATTGGGTTCAGACATTGTCAAATGATGTTGAGACAAATCTCTACTGGGCACTGAGGTTTGAAGTTGATCACGCATTTGCAAACCTCACACTTCTCCCCTTTCATGGTAAGGGATATGTGCATGATAGTGTTGCTGACGGCAAGGTTTGCAAGACATGACATCAAGAGTAGCTACAGTTGTGGGAACAGATGTTTTGAGCCTCATAGCTGCGCTATTTTCCTAATATTCATCATTTTTTTTCTTAATTCCAATTAATAAAACACAGATGTGGAATATAGAAATTGAGAAGGGAAATCCCTTGAAATGAGCCTTCATACAGACATGCAGCAGCCTACAAAATTCTACCTCCTCTGCGTTGTGTAAAAGAAAATGACTAATGTGCCAAAAAGGATTTCAACTAACTCTCTGGACATTTATACCATATTCACTGCCACAGTGTTGAAGAAGGTAGCCTGGCCTTCAGCCTCCATCAGGGCCATTTAGAGCCAGGATCCATTTGAAGCAGCTGATTTCCACCCTCTGCCCCTGCCTGCAAAAAAACAATCTGCCTTCCATTAGCAGAGCACTCCCATGGCTTTCTGATGCACAGTTGCTGCTCCTGTGCTCTCTTGGTCAGGAAGGGCTGGATATTGTCAGAAGTAAGCACCTTTACCTGAAATTCCAGATTAGTCTAAAGCTATTCTTTCAGGGAATAAAGTGAGTAAAAACCCCAAGCAGTAGTAACATTGGAGAATAAGCTTTGTGATTTGCAGCAGCAAATAAGGCTGAGCAGTGTGGCTGAGGGCAGTTCTGTATTCAAATGGTGAAATCTCACTCAAATTGAAATGTAGCAGAGATTGCAGAACAGTTTTCTCCACCAAAGAGAGCCTGTAGCAAAGAAAGAGGGCAAAGAAGTCCAAAATCTCCAAGTCTGGATCTGGGTGTAGGGAAACAACTCCTGGGTCTCAAGACCCCAGCAGACAGATGAGCAAACAGTTTCAGAGGGAAGAACCATAACCAGAGACTTGCTGGAAAATTACAGGTGTATGTTTATTCAATAAAGTAGATGCTAACTTCTTTCCTTGTGTTGGGAATTTTTTTGTCTTTAGGGGAACCACACATATTTGAGATATATCCTTAAAATAATAATAAAAAAATAGTAAGCATGAAACATTTATATGTAGAATGATCATATAGAAAAGCAAGCAGAAAATGAAGCTTTTTGATCAATCGCATATTAAGCTTGAAAGATGTAATATAACAGACAACTCAGTAGGTGAGGTGAAGAGGAGATCCACAGGATATCAAATTTACAATATAGAGATCAAAATCTTACCTGAGTCATTTTCAAGAGCTGGAGAAAGGAAATCTTTGCTGTTCTCCGAGATCAAACTCCTTGAAGTCATCCTTATAAAGGAACAAGACTTTTTATTGTCTTTATACAGGTAGTACTTAGAAAGCTACAAAACAAAGTTCATGGCTGTAGGGCTTTCACTGAGTAATCATAGGTTCTGTCTTTTCAGCTAAATGGTCATAGAAAAATAGGAAAGACAGGAACAGGGTGTGATTATGTAAAAGAACCCCTTTTTGGCATTTCTTTCCTTCTATATAACCAAGGCAAAACCCTGGAATAACAGGAAAAAAGGATCTGGATAATTTAGGCATTTATGAGGGTATGTTAGATTTCGGGAGCATGTTTCGGGTAGAATGGGGCAAAAGTAATAAATACATTTCCAGAATTCAGTGAAATGGAAATTATAAGATTCCTTCCACACAGATACCTCAGGGGTCCCACTATCCTAATATTAGTTTCATAATATCATTTCTAAAAACTCTGATATTCCCAGATATGTTCAAATTAACATTTATTAATACATTCATACTTGCTTTTATTTTAAGGCACATGCTTACCAAGCTCATTCATTTTTCCTATAGATTTCAAATTGCAATTACTTTGTGCTCTTTTCTACCTGCATACTGTGTTTAGAACGTGAATAGCATTTGGACCCAGCCCTTTGAAGTCTAGTCCCTGAAATGATTGAGAACCATTGTTTTCACAAGGAGTATTAGGATCAGTACATTTAAGAGAATTAGTGCAAAAGCAAGGTTCCTGTTTCCCATGTACAAGAGAAGGCTGTCCTTTCCTGAACTCAGTTCCTAGAAAAATCTACTGCAGATTTGAAGGACACAGATATGACATAAGGTGGGCTGTAAACCAGTGCAGACGTACAAAACAGCCAGGTGTTTGGGCTGCGGAAGGAAGGAAGTAAAGCATCAGTGTTAAACTTGTAGTGGGATGGGTCTCTCTGACTAAAAAGGAACATACCAAAACTTCATTTAGTTAAGTTCAGAGAGATGCAAAGGATCCATAAGAGAGTGAAGGGTGAGGAGAGCTTCACAGTTACGTCAGGGACTGAAGGGTGAGAGTATTTTATAGGTAAGAGTTGGTGAAGAAGCTTGTGTTTCCTGGGGCCCCCACAGAATCTCTCTCACCTGGTGCTGGATATTCCTGGCTCAGGGCAGCTCTGACACCAGAGCCACATGGCCATGGATCTGGCTACTGGGAGGACTGCGTTAGGGGAGCCAAATCCAGTAGCCTGGTAGAGGTGAGGCTGGACAGCTCCATGCCCCAGGTACAACCAGTGGTGAAGCTGAGCATGTATTCCCAGGTACATGCATACACACATGCAACACATACATACACACTGCCAGTCACACAGATCAACAGAGCAGACACACTCACTGCTCACATCAGCACAAACAGCACCAGTGACTGCTTAGAGCTCTCCTAACTGGCTAATCAGGATGGAGGTCCACTAGTAAGAAAAAAAAAATTAAAAAAATGTATACACACGTATGTATGCACATGTATATACAAGGTGGATCCTCCAGCAGCTGGGCTCAGACACTGGATCCCAGTGTCCACAGCTGTTTGCACCTGGACATAATGAGCCCCCAGTGGTGTAGCCTCACTCCAGCTGCTGGTACAGACCATGGCACATGCATGCACGCACACTTGCACACTCACACACACACGTGCACACACATGCACATGCACACACCTGGCTCCCAGGGCACTTCACCCGCTCCCTGGCTACTCTGGCTTGATCTTTGTGAGTGATCACACACATATGCATGCTGGTCTCTCCAGGTTTTGAACAACTGTTACTGGCTCTTGGACCTCCAGCCACACACACACACAGAAAATAGAGACTCTCACTCAAGGAATCGAATTAGAAACAGTTTAAGAAGACATGAGAGACTGCACTGATGTGGCAAACAGTATGGTCAGGCAATCATACAAGGCTAGCCCCTTTTATCCCTTTATCACTCTGTCATGTCACAGAATCACAGAATGTGAAAAACTTTCTCACTGTGTTACAGAGCTTTGAAACAGGCTGCCCAGAGAGGTTGTGGACCCTCCTTCTCTGGAGACATTTAAAACCCACCTGGACACGTTCCTACGTGACCTGCTCTAGGTGGTCCTGCTCTGGCAGGAGGAGGGTTGGACTAGATGATCTTTCGAGGTCCCTTCCATTCCTTAATATTCTGTGATTCTATGACATGACACAGTGATAAAGGGATAAAAGGGTCTGGCCTTGTGTGATTTTCTGACCATGTCATTTATTCCTACACTTGTTCTCCCCCAAACAACCCTGAGCCCTCCCTTTGGTTCCCAACTAAACATCCCACTCTAAGTCTTGTGCTAAATGTTCTTCCCTTGTGTCTCATAATGTGTCCCATACCCCTAGGTAGTAATCTTCCCAGTCCAAAAGGGGCTCTTGTTGACTCACAGTGATGTTTTTCATGTCTGAAGACAGGATGAAGCTCCCCTGGAACATCTCTGGGAAGGACACAGACAGCCTGTACCTCCTTAATTTGTGTCCCTCAGGATCACCTTGTGCTCTTCTGGGCTTGGGGAGATGGGCCTTTGATGGCCCTTTGTCCCCTCCATGATGGGTCTGGGAGGAGCTGAGCGAGGGTGTTATTTGGCTTTCCCCAGCTGCCATATTCTCAGGGCTCCTTTGTAGGGGTGCAGATGAGCTTATCAACATGTAAACTAACATTTAATCTCTTTCAGAGAAAAAATGATAAGGGAAATAGCTGGCAGCCACTGATCCAGATGTCAGAAGACTAAATATCTAATATAGGTTGAACTAATTAGTATGTCAGAAACTGTCTAACAAAATATAGCAGTAGCATAAAAAATATGTTGTGTGGTCTTCATGTCGAATGAACGTATAGACATCATGGGCAAAGC
This sequence comes from Todiramphus chloris collaris, assembly GCA_025345505.1. NCBI lineage: Eukaryota > Metazoa > Chordata > Aves > Coraciiformes > Alcedinidae > Todiramphus > Todiramphus chloris. Next base: position 33,706,504 of record JANVCC010000018.1, on the reverse strand, counting down.
ATGATAGACACGTCATTAATGTTTATAAATACATAAAGGGTGAGTGTCAGGAAGATGGAGCCAAGGCTCTTCCCAGTCTCAACCAATGATAGAACAAAGGGCAACAGGTGCAAGCTGGAACACAGGAGGTTCTACATACATATGAGAAAAAAACTTCTTCACGGTGAGGGTAACAGAACACTGGAACGAGCTGCCCAGAGAGGTCTTGGGGTCTTCTTCTCTGGAGGCATTCAAAACCTCCCTGGACACGTTCCTGTGTGACCTGGTCCAACAGGGGGATTGGACTATATGATCTTTCAAGGTCCCTTCCAATCCCTAATATTCTGTGATTCTGTGATTGTTTACATGGCCACTAACCAATCTTCAGCATCTCATAAATGAGTATTTCAGAGCTATTCTCTGTTTCGAGACCTTGAAGAATAATGGTCTCTGTGTGTCAGGTCAGAGCTAGATCTTGCATATCCCAAGTTTAGATCTTACCTATCAGACAGCTAGATCATAAGTGCCTTTTGTGCAAGCTTTCTGCCTTTGATGAATTTTGTGCTAATGAAAAAGATGATTGAAGGAGTCATAGTGACAAGTTAATCAGTCTCTCATTTATATACTTGCACTTTGGCTAAAATTTCATCAGGAGTTACCATTAGTTCCTTATGAGATTACCAGTAAGGGACTGCACAAGTATTGGTGCCTGGGCAATATACTCACATAGTTATATATACTTTTGAGCAGTGTATTTACATACAAGTAAATCGAGAGACCAATACATTTCTTATTTTCAAATAAGACTAAAAGGTGACCTCTAAAGTCTGTGATTTGGAGACTCACAGGGACCTTGGGGAGAGGCACTGTTCTTCTCTTGGGCAACATCCAAGTCCCACAGATGTGTGTAAGACATACACTATGCAACATTTTCACTACAGAGGCTGGAAAATCAGTGAGCAAAGGCAAGTGATGCTGAGAAATGCAAAATAATGTAATATAATAATATAAATAATGTAGTAATCCCACCTATGAATGCACAATGAAAGCACAAAAATACTTCTTTTAGACAGACTGAGGACACTGTTCCGTGAAAAGAACTGCAGTCAAAAGAACAGACAAAAGATTGCATATATAAAACAAGGCAGAAGACAGCGTTGTTTCACCTTGTAAATTCCTGTGTCCTGCATCCTGTGTACTACGAGAAGGTCAAACATGCTTCAGAAATCATGTTCTAGTAGAACTAGAAAACATTCAGGAAAACAAAGACTATCATCAGGGTGTGACTGAAGCCTCTTTTGGTCACAAGCAATCCTGCAATCTACTACAAAGGTATCTGAGAAGGTGCTTGAGGCTTCTTCCTCTTTGTACCATGCAAGAACAACTCAACAATGAGGCAAGGGAAAGCAGGCACATTCAGAGTACTACCATCATTATAGGAAACAGCTCATTTCTAAATGCAGTTCCGCTCAGTCTGACTCCACTGTGACTGAAAATTCCTAGGAAGCATTTCTAATGCTTTTCTTGTCTCTAGTTGTACCGAGGAATGCTGATTGCCCAGCCCATCTTGTCCTGCTTTTTCATTAGGCATCGAGGAACTAAGACCCTTGGCTATTCTGCCAGTTTCCCTTCCATGAGTCCTCTGTTAGGTGTTAAGTTGCAGCTGAAAATGGACACCAAATGGTACAGTAATGATTACATTCACAGAAAGCATCACCTTAGGTCTTTCAGAGTGGGCATCCAAAGAATGAGGTTTCTGGAGCTGGTAGACTGCTTCGAAAATCTAGGGCCCAGTGCCTGATGCTCTGGATTATTAAGTGAGTCTCTACACCTACAGAATAACAGAATAATTGAAAAAATAATCATCCTGCAATTTCCCAGAACAAGGGGCTTCAGGGTACTATAAGAAAAGAAGGCTCAGCAGGCTTCTCTGTGTTCTTCCTCATCTATATACAATTAGAGGGCATTAGCTTTCATTTATGAAGGAAGGATTTTATCTCTTCTGTCTTTAATCAAATCACAGACCTTCTCACCAGTTCATAAATTTGCACTGCTATAACTTAGCTTCAACAGAAAGCAATTGGATGTCAATGCCCTCTAGGATATACTTGCCCAACTACTTTTTTAAAATGCAGTATTTATTTCAATTAAACATGAGTTAGTAGTAGTGGAAGTTTTAGATTTTGCTATAGGAACAGTGAATTGATTTCTGCCTGAATGACAGGTTTCAGTCACACTTCAGTTGCAGTACACAAAATATTCTAGGAGTTTTGTCAGCAGATATAATTGAGTTCCTTTAATCGGGCTTAGGGCAAGATCCTAAAGGGATTCCACCAGGCTTTTGCAAAGCTGCATGGCTACTAGTTCATTTAATAGGAGGAGGTTCTTCACATTCCTTCAACTTCCCTTAGACATGGGATTTTTGCCTGAGTAATGTATTTGGATTAAATCCTTGAATTGTCTAGAGACAATACTTCTGCTTGAAGGATAAGAATTCAGATCCATCATTAAAAACACAGTAGAAAGAATGATGTGTTTCCGATTGCATTTAATGAACTAGTTGTTGCTCCTAAGGAGGAAAGCAACACTGGTGTTTGTATAGTTGCAGATTAGTTTTATAAGAAAAAAAAAAGTGGATTTTTTTTAATGCTTTTAAAGTAATCTTAAGTGTTCTCTTCTGTTGTCTGAAATGTTGAAGTTTTCAAACCCACTTTTTTCAGACCCAAGGTTCATGCCCCTCCTTTTCCAAATGTCTTACATATTCCTAAAAAATGTCTTGTGAAACGAAAAATTAAAAGAAAGGAGTATCAAAAAGGAGAGTCAATACTGGCAGGAAAATTATATCTTCTCTAAAAGATATCCTGAATGTGGCAGTAGCTTTTTATTTGATGGACCTGCATTTATCAACATAAGTGCTTCCAAGTCTCAAAAAAAACTTTCCAGGCTAAAAGTCTCATTTAGCTCAAGACTTTACATATTCTTACTCACTAGATTAATAAGAAAGTACCTTTTTTTCAGTACTGTAGTGGAGTTCACGTTGGCAAGTATTGATTTCCTTTAATATCTGAGATGACCGCAATTTTACTTTCATGTAATGAATAAAATGCGGCTTCCTTTGAGTGAGGGAACATGTGGTCCATTAGTGACCAAACATCACAACTTGGCAATGATTATAGACTCCTGACTGCCAGTAGACAGTGATATTACAGCTGTAAATCAGTCAGCAATCTGGTCGGAAAGCTGTGGACCTTCAGAAGTAAACCCAGTCACACATGTCAGTCAGTTTTGCTTGGGCTGTAACTTACACACTGTGAAGGGGGTGATGTGACTGCTCATCTCACCTTGCTAACTGGAACTGATGGAGTTTGGAATCTGGTCCAGAGAGCCAGGCAGACCCACATAAGTCTGGGAAGGTCCTGTGAAATGCTGTCAGGGGCAGGAGTGGGACTGAGGCGGCTACTTTTTTGTTCTCTGCCATGGTAGCCCAGCTTGGGTCAGTCAGATGGCTCCCACTGCTGCTGGGGAAGAGGTGTGACTGGCTCCCGTTTCCCAAGACAGAGGCATGGGCATTTGGGAAAGAACCTGGCGAGCAGCCCAGGAATAAAGAAGGTAGAGAAAAATACTTTTTCCTCCATTTAGTTGGCATCTGGCAGAAGCAGGGCAGGGTGCCTGTCGGAAAGACAGCTGATGTTTAGCACCAGCCATGTGTTTGAGTGTCTGGACACTTATTTCATGATGTTTTGAACAAAAGAAACAATAGATAGATAAATGCATTTATATTGCCTGACTTCCATGAGCAGATTAACAGCTTGTTTTCCAATCCTCACTGAATTTAAGAAGATGTTTCATGGATTTCATTTTTCCTTGCAATGCTGAAATTCAGTGTGAGACAATCTCTCAGCATAACTGCTGAGACCTCCTGCCCCAGGGAAAAGAACTTTTGTTTTGCTCCCCATGTTATACTACTCTTCACCTTTACAGGAGATCCAAGGCTTTGCTAGCCTCAGTGGTTGCCCAAGCTGTATTTCACAGTGCTCCTCCCCTGCATCGAGTCCATGTCACCCACCACAGCACCCATGTCATGGGCACTGCCCCTGCCATGGACATCCTAGGGCCCTGTAGCAGTGTGCTTCCCAAGAGCGATTATCAAGTGGACGTGGGAGCAGAAGGAAGACTGAGTTGGTTTTGACCTGCTAAGTATCCCTGAGTAACATTGTGCCTCTGTTCCCCTCTGTTAAGGAAGACAATGATACCAGTCTTCTTCCTTTGGGAAAATAAGCATTATTATCATCCTATACTTTTCAGATCACATTTGTGTCAGTCCTAGGAGATCCAATTTCCAATGGAGTAGGAATTCATTAGAGTACTCTCAGGATTAGGCCCTCGGTGTTTCAGAAACAATGACAACAGTTACAGCCTCCCACCCCATCCACAGCTGCAGAAAATGTGATATAGGATGACAGCATTTTTAATCCTTTTGCCTTTCAGATGATGTAGTTTTCTGGCCTGTTGCAGGCCAGACCTAAAGATTCAGAACCCATCGTGCTTTTTTAAAGTCCTGTCACATCCCTCTCCTGTGTATCTCAAAGTATACCTCTGCTATGAGCTGCTTTTTTCCATGTTTCAGGATAGAATGCAGAACAATGCTGAGAGCAGCTGTTGACTTACCTACATTCTGACAGAGAAACAGCAAAATACAGGTGATATCAGAATCCAAACCTCTGCAGAGATCTGTGTCTTTACTGCTTAAAATGATGGAAGTTCAGACCTCTTCATTACCAGGCAGAGCAGTCCACTAGTCCTCTAGCTTTCAACTTCATAACACTGCCAGTGATCTTCAGGTGTGAGTGCCACATGCTATCTCAGGTCTTCTGGGGTCTGTGCATACTCTCCTCTAACTTGCTGTATGCTACAGAGCTTTCTTAACTACATTTTCTCTGTTACCAGCTCTCAAATCATCCCTGAAATGTCCTAGGATCCTCATTTTGAGTAATGTCAAAGCTGGATGGTTAAAATACGTTGTCATTAAAGAGTTACCTTTAAAACCCTTTAAGTCAAGTTAAAATGAACAAAAGTATCTTAATACAGATGTCAACAGAGTTGAAGAAGTTTTAAAAAAAATTCATGAGTGCAGAAGTGCAAGGAAATAGCTCCACACTTACTGGTCTCTTCAGTTAGCATTCATACTCTTCCTTACACTACACATTTCATCCAGGAGACTCACAAACATCCTTCCTGAGGGCTGGGATCCACTTGCCTTTTATCAAACTCCAGAAGTGTCAGGTCACACTTTTTCTTTGTGTTGCAGACATGGATCTGGACTTTGCAGTCAGGTCTGACTCTTTGGAGTTAGACAAGTGACAGTCATTCCTAGCAGCTGCTTTGTCCCCCACCTAGCCAGGAAAGAGTTCTTTCTCCTTTTTTACTTCCTGACAAATCTTTTATCTGTTCCCTTTAGCTTTGGAAATGCTACTTTTTGTTGGGTGTTTTGCTGGTGTTGTTCTTTTGGTCTAGATAGTAAAGTCAGTTCACTGGGATTTCTGTGCTTGACTAAACTGCTAGTGAATCAGGTATCTTCTGGGAGCACTCCTGTTCTATAAGGTGGTCTAGAGAAGGAAGCCTTTTCATCCACTGATCCTTATATATTTCCTCCATTGATCCTTTCATATATATACATTAACCATCATACTGTACACAGCAATGCAAATACAAATTAATATGGTAGAAGAAAATCCATGCAACCAAAAGCATGCAGCTGGGTCTGCATTACTCCAGTTGTTACCTATTTATATTAATTCAGGGTAAGACTAATAGATCTAAAACCACATAGTGCCTGTAATATTACCTTCGTTCTGTGGTATACATATGTGTTTTAAGATAGTTGTTAAACAGGCAGACTGAATGTGTTAATTGAGAGATATAGTTACAATCTCCATCATGGAATCTTTGGGACGAGGAGTGAAGGAAAAGTAAAGTAGTTCTTTGTTCATCAGTATTGTGTGATATCTCTCATAAGCAAAGAGGAGGAAAGCTTTCTTGCAGACATGAGATATTCTGCTTTGAGATGAGTCAGAAAGGGGTTCTCAGCCTTTGCCCTGTTCTCTTCCCTGCCCAAGTGGGTGTGAGTGTGGGGAAAGAAGGCTTGTAGCAGATGCAAGAACCATCATAACAAAATGATCCTATTTTAACTCAATAGTGGCAGAAAGGTTCCAACTAAATCTAAGCGAAAATGAAGTACAACATAGCTGCTGTTGAATTCAGTCAGGGGAAACATTTATTGCTAAGTGTAATATTAATGATGCCGTTGCCATTTTATCTCTTGTGACTTTATTCCATAACTGAAAACCTATGTTTCTGAAGTAACTTTCTTTTAATCTGTAATCTTGTCTAGCAATAAATCTGGTTAGTCATCTGACATATAGCAAAGCATTCTATACTGGCCACTAATCTTAAGACTGTGCCACTGGACACCTTGAAAAATTGCTGAGTTATCTAGTATATTATGTTTCTCTTGTCTAAAGAGCAGTAGGATAAATCCCTGTAGATGTTCCATGGTAGTTTATCATGAGATTAAGAAAAGGAAGAAATATCTTCTTGGGACCAGTGATGACGAAATTCTCTGATTGGCAATAAAAAGATGTGAGTATAACTAGTGGGCTCCTTAATGGCTTTTAACTGAGACCAGACATGACAGTAACCTGTAACTTTGGGGTAATGTTGCATTTGGGGTTAACACTTCACTCTATCTCATCTTTGAGGAATACTGTAAGAGTCATAATGTCATCTTTGATCTCTATATGTCTTCTTTCTCTCCAACACTTTATTTATTATGGCTGCAAAATCTTTTGATATGTCCAGTCCTCCTCTGTACATTTTAACAGAGATTAGCCCAGCTGGGGACCAAATTTCAAGTGGAGATTTTAAGGGCTGCAGTAGTATAAGGTCAAAAGGTCCATCCATTGAAATGTTGTTGATCTGTTTTTTGCAGTCAGTAGTGATGACAGAGTGCTATGTCAGAATTATATTTAGATCCTCCTTACTGCACAACTTGCCTGGCCACGTATGTGTTGTCAGCAGGGTGCACACTGTGCATTCTTGGGAAGAGTCAAACTCATGAATCTGGAGCCACAGAAAGAAGCCAAAAGGGTTTTATCTTCTCAGTGACAGAAGAGCAGCATTAGTAACAATCTGTGCAGTGTATGAGGGTCAAAAGAAATAAAAACCATAATATTTTCTCTCTTTGGTAAAGAGAAAAAGGAATAAATTACTGTTTAAAGAGTAATTCAGGGTGTTATCTGAAAATAATTGCTTGGACAACAACATATTGCAGCCGGACTACAGACACACACGAAAACCAAGTGAGGAAATATTTTATCAGCGAGTAAAACATCTTGTGTTGGAATTCATTGATAACACTCAGGTTTTGCTAGCTGCTACATTTCCCTCAAAAAATATGATATAAGATCTATGGAAGATAAAAAATCTATAGGAGAGAATTCTTGTTTTAGAAGAGCATGGTACAGACAGGAAAGGGTGACAACATTTGCCTGAATGTACCTCTGCCCATGAATCAGACTCTGAGTAGGTGCAAGCAACAGATGGCTTATACAATTCTGTTATTTTTTTTAGTATCAATACTTATAGTTTACTTTTTTTCTGATCTCTCTTTGATTACATTTAGCCCTGGCCAGTCCTTTCTTTCCATCTTTGTACAGTCCTTATATTAAGTCTTCTCTTCAATTTTATTTAAAACTATGCTTATTAATAATTACCTCTCTTTCAGTTGAGCTCTTGCTTTTCTTAGTTTTTCTCCATCTACTATAACGTTATTTTAACTTTTTGTCTCATGTTTGTGTTCACCATTTGTTTTTGCAGTTATCAGCTAGGGAAACAGCTACTCCCATTGAGTCAATGGAAGGCTTGATTTCTATCACTGGAAAGATGCCATGCATTTAAACCAGGGAAAATACTGAACACTGATAGCTGGTGGAAGGGAATGGAGTTCTGATGACGGGACTGAAATTTATTCCAATGAAGACAAATAATAGAAGAATACTTAAAATGTGGGACAATCAGGTAGCTGTTGCCTCTGGGAGAGGTCTGGACTTCTATACCTCAAGGGATTGAATGTGACAGCTATTATATATCATACGGTAGAAAATGTCAGAAAAAGTGTGATCAAGAGAAGACTTGTCACTGTTAGGAAGTCTCAATTTTATCAGAAATGTTGCACAGTGTTGTAGGGTATAGATTTTAATCCTAAACCAAGTTTTAAATATATAAATACATCATAGTCCTATTAACCTCAACAATAGTGAATCTTACTCGCGTGATACAAAGCAGGCTTCTCAGGTAAGAATATGTCTGACTCTTCTTTGGATAACAACAAGAAAATATGTACCGCATCTGGAAATATCAAGAATATGTCAGAAGTGGCTTTTTGATATTAGAGCAGCAAAATTATACAGTAGCTGGCTTACTGAAACATTCATAGCGTTCATTAATAATCCTCATCACAGGTTTGGCTTGGCCAGTCTGATATCACAGTGCCTGTAGCTGAGGTGGAAAAGATCGTTCCACACTTCAGCCTGAAGAAAAGACCAAGTAAACAAACTGGGTTTTGATGTTTAATTGCTAGTGATCTGTCTGCAGATATCAGTGGATATTTGAAATATATATATATCTTTAGGTGGGGTGTGGAGGAGGGAGTCTGAGGTAAAGTTGTTTATGTGGATGTGGCCTTTAAATGTGAAAATACAGTAAATGAGAGAGGATACATCAGTCACAAAGCCTTGAAAGCACTTTGAGCAGCTTATGTTTGTTGTTACAGAATACAAGGAGAAGAATGGCATAGTCAAAACAATGAGCTAAGAAAACTTTGCAGCTGACAGGCTAGAAGCAGTGCAACATGGTATTTGTCAAAGCCAGGGAAAAGAATATTGTGGGAAGAAAGTAATGGGATTGTGAGCGATGAGGTTACAAGTTTCATCTGTGAAGAAGTGTTACACAGAGAGAATTGCAAGATGGACAAGGATAAGGAGGTCTAATCTAAGACAATCCCTGACAGAAAGTCTTTGTGGCATTTCCCACAGTGTTAGGTACAGCTAAAAGAAATAAGAAGAAAGACAGGATTTTGCTTTGGACATGTTGCACTTAAGCTTAAAGTCTCAAGTCAGAGCACTAAGAGGAAATGTCAATGTAGGAGACTATTAGTTTAGTTTGAGTCAAATGAGAGATTTGTATAGATGTGTAATAAATCTGTTGGTCACTGATCTAGACAGGATAGATTTTTAAAAATTTTTTGTTTGTTTGTTTGTTTGTTTACCAGAACTGCTTATTTACAGTCAAAAAACATGGAGGAAATAGGACTGCAAAGTTTCTGACAAGTAATGGGTCATGGAGAAGATGAATAAGCACCTTCAGAGCTCTGCTACAGGAGCAATTGCAGAGGGAGGAGGTTAACTGAGAGACCATGAAGATAGAGACACCAAGTGAGAATATTTTGCTGATGACTGGAAGACAATAATAGGATGGGTTAAATGCTAGTTTTCCCATTTGGCCAAGAAAATTATTAGAGGCTGTCTTGAGAGGATTTTGATGGGAGCACAAAAAGCACAAATTAAGTTTTAGTGAAGAGGAATCTCATATTGCAGACAGCACCAGAAAATAGACCACTACTGATGAAAACGTTGGAATAAAAATTGAGTTTCACAAAGGTGAAAGAGACTAAAGCATGGAAACAACTACACTTTTATATGTTTTGTCTCTGTTGCACATATGCTTATTTGGTAAAGGTTTCTTTTCTTCTGCACATATGACTCTTAAAGGGAGATCTTAGATACTGCTCTAATACACCTAATAGTAAGATTACCAAAAATCTGTTTGATACCTCAAGAAACTATCTACCTTATATCCATCTGTACTGTCATCTGCACAGAATAACCACAAAATTAAAAAAAAAAAAACAAACGCAAAGACATTTAACTATTTTTTCAAAATAGATGTTTAATCTCTCAAGTTCTGCTATATTGTTTCACCAGTGACAGCTTCTTGATGTGGCCTTAATGATGGGTGAGGGAGATATCATAGTAGCACCATAGCATCAAAGCATGGAGCTTTAAATTATACCAGTGCTGTGAGGCAATACTACTGCAGATTTTGGTATCTGCAACGACAGCCTTTCTGCCCTGTTCTGCATGGACAGAATTTTTTCCTGTCTTTGCCACTCTCTGACCCTGTCAGAGCTAGGTCAACAGTGTCTGCAAGGCCTTTCTGCTCCATGAGTCTTTGAGCAAAGGTTGCAAACCGGCCATGCTTCTCTTTACTCCCTGTCTGATAGTACACCTACCTCTCCTCTGCAGAGAGCTGGAGGCATTGCAAAAAAGCAATGCACAGAAGCGGGGCAGCTTGTGCTGGCACAGGGAATCCTATGGGGATGGGAAAAGCAGATTCAATCCTCTTGCTCATGACCTTCAGCATAGGGTCAAAGGCCCCTAGGAACAATAGTTCCTTCTTCCCCAGTGAGATCAGTTTGGCAGGGAGCTGTCTGAAACCCTATTGATCGCTTTTTCAAAAAGTTCAGTAGTGTCAGGACAGTCGCAATACCTTTCTCTTCTGTATGTTTTGAAGTCATGAAAGAATGAAATGCTTTTTTGCCCTGAGAGGTGTCCTAAATCAGTGGTTCCCAGCTTTTTTATTTTGGAGTGGAGGCACTACTCATTTTCTGGTTTGTGTATACTGAGTTTGAACTTACTGGAAACAAGCCTGCCTTTCTTAAGTTTTTTTTTTTTTTAAACCCTTAGAAGTAATCACTGCAGCTACAGGCATCTATAGCTTGGAGGCTGCACAGTACTAGTCTACAGAAAGAGATGGTGTTCTTCTTGCAGCTTCTGCCAACAGAAAAGGTAAACATATTATGCTTTCTCTTTGGGAATGACATGCGTTGCCTGCCAGCTGCAGCTACTGGGATGGGCAACACAGACCTACAACAGGATCATCTGGACCACAGCACCATGGGACGTGAAAAGGGCATCACATAGTACCTAGTTCCTGTAAAGTCCCTCTGTAGGACTGCAACCTGGACTGCTGTTTTGTCTGACTGTTTACAAGGGTGAGAGTGGGATTCCTTATGCACCTTCTTCACCACTACTTCTGAACACAATCTGGCATCCTGTCTGACATCCAAATGTGCTGTGAGTGCTTAAGGAAGAGCAATGAAGTGAACTGGAAACTGGACATCAACTGCATATGCTATGTTAACTCTAGCCCAACCTGAACTAGGAAGAGCTACTGGCATCCTAAATCAATCTGTTCCCCTTCTAATAACCAATTCACTGAAAGTCTTTATTGAATCATGTCTGTAGAGATATAAATAGCCCAGTCCTGTTTCTGATTTAAAGCTTTGTATGTAGCTGTTTCACTGGAACAAACCAAGTTTATAGCCTAAGTTATTAATACACAAGGCATCATTAACAAAGACAGCAGAGCTATAAACAAGATTTAGAGAGGTTAAAATACTGGTTTTGAGGAACCCACCTTTCTGGACAAATATTTTACAAGAACAGATTTTGAATTACTGGATTGTCTGATTTTATGTGTGCTTCTGGCCCTCAGGTCCTGTGATTCTGCATCTAGACACAAGATTTTTCCGTCAGGTTTTTTTTGTTTGGTGGTTTATGTTTTGGTTTTTTTTGTTTGGTTTTTGATTGTTTTGTTTTGTTTATTGTATATTTTTTATTTTTCTTTAACTGTTATTTTTCATTTAAACTGTGGCTGATTGTGAAAATGTTATGCCTCGTGTCAGAGCACTCAATGAGACATTTCTCTTGTGGGTCTTTTTGAAGCACTGTATGAAGTACTGCCCTCAGGTAAAGTTGACTCCCCTATAGTCAAGATGCCATGACAGATGATGTGAGTGCCTATTTCAGCAGAAAGCCATCTGGGTCAGTTTAAATCACCAAGGAAGGTTATTCTTAAACCAGTTCTGTGGGAGGACACCTGTCCAGGCCCCAGGGGTATGTGCTTAGGCTCATTTTTAATTTAAATTGTTTTGAAGGAGAGCTAATCATAATCTGAAAATATTTGATGGTGATTAAATTTAGAATTCATGGATAATTAGCCAAGGGAAAAAAGTTATCTGCAGATGCTGAATTCAGGATGTGTCAGTAGACCAAATGCACATCCTTCAGAGCTGCTTTTCTGGGATTGTCATGCAGTATTTTGGGAAGACCCTGCCCGAGCACAAAGTATGGTAAGTAAAGATAAGACAGAACTTCAGTGCTCTCCTTAGAGATACCTCTTGTTCCTCTGACCTTTACAGAGTTATTCAACTTTTCAGCAGTTCCCAGACAGAAAAGAGCAGTTTCTACAGAGAGTTTTGCTGTGCTCCCAGAAACTTTTATCAAGTTCCTGAATAGAAAGTTCATAATTGCTTTTAACGATCTTTGTCCTCCCCCCTGCTTTGTTACCTTTTCTCTGGTTTTGAGTCCTGAGATATTCTGAAGAGCCTCTTGCCTCTCAGAGAAAGCACTGGAGCTGATCCAAAGATCTCCACAGACAGCACTATTTGTAGTGGACACGCTTTATTGATCTTAACATGAAGAACCAAGCTACATATTCTCAAGCTCTACCTCCTGGTATCCTATCTCTTAGCTACAGATAAAGAGAATTCCTGTCACAGTTTGTATTTTTGCCCCCACTACAAATTATTGTATTTTTATTTAGATTGGGGTGCAATTCTGACCACATTGTAGTCAGCAAGGAGCACTACAATAGCTGAACTGCTGTTCTAATGGGCTTAGTAACAGTCTCTGTAACAGGTTTTGTAACCAGCCCCACTTTGAAGCTGCCAGGCCTTTACACTGCTCTGGTCTTCCCTCTGCAAGCTGCTTTTTAGTCTCTCTGGTGGAAAGGATTGTCAGCATTACCTTCCCCAGAAGAACAAAACAAATACAAACGGCTTTTTAAATAGGATACATCTATATCCCACATTGAAGTGGCACTTAAGAAAGTCAGATGGCAACGAATTACCAAAATAAGCGTGATTGCCCTGTCTGATACTGAAGAAAAAGGAATTAATTGTCTTTTAAGGTGAAGGCAAAGTCTCTTTGCTTCTATGGGCAGAGGAGGGACAGAGGGGCAGTAATGACCCTGTCTGTGGAATTAGTGATGCTGTTTCCGGAAGACTGCCTGCACTTCAAAAAGCACAGGGAAGAACTGAAGAAAATTCAAACAAGAGATGCATAAATGGCTTGAGATCTGCAAAAGCAGGATTTTTAATGAGAAACTAGGGATGCTTGATACATTTTTCAATCACCAGCTCAAGGCTCATTAGTTGAGTAGGCAGACATTAATTTTGACATCCCAAGGCTGAATGAGTGGAGCCTGGTTTCTTCACTGAGAAAGTTAGGTGGAGCCTGAGCAGTAATACCAAGATATCTCTGGGGCTTGGGAATGCTTCTACTCCTGCTCCTGTGTGACAGGAGGAATGGGGCTGATGACTTCAGCTCCAGAAAGGGCCTTTTTGTCATCCCAGCAGTATTTGTTTTCCCACAAATGATTAACTTTCTCAGGAGAGGCAGAAACCTGGTGGTTTTACATGTTCCTAGATATGTAAACACTAATGTCTGTGATGCTATTGCCTTTTTGGTGACCTTCTCTGTTCTGCACTCAGAAACTACTTAATCTTTCTGAGTCTCAGGGGGTGTCCCCACAGCTCTGATGTGACCAGGGTGGTACTGAAGTCTCCCAACACAGAACTGGAACATGGCCAGGGCATACCCAGCAGAGCAAGCCTGCAGCGTGCCCTGAGGAGTGAGCTAGTCATATTGCATATATTTACTTTTTCCTCTCTTGGGACAAAGTTTTATCTCTTATAAGAAATTTATCCTTTGAAATATGCTAGGGAGCACAGACACATCTAATCTTTCTTCCTGGAACTTATTCTTTTGCTTCATTATATAAGAGACCATCTGATCATTTTTCTCAATTAAAATAAGTGTTTTTACTTCAGCTCCTTGCATCCTTCAGATGTAAATGTCTCTTGCTAGAGCAAAGTCCTTGACTATCTAATTAACAGCTCCTTGCTTCTATGAGTAGGGAAAGCTCTCCCTATGCCTCCTCCCTTTTTGACTCTGACACGGTGAAATGTATCTTAAACTTACTTTATATTCTCTAACACTAGGTATATGACAAATGTGTGATACAAATGTCTAACCATGAAAAATAGGCTCTTGGCTGAAAGCAGACACAATGGTGATTAATCACTTTGGGGTGATGGGACCCCAAGAAGCTTCTCCTAAGCATGTATAGCAGTCTCCTATTGCAGTTACACCCAGAGAGGATATAGAGTGGTGATGGACTTAAGGTATTTTGATATTTCAATGACTCTGTGAAAGCAGACAATTATCTATTGTTGTGGCACCATAAACTAAGTGGAAAATTCAAAAATAAAGTTATATCATTATATAAACCATAACTGGTCTCAGTAAAGAGCATTATAACCTCTTACCAAGCTTTCTTAGCTGAGACAGTTCCAGGCAAGTACTGAAGCAGCTGCTCCTCTGTAAAAACTTTGGTGTAAACTGTGTACTTTATGTCATGTCTTATATTCTTGTCCATATGGAGGTGTTTTTCAGAATCAGCAAGCATGCAATTCAGGAAATGTGTTACTGGAACTATCCCACTGAATAGTGCTTATTGTTAATAGAGTTGCTGGGTTGGTGGGGGTTTTTTTGTTTGTTTAATTGTTCTTTTTTTGTGCTGAGAGTTTAGTGACACTGTTAAGACCTTTGTACCATCATCTATATGCTGTTTCTGTCTGTGTGGTATTGTCATAGGGAAGTTCAGATTATTAAAGGAATATTAAAATTCTTGGTTTTTTCTCTAGATTTTTTCCTAACATCAAGGGACAAAATAAATCGTAACAAATTGTGTACCCCGGTGCATCTGTATTCACCCATGCTGGTTTTGGATAACAAATTACCATAACCTCAGGTTTCTGTGGATCTGAGCTGATTTCTGAGTTGAAGTTTCTTAGATTATTTCTTTATAGTCTTACGAACTTCTGCAATGTAAGTAGCACAGCAGTAGAAAAATAAAAGAAAGTGGAATATTTGTCTTTGTTCTTCACAAAATACTGAAGCGATTTCTGCATGAACTAGAAGAACTATGCAGCAAGCTACCTGGAGTCCCTCTTTGTCAGCACGGACCATTCCAACTATAGGGAGAGCAGACAGTGCTAGGGTAGCCAAACAGCCATGGCCCATCCACCCCTTTCACCTATTCTTTGCAAAACCAACTGGTTGCCACCATCAGGGAACAGCTGGTGGTGATGTCATGGGATCTCCCTCTGGTAGCAGCAGCGACTCCCCTGTGACAGCAAGCCTGGCTCCTCACTCTCTGCTTCTTGCAGTGAGGGTGGCCCCATGCCCCACCTTCAGAGCTACCAAATTCTGGGAACTGAAAGAGTAGAGAAGGCACACAGAAATATCATAAACACATGCCAACAGACAGATCACCTTTAAACCATTCATGAATGGTGGCATACTAACAACTTACGTATGATATAGCTGCCTAATTATTAAACAAGATGCATACTCTTAAAGGCTGAATCCCGTGGAGGCAAAAAAGACCCATTGACATTTTCTGTCCTTTGTTTTAAAGAGCAGCTAAATTTTGTTGACCTTTTTGTGTGATTGAATTAAAAAGTTTTAAAGCCCCAGAATTTGGTTTTTTTAAGTCAATCAAAATTTTGGCATTTCAGTATCCTAATTTTCATCACCATAAAGATCAATACTACCATCCAGCTCTGTTTATAGTATTTTATTTCCTTCAGAAGCTGACTTCAGTGTCAGAAAAGATCTCTAGATCTCTGTCAGGCAAGATTTCAATAAGATAGAATGAAAAATATTTGTTTTGACTGATTATTAGATATCATTGATTTTGCTGTGACATCCTGACTTCATTTTTCTCAAATCTTTCACAGCAATAAGCATGGGAGCTCGTGGACCTAATAGCAAACATAAATTCTGGAGCAGAAAGTTGCCCAAGTTACTGAGTTTTTAGATGGCATAATTCTGAGAGGTTTTTTTTTGTTTTTTGGTTTTTGGTTTTTTTCCTGAAATAAAATGCCATCTGCTTCTACTTAATTTTCCTTGTTTTATTCTCTAAGAAAACACTGAGAAAACATACTTGTTCTGAAAGGTAGTTCCTTTGAGGCCCATTATTTTCCTCCATCTCTCTAAAAAGACAAGATATGAATTTGTTAGTGAGTTACCAGACAATTCAGTATATGGCACATCCAAGGAACCAAATAAATGCACTTTGATTTGATGCGTTTTGACATAGCTGAAAGTTAGAATTTTAAAGTCAGATTTACCAGAAGCCTTCCGGGACGCCAGCCAGAAGCAGCTAACAATTGTATTCTCAAATGATCTTCCCTGTTTTCTCCAGGGGAGATGTATTCACTTTTTGTAACACTACAGTGTACATTGCAGCCCCCTTATTAATGTGATGGGGTTAAGACACATCCTGGACAAAAAAGAATCAGAATAAAACAAGGCTTTCAAACTTTTCCATCTTCACACCAGAACAGGATCATTTCACAACATTTCAACAATACCGGCTGGCAGCCAAAAGATACATACAGCAAATCAGCATCAGGGCTCTAATAGCTCATCATATTTTAATGCTTTTAAATATATTAGATTATTATAAGGGTATTATGATATACCAACATCTCTCTCAATTAAAACATAGTAAAGATATTCCCTACAATTTGCTGTCTCCATACTCAGTGGAATTTTCCAGCTTCTACCTTACTCCGAGGATCCTTTGCTATATGTGCTTTTAGTTGAAAGAGAGCTGTAGTATCTGCTCAGAGATCAATAGCTGTGGGGCAATAATATAATTCAAATACAAAGGGATTTGATTAGACAAGGGTTGCCTTATCTATGGTGTAGTTCAAGCTGCAACTAACATTACAGATAGTTGCAATTTAAAAGATTTTGATTCTATGTTAGGTTTGGATAACCATAGGAAAGCTAGTAAATTGAGACTGGTTATTTACCTCAAAAGACCTCTTAATTGCTGAAAACTATTTAAAATAACAATACTACTACTACTACTACTGATAATAGGAGTTTTTTCCCCCAAAACTGAAGAATTTGCCTTTGAAAAATGTCATGATAAAATTTAAATGGGGTCCATTATTTCAGAATTCAGAGCACAATGACAATAAATTTCTGTACACCATAAAGTTGTTAAGGTCCTTTGATTTTCTAGCTTAAGTTTGCTACAATTAAAATTAAGGGGTAGTCTGTGTGTAAAATGCTGGAGAATGTTCTCCTAAGTCTAAGTATGAATTTTATGTCCCTTACAACTGAGATGTATGTGGTGCGGTCTTCAAATTATAGGAGAATATGCCTGGGAAGAAAGGTAGAGTAAAATGCTCTGCACTTACTGTGATAAACTTAGAGAAGGACTATATTTGGTGGGACATTATAAGGCACCATGTGTGACAACAGACTTTGTAAGTCCTTGGTTGCAAAGAGTTTGCCCCATGCTGGGCATCTTTTTTGCCTGTGGCCCTTTCACAGACAGAAGGAGCTGAAATTGGAGAGCACACTGGGCGTGCTCGGTAAGAGAATCAGGTGTTACATGGATCCCTGTGGCTGCAGAAATTGTCTGGGATCTACAAAGTGGTAGGTCAGGCTGAGGATGTTCTGTCCACTTCAAGGTTATGAGAGTGTGGCCCCCATACCCACAGCCACATAGGGATGCCCAGTGCTGCTGGTGGCTGGGCAGTTGGTGTCTCCAGAGCTGGCTGGCTGGAGTCATTGCTTTTCTTAAGAACAACCAGCACCTACTGGCTGGGTCAAAGGACACTCTATAGGCTAGCCACTCAGGTAGCGTGTGGTAACTTAAGATCCAAGCCCAAAATGCTAAATATTTAATACCTACCATCATATTTTGACACTAATTTGATCCCTTGTTGCTAAGCTCAGCAAAAAGGCTGACAGCTGAATCGTCATGGAAAAGTGTCCTCTCATGTCTACAGATGGTCTGACCAGTTCAAGGGCAAAAAACTTGGATGGAGTTGAAAAGCTTATGCTACCTCTGCGTCCACTCTGGATATTTTGCAGATAAATAAAGAGTTCAGAATCCAGCTGCTGTCAACAGATTTTTCTGAGTACTAAATCTATGGTGCTACACTTGGAAAAGTGCATTTATCATAGATAAGACTGACTTTCTGAAAAACATTTATTAAAAAAGACCAACTACAGCTTTCAATAGGCTTGACAAGATTTCATGTTTCACTTTTCATCTTTACCAAGTGCATTAATAGCTTTAAAGACTAAATGACATGAGTGCTTGGTATCCCAGCAGTGCATTAGAGATGGAGAAAGCAGAATTTTGTGTCTTTGTGTACAAGCCTGGTGGTCAGGAGAAAAAGCACTGTGAACAGAACTGTTTGAAAAATCATGAGTTTTCCCCCAGTATAAACAGATTCATAAAGTTTATGATTAAACAGCTAAAATTACGATTAAATTTTCATTGCCCAGATGATATTTCTTGCTATATCCTAAATATCCGAATGTTTGAGTGTTTCTAAAAATATCTTAAAAAAAAAAAGAAAATAAAAAGAAAAAGAAAAGGAAAAAAAAATTTAATTCTTAGTCTGTACTAGTTAGCACACATTTGTCATTACCACTTTGACCCATTCACCTTTTTTGCTGTTCATGATTCTTGCTTGCCTGGTCAGACACCGGAAATATGCCATGTGGGCAAATATCCAGTAGTGAGCTGCAAAGGTGAACAATCTGTGAATAACTCAAGCTCTGAGAAATCATTTATTCTTACTAGTTTATGAACATTTACAAACAGGCAAAACTGAATTGAAAGACTAGATGCAAACCCCTCAGAAGCCCAGAATGCTGACAATGCATGAAAGTAGTGAAGCAAATGGCAAAAAAATATTACCTTTCCTAAAACATTTTCCAAATGCAACCATGATTCAAAACTGATTAATGGTTTTTATTAGGTGAATTTACCTAATTCTGAGCAGCCACTCATGTCTTTCTGCTGTGGCTGCATGATACCGTATGGCTGATTGCCTAACACAAGTAAGAGGAATAAAAATAGCTTCAAGTAAAATATTTTTTCCAAATTGAGCCTCACATGAGTTCTGGCTGATCTTTCTTTCACTCAAGTTAAGATAGTAATTTTCATACATGTGTCATTTTTCATTCAGACACAGGATTGTTTAATATTGCCTGAGGTGCAACATCTTTATTTTGAAGCAAATTAAGCCACTTTCTGTAACAAGATGTAGGGTTGGGTTTGTGTGTGTGTGTTTACTTTATTGCTATCACCACATTATTTTGTGTACTTATCCTACTACAGGCCCTGCATCAACATAACTGTTGGTACAAGCCAGCAAGGGTGACTCATTTGCTGTGAAGGCTGAGTACATGGGAATGTTCCTGGCTTACCATATCATCCAATACAGGGTCAAGGAGCTGGAATTCTGGTCAGAGCATTGGGTCTCTGTATGCAGAAGATGAGGGACATCTGGGAGTCAGGCAGCAGAACTGATATTCCAAGCTGAGTACAAGCAGGTTGTTTCTGGGAGGGTGAGCAAGGTATGTGGGTTAAGACACCTACCAGGAGGCAGTTACTTCCTGGAACAGCTTGCATCCAAGGTGAGTTATAGTGAATTATTTTAGCAGTTTGATTGATTGAACCAGACCAGGTTGCCTCCATCATAGTCTTTATGTGCTAACCAACAACAAACATTTGGTTTCATGTTCTTCAGACCAAACACACTATCCCTGCAGAGAGGCAGGGCTTCTCACTGCTTGGGACTAAGGTCTGTTTTTGTCTGCTTTCTATGGGGATAAGGAGAATTTGCATCTGATTTTGATGGTGAGCTTTGCCTCGAGGATATGCATAAAGATTACTGTGTCTTCATCAGTGCATTCACAGCAGATGAGTGAACATGTTCCCCACTATGGCAGATTTGGTCTCAAACAGGGATAAAAGGAGTTTGGTGAACATTCCCCATAGGGCACACATTCAAATTTATAGTGACATTATCATCAATCTCAGCCTACCAGTCATACCTGGTTGAGTTGCTCAGAAAGAGAACACAAAGGTGTTTGCTGAACAGGACTGAAAGTCATTTACGCAGTAAGAGACTAAACTGACCAGTAAGGCTGTACTTGCATATTCCAACCACCTCCCCACCAACCAGGTATGATGTCTTGTGTCCTTCCTTTGCTCTCAATAGCATTCTGAATGGCAGCTTTTGAGAGGGCAGGCACTTTAGGGAAGCTTTGCAGATGTTTTTCCTTCCTTGAGTGTTGCTGAGATAGATTAAGAATACTCTCACATATGAGCAACTCCCTAAAATATGGGCTAAGACAGCAGAAACTATTATTAAATTAACCTCATTCCTCTCTGTGGAGCCCTTCACTCTGACCAGTTGAGTGCATTTTATTTCTATTATATTAGAATCCACTGTAAAGAGTAATGTTAGAGTGATTCCATTTTTTCAACAAACCTACTCACCATCTGCATTTGACAAAACTCGTTGACATCAGTCTTTGTTGCTTAGCAATAAATACTTGTGCTGACTCCAGTCACAAAGAGTGTTCATTACTTTGTCATTCAGACATTTTACACAGCCTTTATGGCCTCAGAAATCATTTATTTATGCTGGTCTTCTTTGAAGAGAGGGGGAAGAACTGAAAAACAAATGTGTAGAGTGAGAGGAAAGGCGCACAGATCTTGAAAGGCGCTGGGCACAAATAGCAAAGTACCTGTAGTAGATCCACAAGCTCAATAAAGAGAAGAAAAATACCTAAAAGAAATCAATGCAATACTATCACTATAAAATATTAAAGCAGATGCAGGGCTTGCTAAACATCAACAATCCTATTAACACTATTAAAGTGTATGTTTTGTAATTAGATTAATGATCACATTCCATCAATATGTGGTGATCAAGATGTACTAATAAGCAAGAATATCTGATATAAGAATGTGTTTTGTGCTTATATTCTGTGTATGTATGTTATCAGAACGTGTTCTAATTTGAAGAAATAACTAAAAAAGAAGACATTTCTACAGAGTTTTATGTAATTGTGTTGTTAGTCATAACTTCAGCATTATTTGAATTTGGGAATAACTTTTATAGCTAGTATTAGCTCAGAATTAACTGTGTTGAAATCTTTGAGGAAAGTTTTTCTTTCCAGGAAGTTAGTAGAAGAAACTCTTAAAGCTGCACAATTATATTTGCTTTGCTCATTTAGCAGTCATTATGGCCACTTCTGTTTAGATACTAAGATATTAACCTTTGTCACTTAGACTAGAAAAAAGGTGGACTAGGAGTCTCAGAAAAAGTCAGAATCAAAAATGAAAATGAAATGGGTCACTTGTTATAGAGCATGTTACATTTAATAGATGAACAAGCTAACAAATGAATATGACAATGAGTCATCTGAATTCAGAAAACAGCATACTGTTGGAATGTCAGATGATTTATAAAACAGTTTTTGCTTTTATTTGTGGACACATTATGCAAAATAAGTTGATCATTTTACATGGGTAACAGCAAAAATGCAGAAAAATTCAGAATATGTGATAACAAATCTGTCATGGACACAGTGTCCACTGCAAAGCATACAAATACCTGGCATATTTTTTTAGGAAAAGGAAAAAAAAAACCCCACCTTCACAAAGCTGATCTTCATTCAGGCATTGAATTTGGTATTCAAAATGACTTTTGGCTTTAAATGTGATGACTTTGATTCTGATCCACCAGTAGAATTTTTCACTTTCAGTCTTAAGCCAAATAGTAATAAAAGTAATGAAGAACTATGAACTGGGCATTCAGAGTTGGGCTGCTGGTGAAGTACAGTGACCTTAACAAATACATCAGTCTCAAATAAGAGAGATTGTGCCTAAAACAGCTGATCAGGCATCTTTATAGACCACAGCTGCTGTGCAACCTTCAAGACCAGAATGAGAGATTGGAAAGTGAATATTGTTAAACAAGTCACACTCTTCCAAAATGTTCAGCAAGCTGAGAAGGAAAAGTGCCTCTTCCACATCAGCCTTAAGTTGAAACATAATTCAGGTTCACCACTTGGAAGGGACAATGCCACCACATCAGTGCAATACTGACCTGAATTGCTTTGAGGTGTACAAGACCATGTTGCCCAGACACGGACACGGAAATCCTGATTTTGAGCCTTAAATGGCTGCTCCTGCTCAACAGGATTTGCTTTGGGAATCTGTAAGGCAGCAATGCATTGTGTGCTCATTCTGCTGAAGTCCTGTGAAATGGGGAACCTTTATAGCTGTCTAAATGAATGTTCAGTTCAAACATACACAGCCATTAAGTGCTGCAAACTTGAAGGTCTGACCCTTAGCCCTTTTGGAAATGTCTCCTATTAAATAAAATACACTGCTGAAACAGAAAGCAAAACATAAAGGGAACTGTGCTGAAACAACAAGAGAAAACTTTTTCCTTCAATATAAAGGAGAAAGATGTAAAAGCAACTGAACAGAAAGGGAAAAAAACCTAATCAAAAAGTCACATTCAGACAAAACTAAAAAGATTTGAAAGATGACAGATGACACTCTGAGGAGTCAGAGGCTAGGAATAATACGAAACCTAAGGCTCCTCTTTTGGCAAGGCTGATATTCTTCAATACCCAAGAGCATCTGTAAAAGTTTTCTCAAGGAAAATGCTGACTTTTCAAAAAATGCAGTCAATGTAAGAGGAACTCTGTTCTCAGTGAATGATGGGTTAGGCTCTGTGCTCCTGACAAATTCAAGATCAAGTTGAGTGACCAATTGCTCTGATAGGGGCTTGGAACAGCTCCATCTCTGCAATGCTGATTATATTGACATTTCCCTTTCCTCCTCTACTCCTTTCCTCTCTCCCTCTCTCCGTCCAGGATGTGTTTTTCACTTTGCCTGTTCCTAGTTACTTTTTCACTATTTTTCTGTTGTAAAGGAAGACTCAAGCAGAAACATTAAACACTGTTCTGAGGAGGGAGTAAACTCCACGTCAAATTCTGAATCCCGCATCACTTCACTCTGAAATCACACAGGGAAAAAAACTACCTGACTCAGTCTGAGGTGGGCCAGAAACTATTTTTTTTTTTTGGTTTAGTAGACAGAAAAAGATCAAATTGGATAATCTAATGACCTGCTCTAGGTTTCAAGGCTGCAAATAAGATTAATGAATTGCTAGTGGGACCCCAGGTTGTGGTGACAGAGCCAGCACAGCCCCTTTTCAGCCACCGGGGTGTCATGCATGTTTAAGAGGAGGTCAGGGAGTCAATGGTGCAATTTGGTATTCACTTTTTCCTGGTTCTCTAAGAAACACCAGCTTCAGCAGTCCCTATTCCTCACTGAGGCTTCTTGGTGCAAGCTCATGGCCCTAGGGAGTATGTTGGGTCCTGATGCCCCCTCTTTTGGGCACGAACTTGTCACCAGCAGGCCCACAGTTGAGCTCCTTGAGTAGGAAGCACTACCTTAGGATAGTAAGGTGCTGTAGGGGATTCAAGTAATGGCAAGAAAAACACATAAGAGGCGTCTTTACATGCAACTTATGCCATCAGGGAACTGTGCTTATAGTTTTTTTATGTTTTGAAAAGATAAAGTATTCAGTAAATATTTGCAGCATCCAGTGGAATAAGTCTGTGAAATTAGGAGACCATATACTGCCTTTAGTAATAACACCAAATCAGGCACCACAAAAATAAAGTAAAAGGGGCTCTTGGGAAAAGGTTATTGATTAGCCATCATTCCTTGACTATTTCTTTCCCCTTAAATATTTAAATTCTTAATTTTTAAAATGGTTCCCATGATTAGGTGCAACAATAGAGCTGCAGAAGAGGCATTTTGCTGCGGTTGAGGGTAAAGCTCTGAATGCAAGTTTATTTCCTCCTTAAGGGATAGTTCTTCCACCCTTTTATCAACAAAATGGATCAATGACTCACTGCTTGCCAGTACAACTCACACTACGTTAGCTCATTTCCCTAGAACTGAGACACTCAAGAATAAAAATAAATGTCTGTTCTTACCACTTCCTGTCCTGTTTTCAAAAACAAGTGTTCACGGATTTAATTTCTCATCTCTGGCTTTCTTGGTCTCTCTCTGCTTATTGATGGGAGTGTCCTGCGACAGGAAATGGCCTTGTCATATTAGCTGCAATGTGTTAAGGACTTCTTCAAGCTAAAAATAGGTACTAGACCTATCTTCTAGTTTCTTCCTTTTGCTTTGTATTAAATTCCAAATGTTAAATATAGTATAGAGCTCAGAATAAACTCAACCTTTTATGCTATTTAAATGCAACAAACTGCTTCCAACAGCCTGCTTTGAAAATGTACTTGAAACCCTGTTAAGTATTTGCCATGTGGTTCATCATGTGAAATAATTGGTACATGATGCATCTGCTGATTTGTTTTAGAGATTAATATTTGCATTATGGAAGCACTTGGGTGACAATCAAGAATGAGGCCACACTAGGATCAGTGTATGTACTCATTGCCTTAAGTCTTCAGAAGGGAAATACCTTTGAATTAATGGCTCACTGTCTCAAACCCACAGTGGGTTAATGGAAAACATTGTACATCATTGTACATATTGTTACCAGTGAAGTTCAAATTCAAAATGTATAATTGTACATTGAACCACTGTTTATAACATTCAGCACGATGTATCCAAGTTCAGACAGAGGAGAATATTCACTCTGTATATGAAAAATATGGTCTAATTATCTTCTTCTAATAGAGTCATAAGATATGCCAACAAAGCACAATGCTTGCATTTATTGTGCAAAATATTATGTGATTAGATAACCCCTGATAGTGAATGGCTTGGGAAAACCCTCAGTACTAAGAAAGCCATTCAGCAGCATCTAATTTTATTTGGACATAGCTGTTACTTGACCTCTCTTCTCTGCACATATAACTGGAAAACCCATTAAAAGCAGAGCTCTTCAAAACTGTTCAACTTGAAGATAAAAAGTTCTGGTTAAACAAGTCCAAGTATGATGCGGTGAAGACAGTCTCTCTCTTCTTTCTGGCAGTTCCTTAGTCATCAGAACTAAAGCTGTGGAAAAAATAATGCATGACACCAATGCATTTTTTTTTAAAAAATGGCTATTAATAATTACAGCTTTAATGAATGGCATGTTGAACTTTTCAAATCCAAACTTAGTGGAGCAGCACTAACAGTATACTCCTCCCACCACCACCATTCACAGAGCTCAACCATGGTAGATCAAAAGTTAAAAGGAAATCACCACCACCACCTGCTAATGCAGGTCAAGGCTGCAGAGGGAAAAAGCTTTAATTTTTGAAAGTTGGAGCAGAGGTTCTGATAGCATGGTTCTGCATACCTGATACTCTTGAGTCTTTGCTA
Source organism: Todiramphus chloris collaris (assembly GCA_025345505.1). Classification (NCBI taxonomy): domain Eukaryota; kingdom Metazoa; phylum Chordata; class Aves; order Coraciiformes; family Alcedinidae; genus Todiramphus; species Todiramphus chloris. The sequence goes on along the minus strand of JANVCC010000018.1, from coordinate 33,681,082 downwards.
AGAGTGCAACTGAGGAAGAGGACCTGTTTCAGAGGATGGCTGTGACAGTGATGAAAAGCAAAAGAAACACTTAATGGGGAAGGGAAAGCCAATTTGACAGACAGAGTGGGAAGCCTTTGCCAGTTTCAACAGCACCTGCCACAACCAATGAGCATCAACTGGCCAATATGAAACAAACTTCTACTGCAGCATCTCAGTTCAAGCCACTGATTACCAGTATAACTCCTGAGGTTGTCTTTGTAAAGAACAGCATGTTGAGCATGTCAGTTTTGACATGATTTTACCTGAAGATTTCCTTTTAACTTTTGATCTACTGTGCTTGAGCTCTGTGAATTTTTTATGATAGCTTGTCTAAATTTGCCTTTCCCCATGTTGACTGGCCTCCCAGTGTACCCTCCAAATCATCTTCTTGCATCCTGCTTTGTATTCCTGCCTTTCATCTGCCCAGCCCTTATTTTCAGAACTGCTTATTCAACTTTTCATATCAGATGTCCGTATCTTTCATTCAGCTTTTTTTTTTTTTTACAGTTCACTTCTGTCAAAAGCCTATAAACCTAACAAACATAGGAGACTATTATCCATTCTTCTCATTTTTACCTTGTTGTGATTTTGATAATCCTACAGGTAAGCTGCAGAAATAAAAATGGAAGTTAAAAAAATTGATTTGCTAAATCATAATGAGCATATTTTGATTTATGAGGTCAAACAAGTGATCTGAAGCTTTATTACAGTTTCCAGCCAAAGTTAGGCAAATTGCTTAGTTATTTGCTTCTAGGAATAGACACATTTTATTGCATTAATGGAGGATTTTCACCTTCTTGACTTTGTGAATAAGCTGATATAGACACAAGTATGTCTCAGTCTGAAGATAATCAAATATGTGTTGGGGTAAAATTTGCTTATCTTCTGCTATGCTATACCTAGCAACGTTAAATTCAGAATTAAGATGCATGGCTGCGCAGTTCCTTTGCAGATAAGAATGCTTTCTTTCCTTGAATGCTAAAATGGTTCCATTGCATGAGGTAGAAAATTTGTGGTTCAAAATATCTCAAGAAAATAATTGACTCAGTGAATAATTTATTGAATTTACTGAAAATGTTGACCTAGATTTACTGTTTCCACATTCAGAACATGGAAAATGAGTTACATTGGTATGTTGAGTTAGCCTAGAGTGAGACTGTTGCAGCATGATTAATTTACAAGTGTGAGTTGTTACTCAAGAAAAGCCATTTAGCTATTAAATGCTCTGCTTGACTTATGCTGACATTTTCTGCACACCAAGTTGATACCTGTGGTCTGATCTTGCCAACCATTAGTGAAGACAAAATCTGAAAAAAACCAAATGAGGAGTGATCAGTGGGCTTGGGGATAGGTAAGGACTGCAATTCTGGATCTTCTGACTCTTTTGCTCCATCACTTTTGAACAGATCTGATATCAGGTCCCAGCAGCCTGCTATCATGTCTTAATCACTTCTTCTGTATTCAAATTGCAGAGGTCATTAAAGAGTGGTGCAATGAAGTTTAAAGTACCTTAACTGAGTGCTAGCCTGCTTCTCTGAAGAGTGTCTGCTAGACCTGCTTAGGCTTTTTACAAAAAAAAAAGAAAAATATAAAATCATCCAATAGTATAGAAAGATCAGAATGGAAAATCTGATTATATGTCCAGCAAGAAAAGAAAGAGATGGAGATGGACAACAGGATAGATGGGTAATACAGAAAGGATATGGAATAAAAGTGATACTAAATGAGTGTAGTTTTCTATTAATAGTGTAGACTGATGTAGTTTCTTTTGACAGAAACCCCTTCCTTTAGTGGACATCACATAGCCAGCTGATACAATGGCAGGCCCTCCTAAGAAGCAGAATGTATCAGAGTTCAAATCTTCCAGATTAGAAATGTAGTGCAGCTGTAGTCATCTGCCTGTGTAGACGTATTCGTCCTCACCAGACAGCATTTTTCCCTGTCTGATTTACATGATTCGGGCAGTTCGTGGTTATGTACAGCAGTCATTGAACCAGCCTTTCCTAGCCCCAGGCACTTGAGCATGACTGTCAGCAAAAAGTTAAGGAAGAGTTAAAGTAGTCTCTAAGCTCCTTCAACTCTTCCTTCTTTGTACAATGCTGCCATGCACCAGCAACTTGCATATTTTGTGCCTGAACTCTTCTGAATAGGAACTACCACCTAGAGGCAAATACAATCTCCTCCACAGACAGAATACCAGCCTTAGCTGCAGAAAGGCAGACCCTGTGTGATTAAATGTGTCACAAGCTGAATTGGAGACTGTCCCCACTGTCAGACTCTTGGCCCTTGTAACCAGGAATAGCTGCAAACCTACTGGGTCCTTTCAGTGTGTAAGAATCTCTTTTCTTTGATTGTATGTAGGGCAGTCAACCTCAGAGGATCCTCACAAGCCAAAGGGAATGTCATGCCCGGACTGATAGTTTCCATAAGAACATCTCTGATACTCGGTGGTTTTTGTACCGCAGAACTATGTCAGTCAAGTTTCCACAGTTAGACAGTTTCAGGAATATGAGGAATATGTCAGTGAGCAGCAGCCATTGAATCTCTTTCGGAAAGCACATCCTTTTTAGTCTGCAGGTGGCATGAGTAGAAAGAATTGCATTGAAAATTGCAGCAGTTCTGAAATTTCTTCAAATTGACATAAATCAAGGAATGACTACTTAAAATAACCAAGTCCTTGCTCCAGTACATGATCAGAGATAGAAAATTATGTTGAAACTGGGAAGATGAAGGGATGTTTGGATATGCTGTTTTCAGCTATAACCATAGGAGTACACACTCTGAGAATGGAGCAGATGCTTCCAATTATCTGCAATAAGGAGAAGAAGGGGCATTTGAAAATGTAGCTGGTATTAGGTGGCTGTCAGAAGACTCTTGGATTAGAAAGAAAAGCATGCAAAGTGTAAAAAAGTCATTTTACTTTCATAGCACACTAATTTTAAGGCACTCCTCTACATGTTGAAAAACTTGTGTGTATTCTGATGATTGAAATCAAAACAATAAAACTGAAAATCTGAGTGTAGAGGTTTTTGCCTGTTTTAAACCATGACAAACTTCACTAATGAAATATTATTTCAATATGATTATTATATTTAGTCACGAAATATTATTTCCTTTGATGTTCTAAAATGCTATTAAAATTTAAATAGATCTACATGCTTAACTGGCTACTGCTTGATCATATAGTTCTTGTATATGAACTGTAAATAGTATTCCTATAGAAAGACATAGCTTGTAAAATACAGAATTGTAACATGTAGAAGAGAAGACACATGAATGTAGCCCTTTTATTCACCCTTTTGTAATTACTGCATGCCATGTCATGTTTCTGATTTGTTAAGTGTTTAGCAGAGTGATGTTCAGGAAGACTGAAGGGCCTGTCCGAACTATGCATGTGCAAATTCATAGCTTGTTGCTTGTTACTTAATCTGTACTAGCTCAGGCTGCCTGCACTCTCTGCTGGTGGCACACACATTTTTTTTTCTCCTGAGCATTCTAAAGAAGACAAGAACCATAGACAATCTTTCTGTCCAGGGAGTGAACATGTTAGAGGTGCATGTTCCAGCCAGACCTTCACACTTTCTCACCACTCTGCTAGTTTGGCTATTGTGAGCTTGTCCACATGACACACAGATATGCGAGGTGCTATCAGAAAATACAAGGGTAAATGAATAGACGCAGGATTAGGAATAAGGATGTCCTGCACAGGCCAGCACTGAGCTCAGGATCTGTGCACATCGACCCACATAGCAAGGACTTGGACCATACCAACATCACATGCCAAATGATCCAATGATGAAGCCACAGTTGGGAGCTTGTTCTCTTAGTACATTTTCACCTGTTCAGTTTCAGCATTCTTCCTTGTTTCTTTAATTGTCTGAGGGAAAAAAAAGAAGAGAAAAAAGAGCAAGCAACTAGCTAGATATGAAAGCATCAAGCTACATCTAATTTCCTAGGAGTTGCTCCCATTACCTGGCAATAAGTACACTGCAGCTTATCTGTCTTTATACTTATTTTGCTACATCTGTGACATCTTGAAATGCACAATGGTCAGTAAAACAGAAAGAAGCTTTCAGCAAAAGTTTTGTGGTCTTAGCCTTGTTTTTATTTAAAAATGTATCCATCTTGGCTGTATGAAAAGCACTTTTACTCAAATTTGCCTCTGCAAAAAGTAGGAGAAAAATGCAGCAAGGATAAAATTATTAATAAAAATATGAACTTATTGACAACTGAGATAATGCTTTCCTGATAAAATGAATATCACTTTTTAAAAGGTCTTCTTACACTCCACTGCTTCTAGATGTGATTGCTAATTTATATGCAGCACCTGCACAAACTAAAGCTTATCCACACTTCAGATACAACTTAAAAATCCTGTAGGAAAATGCTCTTTCCTTAACAGTTTGTGCAAAACCTCAAATACTAATGACTGAAATTAAGTTGAAAATAATTTTTGAACTATATGCACTCTGTAGTACCATCTAAAATTCTTGTTTATGGACAGGAGAGTTAAAGTTGATCGAAGGTAATGCATTCTTCTTTCAGCAAACTTCTTAATGATTACTCTGAATCAGATAATTGTTCTTACTCTTGGTATTCTGTTAAATTCCCCAGATGATTTGACATTGGCCTTTCTTGGCTAATTTGTGGTAGCCTGTAGAAAGAGTGGGTAATGAATTCTACACTGCAGTTATATGCCTCATTTCATTCTTCCTTAAGAACCACAGGAACCTGCTCAACAATGATAGAGAATTAAAGGAATTCTGAGCCAGCTGGGTGGTACCTCTTCCTCCAAACATTAGTCCACTATGGGCAAATCAAGGAAAGGTAACTGCTTGCTGATTTGGATGGATGGACAGAAGTCTTGGGACTTATTATTAAGACTTCTCTGTTTGATATGAATGCTATTTTATAAAGAAAGTGAGTCCAAGTCAGTAGAATGGGTACACCTCAAACAAAGAAGATTCTATGTACTCATTTAACTGCTTGGGGAAAAAAGACAAGCTCTTCAAATCAAGAAAGCAAAACTGAGTGGATATGATTAAAAATGTTTAAAGCTTCTTGAAAAATCTTTGTAATAGGCCTTTAAAAATATTTTATATTTTAAAAATATTTTTAAAATAATATTTTAAAAGTTTGTTGAGCAATGGTTGCTGTGAGAGGCTATGAATTCAAATGCATGGTCTGCTGAAGATGCTGCCAGTATGATGTCCTAGCTTTCTGTGCTTCACACACCAGTCTCTTCTACCTCACCAGTGTACGCAATGTATACTTTAATCTTTATTTTTAAATTATTTTTTTCCTAAAATGCTGTGTTTCAAGAAGTTTTAAACAAAATGAGAAAATTAAGACAGAAAATATTACCAATGACATTATTTTAACTAAAATTTAAATGAAAACTTAGTTCTGTTGTACTATAATACCCAGACTAAAAAGGGCATGTGGAATTGAATTAATAGCTCTTTAGTGGAATTTTAGACATCCTGGAGTATCTGCGACATCTACACATGGTTTCTCAGATAATATAGGACCTGTGAGAGACTTCTGTCCTTCTGGAGCAAGGAGGTAGGAAGGATGACCTAGGATATCTTAAAATGATGCTAAGTATAATTTTGCCTAGTAAATCTCATCTCTTATTTTCTAGTATTTCCTTTGAAAGGCAACTAGAAATAAAATTCTTCCCTATATCTGTTCATTTCTGAATTCTACCATACATAGCTGCTAAGTATCTTTACTAATATAGATTAGGAGAACAGTAGAAACAGAAGTATCAAATTTGCATTTTCAGAATTGTCAGAAGGTATGTTATCTTCTGAAAGTCTGCATAGTGATGTTGCATAGTTAATATTCTTTAATGGAAATTCTGAATGTTAAATAGAGATACTGAGTGATTCGCTAGATAAGTAAAGGTGATTTTAATCTCAGCTGGGCACCATCCATGTCTGCTGTCATGTGACAGACAAAACAAAAGGTCTAGGATTAAGCTGGGACTCCTCAACCAAAATGCCAATTATGTGGAGACCATAACCTTCTTGTTCTCTCAGGGCAAGGCTAAGATAAATCAAGAGAAGAAAAAAGTAACATTAGTGACATCATATACATCTGGCATACAGATTCAGGGAGTTCTCTGCTATTATGTATGTGCTTGTGCTTTCTTTAAAATGATATCATGACTGTGTTGCAGGTAGAGAGATATGGGAAAGTGCACCTTACAGTATGTTTGCATATTTTGAAGAACAACATTTCAAAGGCCATTTCAAACTAACACAGCTGTTTCACTGTGGTTTGTCAATATATTTCCACCAAAAATTTGTATCAACCAGTATATTAAGAGAAAAATTGTTCTCCTGCAAAGCTGGCCATGATGAAGATGTAATAAACCTGTATCTGTCAAGGTTAGAGACTGGGATGGCCTCTAGATGAATAACAGATGCTCTTTATTAACCCCTCTCCCTTCCCAAAGGGGAAGAGAAAGGGAATGAGAGAGACTTATTGATTAGAAAACTGATGAAAATAATACTAATAAAATGGAATATATACAAAACTAGTATCAAATCCAACCCCTGGATGGCAATTACTTCATCATCACCACTGATGCTATGGAGCAGGCACTGGGGAAGGCTGAGACTGAGCCCAGTGGAAGACAGGAAATAGATTCAGGAGCTGGATTCTGGAACTGGATGCAGGACACATGGATCAGGATAGAAGGTGGAACAGTCAGATGCCGGCTATTTTGAAGAGAACTTGATCCTCACAACCTCTCATACTGATATCAATGGCACGGAAACCATCGTTGGTCAGTTTGGGGTCACCTGTCCTGTTTGCTTCTCCCTGCAGGTGTGGCCTTTTATTTTCTGCACTAAATCTTCGTCCACAAGATCCAGCAGTGGCCTTGGTCTGCACACCAGTCCTTGGTACTAACTCTAAACGTGGGGTGTTACCAGTGCCAGAAGCAGACCCTGCCTGTGAGAAGAGGCTGCTAACTTCAGACAGTGCAGTGAGTTAGAAGAACTGAGCTGAAAAGTAAAATCACTGAACAGAATTAGTTCTGTTCTCACTCAAATCAGGACAATGTCCAAGCTAAGAAGTAAATATCTGAATTTAGATAGGATTATCAAAAGTAAGACATTTTCTCCAAGTGGCATGCAAGTGGAACACAGTGCATGTTGACAGGCAACAGATTTTTGAACATGATACCTTGTTGCTCTATTCAGTCACTCAAGCAAAGAAAGTGTTGAGACCAATTTCCCACTTCCTGGTTTGACTACTAACTACTGCTAAGTTTCTGAATCAGATGTCATATTCTGGTGGATAGAGCATTTCTATCACATAGGAGTCAGGGTAAAGAACAGTAAATACTGTTAAGCAGAGGCCTAGGCTTTGTTGTCCTAGACAACCTGGACTATAACACAGCTTGCTACATAAAATTCAAACTCAATAGAAATTAGAGACACGTAGTACTATCTATATTTAAAAAAAAAAAAAAAAAGAGATAGAATAAAAAGAATACAGACATATAGAAATATAAATAATAAAAAAAAAAAAAAAAAAAGAGATAGAATAAAAAGAATGCGTTCTTCCAGAGCCTTCTAGAGGGCAGAGACAGACTTCTGACCAAGGTGTATTTTGGGTAAGATCCGAAGAAGCTAAAAGTAGTAAGAGAATATCAGGAGACAAACTGAAAACTAAAATACTGATATGAAAATTTTCCTTTGTGACAGCAGCCATTTATATTAACTACTTTATTAGGCTGCACACATCTTCAGTGTGCAGATTAATATCCTGGGTGGAGAATCTGGCCATCCCAAAGACTCCCAAGGTGTTTCTTGCTGCAACATTGACCAAACCATACGAGATAATATAAGATACAATATAATAATAATAATAGCCAGTAGAAACTGTTCCTTCAGATATTAAAATGATTGTGTAGGACAATCTCATGTACATAGTTAAGAGAGTGAGGATATGTTTGTTATTTAGTTTAAGGTACTCAATAGTGATGGATCATGTGTTTGCTGGAGTGATCACTCAGGACCACAGTTCATCTGGCTATAATTCAACAGACCAGTAGTTCAAGGAGTGTCTCCTAATCCAGTTGATGGTGCTGCTAGAAAAACCCTTGCAACAGAGACTCTCAATACCGACCAGACTGCAACTGATCTGCTTGTTTGTGAAATTCGTTTTTCCCACCTATTTACCCTGTGTCAAAGGTTTCTCAACACTCTGTGTCTGTGATACTTTACGCTTGTTCTTCTCTGACAGCAAGACAAAGTCAGTCTAAGCATGGACTGTGGAATATATCAGCTAGATGTAAACAGGCTAGCTCAGGAACTGAAGAAGTACAGATATATTAATAGAGTGCTTTCCCTGAGCTAATGATACTCCTCAACCAGATGAATAGACAGAGGGGACTACCATGCTAACACAATGAAATCACTTCTAACATACTGTGCTGGGTACTTAGAGGTAGCCTGAGAATTTTTTCCATACAGATATTCTCTCTGAGACAGTAGAAAGATGGGTACATTTTCTTCCTTTGCAGATATTTTTTCTGTTCTTTTGTGTGTAGATTTTTGTTGCTTTGGCTTCGAAGAAGCCTGACTACAAGAGCAAAAGATGACAGCAACTTTAGTCTATCTAAATTAACTTTATTCTTTTTCATCCCTAAAATTGCAGTTATTACCTTCTTAACACCATGTCCTGGTTTGAGTGAGAACAGAACTAATTCTGTTCAGTGATTTTACTTTTCAGCTCAGTTCTTCTAACTGCACTGTCTGAAGTTAGCAGCCTGGTCTGCTTCTAGCAGTGATAACACCCCATGGTTAGAGTTACTGCCAAGGATTGGTGTGCAGACCAAGGACACTACTGGATCTTGTGTGCCACATTGTGGGGTGCAGAAAAGTGAAAGGCCACACCTGTAGGGAGGAGCAGACCCTAAACTGACCAATGAGGTATTCCAGCCCATAGACATCATATTCGGCATAGAGCTGAGGGATCTGAAGAGTCTGTGGCTCTTCTCCCATCTTGGACTGCTTTGCCAGCTTTGCTTGGCTTGGGTCCTCTTTCAGTTCCTTCTTGCAGCATCCAAGGAGGTCTCTGTCCATTCTGCTTTTTATCCTGGCCTGTGTGTTCCTGAATGTGGTACCAGAATCCAGCTTCTGAACACAGCTCCTGTCTGCTGCGGGGTCCAGTCTGGGACTCCCCCAGTGCCTGCTCCACAGCCTCAGTGGTGACAATGATGTAATTACCATCAGGGAGGTTGGGTTTGATACTGGTTTTGTATATATTTGTATATATTAAATTTTATTTATTATTAATTTCATTTTCATTAAAGCTGTTCTAGTTTCTTTTTCTAATCAGTAACTCTCTCTCCCTTTATTCCATTTCTCTTCCCCTTTGGGGAGGGAGGGGGGTTAAGAGAGATCATCTGTTATAGGTCTAAGGGGCCACCCTGACCCTAAACCATGACACACCATCTGAAAAACACCAAATGGTTTCTTCTGATCAACTTTATGCAAAAAAAAAAAAAAAAAAAAAAAAAAAAAGAGCCCCCAATAGGTTTCCCATAAAAAACCAACACATACTAGAAGCACCCAAAGGGTTCATATAACAGAAAGATTCACACAGAGTAGGTGGATGGTGAGGTGCTCCATTTATCTACAGCTCTGGGGATCCTCCAGGTCCCTTTAGACTATGATCAGTATAAACAGGGAGGGTGGTGTGGAGTTTCCTTTGTCCAGGGTTGTAAGTGTTTTCCAGGTGCCTTTAGGACCATGAGAGTGTACAGACTGTGTGTTTCTTTATTCTTAGTTCAGTGTCCTTTCAGGAATTTGCAACCTTTTCCATCTGAGTGGCAGAGGAGGGAGAGGACAGAAGCATGCCATGGTTTGGTCACATCCCTGCCCAGATGTCCAGCGGTGACAGATAACAGAAGCAACAAAGGAGGATCAGCCACCCCCTATTGCCATGGGCAGCAGCGTCTGTCCACCCCTTGCTCATCTGGATGATTGCCTGTCAGTCCAGGCTGTTGCAGCCCATCCTGGGCCTCCCATGTCAGCAACCCCACTGTGACACAGACACCACCAGCATTCTACCTGCAGTGACACAGCCATGACATCACAAGGGCTGGTGCCTGGAGTTAGTGCTGCATCACTGTGACATGGCTATTATCTTCCACCATTCAAGTGAAAAGAAAAAATGATGAATAATAATTATAATAAAACCTGAACAATTGGTAATGCTGGGGTGGAAAATTAAGTAGTTGTAGCAGCAATTTAAAAGACAGCATCTCAGCAACAGTTGAAAGATAATTAAAAGCATCAGGTTCTACCTACTGCTCAGTTTTGAAGATTTATGTGGTAGTTGCTGCTGAGATTTATGAGTTTGAAGACTAAATGCTGGAAGAAAAATGCTTGTTGAGTTGACTGAAAGTAATACTTCACACCTTTCAAATTAAAGACATGTCCAATGCCTAACTCTGCAAACATGAGTGGCTGATAGTGCTGAGGAAGTTTAATTGTGTAATTTTATTTCTTTCCCAGAAATGAACCAAGCATTTTGCCAGAGACTCTCCTGTGCTGCATACTTGAGTTGGACACTACAATGAAATACATGGATTAGCTTCTATCTATTTGGTTCACTGCAGGCTATTACTTCCTTTTTAATTGATTGGACAAGAGGAAATGGGCACAAACTGAAACACAGGAGATTTCATCTAAGCATCAGGGAACACTTTTTCACTGTGAGGGTGACTGAGCACTGGCACAGGGTACCAAGAGAGGTTGTGGAGTCTCCATCCTTGGAAATATTCAAAAGCCATGTGGTCATGGTCCTGGGCAACCTGTTATAAGTAACCCTGCTTGAGCAGGGGCTTGGCCCATATGATATCCAGAGGTCCCTTCTGACCTCAGTCATTAAGTGGTTCTGTGATTTTTGATCCGTGAAATTAATTGCTTTCCCCAAATTTAACTTTCATTAATTATTTTAGTTTGGAAGATGTTAAAGGAAAAATGGAAACAGGGAAAACTGATTATGTCCAGAAGAAAGGTGACCTTTACATGATAAAACACAACTAGAAATGATAGTAAACTTCTTCCAGTGAATTATAGCAGATCCTTAAAATGCTTCAACTGCTGTGTGTGTCAACTTCACCTACTGCTGACATTCAGAGACATGCAAGCAGGAAAATGGTTGAAAATTACAGGATCCTGTTGGTTAGAGATAGGGTAGAGGAGTATGTAAAACATGCCCTCAGACTCCCCCTGGGATGCAGTATCCAGCTCACTCAGCTGACATGCAGGAGATTGCTAGTTGGCCTCTTTCTGATGTGTTTAATGTTGATGTGAGACACTGGGTGGCAAGTTCATCCCTGCTTCCCCTTTCATCATTCTTTTGCTTCCTTTGCTTCTAGGATGTCTTGTCTAATGGTGTCCAAAAAAATTCTGTGTTTCAAGAAGCTTCAGGTATTTGCCTGCTATTGACTGCACTATACTTTGTACACTCTACACTAGACAAGGCAAAAAATGCATTTATAAATGTTGTAATGGTTTCACAGTAGATCCAGAGAGCTCAGGTGATGATTCACTTCCAATAGCTGTGATGATCTCATGGCGATCAGTGGTGACTTGGCCCATTGTCAGAGGCAACATATAATAATCAGGTGTTTCATGTCCCAGCAAGTATCACATACTTTCATTTTCTGGTGGTGGTTTGTTTGTTTTTCATGGGCTTTTGTGTGTGTTTTTTTTTTTTGTTGTTGTTGTTTGTATTTTCCCTTTTTTTGTTTGTTTGCTTGTTTGGGTTTTTGTTTGTTTGATGATTTATTTTTTTGTTGTTGTTGTTCACGATGAGATAGGAAAACTTTTTAAAAGCAAGTAAATATACAAATGAGAGAGCAAGCACCATCCAGTGCATTGCCCCCATTCCTTAGCTGCCTCTGTTGCTTAATGTGCTAACTTTATCTGCTGCTGGCATATGCAAACAGTCTCTGGAAATGCGGTTGTTGTTCAGGAAGCAAGGGTTTTGTAAAAATAGTCACTGTAGTAATAATGTATGGTAGATGTCTTCTAAGATGGAAAGAAAAATGTATCTGCTACCCAGAGAAACCTATGGTCCTGCACACATGATTGCCACAGAGTTGTATTGATTTGAAAGAATTTTAAAACTTGCTTATCAGTGTACAAAAAAGAGAGAGAAATAATAATGCTTCCAGAAGGGCAAGAGTGGGACAGGATATAAACAAGAACAAAACAAAACAGAAACCACAGAAACCTACTGAACAAACTATTGGTCTGTTTTGTTTCTTTTTACTTTAATCAGATTCACACTTTCCTCCGTATTTATGGATGATTTGACTCTTGGGGCAGTTTGAGAGGACTGGCATGGTGATGTCACCAATGCTGTGACCTACTTCAATCCTCACTCCTTCCTCTCTTTTCAGAAACTGGTATTATTTCAAAAGGAAACAAAAGAGAAATTGGCCTATCAAGTTTTAACGATGCAGAAAGCAATAATGAAAACATGTTTTAATGTGATAGTCTTTGTAATTTACACAGGATGTATAAAAAGGCAAAAAGGCATTTAAAAGATCACCTTTAAGGCATTTGATTCTAAGGTTTCAATAAACAAGTACACTGTTCACTGAAAAACAAGTTCTTTGATTATTTTTCTAGCCCCCAGAGAAGCAGCAGTAAAATCATGAGGACCATTATAAGATGTGAGTGAGCAGCAGCACCCAAGGAAATGAAAAAAATATTAGAATTATTATCTATGCTTACAAAAGAAGTATTGCATAGTAGATAAGAACACTGGAAGGATGCTTTTTTTCCTATCTTGCATTACATCTTTCTGAACAAAACCCCTGTGTAGACAACAGAAGCTTGTTCTAATAACAAAATGTTGCCTGAAATGAAATTCTTGACATACCAATCATTCTCAGTAGCAAAGCCATTTTTCATATAATACATGTTGTGGAGTAGACTTTAATGAATGTCTCAAACCTACTCATCTAGCTTGCATTTAGGAGTATTTAAATAAAGTTAATAGAAAATCTACCACAGAGACACCATGAATGTGCCCTGCCAAATCAGATTATGTGTTTTTAAAGGACAAAAGGGTGCACACTTTCTTCAAAACTACTTGAACATACATATTCCTTAGCTAAAATGAATGATGGTTTTGACTAAAATTAATTGCTCTCTGGGAAAACTCCTCCCATTGTGCCACAATCAAGGAAAGAGTTTCGAAACAAGCATGCTTCAGATTACATGCTGTGAATGGAAAAACTTTTTTCCATTTTATCTACAGCTTCTCTCTCACTCTGAAGGAACCATTATAGACTAACATAACACAGTTGAATAACTCCTTATATAATCTGTTATCTTAGTCTGAATTCTTTTGCTATTATAACTCAAAGGAAATTTTCAAGTCATAACTTAGGAATGAATTTACTAAGGTCTGTGGTGGTCTTCATTTTAGTATAGCTAAAAGTAAGTTTGGTGCATATTCTGTGATACATCCCCAGGGTATTGCTTTGCAAGTGCATAGTCTGCTTATCCGTGGTGTAGTTAAATCAAACCTTGTAAGCCAGCAGTGCATAGCAAGAGTAAAAGATCATGTTAAGGATTGTGTCTTAGGGTAAAAAAAATCATGATTAGCTGCCAAGGATTGAGTTTCCACTTCTCTAAGTGCTATTTTAGATGCACACACACACACACTTGCTTGCAGACTCATGCACACACACATATATTTATTTGTCAGTCAACAGCACTGTTACTCACTCCACCCTAAAATGGTCCATTCTATGTCACCAGAACTGTATGACTGTATGTAGCAATGCTTTTACCATAATGTGTTCTGAAAGAAAGAAAAAACCCCAAACACATAAAAAAACTAGTTTGATTTTTCATGGATAAATAAAGTGCCAGATTATACCTCAGCTAGCTCCCAAAAATTCACAAGAAAAATCTATAAGTATTTCATCTCACTGGAAAAGTTAACCTGTGTATACCAACCAGACCAGAACAAACAAGTAGCAAAGGGTGATCTTTAGGTTCAGTTTCATTTTCTGTCAGTGAACACTTCATGAAAAATTTCAAAACAGAAAAAAGAAAATTGAAAATAGAATTGGAAGGCTTTTCAGCTATCTCAGTGGCTTTCAGCAAGACAGAACTGAATTCCATTCATCTCATATTAAAAAGGAAATTGTATTGCCTATATTCCTTAAAGAAAAAAAAAAAAAAAAAAAAAAAAAAAAGAAAAGAAGAATTTCAGCTTAAGTGTTGTGCTTTCCTATATTGCATGTCTCTCGGACAAATGCCTCCGTGTTGTCTTTCTTGAAACTTCTGCATTCCTCGAGAGGGTGAGAAATCAGCAAAAATATAAAGAAAACTGCCCTATGACTTGAGGCTAGCAAAGGGCACCAGGAGGAAGCACTGACAGGCAGTGCAATACATGCAATGGTAGCTACAGCCTCCTGACTCCATAGCATTCAGATGGCTGCATTTGGCTCATAAAGCAACATTTAACACAATCTTTCTCTGGATTGTGTTAAATAATAAAAGCACCATTAAGACAAAGTGGTGAGCCTTTTAAAGGCAGGGAATCTATGCCAAATATAATGATCAAACCAGCCTGACTAGTAGATCAGGGGCAAATAGGAAGGGCAGCAGAAAAGAGTGTCAGAAGCCACATAGATTTCTCCAGTAATGATCCAAAAAAAGGAATCTAAAAATTCTAAGCAATTTAAAAGGGGAAATTGCTTTGTGTCACATTACACTTACATTTTCTACTGGAAAATAAAACAGGTCCCTGAAACACAACAGTTGGCTTTAGCAGCTAAAGTTCTTCCTGGGCTGAGCAAAAAAGCCAGATGTCTTATAGACAGGCAAGCAGCTGCTTTCCAGGCATTTAATTGCTGTTTTATACCCAATATCTGAGCCACAATCAAATGTGCCACACAGCCATGACTTATTTATATCATATGGCTCTTACTTACAGGTTGGATTATGACTTTTGAGTTATTGTTTAAGAATTTGTGTTCAAGCCTCCTTCATCTACCCTATTTTACATTCCATCTGTCCTCCTAAACCAGAGAACAACACAATTACATTTGTCTATTTAATAAAATGTGTAATTCAATTTCTTATTCATCTTTATCTAAAGGCCAAAAATAGTCAGACCTTCCTCGGCAAATGAAATTGTTGCTATAACTTTCATCATGACTTGAGTAACAACACATTACCTTTTATTGGTTTTGGCTATTGGCAACCTGGCTCAAAAATCTAAAAATATCTCAGTGTAGTTTCTTCCTTAAGCAAGTTAGTTCAGTCCCGTACACCATATCCAATTACTAATTATCTTTCTAGTTGGAGATATGCACAGAAACACACTGGGAAAAAGGCAGAAGGAAGGCTCAAGCCTGTTGCACAAATCTTTCTGTTGGCCCTAGGTGGCATATGCATTACAAGCACTCTACCTTGAAGTGACTATCCTGGTAGGTTGCAGATTCTTGCATGTCAGCAAAGTTTTGGCAGGTGTGCTGCTTCTAAGCACCTGCTGAAGCAATAAGGAGATTTTCACAGTCACAGCAAATTGATGGAGTTCCTCAAAAATTTTCATAAAGCTACTGAATGCTTCTGGTTCTCCATCTACAAATGGAACATAAAAGAACAAGAAGAAAATTATATTATATCATCTGTTTCATTTAGAAATACTGGTTTATAAATGTCTTTTAGATATATTGACTACACAATTCACATATTACCTAAAATTTCAGGGTCACATGATGACAATTCATGATAGCACTTAATCTCATATGCCCACTAATCCATCACCTATGATTAATTTAACATCTCAACCTCTTAAGTAGCTTCCAAATGCTTCCAGATTTAAAATGGTAATAATAAGACAAATGTAGAGGAGTAGTTTGCCAGCAAATTTATTTTTCATTTTCTTATCAAATATACATCTTTTCCCAAAGACATGACATCAGCTTGAGGACTTGAAATGGAGGATTTAATGTGATTTATTAATGCAAAATCCATTTGTAAGGCCTTAGTTCTTCAGTATTAGAAGCCAGATCCATTTCTGTAGTAGGTCTTAGTACTGACTTTTAAGGTCAGAGACAAATAAGGTAATGCATTATATAGTGACTTGGTTACATATCAGAAGTGATTTCTATCATTACAACACTTTCATATTTCCCCTTCAGAGGATGACTTGTTTAGCTGCACTGCCAGTAAACCATCTTTTTTGAGAGTAGGAAATAATTAATAGGAAATAATTCCAGGGTAATTCATAAATATCTTTAAAATTTTCCTGAAAACATTTACTGCACAAACAGAATGTGTTCCAGCCTGGTGTGGTACAGTAACCCTCCAGACATAAACAGTACTGTGAAAGCTTATCTGTTACTATGATATAGATGGGAAATGAAAGTGGCAGAACTCTTCAAAATCTTTTATATCTACCTGGTGAAATGCTTTGCTGGAGTTTGGAGCCATCTGCCCCAGTGACAGTTCAGCTATCTGCTATTGAATTGCTCTGTAGCACTCTATTATCAGTTCTTCTACCCTTTCCCTGAAAATAACATTCATCCATGGTGGCATTTTGAGGACTGAAATACCTGTGAATAGTCTTTGAGCCAGGAACTGCTTCCAGAAACTACCTGATGGACAGTTCTGGATAATGAATATAGGGGGGCGAGGGTAATCAAGTGCTCAAGGACCTGTCTTAAACAGAAGAAGAGTAAACTTCTATGAAATGTTTTAGGTAGTTCTAAAAGTGTAATTATGCACTTTTTACAAAATGCTGTGTGCTTTTCAGGAAATCTGAATCAAATTCTAAAGCCTTCTTTGTCCCACCAATGTTTTGTCGCATACGCTAGTGGTGTTGCTACTCAGTAGGACAGTTACAGGATGCTACCACTGCTAGACAGGAATAAGCTACTGCATAAACAGAGTTGTTTAAGATGCCATAGGATGGCATCTTTTTCCACTGAGAAGTTTTAAGGAAAAAGAAAATAAATCAAGACTAGTATAGCAGAAGCAGAAAGATCTAAATGTACAGGTCACTCATGAGGATACCTACAGTCTGAGGTGTCACAGGAGCTCGCCAATGCCCAACACCAAAGGGGCATCAGGGGGCTGATACCAGGGCAGGCAGGGTGCCCAGGGAGCTAGAAACTAATTTCTTTTCCTACAAGATTATCATGACAGTGCAGGACAGCAAGTGCTTTTACACAGCTTCATGGCCTTAACATGGCCCATTCATCTCATGATCTTCTATAAGCTCCCCACTCTTTTTCTGAAAAAAACCCCACAACACAACAAAACAAACCACAGAAAAAAAGCTACAAGGGCACTCTTGTACCTGTGCTTGGGTAGATGTCTAAGTACAGAACCACAAACTTTCTCGTACTGAATTAAATCCTGGTTTGTCTCAGATGTTTTCTCTAAATAAATTATCATGAGTATTTGAGTCTTAATCCTCTACTTGCATTTCCTCCTAACCAGGTATCATGTGGAAATAAAACAAGCACCATCACTTTTCCATCAGCCAAGTCAATGAATATAATATCAATTAATTCTGGAACAAGGACAGATTCTTGAAAAAAAACCACTCAATGTATTGCTGTATTTTGATTTCTTTCTTTCACAGCATTTTCATCTAGACCATATGTTCCTAGCTTACTTATGGGAGTGTACTGGGAAACCATGTCCGGAGGATCACTAAAATCAAGATGTGACATCAACTGGTTTTCTGTAGCCACATGAAGTGTTATCCATGACAGAATGGAATTATTTTGTCTTGAGATGGTTTTTATTGACCACTCTTTCCTCTTTATGTACTAATTTCTAAATGTCCACTACCCATATGTTAACTGTTTTTTCCACTATTTTTATAGGAATTGAAATTAACCATCTGTCTTATAATTCTAACCTCTGTCTTCTGTTGATTTTTTTAAAATAAGCAGTCTTTCTACCCTTTTATAGACTTCTGGAATGTCATTCTGGACTAGGTGATCAGAAAATAGCTCATTTACTTGCCTAACTTCAAATTTTTTCTTTCCCCTTTCAACTGGCATTGATGCTGGTTTAACAATACCATTTTCTCACAACTGACATTTTGATGAAACAAAGAAGGAATTAAACCTTCCAGCTTTCCAGGCATTGTTTGCCAATAACCTTCACTCTGCAGAGAAATGGACCAAGTCTTTCCTTAGCTTCATCTACGTCTCAGTGCACTAAAAAGCTGAGAAGGAGATGTCACCTATGCTTCACATGGTTTCACTCTCTGCTTTTGACTTTCTGTCTTTGGCCTCCAACGTTCATCCATTCATCTTTCTTTTAAAATTCTTTTCTTTGGTGAGTGATCTACAGCTCCTGTCCTTCCTCCGCACTGTCATAGCTTGCAATTTTGCATAGTTTCTTTTGCATAGTTTTGCATAAACTTGCATTTAACATAATTCCTTTAAAGAACTGCCTACTGTGCTTAACTCTCAGAATTGTCTCCCACAGGATCTCACTTACTAGTTCTCAGAATTTCTATAATCTGCTCTGCTGAGGCACATTGCGTCTCTTCCTGTTTGTCATGAATTCTGCTGCTTCATGATCACTCATGAAGTGCCCAAGTTGTTTTTAACTGTTACTTTTAGGCTCTAGCAAATTATGAGGCTCAAATCTGGAAAATGTCATCTCCCTTAGCTTTCTTCAACTTCCATAACAAAAAAGTTTCCACTAAAACTTTTCAAAAATTAGCTAGACTGCCTAAGGGCAGATGTATTCCTTCTCCTACGTGGAAGTTTTTGTAATCAAAGTATGCTGATGGCACTGAGTACTGGGGTCTGGATAATTCTGTTCACAAACAACTCATCATGTGATTTCCTCGGTAGGTGGCCCACTATTGAGTCCCAGCATAACGTCAGCACTTTTTCTCCTTTAAATGTTACTCAGGAACTATGAGGCAGCCTATAGCCCTCTTTATACTTAACCTCAGAGCAAGTGATGTCTGTAAGGTAACACCTGAAGTAACACCTACATCTTTTTTTGTGTCTGCCAGTCCTGAACAAGTTATACTGTTTATATTAATGTTCCTGGTAGATGACTCATCCCAACATGTTTTTATTAGGTTCTATTAAGTCATAACTTTGAAATATATTTATACTGCTACTTCCTCTTGCTTGTTCCCCATGCAATTGGTGCTCAGACTTCCCAGGGCCAGAAAAATGAACCTGATTACAGGAGACAGACAGACTCCTGGAGAACAGCAGACATCTGGCTCTAAGAGACACACTTGTATTCAACATATGTGGAAGAAACCAATATTCAGGCTCCTAGAACTTTTATTCAGTCTCTAGGAACCACTCTAAGCAGAACCCATCCTGGTTGCCACCAATCTGTAGCATCTAAAGCAGAACTTATTACAACAGTTCCACATACAGACTCAACGTATGACTAGTTTTTATGCCTGTTGCTCAGATTGTCAGCAGTGACCCAAAGCCCTGTATTAAATTCTCCTCCTCTTTAGAATGATGGATTATTTTCTGACAAGCACAATGTGAAAAGTCTTCTGGAGATAAATGTTACAAAACTATCCCCAAATACCTGAAAGTGTTGGACCATCCAGTAACCTGAAAGAGCGTCTGATGTTAATTTATAATAAATCCCAGAATAACATATAAATCACAAAGATTCAAAGAATATTAATATTGCACAAGAAAAATGAACAGTATGACAAGAGTACTTACAGGTTAGCAGTCTGCAGCTGGTATAAGAATAATAATGGAAAGAATCAGGATTAAAAAATGGATAGAAAATCAACTACAGCACTGTAGATATCTCTCATATGTACATGTATGAAAAAGATGCATGAATGACCAGAACACTTTTGTAAATTAGAAGAGTTATACTGGATCAACCCTAGATTCCCAGCACAAATCATTGCAAGCAGAAGCTGGCCAAACATTTGATTTCACTTACTGGTATAATCTGTTGTAAACTGGGAGTCATTTGAGTGACATCAAGAGAGCAAAGAGATTCAACAGCTCAAAACTACACTGAGACTGAAATCAGATCTAGACTGTGCAAATCAGACTGCAGATCAGTATCACAGTTAGAGCACTTAATGTCACATGATGATCCTTAGCACTGAAGGAAAGAGAGGTTATTGGCTTGACAAACAGCCAGTGACTCAGGAAGACTGAGAGATTTCATTTCCCTTCAAGGATTTTTGGAGAGGAATCCCTCTGCAAAGCTCAGTCTCCAACAGCTGAGAAAGGAGACAGTTGCCATTCTGGAATACTGGAATATGACCAATCTGTGTACCAAAAGAAATACAAGTTATATTTGTTTTCAAATATTGAATGTGCTTGTCATGTTTGTCAGATTTACATACTTTCTAAGAAGTAACATTATTTTGAATACAGTGCATGAGAAACTGCTGCTAATCACTTTCTCTTAAAGGTAAATTTGATAATTCTTTTTATTCCTAAAGAAATAAAGATGTGTACACAAAAAAAAGATTGCATTGTGTCTTCCAGTGACATTTTTTAAAATTCTTCAGTGTTTTGGAAAGCAAATAAGTGCTCTGTGTGCCTTGACAGTACTGATTTTAAAGTAATACATTAAAAAAAAAATCTGTAATTCTGTAATGTTGATAATAATTCAATACTTATAAATGTAAAAATGTAAACATAATCTTTTACAAAGTTGTGTTTTTTCATAGCTTCAAACTGCTGCTCACAAATCTTACTGTATCTTTCCAGACTATCTCCTGGAAACAACTCAAAATCTATCATACTGGATTGAATTATTTATTTTAGAGATAAATTTGAAATATACATATTGCTAAAATAGCCTCAGAAGATTCAGCACGTTTTATTCACTAGAATCTATCAATTACATTAAAAGTATAGTAATCAGAAAGAAATCAAATGTTCTTGAAATAAACTGTATCTTTTCATACTCAAGGCATTTGAAGTACCTGATTAATTATAAAAGGCTTCCAGTGAAGCCAAATTTCAGTGTGTGCTGTGGCTGCTCACTCCAATTTATAAGTTACAATGCATCACCTTCCTTGCACTCTCTTACTTGTGTTGGACAGCTAGTGAGCAGAGAAAACATGCCAAATAGGTATGTGCTGCTGACATATCTCCCAGAAATTTGCTCTCAACCTGTGGTAGTTACCTCAATCTTTGGAGACCACTAAATGCAATGTTGCTGGATGCTTCTGTAGCATAGGTACCAGCTTCCATCTTAGGCAAAATGGAAAATATTTCTTTGTCCTATTAAACCTGGCCACAGCCATTATGTTTATGTGATTTATACATACATATATATATATTTAGTATATATATATATCTTTAATTTAGCATATTTTCAGTAACCTGTTCATACACACACTATTCACACAGGCAGAAGGATAAATACCACCATTAGAAACATCACCACCTCATGAAATAACACTTGTTGTGTTTTTATATGCAAATAATGTCAAAATTCTGCAGGCAGCTCTATGACAAAAATAAAAGTATGTAGGGTTTTGCACAACCCAACAGATGCTATGCCAATTTGAGTAGCGTTGTCCTTCTCAAGAGCTGAAGAGCAGCAGTACAAAGAATGTTGTTCGATAAACAACTTGTAACACATGCTCATAAGGAGATGAATGTGCTGGAAGATTTATTTCTATCCATCAATCACATTTGGAATTGATGTAGGTAACAGAATAGGCTCTTTTTTGAAAGCTATGTGCAATTCATTGGTGATCTCCATTCTTAGCAGATGCAAATTAAAGCCATCAAGATACTCAACACCAGAAGACATCTGAACTTGTGTAATGAGGCAGTTCTGAAAGAAACAGAAAGGGAATTGTCTCCAGGGCACTGCAAAGGAAGAAGTCTGAATGACCATCTTACAGTTTCTTTGGTCAGTGAAAAATGTCAGTCTGGGTTTCATTCTGGCATAACGCACAAACAGTCACTTCACTGTCATGACAAGTTCAATATTTGGTCTGTTACAGAAGCTCATGCCACTCTGAGATTTAATTTTGATCACCAGCAAACATTTGAACATATAAAGTCTTAGATAAACATATAAACTCAAGTACTCTGATCTCTCTCTTTTAATAAAAGAAACTGTTTCAGCACTATAGATTAATTTCTTGTACTGTGACAAGAATGCTTTTCATTTTCACAAAATTTAGTCTAGTTGAGAGGTGTACCTGCCCATGGTGGGGAGGTTGGATTAGATGATTGCTGAGGTGCCTTCCAGCCTAAGCCATTCTATGATTCTATGAAAATGTCTGCTTTTGAAATCTGCCCGTATGACAATGTTGTGAAGAAGTTTAATAGGATCTGTAGGACTGTAAATACAACTTAACATGTGCTACTCTAAAAGAAATTGTCTAATGTTTCTTAGGTTTACTCTCAAATATTCCATGCAGAACATCCATTATTCATTACAAAGACTGGTCAAATTCTCGAGGAACATCATATAAGCTGGTCATCTCTCTGACTTACTCCTATTAAACCTTGTGTTTGTTGGAGTGAAGATTTCAAGATACCATCTATAGATTGGTCTTTCCACAGACATTATCATAGTTTACAGTAATATACAGTAATATTATAATAAGGATATAAAATTAAACTTGAAGAGACACATTTGAAACTGTCCACAACCTTGACCAGACCTTTTTTTTACCCTTAAGCTGTCATGATAATTTGTTATCTGTGAAGTACATTAGTTTTTAAAAAATGATCCCACACAGTATTATCCTGTTGATAGATTGTACGTGGGTTGGTGATTCACATATATTTGTATATCACCTTGCTTTTAAGAAGGTATTTGCCAATTATCCCCATATATCTTAGCAGATATACAGCAGAAGCCGAGAAAGAAAATGCAACAGTCATCTGACACTTTAAATGTCATTAACACTTCACAAAATCCATCACTCTCACTAAAAAGGAGAATGCATCTGAACACTTGGAGTTTTTTTACTTTTCTAAGATTTCTTGAACAGCTGTCTAAGGTTTTAACCCTATTTTTCAAATCTTAAACCTATGCCTAATCTACTGAACCTCCGTGTGAAAGCAATTTATCCAGCCCAAACCTGAATATATTTCTTGCCTTAGATGCTCTCTTTGCTGTCCATAATTCTGCTGTTTCTAGGCATCTGCTTCACTGTAGTCTTTGTCTAAGTCTGTACCAATAAACGAGAAGGACCTGGGGATTTGTCTGGGCATTTTCATGTAGTTGTTCACACCACTAATTTGTTAGCATGCTCCATAGTTTTGCCCAAGGCCAGCTAGTGTCCCTCCCAGGTGTGATTTTAAGTTTAGCATGAGCCAGTGACTGTGTCCTATAGGCAGTATAGATGCTGATGCTTTGTTTTGAGAGGTAAGAGAATTCAGTCCTGTGGACATGCTGTGCCACGTGGCCTCAGGGACAAAGAGCAGCCTGCTTCTTTTACCTCTGTCACCAAATATTTGGTCCATCCTTACACTTCCTCAGATCTATCAACGTTCACCTCTTTCAGGAAATAGTGGAAGGGTATATAAACCATCTTCCATCCTTGGTACATATGTCACCCTTTTATTCCTTTAATAAGAGTCTTTAGCTCTGCAATGTCTACTGCAATGCATCTCCAAAATAGCTTCTCTCTGGGAAGGCAGGTTAAGAAGGAGTTGAAAATTAATGATACAATCCTTAAAAAGGGTTAACTCCTAACTTATTCTTTTAAAGTCTCTCCCAATTATCATTGGACTACAAATGACTTCTAAAACTATACCTCACAAGCATAGAATAGTTTCTAAAGGGACTACTGAGGGGAGACCTTATTGCTCTCTACAGCTACATGAAAAGAAGTTGTAGAGAGGTGGGTGTTGGTCTGTTTTCACAAGTCACAACTGATAGGACAAAAGGAAATGGCATCAAGTTGCACCAGGGGAGGTTTAGGTTGGACATTAAGAAAAACTTCTATATCAAAAGAGTTATCAAAGACTGGAATAGGCTGAACAGGGAATGGTTGAATCACCTTCCCTGGATGTATTTAAATGCTGCCTAGGTATGGTACTAAAGGATATGGTGTAGTATTTGTCCTGGTAGAGTTAGGTAATGGTTGGACTTGTTGATGATCTTAAAGGTCTATTCTGTGATTCTGTGTGATACTCTTTGGGACCTGACTAACTAGCTTAAGGTTTTCACTGTCTGAAATTCTGACTGCCTTAAGATGAATACATTTAAAGTATTCTCCATGCCTCATAGCCAGAACTGGTGGTATGAATTGAACCTCAGTGTACCAAGCTAGTTAATGCCTCCAAATGCTCAAAACAGTTAGGCCTATGTGTAGGGTGCTGGTTCCCAATGCTTCTTTATTATTGAGAGTGTACAAGATTGTCAGAGGCTATTTGGTAAGATTTACTAGTCCTGCTGAGTCCTTGCACAGTTACAAGAGACCTACCTCACATCTGTGTTTGTTATGAGAAGTCATTTTAAAATGAGTGGAAAAAAAATGCCTAAGGTACTACTGCAGTACTTATCAAAACCTTCAGCCTCTAGTTTAGCAAAGAAAACTAACAAACTCCAAACTACTCAGGGTGATATAATGTGCAGCAGGTACAGCCCAGAGGAGGTTGTAATTTACATAAAACAGAGACTTAGAAATAATTTTTTAGAAAGTTATAACCTGGACTGTCAAACTTCTGAAATGTACAGACTCAGGAGTTGTAATTTCAGAAAAGGATTTTAAGATGCTGTAGTTACACTTCATTTCTAATGTAATTCTATTTCTTTGTTCATTTCCTGCGTGACATTTACCACACACAAAGTCATCGTGGGATGTATAGTTATAATTATGTATCTACTGGTGAATTACATGCAGTTAGACTCACAGAACTGTTTACCCAAAAGAAGTGACTGTTTTATAAAAGATGATGTAAAGTATTATTCACAGAATTGTTCTTTTTAAGGGACAGTGAATCTAGTAACTGTTCCCTGACTTCTTGAATAAGTGAGACCTTGCGTGTTGCTCATAACAAGCTCAGTACAGAAATTCCTGTCATCTTCAGCCTCTGCATGGTATATCAGTCTGTACTTTGTAAATAATTCCCAAGCAGATGAAGAAATACCTAAAATTGAATTCCAGAGAGATATGATAACAGTAAAGGTGCTTCTGTGTGGAATGCACTGATGCTAATTATCCACACACAAGATACTACCCAATTTCTACTGACACTATCTGTATCTGGAATCCTCAAGGCATCTATTTCAATTGTTATTTTTTAATTCTATTTTCTAGAAGGATATATAATTTATCTGTTCCATGAATACTGTGTACACTGAAGTATCTTATTTTCTGGCAATGATTTAATATTTCATTAGCATCTCCTTTACTCACTCTTTAGAGCACCATTTTGTTTCATTTGCTGCCAAAGTAGGGCTTAACTAACCTCTGTTCCCATAAATAAGGATTTTTCTGCAGATTGTCCTGCTCTGCTGCTCCTCCAGCCTCCAGATAATTTTCTTTCCAAACAGTTCAATTATACCTCAAGCTGTAGCTAAACAAGTTTAACAAGCAGCTGTCTCATTTAAGCAGCTATTGTTCCATCCCCTTCCTTCACTTATTCCTACTCCACACAGTGAAATAGTTCAACAAATGCATTCACATTTTCCCATGTTCATTCTAACCCTGCTCAGCCCCCAGCTTAACTCACTGTGCAGCCTCCCAACAACCAGGCCAGCATAAATTGAAGTAGCATGTGAACAAGAGCTAGTGACCAGGGA
Source organism: Todiramphus chloris collaris (assembly GCA_025345505.1). Lineage (NCBI taxonomy): Eukaryota > Metazoa > Chordata > Aves > Coraciiformes > Alcedinidae > Todiramphus > Todiramphus chloris. The sequence continues at coordinate 33,655,280 of JANVCC010000018.1, read as the reverse complement.
CCGAGGTTTTGTAAAAGCTGCCCCTCCTGCCAAAAGAAATGCCCATCAAAGTGCACCCTTCACTATTCATACTTTACTCACATTTCCAATACTACCCTACTGGAATATTTTAGTATTATTAGGGCATTTCTTCAATAAAAATAATGCAAAATAAGTACCTGATTCATTATACAAGAGAAGTGAAACAGGGAATAGTTTTTTCCTAAGTATTTAGAAATCAAGGACTAGAAAGACATCTTCTGTTATCAAGTGATGATGGTGGCAACCTCCTTGTGGTGATGTCTGAGCTGTTACCCAGCATTATGCTGGGTTGGAGTCATAGAAAATACATATGATCTAGGATGAGGACAGAAATATATTCAATCTGTGTCAACAGTCTCCTAATTTGACAAGTTAATCTGATCTTGTTCCATAATGAGACTACCTCTGTGTGGGCATTCACTCTGGCAGCTCTAGCTCATGTTGGGTTTCATTGGATCCCACGACTGTGGCGCTCAAGGCTGACAGCTGTATTTTGCTGCAGAAGTGAAGAGTTGTCACTCCTCAGATAGGAAGCCCTTAAATTTCAGATGACACAGAGAGGGACACAAGGGAAGATGCATGCACCTATGCATAGGGCATGTCTTAGGGCAACTCAAATAATCATTGATCTCAATAGTTCCCTCTGAGGTCTGTAGAAGCAAGACTGTGTGTACACTTTTGAATTGTGTGCCCAAATCATGGCAATAAGGGAAGACAAGGCTGGGGTGTATGTTGCTGGTGCTATATGATACTTCACCCTGGAGGCCTTATCAGGCCCCTCTGAGAGCAAAACTGGTGGTAGGTATTTGAGACACTTACTTGCTGCTTGTCAGGAAGATTTTGCAATTTAAGGCCATGAAAAGACAAAAGAAAAGATGGGTTGTGTTTGGGGTTTGGTACTCCTCAAGGTCTGGAGTCAAATTTTCTTTTCCTTATGCCATGTCAGTAATACTGATAAGCTAAGTAACTGTCTACTGTTGCCAGGGCCTAAAGCCAGCTCTGAATGCAGCCACATCGCATAATAACTTTCTTAAACTGATCAAACTCCACTCTAAAACTGCTTAGGTTTTTTGCTCATCTTCTCCAAGGGAAAGGTTGGTCTTTTAGTATAATTAGGGATGCAAATTGAACTTCCCACCTATGTACATATATATGTACTTTTGCCAGAACTATCCTCAAGTAGCTCTTTTCCTTCCCTGGTGTGTATCTGTCCTCCTCAGTGTGTTTATGGACAGAAAGCGTATCGTTCCAGTCTTCCTTGGTTGAATATTCCAAGCTCTTCTATTCCTCTAACCTAGTCTCCTCATTTACCCAAGGTCATAACAACCCATCTCTGTACCTGCCTTGGTCTGAATTCACCTTTCCTGAACACTGCCAGCTAGAGGTATACAGATCTTGAAGAGGCAGAGTTAGGTTTTGATGAGTTAGGTATTACCAACCAGTCTGGCTATAACCTAGCAACCTAAACACAGTCACAAAGATTCTCTGTGGGAGAGCAGTAACTAACAGAGCCTGAAATTTCTCCCCTACTCCCCCCCACCTGCTTCTACAGTAAATATCAACCCTCTGAATATTTTGAAAGAATCCCAGACCTCTAATACCAGTTTTTCCCCTCCAAGAGTTTATAAGAATTTGAACTTTTTTCAGTAGAAGTATTCCTGATTCTTCCTCTAATATGAATTATACTTCTTTACTAGAGTGCTTGGTCTAGATCTGTTTTTGAAGACTCAAGCAATACAATGTAGGAAAATCTACCAGTCTCTTGCTCCAGGTTGGTTTTTAATGAATATTAAATTTAGCAACAGTTGGAACAAGAAAAAAAAAGAAAAAAAAGTTGAAAGGAAATTAAAACCTGTAGAATTCTTATCCTTTATTCTTATCTGTTATTCTCTTACTCTTATCTGAACTCACCCTCTTTATGCAACAACAGAAGTCTGGGATGCGATTTTGCTGTAGGTGCATTGACTGCTTTCCAGAACTCTAAGCAGAGGAGGAACATCTTTTGAGTTAGGTACTTGGACAGCCTTGCTGAGACTCAGCAGTCCGAGCTTTCCACTCCAGTCTTACTGAAACTAAAGAGTGAGCAGATACATCTCCTTTCAAGATAAGAAGCTAACATTTTCATACATCATTAAGGTGATCACTGTTATAACTACCCAATTTCCAGTACAAGAATTGATTTATTGATAGGAAGGTACAGTTTGATGTAGCATTCCAAGAGCAGAGCTTTGTGCCCGGAAGTATCAGAATATAATTGTAATATTTTTGCTAAAAAAGGCATGACTAAGAGAACTGCAAATTTGGAACTTTATGTTTCAAAACAAAGTTCTCATTGCAAATATAAACAATGAAATTTCTGAATTAATTTCCTCTGTGAATTCCAAAGAAGCTAATCAACATGATAAAGTAATATACTTTAGCTAGCTTTTGCATTTTATTTCAATCAGTCTTAGTTGACAACTAATTCCTTCTTTTTTATGAGAGTAAATACATCAGATGACATTTCAAAATGTTATAAAGGAAATGAAAATGACTAAAGAAAAAAGCAGAAGCAAAGCTTGTCCATCAAGCAATCAACAACTAAATCTGCCCAAAGACAACAATTTGAAAGGAAAATCTATAAAATAAGATGTGTGGACATGGTTTCAGGTTTTGGCCAAAAGTAAATCTATAAATTCAGTGGAGCAATCTAAAGAGGAAAATCAAATTCAGCCGAAATAAATACTCACTACTGTCAGTAACATTTAAATTAGAAATATCTTGAGTCACTAATTTTGGGTTTAGCTCTATGTTTTCCTTTTTTGTTTGTGATACTTATATTCAGACAAAACTACTTTTCCATTTAGCATTTTTCTGCATTCTTATGTAATCTCCATTATAAAACCCTTGTTGATAAATGAAAAAAAAAAAAATTAATTGCAAAGCAATCGACATCCAGGCACTACTTGGATCACTGAAATGCAGCTAAAAACCAGCCTAAGACAATTTCAGTTTCCATCCTGAATAGGTAATTAATCTGTAGTTCATAAGAGTTACATGTCATTCCCAAGGTCTTTAAGAAGCAGTGGGAAAAGTCTGTGGTCCCTTTTGATACAGGACACCATTGAAAGAACTACTTAAAAAAAATAAAAATCCCTTTCCTGATACTATAACACAAGCTCCATTTCTTGAGATCACTTCTATGTTGACAACAAGAACAAGACCAGGGAATGAGTTTAGACACCAAATTACTGGTTGTCCAGAAGACTTGTTCTCCTGCATCATAGCAGTTTTGACCCAGGCCAACTATCAATCTCCAGGCAGTACTAGGTGTAGTTTGAGGGACACAAAGGATCAGGAACTATTTCTAGTTGACACTAGAGGCTCTACTGGGCTTGAATTCCTCAACCCTACACAGTCCTCCAGCACTACTCCAGAAGGTTTAGCACCACTGAATACCCACATGCACTTCAGTCATGGCCTGGGGGAATACAATACCAAATTTTACTATAAAAGGCTGCAACAAAATCCTAACATCATTTCAGTGAATCTGAGATTCAAACCGAGTAAGACAAAATAGCTCCCTTCCCATCTGAGAAAGTCAGATCTTATATCTTAGGTCTGGAGGGGTTCAAGAAGAGGCCTGAAGATATATGTGACACATCTAGCCTATATAATTTGACATCAGGATCAGAGAACATTGATTCATTAAGCAGAAGTCAAAAGGAGTTCCATATGATAAAGTATATAAATAAATCTCTGAAATCTGGAAAGAATATCAGGGAATTGATGAGGGTAGGGACACAATGTAAAGGATATTCTACGTAAAAAAGCATTTTCAATCTGGAAGAAGCAGCTTCTAGTCACAGAGAAGTGAATCAGAGATCATCTGTTCTTTAGAGGCAATAGCGAAGAAAGGACATAGAGCAACCCTGTTAAAATACTTCTTCCTCCACACTTACTAGTCTTGTTGCTTTGGTGAATATGATCCTTCTTGTGGAGAGACCAGAAGGGTGAAAATCAAGGAGGGGAGAGGTGTTGGAAGAAGCACTGGTGTAAGGGCACATGCCTCTATTGTGCACAAAGGGATCCATTCTCTGTTAATTGAAAGTCACAGTATCTCAGCCTCCTCCTGTTCCAAAGCCTTTATCATTTTAGCAGCCCTCACTGGACTTGCTCCAGTATGTCCATGTCTCTTTTTTACTGGATGTCCCAGAACTGAACCCAGTATGACAGATATGTTTCACTAGTGCTGAGCTGAGGGGAAGGATCACCGACCTCGACCTGCTGGCAATGCTTCCCTCCTAAAACACCCCTGCATACGATTGGCCTTCTTTGCTGCAAGAGCACATTACTGGCTCATGGTCAGCTTGTTACCAAAAAGAACCCCTAGTTGTTTTCTGCACAACTTTACTAGACTTAGAGCAAGATGGGAAAAGAATAGTTTGGGAAATGAATCAAGAATCATAGAATATTTACATGATTCTCTCTGGATTAGCCTTAAAATGATAAACCTGACACCGAAACAAATGTTAGAGCAAAGACGCTCTGCCTTCTGGCTCCTTTCAGCAAGTCTCTAGTATGGCCATGTAATGCACCATTATGCAAAGACATGATGTAGTCTGAGATCTAATCCAAAAGGTACTTTTCCTTGAATGAATAAAAACAATTGCACACCAGTTGTTTCTATTCTATGAATAACATTTATAATAATCTTACTCCACCAATTATATTCGTATTCCATGAATAATATTAATGATAATAGCTAGAAACCTGTAAGTCAGATAGAAAAGTTCTTGGTGTATCTTAAGAGAAATAACTTTTTTTTTTTCCCCCATTTCTTTTCTATTTTACACTTAGATAATTCTCCAGGTAAATGTGGAGATCTTAAAAAATATTGTTCATTCCATAACCAAAATAATTATAAAACCCCTCACAACATTGAATTTGCTACCCATGGAAGAGACACTTTCCTTTTTTCTCCAAGTCCTTCACATTTGCAATAAAATAAATCAAGTTCCACATCTGATAATTCTTTACAAATCACTGAAGCTTTGATGTGTTGTAAAAGCTTCAGAAAAGTCACTTTGTGATCCTTCAGCAAGTCAATATCTAATGCAGAATGTTTGGTGATGATGCTGTTGTTAGGGGGGCTGTAATATTCATGATTATAATACCAACATTTGGAGAAGAATATTTAGGGAAATAAAATCTAGTTGTTACGGAAAAAAATTCAGCCTAAGGGGATAGTACAGTGCTGCTTGAAATATTTAAGTGCTTGTCTGTATATAAATTATAAAATTAAAATCAATGTGCATTTCAGGATGCTACCTTGAATAAGTTAAAGATTTTGACTTTAAAAAGCAGCAGTAGCAGCAACAGCACCCATGCTTCTGAATACTGGAAGCTGATAAGGCTGATAGCTAGATATGCCTAAAAGCCTGTGTTCATCACAAACTGCAAGTCCACTTTTCAGAAGCCATAGCTATTCTTACAGCACCACGAGCGCTGGCAGCCAAATAGGATGACAAATCTGACTAGACACCTATCCAAGAAGACACTGCAAGTGACATTTTAAAAGAGATATGCTAAACAAGTCCTACAGGTATATGGAAAAGACCATGATAAAGCATTCCTTTGGACAGCAAGTTGCTCTCAAATGATATCAAGTGATCCTGGAAACTGGAATAGATGGGGTGAAATTCATGTTTCAGACAGAGAGTTTTGTTTTATTTCCTAGCTAAATATATATTGTTCCAGATATTAATTTGTTATGTGTCATCTACATTTGTAAGAAAAATCCTTATTTTTCCCTCAATTTTAATTTTTTTTTTTTATAGTTGTACTCTGTGTTTGCAGACAAAGCACTGCCACAATGTAAATAGTGAATCCTAGTGAATTGTGACAAGCTGGTGTGGTAATTGTACTGTATATGCAGAATGGCTGTTCCAGACTAGCTTGCATATATTCATACAGTCTTCAGGGTTCTGATGTTTTGCAGATGTGAAAGATTTTCTCAATAGCAACATAACATTTTTTTTACCCCATTTCATTGATGTTGCAGGTCGCACTGGTAACTCAGTAACATCGTACAATGCAAGAATAGAGTGGTCACACAACCCGTGGAATGAAAATGGGAAGAAAATAAATTTGTATTAAGGAGTGTATAGAAAGATTTGTTCTCACTGAGACATTTGAAATTCTCAGCTTCCCTGATTAGGAAAAAGAAGATTGTGGCCTTCCAGTATCTTAAGGGGACCTACAAGAAAGCTGGGGAGGGACTTTTTAGGCTGTTGGACAATGACAGGACTAAAGGGAATAGACTAAAGTCAGAAATAGGTCGATTCAGATTAGACATTAGCAAGGATTTCTTCACCATGAGGGTGATGAGACACTGGAACAGGTTGCCCAGATTGGTGGTGGAAGCCCCATCCTTGGAAGTTTTTAAGACCAGGCTGGATGGGTCTCTGAGCAATCTGATCTAGTGGGAGCTGTCCCTGCCCATGGCAGGGGGATTGAAACTAGAGGATCTTTAAGGTCCCTTCCAACCCTGACAAGTCTATGATTCTATGGAAGTCCTGGAAGGTACTTAGTTGGGGAGGGGGGATTAAAAAGAAGAAACCCATTAATTGTTCAGAAATTCATTATGTAATGATGTAGATGACAATCATGATCAGTACTTTACTGATATAGCCCATTCCCAGAAAAAAAAAAAAATGGAGTCAACAGTTGGGTTTTTTGTTTTGTTTTGTTTGTTTGTTTTTTAAACTAATTTAGTAAATTCAGCAGCAGAAGACTTGTGATTTCAAAGAACTGTATGCTTTCTTGTGAAAAACAACACCAATAAAGATTGTAGTAATTTCGAAGCACTGTGCATCACCTATAAAGAGGAGACACTCTTTTAGGTCTCCTAACTATGTGTTAATCCAGTGACTGCCAGAAACAGGAAAGGAATGGTTTACACAGATTGGTTCTAATTCCCTTCCCTAAACTTCCCTTAGTGTCTGGACTCTGAGATGGATGGACCATTGGTTTAACCCAGCATGGCAGATATTCCAAGGTTCACAGCCATAATTAGGACAAAGGTGAAATTGCTGCATGTCCTTAAATTTGAAGAATTTCCATAATAAATAAACATAATTTGTTCCATAATGTAGATGCTATGAATAGTATCTTAGCTTTGCTTTGAAGCATGTAAATGTTACCTCTCAGTAGAATGTCCTTAGTGTGCTTCCAAAAGTTGTAGCCTGTTTCTATGCTAACATATCATTAGATTTAAAAAAAAATATTTTTTTAAAAGTATACATTCTTTTCACAGCTCAGTTAGTTGTTTCTGATGACTAAAAGAACTTCAGTGGATTCTATTGAATATAATAAAATATTTCTTAGATCTCCAATAACAACACAAGTGTACATTATTAATACTCGTCAAAATAAGACAGTTGAAACTTCATTTGCAAAGTACATTAGTCATTGGCAGAATAGATATTTATCGCATATTTGAGGCAAAACACCTTGTTTGCTAAAGTCAACAAGAAAAAAAAGAAGTTATTTCTATTGAACTAAATTTGCCATACAGAATTGTTAGGATTTGAAGCCAGGAGCAAGCTTTGATCTGTCTTCAGCAGAGCCTATGTGCTTTGTTTCAGCTTGCACACTCAAACAGAAGAAAAATAGCCTCTGCAATTGCATTTAAAGACATCTTAAGCAATTTAAGGAGAAGTTGTACTAACAGCCCCTAATAATGCAGCATTCCTTAGCTGAGGCACAGCACAGTCAGGGAGAAGAGCAGCTTCCAGCTGCCTACCTGCATACGATTTCTCCACTCCTAGGCAACACATGGTTATATTTCTGTTATGGGAAATAATCTTTGTAAGATTTACTCAAAGGAGACAGCTAGAGTATTGCCAGAAGAATAGAAGAGAGAGCCTCAAAAATAGGCTGAACAGAAAGAATTGCCCTAGTCCCTGGGATGTGCCCATCCCTACTTAGCAAAAGTGCTGTCACATCTTAACTTGGTTTCATTGCCTTGAATGGTCCCCTAAGACAGCTCCTTTTAAAACACTTTGAAGAATAAAAGCCTTACTTTGAGAGCGGTGCCTCCTACACAGGCTTGAAATAAAGGGGGCTCTTCAGGGCTTGGGAATTTTTTAAACACCTTTTCTTCATGTAAGAAAAGTAATAATTTTTTCAGCACCTTTCTTAAACATTTACTGGGAAAGGGAAATATTAAGTAACAATGTCAGTGACGCTATTGGTGAATTTCAAGAGACAAGTGAGTGGTCTGTCGTGATGTTAAGTGCCTGATGGAAAGAGTTTGTGAATTTATTTAAAACGCTGTATATCCAGACTACATCTTACAGTGTTTTGGAGAAAGATGTAAACCCCAAGAAATATGAAGGCCAACAAGTCCCAGAAGTGACACAAATAACTTATCCAATTGTTTTATCATATTAATGTCAAACATATATAAAGAAAATTTGAAAATAACCACATGCAAAATGTATCTTCATTACTAACAATATTTTCATTTAAAAAATAAACAGGATCTAAAGGTTATAAAAATCTGCCATGGCAGTAAGGGAAACAAAAGAAAGATTTGTGAACACAGGAACACAAGTGTTTTTAATGGAAAATTAAGCTCATACATTTTAATCCTTATTAGTCCAATCCCAACTGTCAACAAAAATGTATTTCATTCAAACTTTACAAAGAAAAAGGCTTTAAGAAAATGCTTTGTGATATTCTTAACCATAACAGTCATTCAGTATTGCCATATGCATTAAAAAACGCATTGAAACATGAATCTAAGACACTATGTGAAATTATGTTTCAACTTTATTTTAACCACATTTTAAGCTTTTGCCCTAAACTACTTTTTTTCTACTTATTAGTCTTGATAGACATCTCCCTAAAATTCCCAGTGGTGTTCTTATGTGTGCTGGGATGGAGTTAATTTTCTTCATAACAGTCCATATGGTGCTGTCTTTTAGATTTGTGACCAAAGCAGTGTTGATAACACACCAGAATTTTAGCTGTTGTAGGCTGTGGGTGCACAAGTGTTTGGGAGGGGACATGGCCAGGGCAGCTGGCCTGAACTGATCAAAGAGATGTTCCATCCCATATAGCATTCTGCTCAGCAAAACAGCCCAGGAAAGTAGTCATTGCTCCAAGACTGACTGAGCATTGGTCTGCTGGTGGGAGCTGGTGAGTGACTGCCTTTGCATCACTTGTGGTTTTCTCTTTTTTCTTCACTTATCAAACATTTTTTCTCTCAACCCATGAGGTTTTCCTCACTTTGGCCCTGTGATTCTCTCCCCCATCCCTCTGTGGGGGAGTGAGCAACTGGGTGGAGGCTTAGCTGCCAGCTGGGGTCAACCCACTGTGCTATTTTTGTCTCTGAGCTAGGTCTTTATCAGAGCTTCCTATGGCTTTTCAGGAGAGCACAGAAGGTTGAATTTTGTTGCCCTAAAATAAAGACCTGTGATGCTCCTGTTCCTGGCACAGGAAAAGCTGAAGGAGTCTGGGGGAAGAGGAGAGCCCTAAGAAATCCAGCTTGCTGCTCTTGTTCATTCCAGACACGTACAAAGAGGTAGGCACAGCAATAGCTGCTGCTGTTGGAAGAGTGTGCTCCCATCCTGCATCCCCATCCTCCTCAAAGGATAACTTATTCTGCACACACCATCACCCATGCATTTTGCAGGGGCAGCAGCAGCAGCAGTCAGCCTGGTTTTCCAGGGTTCATAAATGGGAGTAGGTAGTAGTGCCTCTGCTATGCTGCCACCCCAACAGCCTGTTTTCTTGGGCAGCAGCCTGTTTTGCCCAGGATTGCAGACAGACATGAACTTCAGAGTGCTTTTAGTAGACAAAGCAATCTTCCATTGCCTTCAAGGTGCCATTGCCCTGAGAACAAGGGTGATGTATCAATAGCCCCTTTCTGTAAATGCTGTAACAGAGATGACTCCACTGCTTCTATCCATTCAGGGGTTCCCCTCATTATATTTTGTTACAAAAAGTGAACAGAAAACAGTCTAATCTTTGTAACCACATGAGTCCTTGACATGTAACTCATTAGCAACAAACAATCTGAGAATTTTATGAGTTCTTAAGGTTTTGAAATTGTTTTGTATTTCACATTGGAACAACACACATCTTTTGAAACAAAACCCGTTTGAAAAATGGCACACTATTAAAATTGTCTTTTTTTAGATCAATAGTACCAGGTTTTCATTTCAAATCTCTATTCCTACTACTACCAGAAGTGACTGGAGTGCCCTGGATCTCACAAACCCTTCTATTGCAAATATTTCCTCAAAGTCAATACCTCATTGCAAATATGTCTTTCCAGACAGTCCTATATTCTCCTGGATACTCTTAAAGTAATAGAAAAAGGTTAAGAGTTTCTTTTATTTGAACTGATACATGAATATTTCAGCACTGGTAACATGCTTTAAGAGGTTGTTTTGATACTTATCTGAGCTACTAGTGAAACACTGTTTGGAGTGTTGAGTTTGTGCTTCTGACTAACTTATGCCTGAAAATGAGATGTCACCAAAGGTCCTACAGACTGGTGAGGCAAAAGAGAAAGAAACAGGACAATTAATTCCCAAAAAATGAGAAACAGGATGTGGAAATTTCACAGAGGTTTGGAAAACCAGGGAGAAGAATGAGACCAAAACCATCAAGGTGATTGCATTTAAAACAAACAACAGATCACAATTCAGACTGACATATGACTGACACACAGAGAGAAGAGGTAAAGTACAGATAAAGTAACTCAGACAACAACTTTCCAGTGCAATTTTAGCTGGAATGAGCAAGTGATTGCAAAAGCCAGTGATTGGTAAATTAATTATTGAGACATCCAAAAACACTCAGAAAGACTTAAGGAATTCAAAGGCAGACTTACTAATGAGACTATTGGAGCAAGTAGGGTAATGACTCTCAGCAATGTGGTTATGTTCCTGGTGTTTGTAGTGGCAGACTTTGACCAATCAAGTGTGTCTATATACAGTAACACAGAGGAACATTTATTGTAATTTTTATATCACCACCTACAGATGATGCTGTGTATATTTATAATAAGATTCTCCAGCCCTTGCTGTTCTCTTTTTCATCCTCCCACTTCTTTTATTCAAGTAAGAAGATAGAGATGGGCTAAAAGTTACATGAAAAGGATAACAGTGTTTAAAAACTGCAAGCATTTAAAAGTGCCTCCTATGAGTTTTGTAAATGTGACTGGCAGACTATTCACCAATTAAACCACTGGATTTGTAATTCTAAGATGCTGATGCAGAACATGCAGAAAAAGGTGACCATAGATTCCTAACACATTGACTTCCCACCTCACCTCCAAGCACAGGGGGCTGATTAGTACAGCCACCTTCAGAGCAAGAAGTTCTTGTTCATGTTTGGACAGATGTCATCAGTGGCTGTGTCAGCTTGGCCAGGCAGTGCTCTGTGTCCTACCATGCTGGGTCCCAGGAATGTGCCCTCATCCATCACATAACTCCAAATGAACATGAGATATATGTCATTCCCTGACTTGCCTAAGGAAGGAAACTGAGGCTGAGTCGAGCTTCATAGTTATTTAAGTTTTCTTAACTAATTCTTTAAGTTTTCTTTGAGTTTTATAGTTCTTTATTTTATTTTTTTTTAACTCCCTTGTATAGTCTTTTGATCTTCCACAGCTGTGGCCTGTTCTGTAAGGTAACCTAGGCAACAACTGGGGATTAAATGGTTGGATAGGTCAATTGTTTTTAACTGGTTAACCAAGAAAGCAAAGAGGAACCAAAAGCCGAAGGCAAGGAGAAACCATTTAAGACCAGGATGGCACATCTCCAAAGGGAAAGGTCGAAAGTACACTGTGAGGAGGACTTGCAGCCTTCATCCTCATGAGCCCTGAGGACAAACACCAGATGGCAATACGCATGCACCAGGGCGTGGGATTAGGGGCGTGTAATATTATAATGATGTTAAGAATATTATAATGGTTTCCTGGAATTGTTATGTATATGTATGTATCTGCTTTATAAAATGGAACCTATTTCACTTTTCAATGTGCAATCTAGGTGGAGCTATCCCCTTTTCACCCAGCATGTGTGTGCAGCACTGAATAAACATACCTGCTTTATAACTTATCCGGTTGTAAAGTTTGTTTCTGTAAGTCGAGGTGAGTGCAGAGATGGAGAGGTGAGCTTCAGTGTCATTGGCAGATGGGGCACAGATCTCTGGGGAGCACTGGATAGTGTATTTACTCTGCAGCATAGCCACTCTTCACCCTTTCTATGCATGTCAGTGGTGACTCCCCTCTTTTCCATGCCTTAGCCATACTGGCAGAAGGGAATACAGCAGCCTGGTGGAGTGGATTGAAAGAATACAAGAGAACTTATGTCAGCATACAGGAGCTTCTGCTGCACATAGTCCCACTTCTTACATTCAATTAAGAAGAGAGAGATGGGCTAAAAGATACATGAAAAGGATCACAGTTGTTTCAATAATACAAGAACCTCCCCAGCCGTTGGTGAAATGCATGGTCATTGCCCTCCCCAGATCTGAAGCATCTCTTGTGTTTTTGTGTTGTCCTTTTCCCTTTCCCTTTCCCTTTCCTTCTACAAAACTTGTATCAAACTAAAACCTCATGAGGACAATTACATCACCATGACCACTGATGCTGTCAGCAGGCACTGGGGAAGTTCCAGGCTGGACTCAGCAAAAGACAGGAACCAAATTCAGGAGCTGGATTCTTGAACTGGATTTAGGGATTGGGATTGGGATCAAGGGCAGAATAGCCAGAGTCCTCCTCAGACTCTGGCCACTGAAGAAGAGAGCTTGAGTCTCGTGATTCCTCAGCTTTATACAAAATATGATGTATATGGGCTGTAATCCCTCATTGGTCGGTTTAGGGTCACCTGTCCTGTTCACTTCTCCCTGCAGGTGTGGCCTTTTACTTGCTGCAACCACAATGATGAACACAAGATTTAGCAGTGATCTTGGTCTCCATAGAAGCAAGTATAAGCAAGGCCTTTCTGCACACCAATCCTTGATACTAACTCTAAACACCGTGTGTTATCACTGCTAGAAGCAGACATTGTCTGTGAAAACATGCTGCTAACTTCAGAAAGTGCTGTCAGTTAGAAGAGACTGAGCTGAAAAGTAAAATCACTGAACAGTATTCATTTTCTTCTAACTCAAACCAGGACAATGGCTCACATAGCTTGACTTATGAGTCTTTTGTCATATTTTATCCCCTCACCCATCTAAGGATGGGGAGTGATGGAGTTTCTTTGTGTGTAACTGGTGGCCAGCCATTTGCAACTAACACATAGATGTAGTTTTATGTTGCTGCAGATCATCTGTTTAGAATTGGTTTGTGTTACATAAAGTCTAATACAAGCAAGGTAGGTACTTCCATTCTTCCTGAATCCTCATGGAGGTACATTTGTTAAAAAGAAATATAATTTTGAAAATTTTAACATTAGAGAAAAAAAGATGAGGCACTTCAGCTTGATACCTGTCTCCTGAAGAATTGCTTGCCTTCGGAAACTTGCTTCCCCTAGCACCTTTAGTTGCTTAAGCTCTGCGCTCTCCCACTCCTTCAGCAGCCCAGCTCCCTGTGTTCAGTAAAAGGAAAGTGTAGATGCCTGAGCTAGTGGTGCAAATGACACTCGCAAAGCTGCTCTACACTTGAGGCTGGCACCAGGCCACCAACAGCTGTAGCAGTGAGCATTGCAAAGTATAAATTTCCCTTTGGAGCTTGCCCCTGGTGTCTTGGGATGATAATTCACCTCCTCTGAAGTAAACTGCCTCTGAAAATTATTTTTTTCTTGAGGATTCTAATGGACATTTTGCTCTAAACTGTTGTATTTCCAGATAAGGTTTTAGACTTGAAGAAACTACATTTTATAAGGTAAAACAGTTTTGCTGAAAAAAATTACAATAAACACAGGATAATGCTGTATTCCTTCCTCCTACTTACCTCATTCATTAGGAAATATAGAAACCAGTTGGAAGGAGTTGGATGTCTTTATGTGAGAAAACCGCTTGGGAGCTTCCTGTTAACAAGAAGAGAAAGCGTGAGATTGAAGAAAGTGTGCTGCCTTTCTCACCTCCTCTGTACTACACAAGACTGGATGCATGTTGCCACCTACCAGCACAATATAGTGCTGATGTAGTTTACAGATTTCTGTTTTATTAATTCTATTACAAGCCCTGTGATCTTGTCTGATTATGGGAGGTGAGTCTGGACAAGTCTCAAGAATAGTGAAAGCAGTGTTACCCCAAATATCATAAAAATTATAATCAAAATCAAAAACATTGTTCTGTTTGCAAGTCAGGAGCCACATTACTTTTTCATTTGCTCAAAGACCCTTTCGTACTATTTCCTTCTTCCTGAGCTATGGAATCCACACAGTGGCACATCTGTGATTTCTCACAAGCTATTTGGGCAGGTCTTCCTTCATGATTGGGACATCCACTTAAGCTGTTTAAATTTAGAAACAGAACATTTTACCAATAATAACTTTAGTTGAATTAAATGGTACTTATTAGCAGCCACAGTCTCATCATGGAAGTTCTCTGTCACTGAGATGTATAGCACTACAGAATTATTCTAAAATTTCAAGATGTGCATGAAGTCTTACTCATTTCAATCAATTAACTCAGGTCCCTGTTAACATCAGTTCCAGCTGGTAAATTACTGCAGCTTTGGGACTACAGCAGAGGCTGTACCTGTCTTTTATTTTTAAATTATTTGAATTAATTAGTCTTCTATAGGCTGTACAACCACACTCCAAGGAATTATCCCAACTGAATTCCAGAGACACTAAAATAATTCAGATTAGTTATACTGGTATTTAACTAGTCATCATAGTCAGCTGAGATGTAAAAACTCAAAATACTGACATGTCACACACACAAGGAGGAGAGAGAATAAAGAAAGCAGCCGAAAATATTAGATGTCTATTGTTCATATGCTAATGCACGATAGATATGAAGATTATTAAGAATAGTCCTATTCATTCTTATTATCCCCGCTAAGTATAGCATCATTATTTCCTGAACTTTCCTTAGAATAAATGTGAGGAAAAACTTTAATGAATTCTCCTTTGAAGTCAGTTTTGGTGGCAGCTACTGTTCAAAAAATGTAGTAGGTTTTTTTTTCCTCCAAGATAATGACAAGGAATTGAATGATTGATAGGAAAAAAGTCGTGAATTTTCCTGTATTTCATATAGACATTCTCTACTGATTCTAGAGCTGTCATAGAGCACAGCCAGCTCTTGAAATACACATAGTTTAGAATATTTACTCTTGCAGTTTATGAAACAAATATACACTGTCCTTTCTGAACCTTCTTTAAAAGTTTACATAATTGCATTAGGTGAGGTTTGATCACAAAATTGGATGTCTGAGTTCTTTATGGACAAATTAAAAAGGAAACTAATTTTCAAAAATATTTTTAACATATTTTCTGGCATAAAGAAAATAAAAATCCACATTTTGATTTTGAAACCAGAACATGCCTAAAATGCCTAAATAAATGACACTTTCAAGATATATGATTGCAGGCAAAAAAAACCCAGCATCACTGCAATATTCCATATCCCTGCTCAAGGATCTTTATCTTTATTTCAGTCTTATTTTTTTCTGACAGATCCTACTTATAATTTTTCAATTATTAAAAAAAAAAAGGCTAGGCAGGAAAGAGAACATGTAGAACCTGCACAGTTTTTATTAAGTGGCTAACCAGAGACCCCAGTAAGAGGAAACATTCTTCTCTGTCTTAAGATTGCTGTTATATCTCTACATAAATCTTCTAGATAATCGCATATGGCTCTATCCTGCAAGATGGCAGGTGCTCTGTGTGAGATGCTCCGTTTTCTGATTGTTGAGTGGGAGTTGAGAAGTGATTTGGACTGTGTTACACTATGATGAGAAACTGAGCAAGAATTGTTTATTTTCATGTTTACAGTTCTGACTTAGTTGGAAAAAAAAAAAAAAAAGTGAAATATGCAGGGAGGGCTCATTAAACTCAAAATCCTGCAATTATCTGACCCCTCTGGGAGTAGACAGTCAGTGTATCCCTCATAACAGTTCAGAGTATTTCAAAAGAGAGGCAATGGGTATGCTTAGCCTTTTTTCAGAAATCCCATTCCAGGAGGCTCTTGCAGAAGATCCAAGAGATTTAATAAGAAAAGTTCAGAACAGTTTGTCCAGCTGAAAAATGAGGTTCTCTGGGAAGAATTATCTCCAGCAAGAGACATACGAGGAAAAAAAAAATGCTGGCTAGAAAACATTTCCTCTTCTGTACTTTCCTAGTCTTTGTTATCAAAGCAAGAATTACACTTTGAGTAAGATGAAAATATGTTCTTGATGTTCTGGTATTCCTGGCAAGAATGGGCCCCAGCTTAGAGACAGTAGTCCAGGAGACCAACTGACTAAACTTCACATTGCTGAAGCAAGGAGCAGGTGCCAGCAGGTTGGAAAGCTTCATTGGGGAGTAATGCTTTCTTGTTCAGTCACCAAAAGGGAAATTATTGCTAACAAGCTAACAGTTGTTCTATCCTGGTAAAATAATCTTTTCTGACACCTATTCCCTATTCTATGTATAAACAACACAAGAGTAGGCAATGCTCCATCCAGTAAGTTAAGCAAGACAGCTGTAAGTGCAGGCAGCTTGCAGATGATTCATTTTTAAACTACATGGTAATGAATAGTGCTCTTTCTAGAAGTGCAATAATCTTTGTTGACCTTGTTCAGTGGACAGTAATAAATGTCTGAAAATAAAAATCTGTATTCATATCTTGTTTTGCAAGATATGGCACTATGGCTGGTGAAAGATTTACAGGGGATTTTATTAGGACTTTAACACACAGTCTGCTATAAGTTAGTCTCTGGTCATCAAGGGGGGTGTCAGATATGCTCTGACTCACTGGGAGAGTTGAACTGAAAATGGCAACTTCCATACTCTTTGTGTGATAAGAGTGTATGACAGCTTGAATCATATAGATGGTCTTAATACAGAGTTGTAGCCCACCCTTCATCTATTACAGCACTCAGCATTGCTGGCCATGATCTCTTTCCCACTGTTGCTCTAGGGGTGCTGGGACAGAGACAGTGACCACCTTTCATACAGACATGTAGAGAAGGCATGGGATCAAACAGGCATGTTTCTAAGTGCACTCATGCAAGCCTAATTATAATCTGTCTAATAAACTCTGCATCTGGTTTTGGTTATCCTCAAGCCTCTGACTTAAAAATCCCTAAAAAATATTTTCTGGGCCTTATCAATTCTCAGATATCTTTTTACTGACTTTATTGGCTTTAACGATTCTCAGATCTCTTTTTACTGACTTAACATTAATGTGACAATGATGAGAAGAATGATTTCCACTAAAAATGAAAAACAATTTACTTACCTGAAACTCTTGTTTTCTGAAAGAAAATCTCCTAGCAGGCTGTCTTCATTCCTTAAAATGTTCGAGATCAACTAACAATTTCAATTGTTTAAGGTGACAACAGTTATTATTTCTCCATCAAGTGGTGACTATGTTTTTGCCTAATTATTGCTTCTTTTAGGAGCTCTCCTTGGAAAAGGAATGCACAAAAATAAAACACAACATAAACCTAAATCCCATCCAAAAGAAAACAAGATTCTGCAGTAAATAGTAAGAATGTAGACAAATATATAATATTTAGAACATGAACAATTCACAATAAATAATTTTTTTAATGGTGAGTAAATGAATATAAGGGCTGAGTCTAAAATACAGAATAATAGATAGTTACTGTATAGAAACCCCACTAAAATATTCCTAAACTATGTGAGATTCTAAAGCATTTTATCACATTCTTTTTGATCTTGATTTTGTACAAATCCTATTCTTTAACCCAAACCATTAATTTACAAAGGAGTTCTGAATCAATCAAAATTAAAATATAGTATTATTTTAAATCATGTATGATGAAGAGTTTGCCTTTTCAGCTTTGATGATAGGGTTGTATGAGCTCTATATAAATGGTTTTAATTGAAATTTGGAACATAGGAACAATCCTGGGGTGCAATTTTTGCACTGCATGGAACCATTCAAAGTTTTCAAGTCTGTGCAAAGTACAGAGGAGTATGAACAATGACAAGCCTCTGCTATTGTCTGAAAATTCATATGTACTCAGAGGGGAATTCCCTCTCTATTGTCTCTATTTTCTGACTTCTGAAAAGTTGAGGTCTGGGGATAAAAATCATAGAACCATAGAATCGTGGAGTGATTTGGGTTGGATGGGACTTTAAAGCTCATTTAGTTCCATCCACCCTGCCATGGTCAGGGACACCTCCCACTATATCAGGTTTCTCAAAGCCTCATCCAAGCTGACCTTGAACACTTCCAGGGAAGGGGACATCCCCAGTTTCTCTGGGCAACCTGTTCTAGTGTCTTACCAACCTCGGAATAAAGAATTTCTTCCTAATATCTAATCTAAATCTACCCTTTTACAGTTTAAAACTTCTATCCCCTGTCCTGTCACTACATTCCCTGATAGAGTCCTTCCCCGTCTTTACAATAAGCCCCCTTTAAATACTGGAAGGCTGCAATAAGGTCTCCTTGGAGCCTTCGCTTCTCTATGCTAAACAACTCCACCTCTTTCAGCCTGTCCTCATAGGAAAGGTGTTCCATCACTCTGATCATCTCCGTGGCCCTCCTCTGGACTCACTCTAATACGCTCATGTTTTTCTTGTGCTGAGGACTCGACAGCTGAATAGAGTAGTCCAGGTAGGGTCTCACCAGAGTGGAGCAGAGGCAAAGAATCACATCCCTTGATCTGTTAGTCACACTTCTTTTGATGCAGCCCAGGATGTGATTGGCTTTCTGGGCTGCAAGCACACATTTCTGGCTCACATTCAGTTTTTCATCCACCAACACCTCCAAGTCCTTCTCCGCAGGGCTGCTCTCAATCCACTTATTGCCCAGCCTGTGTTTGTGCTTGGGATTGCCCAGACCCATGTGCAGGACATTGCACTTGGCATTATTGAACTTCATGATGCTTGTATATAGGCCCAGCTCTCAAGTCTGTCAAGGTCCCTCTGGATGGCATCCCTTCCCTCCAGCATGTCAACTGCACCACTCAGCTTGGTGTCATCAGGAAACTTCCTAAGGATGCACTCACTGTTCATGATACCAACAAAGATGGTAATCAGTGCCAGTCCCAATAATGACCCCTAAGGAATGCTGCTTGTTGCTGGTCTCCACTCAAGCATCAAGCTGTTGACTGCAACAATTTGCATTCAACCATCCAGCCAACTCCTTATCCACTGAGTGGTCCATACATCAAATCCATGTTTCTCCAATGGATGTTGTATGGGACAAATTCTTTGTACAAGTCCAGGTAAATTATGTAAGTTGCTCTTCCCTTGTCTATCAATGCTGTAACCCTCTTGTAGAAGGCTACCAAATTTGTCAGGCACAATTTGCTCTTAGTGAAGCCATGTCAGCTGTCACCCATGACTTCCTTATTTTCCATGTGACCTAGCATAGTTCCCAGGAGTATCTGTTCCATGATCTTGCTGGGCACAGAGATGAGACTGACTGGCCTGTAGTTTCCTGTGTCTTCCTTTTTAAACTTTTCAAAAATGGGGGTTATGATTCCCTTTTTCCAGGAAGCAGGAAACTCACTGGACTGCCACGCCTTCTCAAATAGAATGGATATTGGCTTGGACGCACTCTGTAGGCTTCCTTTTTGTGTTTGACTTTGTTCAGGATCTTCTCATTCATCCACACAGGCTTCCTGGCTTTTTTGCCTGACTTCCTCTTTGTTGGGAAGTATCACTTCTGAGCTTGGAGGAGGTGATCCTTGAACACCAACCATCTTTCCTGGGCCCCTCTACCCTCCAGGGAATAAACCATGGTACTCCACCAAGCAGAAATCTGAAGAGGTCTAAGTTTGCTCTCCTAAAGTCCAGAGTAGTGGTCTTGCTCTGTCCCCTCCTCACTGCCCTAAGGATTTTGAACTCCACACCATTTCATAGTCACTGCAGTCAAGGCTGCCCTTGAGCTTCCTATTTCCCATCAGCCCCTCCTGGGTAAGAAAAAGATCCAGCATAACAACTATGCTTATAGGCTCATCTATCACTTGGAGAAGGAAGTTATCAACACATCTCCATACCTATTGAAAAACAAAACTGTAAATAACAAAAGCTGGCAAGCTATCCATTTTTTTGTGTGTCGTGCTAACTTAGGTAGGCATTCTAAGGGTACAGATACTGCAAATGCTTATGTTTGAGTAATGCAGATTTCACAAGCACTCCTACAAAAGTCAGATGCCATAAAAGAAAACTCATCAGCAGAGCTTGTTGAGTATCCAGCAACCTTCATAGAGACAGGAGGCCCAGTCACAATACAGCAAATCTTTGAATAAGTATGAATCAGGAATGTGTCACCTCTTCATGATCACAAAACATTGTACATTTTTTTGTTTAACGTGATTGAAGTTTTGAAAGGAAACAGGAATTTATACAGTCTTCAGTTGAACTGACGTTTTGCTCAAAAATGTGTTATGCTCAAAGCAAATTGATGTTCTTAGGAAACATGAGGTATGCACTTTTTAAAAGAATCATTGTCATGTTATAAGAAATTGGAGGCATGCAGACAAAAGAGGAAGAAGGGCAGAAAGAGCAGCTCCTCTTAGGAAGATAGAAGAAGATGAGGGTGAATGAAACTCCACAGGTATGTGCTGGAGATCTCAGAAGATGACTCAAGCTAAGGGTTTGCACCATGCTACACTCGTGAGTATGAAAGTTTTGTAACATTCTGGTGCATTTCTATTGAAAACTATGCTCAAAAGGAGAAATGCAACTGAATTGAGAGAAACAACAATGGCATGTTTATGCATTAACCAAATGTTTGAATCTGCCTCACTGGGATGACCTCGTTCTAGGGAAATAGGTTTTTTGAGAAGGGAATGATGTCAAATACATCTTACTCCTGTGATGTGGGTTTTGTGTGGACTGCTTGTATCACCAAACTGGATTAACAATTAAGAACCACCTAAAACAGCTGCAGACTATAAGAAGGCCAGTGGCAAACTGAGCGGCACACAGCATCAGCAAGAACTGGGGCACAGGACTCATAAGCAGCTTAGCATAGGAACTCCAGTGTGACCTCTGCAGAAAAACTGATGCTAGTGATGGTAAGACAGTTTTGTGTAGCTCTGGAAACAGACTACACTAGGGGTGCAATAACCCAGCAGCTGGACTCCAGTGACTGCATTTATACTGATAAATAAAACAGGACATGGAGGAATCTTGAGCACAGCATCATTATTCTTCCCTAGTGCTTAACTGAGTGCACACTGTCCCCTTAGTGTGGAGTGTAAGACACTCAGAGGCATAGCTTAGACTAAGGAACTAGCACACTCCGAGGTAACCCCTGGGCTAGTGTGACAAGGACCATTGCAAATACAATATGGACAAGACAGATTTAGGTCCCTCCAAGGTTGCCCAGTGCAATCCAAATACCTCCAGTTTCAAGCTATGAAAAAAAACCTGCCACAAAACAATTTGACAGTCTGTGCATAGCTCTAGCATTATCTCAGAGACTTCAAACTGAAAAGAAGACCAAAATATATACACGTACAATGAGTAATGTTTGTATCTGTGGACCACAGGAGCATTATACAGGGGCAGTGCAGAGACGAAGGGAAAGTGCTGTGGAGTGTGGATGCAGTAAGGCTATGCCATTTCACTGAAAGCCACCTCTGGCACTTAGCTTCATAAATATAGCCTTTGAGAGAGGAAAGACTACAGTGAACTCTCTTTGGTAGCCACTCAGCATGAGAAAGAGGATCATCCTGTTCCTGCTGTTGAGGTGGTCTGGAAAGTGTAAGCTCTCTGCTCTCTGACAGATCCACAAAAGGGTGGGTTAGTCTTTCACAACTCTGTCAAAGCTCTGTTTACTTAAAATAATTTGTTTAACTCGTTACTTGAGACTGGAAAAGGCTTGTTTGCTACTGTGAGTCACTCAATTTTCTGTGGTGACCCTTAAGTTAAAGAATCCTAAAGACTGTCTGAGGACTTTCTTGCTGTCATATTCCTGGCAGATTGTTTAAAGAGATCATCAGATGAACCTTGGAGAAGGAGTAGTAGGAAATTTGAAATGAGTTTGGAAAAGACTTCTTTTGAGATACATACTTATTTTACTTTAGATCTTAGAATTTATTGAAGATACTGGGTAAAATACGACTAGAAAGATATACAAAGCATATGCGGTAAAACAGGTCTCATTATAACTCTTGGTAACCAGCAGGGATGAAGCAGTAGTTTAGTGCAACATCCTATCATTTCTGGCTGTGAGCTGATATAGGGAAATTGGTTTGTTGACCATATGTTCTTTTCCAGTCATGCACAAACAAAAATATATTAAACATTCTGTATGCTCAGTGTTATTAACAACCTCTGCTCAGTAGACACCCAAGACTGAAGTAGTAGAGACTATTATGGTTTAGGCTGCAAATATATTAGCAGAAATGCAATCAAATTTACTGCACTGGGGTCAACTCACTTTCCCAGTAAAGTCAGTTCCACGTTTTATAGGAAATAAAAATGGTATAGTATGCCAAGTATTTCACAATGTCCTAGCTAGATAACACCAAAAATGAAAAACATAAACTACAACCTCCTTTCAGGTAGTTGTAAAGAGTGATAAAGTCTCCCCTCAGACTCCTTTTCTCCAGGGTAAACAACCCCAGTTCCTTCAGCCACTCCTCACAAGAATTGTTCTCTAGACACCTCACCAGCTTTGTTGCCCTTCTTTGGACATGCTCCAGGACCTCAATGTCCTTCTTGGAGTGAGGGCCCCAAAAATGAACAAAGTATTCAATCTGCAGTTTCACCAGTACCAAGTACAGGGGCATGATCACTTCCATAGTCCTGTTGACTACACTATTTCTGATACAAGATGGGTTGCTGTTGGCCTTGGCCACCTGGGCACACTGCTGGCTCATATTCATTCACTTGTCAACCAACACCCCCAGGTTCTTTTCATCTGGGCAGCTTTCCAGATACTCTTCCCCATGCTTGTAGCATTGCAGGGGGTTGTTTTGACCCAAGTGAAGGACTTGACATTTGGACTTGTTGAACCTCATACCATTCACCTTGGCCCATCGATCCAACATGTCCAGATTCCTCTGTAGAGACTCCCTACCCTAAAGCAGATCAAGACTCCTGCCTAATTTGGTGTCATCAGTAAACTTACTCAGGATGCCTTTGATCTCCTTGTCCTGATCATTGATAAACATATTAAACAGAACTAGTCCAAGTACTGAGCCCTGGGGAACACCACTTGTGACTAGCTGCCAACTGGATTTAACTCCATTCATCACCATTTTTTATGACCAGACATCCAGACAGTTTTTTATCCAGCAGAGCATATATCCATCCAGGACAGAAGCAGACAGTTTCTCCAGGAGGAAGCTGAGGGAAATAGTGTCAGAGGTTTTACGGAAGTCCAGGTGAACAACTTTCAGTCTTTTCCTCATCCACTATCCACTTCCTCATCTTCATCACCTTTTCACAGAATGAGATCAGGTCAATCAAGAAGGATCTGCCTTTCTAAATCCATACTGACTGGGCATGATCACCTGATTGTCCTGTATGTGCTGTGTGATGACACTCAATAGGATCTGCTCCATAACCTTCCCTGGCACCAAGATAAGACTGATGGGCCTGCATCTCCCTGGATTATCTTTCTGGCCCTTCCTGTAGATGACTGTCACATTTGCTAAATTCCAGTCAACTGGGATCTCCCCAGTTAGCTAGGACTGCTGATAAATTATGGAAAATGTCTTACTGAGCACTTCTGCCAGCTCCCTCAGTACCCTTGTGTGGATCCCACTTGGCCCCATAGACTTGTGTGTGTCTAAGTGGTGTAGTAGGTCACTGACCATTTCCTCTTCTATTATGGGGTCTTCATTCTGCTCCCCATCCCTGTCTTCCAGCTCAGGCAGCTGTGCACTCAGAGTACAACTGGTCTTGCAATTAAAGGCTGAGGCAAAGAAGGCAGTCCGTACTTCAGCTGTTTCCTCATCCCTGGTCACTGTACTTCCCCCCCCCCACATCCAGTAGAGGATGGAGATTCTCCTTAGCCCTTCTTTTGTTGCTAATGTATTTATAGAAACATTTTTTGATGTCTCTTATGTCAGTAGCCAGATCAAGTTCTAGTTGGACTTTGGCCCTTCTAATTTTCTGCCTGCGTAACTTTGCAACATCCTGAGTTGTATTGCCAAAGGTCATAAACTCTTCTAGTTTTCCCAAATTCCAGCCAAAGCTCTCTGTTCAGCCAGGCTGGTCTTCTTCCCTGCCGGCTCATTTTTTGACACATGAGGACATCCTGCTCCTGCATCATTAGAATTTACTTCTTGAAGAAGACCTCCCACAGGTGTGCTCACTGCTGCCCTCTGATACTGGCATAAAAGCCAAGCAGACTCTGCAGCCTGACACTTGGGTGGCTGCATGTTCCCACTGGAGCTCTGTCTGGGCAGCTATATCAGTTGTGGTGGGTGAAGAGTTTAAGGAGGCTATGGCTTTCCGCCTGGTGGATACCCTTGATCCCTGGTCAAACTGTCAGAAATTCAGTGCCTTTCCTGCCAGCCCTTCCACATGAAATGCCACACAAATTGCTGTTCTACATCTTTGCTGCTGTGCCATGCTCTGTTTGCCCATCCTGGTCATGATTCTCCTGTTCAATTGCACAGCCTAAGGGCTTCTTTTATAGAGGGAGGAGTGGGGGCGAGGGCTGGCCAGGTCCCATCAGCCACTGATCGAAAGCTGTGGACTCCCGGGCATAGCTGCCTATTTAGGCTTAGGCACTGAATGGCAGTGTTATTTGTTATGTATGTTATTTGACTAACGTATGTACTTTCTCACAGTGATAGTTTGAAATAATTACACTGTAGCTGTTTTAAACTACAGTCTAAATAATACTTAAAGCTTTATTTTCTACTTCTTCCCCTCCTGAGGGAGGCAGGGGATAAGTATTACAGAGTGCAGCAGCAGTTACGTTTTTTTATTTTGAAGACAAATTGTGTATCCTTTGAAATACAAAACAGTGAGATTCTTTCAAGAGTCTGCTTTGTTCTCCTTCCATGATCTCTTTCACAACTTACAAAGGAGGTGGCAGTGTGCTGTAGCATGAGAGTAGCGAAGAACAAGATGAAGGACTTTCTTTCGGCATGTTGCTGTACAGTCTGTGGGCAGAGCATCACAGTCAGGGTTTGTGTCTCACATCGCCTCCAGCAACATTCAACTCCATAGGTAAGTACAAGTGGAGAAATAAATCCCAGGTAAAGAAGAGAAAGTGATAGTGATTGATGTCTTTCTTACTTCATGTGCATCTGAGAAAGTGTTTTTTCTTGTCACATACTTTTTCCCCCCTATACCTGAGAACTATTAAGAAGAAACTAGAGATGAAGATTAGCTGAAAGAATCAAACTGAATAATGCTTTGGTGTAGAGAGATCAAAAGAAAGAAAAGTTACAAACACAGAATAAAACATTTTTGAGTTATGGTGGCAACATCTTTGAGTTATTTGCATCTGTTAATTGAGTCCACACCTACATTCACCTAGCATGCCCCAACCCCAGGCAAAAATGGCACCTCCTGAAACTGGATGTTTATTAAAATGTGCTAATATAGTTTACACATTAATAATTTGGTATAATACTACTCTCATTCAATGATTACAGCAACTTAACTCTCATCTTAACAATGTGATATCAAAACCTGAATGCACTTTGCTGTGTACCAAATCTCACAGCCTGCGAAAGCATAATAACCTGTTGACCTGATCACTTTGAGACTTAAATTTAAATTTAGATATAAATTTAGATCCTGAAACTAGCTGAATCCAAGGAATCCATGAGATAATTCATATCAGAAACTGCCTTTCCTGCTTGATCAGAAGTGTTACAAATAGCCTCATTTGGGAAATGTTAAGTCATTAAGGCTCAACTCCTTTTCTGGCAGGCAACAGAATTAAAGTTAAGACAATTGCTTTCAAGCTCTGTGTCTCTTAAAATTATGTGGCAACAACATCTTCTGTCTAGGTTACTTTGGGGACCCCACTGATATATCATCATACTGCTGCTTTTTACGCTATTGTTTTCACAGTAGCAGGGATATGAGTTTCAAATCCTGATTAGTCTAACAGGTAAGAATGAACACAGCAGTACAATCACGTCCTCCAGCTGAGTACCTCACTCTGTTTGGTATTATTTACCTGCAGGACAAATGAATAGGCCACATTTGTCTTCCTTTTTTTTTTTAAGTAGATGAAACAATATAGTACTACCTCTGAGGCTGTATGGTGGAAAGAACTCTCCTATGGAATATGAAGTTCTGAAGTTAATGTTGCAAGCCATTATACATACATGCATTCTCTATTTGTTTATTTTTTTATGTAAGAAATATTTCAGGTAATTATTCAATGTTTATCCAAAACCACACACTTTCTTTTAAACTACCCAGTTTAGGAAACTAAAGTAGCAATACTGGTATGCTTTTTAATCTTGAAGTCATTGTGATGAGATGCCAAAAGCAGAACTGTTATTGTTTAAGTGTCTCTCAAGATCACAAATGCTTATCAAGCAACACAAAGTAAGTTTTTTTGTATTACTATTGCTAGAATTTAAGTGGCCTGGGATGAAAATAGTCCTGTAGGTGTAATAAAGACCTCTATATGCTGTGCACAAATTATTGTATCTGTAAATAGATGGTGGAGCAAGTAGAGAAGAGTTATTCTTTTAATAGTAAGTCCCTGGTCCCCTGTGATTTAGGAAACATAATTGTTCTGCATGATCTGGAAGATAAAAGTAGAAGTACTAAATTATTATTCTCATTTAATTATTATTCTATTCTTGTATTACTGTAATTCAACACATATTTTTCTCCTGAAAGCCAAGAGTTTAGTACAGGTAGGGGATTTAATATGTGTACTTTTTTTGCCCTGGGAACTGTATTTTAACAAAAAAAAGACCAACCTAACTCTGAATTTATTTGCAGAAACAGACAAAAAAAAAAATAGAATATTTAAATGTCTTAGAGTAGCCTCAAAATTAAATTTTGCATTCTTTCTGTGTTCACTATAATTTGAAAAAGTGCAAAAAGAGTACAGTGATGCTCCTGATGAAAGAGGAAAGATAAATAGTGTAAAGAGCTGGAGGGAAAAAAAAGTGGTAAGGATACCATCCAGGTGATTCAGTCTAGTTGCTAAAGGTAATTTTCAAAAATACATTATTTTGTGGCCAAATAAATTCAGATGCATTGTTTCATACATTATTAAGTACAGACATGAATACTAGTAGAGAAACATTAACCTGATTGGACAGCACAGTCAAGCAGTCAGAGAGCTAATTGATATTATTTATGTCTGCAATTAAATGGAACAAAATGGTGCTACCATTATTGGTGAGGACAAAATGAAAGGTAAGTTTAAAAGTCAAGCTCCAAGAGCCAAATTTCCTCTTGAAATCAGTGGAAGTGTGACCTAAGCATCAATGTCAGATTTTTGCTTCAAGTTACAAACGAAGAGTTTGATAAACTTTGCTGGGTAATGTGTCTTAAGGAACTGAGTCCCCGTGAAGATAAAATGCTTACAAACTGCGAGCACTGTGCATTTGTAATGCTTGCATCACCTGAAGCGTGACTCTAGTTATTTTTAATAACAGTTTTAGAAAGTCTTTAACATATGTATGAATAGCCAAAAGGACTAGGGATTAACTCCTCATATCCTCAAGGCAGGAAGTTTGCATTCACTGCAATCCCCAAGTGTGAAGTAGGAGATTGAAAGTGAGAATATAAACATCCTAATCCTTGTTTTCAAATATTGTTGCTACTGATGTTCTAAAACGTGTGTATCTACAGTTAAATATCCAAACATCTACTTGTGTATTTACAGATTATTTCATATGTTGAGAACACCATGGCATACCCTTATTTAGGGACAGGACGTAAACATTCAAGTAAATATTTAAGTAACAAATATGATTATATTCCCACCCAGTGACCGAAAATGCAGGGTTTAGGGTTTGAAATTACCATAAATTTGTTGTCTTTCTCTCTGAGGTTGAAACTTACAATGGAACAAAGTTCTTTTGATTTTGTTTTTGTTTTGATCAGAGCTGCATAATTAACAAAACACTTGTACATAAATGCGAAGGGTTTATCCTGTAATTGTTTCAGGACTCACAAAAGTCTGTTAAAAAGATTACTAGTATTGATAAGAATAAGCTGTGCACATCTTTTTTTTCAAGCACAAAGCCATTACCTGATTTAAAGGAATTCAGATATATGTATAAGAGTAGAGTTCTTCATAGGTCTTTTCTGACAAAGGCAGTTGACATTCTGTACAACCTCACAGCACTCTACACTTACACTGAACAATGGAGTTCTGCTGTACTGTAAGCAAAAAAATTACATTTTCTCTCCACGTTTTTGCTTCCCTATTTAAATACATTTATTCCTTTCTGCTTTGCAGGAAAATACATTTTGCACTGGAAGAGTTCATGTGCTCCAGATACAAAAAGTACTTTATGCAAAAAAACAATTACAGCTGGCACTCACCACCTAGTTCTGTGTGCTGCTGTTCTTCTCCACACTGAGCAATGACTTGAGTACTCCAGGAATAATGCTGTTGGGTTTTTTTTTTTTCTGGGGAGGTAAGTCATAAGCTAGCATGAACAGGGCCTATTCAGCGAGCAGACTAGTTTGTCTTCCAGTGCTTTAGTTTTAAGAGACCTTTGGGATTGCTAGGGCCATTGAGGAAAATAAAGAGTGAGTATTTTAAAGAAAGGAATTTGTGGCCTCACAGTCTGAATCAGACACAGACACTTTGCAGGTCTGGAAACTGTCGTATTAACTGTTTTTCTGTCTCTCTCAGGCAATATGCTCTACTTAGTTTCTTGATTTTTCAAGAAGCTGAATGGATTGATGATTAGTATAGCATGACTTTTACTTCTCATTTAATTTCTATGTCTAGCTTTGGCACTGCTCACACCCTCCCTTGCAATCCACACCCCCTCAAAAAATGTTCTGACTGAAGCCATAAGGCAGCAATCTCATTCTCAGGCAAGCTTCAGCATCTCCTTATGGTTCTTGAAGAACTTCACATTTCTTGCCAGGCCTAAGTATGGACGGGAGTGTGAGAGTAGGTGTATGGGACTTTTCAGCCAACCTTGCCTGCAAGAAAAGCTGAGTTAGTCAGAAGTGCAGAGGAACCTCATGTGGTAGGGAGGGCTGAGGGAGCAAGTTTGTGTTCAGAGGTAGGCTGTACTATTGAGAACTCAGAAAAGCAAGCTAGGAGTTTATTTTTATAAACATTTTTCAAAGCCTGCAAAAACATAAACGGCTTGATCAGAGTTCATGAAGAAAGTCCAAAGTCATTATGTATATGCTTACATAAGATTCTGAAAATTCCCATTTCTTTTTCATAAAGAGCAAGAGCTAAATTTTCAGGTTGTTTTCTTCGTATCTGTTGATTGATTTCAGAAGATTCCCCATTCTACGTTAGAAAAGAGAGAGTCAAGAACATAAACATGACAAATATTACATTAAGGACTGAATCATGGTAGCACAGCATAGCTCTTCCACCTCCTACTGTGGCAACTTGCCTCACTTTAGAAGGGACACTGTCCCAACCTTGAATTCCCCAAAGAGACATTACTTATGCTACAGTTCTTTTCCTAAGAGAAGCTCTTTTGGACTGTAGTCTAGAGTATTTCATCTCAGGTCCTTTCTTGTCACGAGAGAGGATGTAAGCTGGGCATGGTTTATTTTGACAACACAAGATTTATGATCCACATGGATTGTGGAAAGCACTTACACTGTTGACTGTCATTTTAAATTGAGTGCATGTTGAGCCCAGTTTACATTTATCTTTTCTGCTAGGTTACTTTCTCGCTTGTCACACTAAATCTGTTACAGAAAAATCCTTGGAATGGAAGTCAAGCAGGAATATTAGCATTGCTTATTAAATGATCCAAAAAAGAGCTCTAACAAAGCAAAAACTTGCTAGCAGTTTGCTATCTCTTTCATCCTCATAATATTGGCTTGAAAAAATTATGATGGCCATGAGATGTTAAAAATGTCAACTTGCAGAAAGCAAGACGCAATCACTTCATACACATGTCTTTTCGTAACCCAAGCCATTTAATTTACATATTCACTTACGGCTCAACTGCGTCATAAATTCTGTTTACATGTGGGGTACTTTATTCAATTGGTTAAAGAGTCATTTATTTTCATGTTTTATCGCTTCTATATTTATGGCACCATTAAGATCACAGAGAATTAATAAATCATCAAAATCCCTTCTGTAGGAACCAAACTTTGCAAATCTTTTTTTTTTTTTTAAACAAACTGTTTTGAGGGATGATGCCTTATCACTTTTCTATATTCCCCAAAAATATGAAACAAAGCTTTAGTACCTTCATATCCATTTATCAAAGAAAGCAATCTTCTAGGCCCAAACAGATCTTTGCCATGCTTCCATTTCTGATATGCAGAGCACTCCTTTCCCTACATGTATAGTCCCAGTCCTGTCTATTTCCAGCTCTGAAAGTAGAATTTGGTACAGCATTCCTCATCTTCCCCAACTGTAACATGGACAAGAGGTTCATCTGACACTGACCAGCTACCTCTCCAGAGCTCAGAACTCAAATGATACAAAGGCACCACAAAAGCCACAAAAGCCTTGGCCTTCCTTCTTTCTGATGAGAGGAATGAAAAGGGAGGAAGAAACAATAAGGAAGTGATAACTACCAGGATTTAACAAAAAGTTTCAGAAGTCAATGAAAAAAGAATTACATATTCTTTTGAAGCACCTTTCAGCCTATAGCATGCAAACCCAACCCATCTGAAAACCAGCCCCCAGAAACAAGCATATAAAGTTCCTGCACTTCTCTGAACAGAATCGGCATTCCTTATGCAACCCATTCACAGACTATGACTTCACATGTATCTCAAATAATAAAATTCCTATTGCCAAAGGTGGCAATGCCAAAACAGTAAATCTCAAACAGTTCAAGAGGGCCGCCGGTGCCACTCCTGAGCAGCACGAGGCCTGGGATAGGATGTGACTGCTGTACCACTTAAACCCTTCACTGTGAGAAATGATGAGCCATTATGGTCTGGTGACATTAGTCCTTGGGGATTCAGCTGCATCCACTCCCATCTCATGCAATCCAGGAAACTCTGAAGAGCAGCCATCTCCTACCTGTGATTTACTTACAGTACTCCCCATCCTCTCAGCTCTCAGAAGTATGAGATACTGCTAACATTTTTTTTGTCCATGAAGAGATTTTAATACGTATTTTGCAAAGTGAGAAGATGACAAAACCATAGCCTAAAATTTCTGTATGTTGTTCATTCAGCCAATCATAAACATCCCTTGCACAGAGGTCAACAGAAATGGAATCTGTATTTTTATTTTCACTTCTGCTATGAAAACCACCGAGGCACAACTGTTAGAGGGTTAAATGTCTGCAAAGAGGAGAAATAGCTTTCCTCTAAGCAATAAAAATTTGTGGTCTCTGGAAATCGTCAGGCAAGGGGTCCATTTAGTTGTAAACTGAGTGGATTAGATATATCTGTCTTTTGGCTTTCAAGAAGTTCAGCTCTGAAATGATGGATTTGCCAGAAAGCATTTACCATATGTTGCTTTTTTTTGTGTAAATATATAATCACAGGATAATTCCGGTTGGAAGAGAGCTTTGGAGGTCATCTATTCCAATGTCCAGCTCACAGCAAAACCACTTCTGTGCTCAGACTAGGCTTAATGCTTTTGTGTGTGTTATGTGAAAGGGTTAAATAATTTGACAGAAAATAAAGACCCTTTTGTTTCAGCTGGTCATCAGATATCAGAGGGGCCGGGTGTGGCTAGGTTTAGATTCTGAGTGATGTCCAATTTGGCACTATTAGTCCGGTTGCGTTCAGTGCATCTGAACTCACAGTGCAGATTCACTAACAGGGCACTGTTAATTTGACACTATTAGTCTGGTCGCATTCAGTGTCTGAACTCTCACGACTCGCATTCACTAATAGTGCTTTGGCACTATTAGTCTGGTTACATCCAGCTGAACTCTCATGGCTCAGATTCACTAACAGTGCGCTGCACTCTCCATCTAGTCATGCTCCACGGTCTCACGCAGCCAGTAAGGAGCTGATGGTGCCCAAGGAGAGGACTTCTGTGACTAGCGGCATGAATAGTGCAGTTTATCAAGAGCAACAGAAATACAAGTTCTTGTGGATTGCTGGTGATAAATACACTGTCTGCAAAGCATATATATATGGGTATACCAAATGTGTTAAATCAAAGAGCAGCTCAAGAAGATTTCTAATTTAAGAGTCCGGATCTTACCCAAAGGTGTCCCTAAATTGGGGGAAGTGAGGTTCAGCCCAGCAACTGATCCCAGGAGTCAGAGATGGTCGGCAATAGTATCTTCCCTGACTTGTCCACTATGATGTCATCCCCTACATCCCCCCTTACTTAAACCATTTTTATAATAATTTTTACCTGCAAGGTGGAGCTTGAGTGACTTTAGTCATAAATACCTTTATTATGATTGGTGTAAATTTCTCTCTCTTTGCCTTTAAAGGTATAGCTGAAGAAAGTCCACAGCTCAAGCTCAGTGGCGGGTGGTTGCACTTTGGAGGCAGGTAGTCTTTGGGACGGAGGTGTGTTTTGGTATTATAATGACATTATAATGAGCAAAGTTCACACAAAGGACAGTCCCTTGTCAAAAACTGTCAGACTGTTGGCACAGGGTTGCAAACAGGCAGCTTATCAGTCCTGTAGTACCATCAAGTTCCCATCTCTGCTGTGATTTTACAGGTCTTGGCTTTGGAATCTTCACTCTATCCCCTGTGCTGCTTGCAATCAGTGTTCCTTAGGGAAATGTTGTGAAATGGATTCCTTGCATACCAGTTGCTCTCTACCCTGAAAGTTTCTCTGATGTTATACCTTTCCTTAATGTGTGAAAAATGCTGCACCTTTAGTATGTTTTTAATTTGTTAAAAATCATCTCCAGTCATTATTCCACAGGGTGTTGTAAATGTCTAAGAATAGAGACTACACAACCTATCTGGGCAACCTCCTTCACTGCTTGGCTGGCCTCATGGTGAAAAGATACCTCCTATATTTAATGTGAACCTCTCTTCTTTCAACTTATGCATGGGGTCTTCAATCTTCCTATGATGCATCACTGTGAAAAGCCTGATTTTGACTCTGTTACCAAGGGCCTTGTTGGCTCACACTCAGCTGGTGGCTGCCCACCAGTGCTCTCAGGTACTCACAGCCTGTTACTGCAAGACACTTTTACTTTCATGGGGCAGGACTTGGCATTTGCTCTTACTGAATTTCGTAAAGTTGCCATTGGCCCATTCCTCCAGGTTGTCTAGGCCCCTCTGAAGGGTATCCCTGCCCTCAGACATGTTGAATGAGGCCTGTAGACGTACATCTGCAAACTTGATGAGTGCAATACATTACCTCCTTCATGTCACTGAGAAAGATATTAAACAGGCCATGTCCCAGGATAGCCTTTCATGGTAGTACACCTGTTGTCAGCCTCCAAGTGGTCTACTATTCTGTGAGACCAAACATCCAACCATCCAACCCACCTAGTTGTCCATCCGTCCAGATTGTAATGTCTTAACTTGGATACAAACTTATTCTGGGAGACAGCGTCAAATGGCATCTTAAGATTGAGGAAAATGACATCCAATGCCCTCCCCTCATCTGTGCTTCTCCAGTCATTTTACCATATGTAGATGAATTTGGTTTGTCAAGTATTCTTTACTCGTAGTAAATTTTGTCTGTTCCCAGTCAACTTCTCCTACGTGTGCTCATAAATATGCCCAAAGACAACTCAATTTGAAGTTTTACCAAGATCAGAAGTTAATCTGGCCAACCTGTAGTTCCATGGATTGACCTATTGGCTTCTTTTGAAGTCAGGTGCAACATTTGTCTTTCTCCAGTTATTGGCGACTTCCCCAGATATCCATGGTCCCCCTCAAAATACATGAAGGGTATAAATTAAACAATAGTGGATCTGTGCTTACACTCCATTCTTACCTCTTTCTACAAGTTTCCTGCCTCTTTATAAGGCATTTTGTTAACCATTGTGTCAAGTGACCAAAGTTGTATTAGCACAAAAGGATCGGCAAAAGCAATACCAAAAAAGACACTGCAGCATATGGAGATATTTAATTTCTCATTGAAACATTTGTAAGGGAAAACATCTGGACAAAAACAAATATGCCCTTCGTTCTCTCTAGTTTCCTTAAGCTGGTCTCTCATAGTGGACTACATTCTTGCTGGCATGACATCACCTGCCTTATTGATTAATCACAGAATCACACTGAATCACTCAGGTTGGAAAAGACCCTTGGGATCATCGTGTCCAACCATTAGCCCTACTCTACTTCACCCCTAGACCATATCTCCCAACACCACATATAAGCTATGCTTAAACACATCCAGGGATGGCGACTCAATGACCTTCCTGGGCAGCCCATTCCAATATCTTACCACTCTTTCCATGTAGAATTTTTTACTACTATCTAATCTAACCCTACCTTGTTTCAGCTTTAGGCCATTCCCTCTGGTTCTGTCCCTAATTACCTGAGAGAAGAGACCAGCATCAGCCTCTCTACAATGTCCTTTCAGGTAACTGTAGAGAGTAATAAGGTCTCCCCTCAGCTCCTTCAAACAGTCCTCATATGATCTATTCTCCAGTCCCTTGACCAGCTTCATTGCCCTCCTCTGCACCCGCTCCAGCACCTCAGTATCTCTCTTGTACTGAGGTGCCCAAAACTGGACACAGCACTCGAGGTGAGGCCTCACCAGTGCTGAGTACAGGGGGACGATCACCTCCCTACTTCTGCTGGCCACACTACTTCTAATCCAGGCCAGGATGCTATTGGCCTTCTTTGCCACCTGGGCACACTGCTGGCTCATGTTCATTCACCTGTCTATTATAACCCCCAGATCCCTCTCCGCCAGACAGCTCTCCAACCACACTGCCCCAAGCCTGTAGCTTTGCATGGGGTTGTTGTGTCCCAAGTGCGGGACCTGGCACTTGGCCTTGTTGAAACTCATACCATTAACAGTGGCCCAGCAATCCAGTCTATCTAAGTCTCTCTGGAGAGCCTCCCTATCCTCATGCAGATCGCCACACCTGCCTAACTTGGTGTCATCTGCAAATTTACTGATGGTAGACTCTATGTCCTCATCAAGGTTGTCAATAAAGATGTTAAATAGAAACAGTCCCAACATTGAGCCCTGAGGAACACCACTTGTGACCTGCTGCCAGATGGATTTAGTACCATTGACCACTACTCTCTGGGCCCATCCGTCCAGCCAGTGCTTGATCCAGCAGATTGTATTCTCATCCAGGTCATGAACAGCCATTTTTTCCATTAGAAATCTATGGGGAATAGTATCAAATGCCTTCTGGAAGTCCAGGTAGACCACATCCACAGCCTTTCCCTCATCCAGTAGGACCTCACTTACACCTCACTAATCTAGGCAAGTACACAGAAGGAAGTCAAGTTGAGCAGCCCAAGAACACCTGGTAAAGTGATGTGTACACAGAACTTTGATTTGAAGATTCCACATCTTTCAATCTGAGAATGGAAAAATTATTTAATAAATAAATAAATACATAAAAAATCAAAAGTAGATATAGCTAGTGAAAAATACCACATAGAAAAATTACTAGATTTTCAGTCACAAATGAAACTCAGTAGAATCAATATGTCAAGGTGTAATTGTACTTCTATTTACATTTTGAATGGAAAATTTAAAAATAGAGTTACAATACTGCATAAATACTTTAGGAAAAGCATCAAGACCTCTTAAGAACTAATTTCATACAATTTCACCTCGCTGCCTTCTTGATATACTTTTCTATCCTTTCTTTTGCCAATTTGGTTCTACCTGGAACATATAACACTGCTCATTTTAAATGGGTTTGTCTCAGAATATAGTGTTTCCTTTGGAACAGCTAACACCTACAGATAAGGCTTGAGTCAGTAATGTAGTCAATTCTGAATATAAAATAGACAAAGTAAGTTTAATGTAAGTTAGGAAATTATTAAACACCACCACTACTCTTAAATGTATCACACACACAGATATCACACAGGATTGCTCAGGTTGGAAAAGACCTTCAAGATCATGAAGTCCAACTGCAGTCTAACCCTACTATCAACACAAAGCACAAGATTAGTGGTTTACAGGACTCATGCAATGACTGCATGACTTTGGATAAGGTTTACAAGAAATTAGGAGGAGAAAATGCAGTTGTTGAAAATAAAATGTAGACTTTTTTTGGGTTTTTTTTTTGCTTTACTAACTTATCTTTGCCAGAGTGGATCTCAAGTCAAACGTGTGCTGAGAGCTTTACAATCAATCAAAAGCAGATCTTGATGAAAGAAGATGAAAAATAGACCAAGATTTGCTTCAGATTTGTTGCTAACTCTTTCTTTCTTACTGAAGGGAAAGTCACACATGTCCTTAGGAGAGAATTCAAATTTTTCTCTGATGTTGTTGGGCTGAGAAGAAAAACGAATATTGAGACACTGTTTCTAGGTTCTGGAAATGCCATGTGGACCTGCAATATACGGTTTGTATTTGTAAATGCTGTCATAAACTCTCATTTGAGCACCACAAAAACAAAACAGCTCATGCCACCAAGGACTGCTGTTTAAAGAGAGACTTTAACACAAAGTATCAAAATCTGAAAACACGGGGAATTTGAGAGAGTTCAGTTTCCCATATTTTTCTGGGCTTAATGATTTACACAGTCTTAAAAGTTTCAATGAATAACCAGCACATTAATTGGGAGTTGGGTTTTGGAATCACCAGATACACGTCAATGTAAGTTGTGTTTTTAAATGGATGGCAAACAGGTGTGTGTTCCCCCAGATTTTAGCAATTAGTATTCTTAATAGGTGTGTGATTAGAACCTGCAGCTGCTTACTAAAATTAAATACGTGGCAGTCACATTGTTACTATGATTAAGAAATCAAATAGAATTGCAAGCAACTGCAGAGTAGTTAAATGTTCTCATCTTTAAGACAAAACAAATTGTGAGTTACAGTTTGAAAACAGTATGGAAACAGAGGAATGCCAATAAGGGAAGAAACACAAAGGAGCATCAATTTTGTGAAATTAAATGTCAAATAACTGTTGTGCCTTCATGTGATTTTACAGTACTGCTACCGAAAAAATACCAGGAAGAAAGGAAAGAAAGAAGGTAAACCTGTAGAAAACCAAAATTCATGTACTGATATTTGCTACACAGAAATTTAGGTCTTTCTTTTGTGAACGTGAGGAATAGTCTCAAGCTGAAGTATGAGAGGAAGAAACCTTGGAGAAAAAGCAAACTGCTTGGACAAGACTGTTCTGAAGGAATTGAAACGTGACATTGCTGAAATGCTGTGATTTGTAACCAGTGCTAAAGGATGGAAGGTGACAAACATACCATCAGCCTTTAAAATGAACTTTTGGAGATATCCTGTGACTGACAGGATATTTTGAGCTTTAAAGCAGGAAAAACCCAGTATCAGTATAAAACAATTGAAATTGCATACATGGATAAATATGCTATACTTTAAAGAAAATAACAAAATGCTTGGAGGAGGGAGTCATGCTCACAAATCTGTTGAAATCTTGTGAAGGAGTCTGTAAAAGTGTGAATAAAGATATTCAGGGAGTATATAAGTGCGTGTAACTTTCATTTCCAACAAGGTCCTTCCTCAGATTCTCTTCAAGAAGCTACATGGGCATGGGAAAGGAAAAGTCTCTCAAAGGTTCTCCCACTGGTGACAAAGACAGACAGTGAAGTGTAGACATATCTATAGCAAACTGTCATCATTGTGGGCAGCTATCAACAGGATGACCAAGTTTTCTTCCAGGGCCTACACTGTTAAACATACTCCTTAGCAACCAGGAAGAAAAAGAATGAAATAGTGTCATGACAAAGTTTACTGATAAAAGTAAATCATTCAGGATAATAAAAATTCAAAATGTCTATAAGATTTTCTTGACCTTATTATTCTGACTGGCAATAAAATGACAGATGAATTCAGTGCTGAAAATGCAAAAGATGAAAAAAGTAGTGAAAAAAAGCCCTTAATAATCATTTGCAAATTATCTTTTGTCACTTTGCAGGAAGATCTAGGAGTTTTTGTAGATAGTTGTCTAAAAATGTCAGCTAAGTGATGATCAAAACTATTAAAATAAGATTAGGAATTATTAGGCAAGGAATGGAGAATGAAGCAGAAAGCTTCATGGTACCTCAGTATACCTCCCCAGTACTGGTACAGACACCTCATGAGAACCTTATGATCAATCAAAACATCTGAATGAAGGCACATAGTGCAACTGGGAGGGTAAGTAGGAAGGCTCACCAGAAATGTCCACAGAATGGATTAGGGTCCTTCAATTTGCGAAAGAGCTTTTAAATCAGGAACATTTCTCTATTCTCAGGATACATGTGCCAAGATGCTCCTAACGAAATCAACAGGCAAAAAACTTCAAAAGAGTGTGTGAAGGAAGATCTTTTCCATCATAAATCCTACAATCAGATCAACTTAATCCTTCTCAAAGAAAATATCTATTCTTGTTCAAAGCAAATAATGTGGACCTGCACTTCTGTGAGTTTTCAAAGTATCATTTCATTAGTTGTCAGTTTTGAGCTAGAGTCACAGTCTTTTAGCACTATCCAGCATGAGCAAGGGCTTGAAAACCTTCCACCAGGTATTCCAAGTTGTCACAGGAGCACAAATGAGGTTATTGTAATGCACTAGTGGTTCATCTCATACTAAAAAAAAAGAAAAAAAAACCGGCTCAAAGGAACAACTAAATACAAAGAATGACAAATATTAATTTGTACTGTAAATACATTTGTTCAAGAAAAAAAGACACTTGTGAAATGGTATAAGTCTAAGCCAATGTCAGATGAGGATCTCCAGAATTGGTAATAGTCTCCAGAAAGGGGAATCAAAGGAAATTATAGTCATGTGTAGTGAGCACTCTTTCTTTTTGTCATCCTCTAATAACTGTTGTTTCTTTACAACAGTGAACAACTTGCCACAAGATAGATGTTTTGCACTCCTAAGGCAAACATTTGCTTGCATGCAGCATATGTGTGGTTCAACACAGCACTTGGAGACATCTGCCACAGTGATGTATTTTACCAACGAAGACCACCAAGGATGAACTAAGAGCACTGTAAGCCATCAAGGCTAACCACAAGACATAGCTCCCTCGTGTTATAAACACACAGCTAATTTAGGATTTGACTTTTGAGAACTGGCTGCTGTGAATAACTAATGATAATGATTGCTAACAACTGAGAATTTATTTTTGTATTTGTACCTGTTAATGAACATCAATCTAGCAAAGTTTTGTGCTGAAGTGTTAACCTGGCCTGATTTACCAGTCTTCTACACACTTGTGATGCCTCCAGCACTTCCAGATATCTCAACTAACATAAAAATATTGTTTCTTCCAGCAACATTGACAACTCTGTGCTCCTCTGCTTCTTTCACATAATTGAGCAAATATTTGACAATATCCATTTTTCCTCAGGTACTTCAAGGGGACCAAACTGGGACTGTTCCTTTCAACCAAGCTCTTTCACACCATGATTCTATGCCTTAATTGAGCCCTAACTTCTCTGAGATATTTCCTTCACAGGGATTTACTTTAGCTAAACACCCAGGAAAAAGAAAATACCTAAAAGGGTATGTTGTAGAGCTGCATTTTCTAATTTTTTTTGTAGTAGTAGTCTGTCAGAATCTCCTAGGAACACCAGATAAATTACAATATAACCTCTTAAAATTTGATTTTTATTTGTCCATATTTTTATCATATGTTCTTACTGAAATCTGAATACTTTTTCAAGTGCGCAATGTTCTTTTCTATGCCTTGTGCTAAGTTCTTGGCAGAACTTGGTTTAATTTTGCACTATCAGTCTTAACACTGAAAAGGCAGCAGAAGATCTTTGTCACAGATCACTACCAGTGACCTGAAGCTCTATGTATAGGCTAAAAAATTAAATTTGTTTTATCATTAGTTTGCATTGAAAAGTCCCTCCCTGAGCCTGTCTGATTTCTTCTGGTATTTATGAGACATTCCTCTGCTTTCAAAATGTCAGTCCACATAGGAAACATTTCAATATTCCCAGCCAGAAAATGTCACTCCAAGCTGGATTTCTTTGTGAAATTATGTAAACAAAAGGCCATCATAGCTGATGAAATTGAAAATTCTGTGAAGTTAAACATGTCTCAGAGGCACATTTCCTGCCTTCTGGCACTGATTCTAAGGAGCACAAGTACTCTGTGTGTATCTTCTAATAGTGTATGCTAAAATTAGTCTATAGTAATAGTAGCAGGGAGAGGTGTGCTGATAAGGTTAATTTGTTTTGAACATATTGTTTCATTAAGATGTAAATATGTCAAGAGAAGAAATAGAAATAATCATCTCACAGTCACACAGTCTGAAGGAAGCATCCCTCCAGCCAAGTTTCCTTCATATAGAAATAAATGTCTTTTCAAGCAAGCAAAATTCAGCCATAGCTTGAAGGAATCTTTCAGAAAGAAGAATGAACTACGTTATGTTAAAACACAAAGAGATTAACAAAATGGTTGCATTTTTCCTTTACAATTACTTTTCATAAATATACATGAGGAATAAGCACCCCTTTGAAACTACACAGGGCAATGAGTTAGTTTGAGTAACAGATTTGCTTAAGGAGCTTTGTGTTTTTAGTGATCAGTGCTCTTTTGAATCTTAACAGGAGCACCAAAATGGAGCACTCAGTAGGTTAGTGACTTCTGAAGCAGTCACCCATTTGGAAGGAGACTAATTAATAGGTTGCCTCGAAGACTGGTGTGGCAAAGGTCTGTGGAAAAAAAAAAATCTGAACTTACTGGTCACTTTATAAAATAACAGGCAAGCTTGAGGTTACAAATTCCCAGAAGCCACAAATTTCAAAGCCAAATATAAGATGAGAAAAACTGCTTTAAGTAGACATTGTTACTTCAACCACCAAAGGGAAAAGGTAGATGTGAAATGCAGGGCATAGAACAGGAGGGAGAATAATAGCAGGGAAAGGTGAGAAAGAGATTATCTCCTATAGACAGAGAGTGAGACAGGTTATTTATCATGGGTGGTAAATGGAAGGGCTGTTAAGAGCAGAGAGGAAGATTACAGTATGCTTTAAGACTAACAATCCTCTCTCCAGTCTGGGATTTTTACTATCTTGTATATTTGAATCTTTTTATTCTTATTTATTTGGAGGTGTTTTCTAGCTCTCCCTCGAGGATCAGGAGGAGGAGTGATTGCTTCATAAAAAAACTAGTAATTCCTTGTTTGTATGCTTTATGAACTGCTTGTTAGAGTTAGTTCTGGTGGATAGCAATGATATCAATTTTTCCACACTTCTCCCAAGAGCATTCGGTAGTTTGCTAGAGTGCATTATGTTACAGCATGTGTGTGTTAGACCTATCTATACGATTTTGTTAGTTCTACTATAGGCAATACTGCAGCTGAGGAAAATGACACTCTACCTGTTACCTGCAAGACTTCATAAGGCACTCCCTTTTCCTTCCTAAACAACCTCTCAGTGAGGAGAAAATAGGGAACTAAAACAGGATACATGGTAACTTAAAAAAAAAGACTGACATAT
Organism: Todiramphus chloris collaris; assembly: GCA_025345505.1. Lineage (NCBI taxonomy): Eukaryota > Metazoa > Chordata > Aves > Coraciiformes > Alcedinidae > Todiramphus > Todiramphus chloris. The sequence continues at coordinate 33,613,543 of JANVCC010000018.1, read as the reverse complement.
CTGTTAATAAAAATATATCTGGAAGTGAAACTCTATTTCCATGCTAGAACTGTAATCTATATTGATAAATAATTTTCATGGGGAAGAAACAATCATGATTTTGCATTCATAAAGGCAGGCTTTGCACTAACTGTCACTGCTCAAGAATGGACTCTTGTGGCTAAAGTAGTTTGAAGAAAACATCAACTCAGTGCTCATCAGCACTAAGAAGTACAAAGGAGATGTAGGAGTTGGGAAGAAAGGATCAAAAAACCATCTTAAAACCCACCAGATACCTTGAATACAGTGTGGTCTTGGTCTACAATGTAGATTGTACAATCGCAAATGATACCAAGAAGGGCAGAAAGGATAATATAGAAACGCTGAAATACTCAACAATGACTGGCATGGAAAGAGACAGTGAGGGAGGATAAAATAGTCATGACTGACACAGAGGCAGACAACAAGGAGCAGTTAGTTACTGTCTTTACAACCAGAACTAAAATGTATGAAATATAATTAATAATTGGCAAGTTCAAAAGGAACAAGAGGACATCTTTCTGATACTTATTGATAGTGCAGAGTAATGTGTTCTGGAGATGCTGATAGTTAACATGGGTTCAAAGAGCTTTTGAATAATTCATGGAAGAAAAATGTCTTAGAGATAAGAATGCCACATGATCTATGTAGTTCAGGAACTGCTTGGACTCCAGACTGCTAGAAATCAAATTACTGTCTCTGGGTACTGGACTAAATTAGACTTCTGCCTTACTCTGTAAATCCATTTTTCTGTCAAGTTCTCTCTTATCCAGTCAGTATGCATACTGAATTATGTCAGCTGCCTCAACAAGTGGCTTGATTTCTTTGTACAGTCCCAGAGCAAATTGATGTAGGTACCTCTTAGGTACTTCCCTAGCAAAGACATGAATATCTGCTAAGTGATGTTATAGGAATTGCTTTGAGGATAACAAAATATTATTGGGGTATTCAGTTGCAGTTACTCTTATATCACTGATCTCCTTACGAGCTACTATGATTATCTGTTTACATAAGAACCTGAATGTAAACTAAGAAAATTTGGATTTTATAATCTTTCTGTCCTTTTCTATATCAGAAAGGCTTTTACAGGGGAAAAAAAAAAATGTTTCTGGTTCTTCTTTTAAATTTACAATGAGTCTTGAAAAAAGTAAATATTTTATGTGAAGTCCCTGCTCTGAAATAGCATGATTCCTTAAGAATCTCTTATTTAATTAAAAAAAAAACCAACAAACAACTTCAAGCTTAAAAACTGTGTAGGGTGATAAATTAAAAAAATCTAATAAAAAATACCCTTGACTTTCTTTTTTAAAATAATGGGGTGAAGAACAAATTAATTGTGAATATCATGGTTTGTAGTACTGAATAAAATATCCTTGATCCACAACATGTTATTGATATTACTGGTAGGTGCATTTTTCCTATTTAATGAAAATTCTCAACAGTAACAATAAAAAATCAACAAGAGGGTATTTGGCAATGAGTTATATTAGTGATCCTTATATTACGTAAATTCCTTACTGTGGTGGGTTGACCCTGGCTGGGCACCAGGTGCCTACCAAGCCCTTCTATCACTCCCCGCACCCCCTTCAGCACGGCACGCAGGGAGAGAATAAGACGCAAAGCAAAGGGGTGTGGGTTATGATAGATAAGATGTTATTCTCTACTTCCCGTCTGCAGGCGATGTCGGGCCAAGTCCAGGAAGCAGGGCTCCAGAACACGTAGCAGCCGCTTGGAGGACAAAGCCAAATGCCCCCATATCCTCCTCCTGCCCTCTCCCTTTATAGTTGAGCTGACGTCATATGGTATGGAATATCCCACTGGTCAGCTCAGGTTGGCTGTATCCTCTCCCCCATCCTGCCCCCCATCCTCTGGTGCCCTGTGAGCACTGGCAGTCACAACACGGGTGTGTTATCAACACCCTCCAGCTCCCAGTGCTGCAGCGTGAGGGCTGGATGGGGAAAAGCAGCTCAGCCAGACCCACTACACTTACGTAAAGACCCTTGGAGACAGATAAAGCAAAAAAGGGAGTGAAGGATTCAAGAACCTACTGGTCTGAAAAGGAAAGGAGAATACTGAGACCTACGTGACGTTTGTGGGAATCTATTTTCAAAATAAAGGAAGTGGAAAAAGGGCACAAAAAGAGAACTGTGAGATGAAGGCTCTGGTGCTTATCAGTCCCCTCAATCCCTAGAAGCTATGAAGTATGAGGTGCAAAAAGCACTAAAATGCTGTTAGCTGTAATGCAACCAATACACTGATTTGTCAATTCTAGCTGTGGGGTGGGACTTTAATGGTCATCTGTTCAAGTATTCAGTGACTTTTAAGTGTTTCATATTAGACAGCCAAGATTGTGGATGAGGAAATCCAAGACAGCCATTCTGGCAAAACTAATTAAAGAGTTGCAAGCTTCTTGGTGATTGCATTAATTTTTGATTTGGCAACAGCTGTAGAAAATGTATATATCACAAATGTTTGCTACATACTAATTCACTAATCATTATTGAGCTGGGAAGATTGCCAATAAAGGAAAAAGCAGTAATTTCAACAGCTGAAAAGAGACTTATGTAGTTCGTGCCCCATTTTTTTTTTATCATTGCAGTGTTGAATGTCATACTGGTATCCTGTTTCTTTGTCAATGGCCTGATCAAAGAAATATGATCATGAATGTCTTCCAGTCTCAACTCCCTGGAAATTTCATTAAACTTAAACATGGCCAACTGGTTAAGCAAGCAGTGACTATAATGCTAGGAAAACTTACATCAGGCAGTTCTCTTGTCATCTTGTTGACATATTACGAAGTGTCATAAAAAAGGAAAGAGAACAGGGATTGAACTACATGATTACCAGTTGCAACATTTAATGCCATGACTAAAAATGAAGTTTATTTTTGCAAAACCAAAAAAAAAAAAAAAATCCATATGATAATCCATATAACAACAACAATAATAATAGTAATAATAATAATCCATATGATATGGAATATTTCCAGCCCTGATATTGCTTTCATATAAAAGTCAAAGTGACAGGTGCTTGACTTGATGACAAGAGGTTGAATTTTCCTGATAAATAAAGCAAAATCATCCTGATCCTTTAATAGCTGAATGGAGTTGTCCAAACCTCCATATTCTGTTCTCAGAAGGAAATTGTTTAACACAAATCCAGATTTTAAATCAAATAACAGTGAAGGAACTATTCCCCAAGTTGTTTCTTATAGCAAATAATTGTTTCTCGTACTAAAATCTGAACAGTTCTTAAAATATGAACAAATTACAGACCCAAATCTCTTCCCAAAAAGCTTTCACTTTACCAAAAGAAGTGACAAAGAAAAGTAAGAACTGAGTCTCATGTCTGTTCCTCTTTATGTCTAGATTTCCTGCTGCAGCATCCTATGAGAAGTATATTTTTCACGGAACCATGAGAGTAGATGGTTCAGCCAGGCCAGTACCTCACATAAAGGGGAGTTTTGCCATCTGCAGAAAAACACCAAAGACTGAGGACTTGAGATGGCTGTGAAAAGTTCAGGTTGTCAATAAGAATTTCACTAGAACTACGTAAGAGTCTGCAGTCAGCAACAAAACAAGAGGATCAATGTGTCACTGTTTATACCAGGAACGAAGAGATGCAGCAACACAAAATCAGTAAAGAGAGAGCCAGGAGAGGAAGAAGAAGACACTTTATTAATTTATAACCCCGTTTTATATACCCTAGCCCCATAGGGCAATTGGCTGGTGATCACCCATCTCGTAGGGTGATTGACAAAAGTCCTACAACACCTATTTCAAAATATTTTTCCAATGTACCATAAACAGAACTTAGCAAAACACCAGGTGTTGGTCCAGCTTACAAAAACCATCCTACTGTTTTTCATAACACTGGTGAGAAAGGCAGGACTCTCACCGAATATTGTGAGAACCTGAGAAAATCCCTCTGCTAGCAGCTTTTCAGCATCCACATCAATGCAAGGATTCAGGGTATAAAAATATTATGGCCAGATCAAGTGAATACTGATAGCTGTATTTTGAAGAGCTGAGAAGTAGAATTATGTGTACATTAGCACAGAGTAGACACAATCTTATCTAATGCAACTATTGTAAAATATTTACTTGTTTTTTGTCCTTTTCTCATTTTATATAATCTCATCATCTCTTCAGTTATCAGAAAAACTCTAGCCAAGATTGAAAGTAAAAACTAATTTCCATAGGATCATTAGGGTCCGAACAGAATAATGAATGACTTTTACTTGCATAATGCAGGAAAAGTAAAGAAAGAAAGGACAATTTTCATAGATTCATAGATTGTTAGGGGTTGGAAGGGACCAAGAAAGATCATCTAGTTCAACCCCCCTGCCAGAGCAGGATCACCTAAAATAAATCACACAGGAACATGTCCAGGTGGGTTTTGAATGCCTCCAAAGAAGGAGACTCCACAACCCTCTTGGTTCCAGTGTTCTGTCACCCTTACTGTAAAAAAGTTTTTTCTTATGTTTATCCTAAACTTCTTATTTTCCAACTTGCTCCCATTGCCCCTTGTCCTAACATTGGATGACACCGAGAAGAGTCTGGCTCCATCCTCCCTACACTCGCCCTTTATATATTTATAGACATTAATGAGATCACCCCTCAGCCTCCTCCAGGCTAAAGAGACCCAGCTCTCTCAGCCTCTCCTCATAAGGGAGATGATCCACTCCCTTAATAATCTTGGTGGCCCTGCTCTGGACTCTCTCCAGTAGTTCAATCTCTTAATTTATATAATTCTTTATATATGTATCTCAAGAACAACACTGGAATGAATGGTGAGTTGTATTCTTTTCCATAAGTTTTTAGAATTATAGAATTATAGAATATTTTGGGTTGGAAGGGACCTTTAAAAGTCATCTAGTTCAGTCCTCCTGTGGTGAGGAGGGACATCTGCAACTAGATCAAGTTTCTCAGAACCCCATCCAACCTGACCTTGAATGATTCCAGGGATGGAACATCTACCACCTCTATGGACAACCTGTTCCAGTGTTTCACCACTCTCACTGTAAAAAACTTCTTCCATATTATCTAGCCTAAATCTACCCTCTTTCAGTTAAAAAACATTAATCCTTGTCCTATCACAACACACATTGCTAAAAAGACTGTCCCCATCTTTCTTACAGGCACCCTTGAAGTACTTAAAGGCTGCAATAAGGTCTCCCCAGAGCTTTTTCTTCTCCAAGCTGAACAAGCCCAGCAGTTTCAGCCTTTCTTCATAGGAGAGGTGTTCCAGCCTTCTGATAATTTTCTCTTAGTTCTGCAGCTTTTAGTGTAATTTCCATAGGCTTAGTCTTTTCTGGAGAACTGTAGTAATTCCTGTATTATTTGTTGTGAGATTTTTTTTTTAATTTTGTAACACATGGATATGAAAAATAACACTATACTTACAAGTAATAAAACTATAATAAGGCTAAAGCCCACAAATGTCACAGATAGCAAATGGTAACATCAATATTATTTACAAGACACCTCAGCATAAGTATGTATTTATTTATTGGCTCCTGAATATTGGCTGATACTGAGAGTAATTAATTAATCAGACATAATGTTTGTACTAAAGAGTTCAGTGCAAAAGAAACTATTTCCATGACCATTGCATATGCACATAGTTATTTAGAACAGGCATAATTCAATACAGGAAAGTTTTCTGCATTAACAGGACACAGTTTTGTCTTCTGGAGTTAAGATCCTCCCTTATGGATATCTAACCTAACAGTAACCTGATAAAACATCAAAGCTCTGCTTTGAGCAAGAAGCTGGAGAGATGGCATCCTGACATCCTAAATTATTCTGCTTTTCTGTGATTCTAACTGTCCTACATATATAAATATTTTCAGAAAATCACAATCTCAACAAGCATTCAGCAAGCATCATGAACATTGATATAAGCTTCCCCAAAACATGTTGGTTTTTAGAGATGTGATATTGCTTTGTTGATGTATTCAACCAAAATATAAAGGAAGCCCAGGGGGCTTCAAGTAGGTCAGAATACTTGATTCTCTTCCCACTGCCCTCCTTCTGTGTCATTCTGAAGTACAGCTACTTTGATCCTATCATATGTCTTTGATTTTTTTCTGAATAATAAACATAACTTTGAAAAGCACCCTCTATAGAAAAGTTTGTTGCTGTTGTACATTATATTTCGTCCCTCCCAAATGGTCAATCCTAGTTCATTTGAAATAATTAATTCCAAATAATTAAGATGACTCTGACTGCTACAAATACATGACTATTTGAAAAATCTGTGCACAGTGAGTGAACTCCAGTGTAAGATTACATTGTCTTTTCCACCCATTATTACAAAGCAAGTTACAGTTGACTTGTATTGCTCCAATTTGGAATGGCAGTGATGCCAGAGTAAGTATAGAAGGTCGTTCGACACCTATGTAAATGGAAACCCTCATGGACAAAGAAGATGACTAAATGTTCCAAACACTGTAGCCACTGGTGACTTTTGTCTGTCTGCTAAACTGAAGAATCTTCTGGAGCATCTTTTGCACTCCTATTTGTAAGGCTTCTTAGTTTTCTTCCTAAAGGGAAACAACCTCCTTAGTATTACTAATTGTATTGGGTCTGACTGAGGTTGAGTCAATTCTCTGCATAGCAGCCCTCCCAGTGCTGTACTTTGCACTGGGAGCTGGAAAGGTCTTAACAACACATTCATGTTGTGGCTATTGCAGAGCATGGCTCACACAGCACCACAGCTGCTTTTCCAACATTCCTCACCCCAGTGGGATGGGATGGACAAGATTTTGGGAGGGGACAGGACTGGGACAGCTGACCCAAACTAACTAAAGGGATATTCCATACCATATGACATCAGCTCATTAATAAAAGCTAGAAAAAGAAAGTGGAGGAGGAGATATCTGCTTGTGGTCCACAGCAGCCATTATGTGTTTGGAGCCCTGCTTCCCAAAAAGGGGACAAACATCTCCTGCTGATGGGAAAGAGAGAATAAATATTGTTTTCTTTTGCTTCCATTTGTGCGGCCTTTGCTTTGCTTTTCATTAAATTGCCTTTGTCTTAACCTACAAGTTTCATCTCATTTTATTTCCCCTGTCCAGCTGAGAAGAGGGACAGGGTGGGGGGGAGTGATAGAGCAGCTTGGCAAGTACCTGGCATCCAGCCAAGGTCAAACCACTGCAGTAATAAAGCAAATATTCTAGTTCAGTGGCTCTTCTCTGACCTCTTTATACTATCTTATCAACATCCTTTAAAATTGGGATTTCTATAGGCTCCAGTACCAGAATACAACAAATCCTTCAGCTGGAGCACCATCAGTGCCGGTCACAGAGGCATAAATGGTTTTTGTTCATCCTCCCTGGCATCTTCCTACAAAATAGCTAGTCAAGATTAGACTAAATAAATTTTCAAGTTTTAGTACTTCATAAGATTTAATGCCTCATTTTTACAAAAAATAATTTTTTGAGAAAAAAATCTTTAATCTAAGTCTGGTTTTATGTAAGTCTATGAGGCTACATTCTAGATTTGATATTATTGTGCCATTCACCCATAACTTTCAAGAGCCACACATTTTACAGACTTAGATCACCAGAAATTTATTAATTTAGGAAAGTATTTGTGGGTGTACCAAAAAAGGAGAAGAGATGGCAAGAGTTTCTCACCCCTTCTCTGACTCTTAGATTACAGTTAATCATCCAAATAAGAATGACAGAACAGTTGCTATTTTCCCTGGAACAGACCTACAAGTCTTCTGGTCAGCCAAGATTCCATGCCTCCTAACAACAAAGCAGCACTGTCCGAGGACCTTGTGTCCTTGTGTCCTAACAACTATTAATGTCTTGCTGGATAACAATATTCCACATCACACAGCCAGTTCTCATTAAAGAAGGGAAGATACTGATGAATCAGCTCACAGGTATGAGTGCTGCTCTAGCACAGAAGAGGGAGCATCATTGTTGGGGGAAGAAACGAGGTCAGGAAAAACACAGAGAATCTCAAGCTGGTGGTAGGAAGAAAAGATTTGGGGGTGGAAATGCATGAATGGATGCTAGCTTTGGGGGAGAAGATATGGTGCATGGAGCCCTACAGTTGGAAGAAGTCCTCATGCTGTATGTCATTGTGGGGACGAATAATAGGTCTCTTGGGGAGAGAGGGGTGAAAAGGAGGAGATGGAGGTACTACCTGCAGTGACTTCACTAGATAAAAAATTACCCAAAGAGATGTGAAAACAGTAATTTTTGAAATACTGAAGTGGTCTTATCATCTTGCATGAAGTTTTTACAATAACACATACACCTGTTTGTTAGGTGCAGATCTTTTCCCTAATAGTCATCATAAAAGACAAAACCTCACACAGCTATTTGAGCTAATACAATAGACAATGGTCACTTTTGGGATTGAAACTTTCAGTCAGTAATTTAAAAAACTTACTTTATGAAATGCTGTATAAATTAACATACTGAACTGAAGACATATTCCACCTCTGCTGTACCTTTTTATTAATTGCACTTACTGCAAAACCATATAGGTTTCATTCTTCTTTCTGGATTGTGATACAACGGTGTGCCTCTGAAGTAGCAGAGCAATGGGTCACCATTCCTTAGTTTTGTTCTCTCCTACATCATTTCCCAAAGAAGTGGAAAGAAATTTACTCTCTTCATTCAGACGACATTTAGAAAGTTGGTGTTGCATCAGTTTTCATGTATTTTTGAGTTCATTCATGCTGAGTAAAGCTTTTATCTTTTGAAATGTTAGAGGCACAGCATAGGGAATATGAAGCCAAAGGAACAACACTTGATGACTCCTAAACTGGTGGTATTTAAAAGTTTCAGAGTAACATTCTAAGATACTTCCCAAATTCACATAATAGTTTTCAATTACTACTGTTGAATCCAATTTTCACCTCACATATGAGGAAATTTGATACAGTAGCATAGAACTAAGTCTCAAGAGGCAAAAGACTAAATCAATTCTTTTCGTTCATGAGAAAAACAGAACAGTGAAAGATGTAAATTAATTTTCTCCATATTAATCCCATGCTATTTCCTTTTTTTCTAAAGAACCTTCTGCTTTCCTTTAAAGCATCACAAACTGCTAAAGTGGCTTCAAATATATGAAATAAGCTGAAGTCTATGACATTTGAAAATTAAGCAAAAGATTCTTTTTTTTTCTGCAGAGACTCCCTTCCCCCATGTCCCCAGTCACTTCAAAATTACTGTGGAAAACAATCTTTCTTTTCAGCAACACTGTTATAAACTATCAAGATATTGAATGCTCCCACTGAGTTAGGCTTCAGCTTGCTTTCTCTTTCAAAGGATTGCCTCATGTGTTCCTGCTTCATCCTGGAAAATGTTGTCAGCACTTACTTAAAAGGTTAAAGTGCCATTTGTGAATAATCAGTGCCACCTCCAGCAACCGGGAGAATATGCTGTTAATATACTCTCCCAGGAACCCTGATCCCAGCTGCCTGCTGCTCTCCAAACACCTTGGCAGTGGCATATTCTATCCCAGCTCTACAGCAACCACCCTCAAGGGCTTGCAGCTTCCATTTTCAGAAAGATAAACTGGCATGAGCAGTTTTATGGTGGAGGTGTTTACAGAAGCTGTGGGACTCCTGGCAGCTAAGGCAGCAAGCAGGTTAAGTCATCCTTCACATGGATTAATGAAAAAAGAATCATAGGATCATAGAATCACAGAACAGTTTGGATGGAAGCAGACCTTTAAAGGTCATCCAATTCAACCTTATGCAATAAGCAGGGACATCTTCAGCTAGATCAAGCTGTTCAAAGCCCCATCCAACCTGACCTTGAATGTTGCCAAGTATGGGGCATCTGTGTCTCTGGGCAACTAGTGTTTCACCACCCTCATTGTAAAAAATGTCTTATACCTAGACTCAATCTACTCTCCATTAGTTTAAAACCATTACTGCTTGTCCTGTTGCTACAGGCCATACTAAAAAATCTGTCCCTATCTTTCTTATAAGCCACATTTAAGTATTCAAAGGCCAAAAGGAGCCTTTATCCTCTTCTGCAGCTCCCCCATGGGCCTAATGGTAGTTTAATTGTTTTTAACATATGATCTGCCTCAAGCAGCAGAGGTCAAAACATGAAATGCTATGAAAAGGAGAACCTGCTGTCTCATTTATGTGACCTGAGAAAGGCAGTGAAAACAAAATTACATTTGACTGAGCAGAGGATAATAAGATCTGTGAGGTACAAGCGGAGTGGGAATTCTCTATGCCCTGTCCTGATAAGGGCAATTAGAGAGGCATTATCACAATGAAACCAAGTGTTCTCCAATAATCAGGTGCACTTCTAGTGAATATACTAGTGCTGACAGATCACAGTCTAAAGAAGTCAGAGGCAGATAAGCTAGTGTCTGCGAACCATCTGAGTAAACATTTTCCGTAAAGAAAGAGAATTTGAACAAGAAAATACACCGGTTAAATGAGATATTTATGAAAAGAATTAGCCACCAAGGACAAGAAAAAATCTGAACCAAGTGTGGAAATACTGAACACAGTGAAAATTGAACATAAATAAAAATAAGCATAACATAAAAGTCTTTGATTAAGCAGTATCTTTTACCATGAGATTTCCTACACTTTGAAATTGCCTATACTTTTGGGGTACAGTAGTGTGTGGAGTGCCGTTTTGACCTACCTGAGAAACAGTTGTTTCTTGGCCAGAAAGTGCTCTTTCTGCATTCATTTTCAGTTTGAAAGTTTGCTAAAACTTCTGATTTTACAGTATCTTGAAAAGAGGAATGGTATTCATCTTAGAAAAATTATATATGGAAAAAGAAAATTATTAACCTGTTGATAATGCTTTTTCCAGGTGGTTTAAGGAAACCATGAGAAGACTGCAGCTAACTGTGTAGTTTCAGTATCAAGTTACCAAATCTAGAGACATTTTTGCGTTCTGTGACAGCTGTACAAAAATCAGCAGAAGATTTCTGCCAGAATTATCATCTTCATAGCTTAAGTCAAATTATGTCTTTTGACACACTGGTCTCTATCACAGGGCACAAGTGTCTCTCAGGGTACAGGGCACTCATCTTCTCCAGGGGAAAAGATAAGGCCTTAGGGGTCCACAATCTGCTTACACGAGCTCTGTAGTTGCTTGCCTTCCTTTGAAAGTTTATACTTTTACCATCCATATGGTTTTCCATGGTGGCGGAATGAGTCCTTTAGTTGTGCAGTTGTGTTTATAGCTCTCCTTCCAGCCTTCTCTTCAGAGAGATGGAAACTCTTCCATGATTAAGAATTCCTCTTCTTGCTCCCCTGATCCTGCAGGTCCTGGCATGACAGAGAACAGGAGTAAAAATTCATATCTCAGCTTCCAAAAATTCTCAAATTTCAGGCTCAAGATCCAACTCTAAATGTTGTGTCATGAATATTCATGTGTCATACTCTGTAGTACTCAGGATACATAACTAAACCTGTTCTCTTGCATATTAATCACATAAGAACCATGTCTCTGGTAGAAGAATTAAGTGTAAATTTGAAAAGGGAAGGGTCTCTGAAGACAGAACAACAACAATAACAGTAACATTGTTATTGACAATGCAAACTAAAATAAGTCAGTCTTATGGATAAAAAACATACCTCTCCTGCTCAAGTTCAAAAAGTTCAAGTATTTCATGAAGCAATTTCTGTACTAATATTAGTCCTAATCAGTAAACAGGAGTAGATGCAAGGACACTGAACACAACTGTATTGAGGGATGATACCAAAACCTAACACAAAAGATGAGAGGCACAATGAAATGAAATAGGAAGGTGGAAATTCAAAGGGAAAAAAAAAAAAATCAGAAGAAAGGGTGATTTTTCAGTGGTTAGAAAGTCAAAAAGGGAGCTTCAGGAAATAGTGTGCAGCTTTTGCAAAGGAAAGAAAAAATCCTAACATTAAGAAGAGCAACAAGTACAGATTCAAGCTACAAGATTAGTGGGAATTGGAAAGTCAGTAACTAACGACATAAAAACAAGGCAGACTTCACATTTTCAGAAGCAGGAAACCTTTCAGCAAATCAGAGATAATAAATAATTCAGATGGGCTACCCAGAAACAGAGTAATTTCAGAGAAGCTAACTCTAACCTGGGCAAACCTTGATCCTCCAGAGTAGTTCCTTATGTCTTCAAAAACCCTATTGATCTCAATTACTGGTTTCCCGAGGAGCTCCAGTAGGAAGTACTATATGAGGTGATCATCATGAGCTAGCCCTCATAATTTATTTTCTTCTGTCCTTTGTGTTTAATAGAAGAGAACGACAAGAGTACATTTGTGTAGATAATACATACTGTTAGATCAAATATTTGTGTTTCTGAGATGTAACAATTCTGAGCCCAAGTATTCTGTCATTATGTAGTTCACATTCTACTGGCCTTGCTGATCAGAATATGAATGGGAAAACACAGGTGAGCACTATGTTAATCTCAGAATGTCTTTTATCTGAGTGATGTCTAAAGGAACAAACCTGTCACAACAAGGCAAGTGATCAACTCTGATATTATTACAGAGCAGATTACTGTCAGTTTGTTGATATGCAACTGATGTATATGATTCAGATTTGAGGAAAATATTTCATGATATTTGTCTAAAATTCAGATTTTATTGACACTATTATTAATCAAACTATTAAATGTACTAAAGTGAAGCTTTTACATCAGAAGATAAATAATGGCATAAATATGAAATATTTTTATTGATAAATGGTCAGTCATTATTATTGTTGCTCTTAATAATTCCGCTAGAAGAGATTTTTTGCTTTCAACAAGACAAAGTCACAAGTATTTAATTGTGGTGGGTTTACCCTGGCTGGGCACCAGGTGCCCACCAAGCCCCTCTATTACTCTTCCCAACCCCCGTCAGCACGGCACACAGGGAGAGAACAAGACGCAAAGAGCCGTGGGTTATGATAGATAAAATGTTATTCTCTACTTCCCATCTGCAGGCGATGTCAGGCCAAGTCCAGGAAGCAGGGCTCCAGGAACACATAGCAGCCTCCTGGAGGACAAAACCGAATGCCCCCACGTCCTCCTCCTGCCCTTTCCCTTTATAGTTGAGCTGATGTCATATGGTATGGAATATCCCACTCATCAGCTCAGGTTGGCTGTATCCTCTCCCCCATCTTGCCCCCCCATCCTCTGGTGCCGTGTGAGCACTGGCAGTCATAACACGGGTGTGTTATCAACACCCTCCAGCTCCCAGTGCTGCAGCGTGAGGGCTGGATGGGGAAAAGCAGCTCAGCCAGACCCACTACAAGAATATACACCAAACTCTCTCCTCCTTTCTCCCCATATAAGGAAATCAAAATCACAGTAGAACAATATAGCAATGAAATTTCTGGGAGAATTTGGAAGAAGCTTCATAAGTCTATTAAAGGCTCTTAGTCTGGAATCACTAATGATGAACTCTATCCTAAACATATAGGCAATATCAAAAGAGAAAGATGGAAACTAAAAAAATGAAAAAGGCTACTACTTTAGTGAAAGGAAACAAGAAGGGATGCATGGTGGTTTGTTGTGGAAAGGGGCATTCTGAATGCAGGAATAAAAAATTTGTATTTTATTCAAGGTGAAAAAGGTACATGAGCAAGGCATTGACATCTGTAACTGGAACAGTAGGAGAAGAGGATGAGCTTCTGTGAAATAAACCAGAAGTTCAAGTTATGTGGAGGTCAAAGTCTCATATTTCGCAGTCTGATCCAGCTTTATGATTATTTTCATGATGGGTATCAATACCTATTTAATTATCACTAGCCATTTTAATTATCATTCTGGTGGTAATTTTGTGCTGCTCTTTCTTCCAAGATTCCTTCATCATTCCAACAATGTTCTTACTCTCTTATAGGAATTAATTTTAATCAGAAAAAAAATTAAACATACTATACATTTGCTTTACCTTACAAAGTTTTACATAGTTTTTTAGAATTACAATCCTGATAGAGGAAGTCATAATCATACAGCATCTTTTCAAAGAGTCACATGAAATGGGCAGTTATCTCACCTTCCAGTGTTGCTCGACATCAATAAGTAGCTTAGACAGGCAATATGAAAAACCTGTTGAAGTTCACAAAGGAACCTCCTCTCACTAATGCAAGTCTCAAATCTCAGGATGTCTAGACAAGGATATCCCCCACTGACTTCAATGCAAAGATGTAGAGGTATTTTTCAGAGATGTTCTCATCATGCTGAGATTTGAGAGTAAATGGATACAAATACCAACTCTTCTCTGAAAATCCTAGGGTTGTGCTATGATTTAACTAGCTTTCTTCTTGCAAGAAGTAAATTCTGAGAATCAAAGAGAGAAAGAGACAGAGTCCCTAACTTTTATCTTTCAAAATCTGTTACTTAGGTATACAGATAACTTTCAACTGGTTTAACATTACAACTTAGAAGATGGCTGACCTTCAAATATCTTATGCATCTATGATGATTGTGGGATAGTTAACCTCCATAACAGAAATATTTTTACTGAAAATTTTAATTTGTCCCAGATTATAATTCAGTAATTCACAATAAACAGTACTTACAGCATTAACTTTTAATTTATAAATTCACAGAATAGTTAAGTTGCATGCCTAATTTGTTGGAGATCATCTGGTCTACCACCCAGCTCAGCAGAACTTTCTTCAAAAGTTAGATCCAGATTTGAAATTGGTTCAGGGTGTTCAGGACAGAAATCCAGTCTGCACAAACACTTTCTTAGGCAGAAATCTATGACAAGAAGATATTCTTTAATATAGGTGCTTAACTGCCAGGAGAGCACACCATTAGTCCAAAACAGACAAAAACTTTTTAATGCTTAGTAATCTTTCCACATATTTCTGAAGAGTAGGATGCACTCTTGCTAGCTGCAATATACCATTTCAGAATACTACCTCACTTGAAGCAAACTCCATCTAGACTCTCAATGATATGCACAGAAAGTTCATTCTCCAACTACCAGAGAGGTAGATTCTTTTTATATCTTGATTTGTCTTATGTGTCCTTCTACAAGTTTCATATGTGCAATTAGAGATGCAATTTCCCCCTGTACCTCACAGGCAAAGAACACCCATGAACACAGACATGGGCCTTTGCAGTATGCACAGTCTACAAGTCTTATGTTGATTTAGTGCAAATATCAGAGGAACCTTTGAATGAAAAGACAAAAGAATTCTAGTGAGCAGCAGAGACTAAGGTAGACATAAAAATATCCATAGTTGTCTCCCTCCAGATCTATATTCATTGCCTGGATCCCACTTTTCTTCTGA
This sequence comes from Todiramphus chloris collaris, assembly GCA_025345505.1. Lineage (NCBI taxonomy): Eukaryota > Metazoa > Chordata > Aves > Coraciiformes > Alcedinidae > Todiramphus > Todiramphus chloris. The sequence continues at coordinate 33,598,290 of JANVCC010000018.1, read as the reverse complement.
GATAAATTTTTTTAAACACAATATCAGCAAAATAAAAGGTATAGATAGCTTCTAAACATAAAATGTTTTATGAAGAAAAATAGCATCTTTGAATTACTATATAATTCTTGTGGTACAATAGAAAAGCTTGATTTGAGATCCTTTTAGGCTCCCCTTATTGCTTTTTAGTCAGCTGTATAATTACCAGTTTCTTAATGCATGTAATCAACATTTGTTTCTTCCTGTGAATTATTCCTCACATTGTTGTTTGCATCATTTTATTGCTGCCTCTGGTTTGTTCATATTGATCAGACTTGATAGGAACATAACCTTACTTCAGAAAAAGGCCCAGTCTATTGCTGATTTATATGGAAGCTTGAAGGCGCTCTGGCTTTTGAGGCAACATTGAAGTTTATATTGTATTGTTCATTTTCAGTGAACAGATTGTCTGAATCATGATTTTAACAAGGGGCAGTCAGCAAACAATTCAGTATAATACTCGTTACATACAACAAACACTTTATATTATCACACATGAGGCACCCTTAATTACATACTGCAAATCATCTGTTTTGCCTTCTAAATCAAAGGTCGTCATCCTCAACTGCTATTAATGCACATAATTTCACTGAATTTTAGAGAACAACCAAATTAAAGCAAATGCAGTCCAGAACTGAGCTGCTGAAAGAATTTACATGAAAATGACAGACTATTAAATATTACTGAAGTTTTCCAAAGATATTTCAGTAGCAAGTTATAAGTGACAAAAGATTCAGCATGTTAAAAATGCTGAACTTAGAAGAAAAAGGGCTTTTTCTTTACACTGGGTTAACAACTCTTTTACATTTTAATTAAGAATCAGGAAAACCCAAGAAAGAAGTGCAATTCCCAAATTCTATATTCATTACTATGAGGGAAGGGAAAGTATTTACAGACTGTGTTAGGATTCAGTTCTTGACAATATGGTATTTCAAACAGCAGCATAGTTGACTGTAGAGCAAGAGGGATTCATAAGAGGGATTCATTTGGGATTTCATTTTGGTTGCTTAATAAGAAAAATCAGTGTGATTCCTTCTCCTTTGTTTAGCTAGTCCTTTTGTGCCTTTTTAATGGAAATGACTATTCCCTGCATATTGCAAGGGGTTGGAATAGATGACCTTTAGACCCAAACCATTCTATGATTCGATTTGATGATTTTGGATTTCAAAAATAAATATTTTTCTTTTCTTCTGTCTTCTCCAGGCCCAAGCTATGTATACATTACAGATAGGTGATGAATAGCAAAGTATTCCATACCCAGAACTGCAGTGGTCTTGAATATTAAAGTAATTGGACCACTCTGTAAGAGATCTATGCAAGGAGAATGTTGATCTTGATTACAAAGAGACTAACAATGCATAGGTTGATTTGGAAACACCTAACAAGAGATGTTTTCAGTGACAGTTTAGCCAAGCAAACCACAATTTTCCACAGAATTACATGAAATAGCTATAAAATTATCAAGAAAATGTTACTCTATTGCAGGATCATGTCTCCCAAGGCATCTGATAATAGAGTATAAGACAAATGCAAGTATATAATGATACTTTTCCTCGTACACTGTAACATGTTGGAAGGCTGTTTTGGTTTTTTATTCTATGATGTGTAATTACTTTTTGACTCTTTGCGCAAACTCACTGCATTCACAATATGCTGAAGCAATATAGTTTGAGTGCTGTGCTGTGAGGTAGTACCTCCCCCTATTCATTAAAATATTTTCCTTCCTTCCTTCCTTCCTTCCTTCCTTCCTTCCTTCCTTCCTTC